>CM060915.1:551680076-552930076 GCA_030737875.1 Allium sativum
CACCCACTCACTGTTTCAAATATCGAAAATATTGTCGAGATCTCGTTTTGGGTATGTGCCAAAACCAAACAACAAATCTCATTATAAATCTCCTTTTGAATATATCACTCGAGATATTGCAGTATCGAAAGATATATCGACCAAGACGAGATACTGGAATATCATCCATGATTTTGGTTTTTTTGGTTAAAATTTAAACTTGCGTCTGATGCAAAACAATAATTAGAAAAATCAAATCTAGCCACGACAATCTCCTATTATTTATCATTTTGTATGTTAATTGTCCATATCGTATGTTCATATATGTTCGACAATGCTTATACTTTTCATATTCGTCTTTTTATACATACATGCTACCTATAAAGTAATGCATTTTATGTTTTGCTTATGCTGAACTTTTTAATGTTTTGGACTTTTTTATGTTTAATATCTAACAATAATTCATGTTCATGGATCATATATTGTAAGCGCTAATCTATTTGCATTGTATTATATTTCAATTTTAAGCATATTACGATTTAGAGTATGAATTATTTTCCATAAATTAAGAATAATATAGTGATTTTGCAGTTCAAGTTTAATTTACTATATTTATAATAGCATTCATAAAAATCATTGTGTAAGAATATCATCTTTTAACATGTCATGTACCTTGAGATTGTTCCAATATTAACTTTTAACTCGAGATGGAAATCCGAGACAAGCCCCCGAGTTAGACTCATCTCATCTGAGATCTCCTCCGATACGAGATCAAGTCTCTAAAATCCCCATGACGCGATCGATATCCGAGATTTAAAATCTTGCACCCACTGCATCCTTTTTCCAGTCCTACATGTCAACGGCTTCTGCCTTCTTCTAGGGTAGTAGAGATGATGCTAGGGGACATAATTGGGTTTCCTGGAATACCATCTGCATCCCAAGGCGCGAAGGTGATCTGGGGCAATGCATGCCGCAGGATGTGTGTAAGGATTATGCTTATAAGCTTTGAGCATATTTTAGGTCCAATGACTCTTTATGGACTTTGTTTCTCCATGCTAAGTATAGGAGACTGCTTCCCATTGACTTCTCCCATTGTACGGCAACGAGCCATGGAAACGTATGCAGTCGGTCAAGTATATTTCAAACAAGCAAGGTCGCGGTTTTTTCCTGGAATAATGGTACTTTCTCTTTCAGAGTTGCATTGAACTCCATTGGAATACCGCAGAAAGAAATCCTGGTTTTCTCTTCATGTGGGGCAAGCGCCATCCCCATGAGGTCTCCATTCTTATATGGAAAGTTCTACATGATGGAATTCCACTAGACGATAACCTCATGAGGTTTGACACCCCTTTTGTGTCTTGTTTCCATTACTACAGTTTTGGGTCGTTGGAAATACTCTCGCATTTACTTCGGGATGGTAAGATGGTTTTTGCGGTCTGGGCTTACTTTGGGATTTTGGTTGGTACCTTTGCTTTTCATCCTTCTCTTCTTTATTTTCTTCGCTCTTGTTGGGCAAGGGGTCAAGGTAAGGATCTCCAGTCCGTCCTTTTTTGTATCATTCCTTGTCTCATCTGTTGGCATCTTTGGTGTGCTAAAAATAAGGTAGTGTTCTTTGAATCAACCATGCTTTCGGGTCATATCATTCGGAAAGTGTCCATCGATATTCATTTCGTTTTTAGAGGTAGGTCATTTACGGTTCTCCGCTTCATTATCTCTTGCTCATGACTTTTCCAATTCTGTGGGTTTGAGACCCCGTGAGAGGGTGGGCTGGTTTTCTGGATGTGTCTGTGGGGTGTGTGCGCGCACGTGTGTGTGTGGATATTTTTTAGGTGGATGCTTCCAGTTGGATGAAGGCAGCCGAGGCTAGCCTGGTTTGCTTAAAACTTGAAGGTTGTACTAGGGTGCTTGAGATAGCGCGACTTTTCTAGTAGGAGGGGTTGCTTGTTGTAGTTGTTGACCATGTCTAACTTGCCAAAGGCATTCCTCTGGCTCTCTCAAAGTCGAACTTTTCTTTTGTTGGCATGTTGGATCGTGTTATCTGTCTGTTTCTTATTGCCATCTGTCATGTCCAACTTTTTGCTTTTCGTTTGCTTATGTACCATGTTTAAGTTTGTTGAGCATATTTTAATCTTACAGCTTAGTGCTCATTGTGCGAAATGTCGAGTTATTTTTATGAGCCATTGAAGAAAGACGATTTTCTCCCTTTTTTGATGTATTGTTTCCTATTTTGTGGGGAAAAATGGTGAAATGTAGCGTATCAAATCTTACTATGATAACCTAAGTAGGTCTCTGAAATACGTAAGAGGTCACATGATCATTGTAGAAGAAAAGGTGATGTTGAGAGCCCAACTTCCTACAATGTTATGTCCAATGCTCTTATCCTAGTCCATTATTTATAGTTTGCACATGATTACTTCTCTACAATAACAATTAAGATGTAATAAAAAAGTGAAAGAAAAGCTAAAACATCTAAAAAAAGGTCTGACAAGCATCCTTATTTTAACCAGTTAAGAAAAAGGTTCAAAAAAGTATAAAATCCCTGTAGTCCACGACATGGTTTTTGATAAAGTTACAGATTCAAAAGTTGCATATTAACTGAGCGGTTTATTGAATGAAAAAATAAACAAAATTTGGATTGGCAGAAAACAAAATGAATTTAAAATATTAAAATGAATTAAATTTCATTTAGCGGAGTTGTGATTTTATGAATCACGACAATAAGTTAATAAAACATGAAAATAGTCATAATGACAAACTTTAAAAATAAAATGCTTAAAAATGACAAGTTTTTTTCTTAGACAATGAATAATACTGGTTAAAACTAATATTTTATAGAGTATAAAACTGAATATAATGCTAGTTGAAACTAGCATTTTTTATAGTGTAAAAGTTAAGAATAATGTTAATTATAACTAGAATTTGTCATTCAATCTAAAAATGAAACTCATTTCCTTTAACCTTTTTTTTCAAGTTTGTCATTTTTTCTAATTCCTCTCGTTCATGAGGAACATTTCGTTTGCATGCATTATGGATGTGTAAATAGGAAAATAGACTGGATTACAAAGAAAAAAATGCCATGATTAGTGCATAATAGATGTATTGTACATATATTCAAAAAATCCCAAAAAGCCTTTACCCTTACCAATTCGGTTATTAGTGGATCATGAATAATTGGTCTTTATAATATTTTATGTGATGGTTTATTATGCGCGATCAAATTATGGACGACAAAGTAACAAATATATGCATAACAAAAATCTGAAAAATTATAGTAAAAAGTTAGATATATTTACATAACTAAAATAATAATAGTTATGGTCCATTACTGGCAATGACGAGCCATTGAAATGAACGGATTGATTGAACGATTAAAGTTGAGTAAGCGAATGATGTATTTTTGTAATTTTCAGTGGTGAATTAAGTGTTAGAATTGAGCGGAGTGTTAAGTGTATTATTGAGTGGCTATATATATTTATTTATAATATAAATTTTATAACAGTAAAACTAGTAGGAAATACAGATGTCTTTTGATTACAGCATAATAAAATCAAATAATAGTTCATACAACGATAATACAAAAAATACATCAAACACGTTATATTTAACGCCTATGAAAGTTGGAGATTATGCACGAGAGTAACGCTCGGACCTTGTCATTTGCAGTCTCCTCGAGGATATCTAACATCCTAGACTCACTCTGTAGAATCATCCTTGGCTTTCATTCCTTTCTTGGAACAAAACTTTGAACATCAATAACTTTTCCGCCCGAATTCCATTCGAAACATATTATATAGGTAAATCGATCAGAAATCACCGCAAACACAATGGTATAAATCTCGAGGTTCTGACAACTCCAAAATTATTTATTTTCACTGTTCATAATTATTTCAATTACTTAAAAATACGGGGTGTTACAGTTACATTTATATTTTCTATTTGACTTTAGTTATATTAACTAATAGAAACTCATTGTGTTTGTCATTCCAAAGTTTTCCAATAACAATCAGGACGCAACCCTGTGGAGCCTCAATAGCCATGAGTAATATATTGTTCAGTATTTTGAGAGTGTCACGTACTGTAGTCCTAATGCATACATCGATACCCAGCAATGCATATTGACCAAGAACGTTTAAAATGTTATATTTATATTTATTATGGTAAATTAGTCATGGTTACAATAATCTTTTAACTATTATAAATATCGTATATTAAATTTCTATTCCATACAATTTTAATCAAATTAATTAATTAATATATCAAAATATATAATAGATATAAAATGCCATCATTGAACAAGATTGGTCAAGGAATTAGATATATGTAATAAATTACATAATCATCCTTAGGAAGTACCAGTAACTCTAAGAATTAACTGACATGCTTTAAGTCATTCCAAAATTAGCATTGCTAATTAAAAGAAAAAGAGGAACATTAAATTGATAATTTATTCCATGCTTTACAGTTGCATCTAGTTTGGTATTTAATCTTTTCTTCAAGAAAGCACCTTTATTCTCAGACTCCTTCTATATTATTTATCTTATTCCAGATTTATTTTAGTTGTATTTATAAGTTAATTTATATAATTATACAATATCTTTTATGTGCTTGTGTATAATTACATTTAACCTAAGATTTCAAAAGGATTATGTAAACGATATAATAATAAAGCTTCAAAATATGTTAACTGGTCTCTGCATCCTTTGATTTACTACGTGTAATATAAATAAAATTAATTTCATTTGAAGTGTTATGTATGTATATACTTTTGTACAAGTAGATATGTGTGTTTATATATATATATATGTATATATATATAATATTTTCATGATTAGGAGGACAAAAAATAAAATATATAAATGGGGAGTGTGTCTTTTATTGTGTAATTTCCGACACCTAGACAACATTCACATTAATTTTCTATATTTTTATATATTTCATGTATACTATACACATGGATGCGTATGATGTGCTCAAAATCACATACAATTAATCAAAGTTAGACTAAATTGGCACGAATAATCTCAAGTTTCACGTGTCTTCCTATATTAATCCAAAGTTTGGACTATTTTTAATTAATATCAAGTTTGGGGGTCCCTTCCCATGTTGATCTCATTTCCCCGATGACCTGTTATACCAGGTTTCTTGCATTTAACTTTCCCAAGCCATCATAAAGTTTGTAATCTCGTTTTCGCAACCGCCATGATGACCTAATTTGGCAACAACCGACTTCCTCCCTTCATCTTCATCACTTCCCATCTCCAAGTGTTCAATTAACTTAATGCTTTTCATCCCCCCTTTCTTCAATTTAGTTCATTGAGAGTGTCATGAAGTCCGGATTCCTCAAATCCGAATAGCCATCATCGACTATATCAGGAAAAATCTGAATACTCCTCGTCGATAAAGACCAATTTCCCTCACTCTAGTCCTCTAAATCCTAGATGAAACCCAAGATAAAGGCGTCTTCCTCTTTACCGTGCAATTTTCAGTATCCCGGCGTCGTTCAGGAAGCTTTCAGCCATGCTTATGGACGGTTCACGTGAGGCAACCACTGCAAATTTGGGTGAAATTTCTCCGAACGAAGCCACTGCTATCGAAACCAGAGTTGATGAGTTTGGTATTACTGTTGGTAATGTATTGGAAAATATTTGTGAATAAGTGAATTTGAACTTAGTAAATGATGGTTTGGGGACTAACGTGCGTTGTATCTTTGACCCTGGCAATTTTGTTGTGCCTTCAACTGATGGTGCAACACAGGCCGGTGTAATTGGAGCAATGTTACATTTAGTTATCAGTGAAAACAATTTTGTTCCTGCTTCTCTTAATATGGAACATGTCCCAGTTGTTGTTTCAACTGAATAGGGTTGTAGTTTTTCTGGAGCTAGAGTGATAGCAAGCTAAATGTGGATTTGAGGTAACGTTTGAGGATTATGTGATTATATTGAGGTTTGTTGGATTGATTAGCACCTGTGTGCAAGTTTTTGAAGTGATGGGTGATAAAAAAATTCGTGGGTTCCCTGGTAAGGCAATGAATCATGCTAAAAATAAGGGTCTGTCTGGGGAGTACGAGTTGTGTGTGATGGGGCGGGGAAGGAAGGACTTGCAGAGAGAAGAACGATGGAGGTGGTGGCATGGATTGGAGTATTGAAGGAGAAAGTGGAGATTGAAATTCATGGTTGAGTTGGTTTTGGAATAGCTATAGGTCGCGTGTTTATACTGGGAGGAAGAAGATTATGAAGGTGAGTTTAATGACTTGAACGATTAAAACGGGTTTATTAAGTTAACAAAGGCTATTAATTAGCAAGCAATTTAAACTTGAAACCTGCTATAACATGTCATCGGGAAAATGGGATGAATATGAGAAGGGACCACCCAAACTTGGGACTAATTAAAAACAATCCAAACTTTGGATTAATATAGGAAGACACATGAAACTTGGGATTAATCGTGTCAATATATCCTTAAAGTTAAATGGAACAGTTTAATGATATGTAGATTTTTTTAAAGAGTTCTAAATAGATTTAGACAATATAAACCCAATAAATATTCAATAATGGAACACACACACACACACACACACACACACACATATATATATATATATATATATATATTGAAACTTACCCTATAACTCTTCTACGACTTGCCTAAGTGCCAACATGGAAAACTAGCATAGTTGTTAAGGCGTCTCTGTTTCGCACTTGTAATAATTTTGCAAAGCGATACTACCATTGTTATGGAAGCTGCGCATTTGCGATGATCTAGCTCCGATACCAACTGTTATGGAAACTGCGCCTTTGCGGAAGCGACGAGGATCTTGTTCACCTAATTACTTAAAGATGATTTCTATGGAAAAGTGACACAAATACGAAATTACATGCACAAATACAAGATATTCCACCCAACCACCCTCTTATTGATTCAACAAAACAAATTTTGTTTACATACAGTGGATCAACAACAAAAAATAAACAAAATACAATGAATCAATAACCTTATTGAGAAATATAAAGAATATCTAGATGACAACAACTCTTGTTGGATAAGGAGAATGTGACACTCCACGTCTGTTAATGTCACTCTTTAACAGAATGCATTATGTTCCATGAAGCGTTTTAGAAAACAAGACAAAATCTCGCAAGACAGATATATAAAATAGCAGCGAAAGTTTAAAACTTTATTTTCGAACAGAAAACATCATGGTCTCAAAATCCAATTACAACATCAGACTAAAATACTAGAACAAAATACATCAAATAAAATCATCTGTCTTGTGCTAAAAACCTTCAGAGTATAGAAGTGTAAAATCATAATCCCCATAAGTAGCCATAAACAAATAGACAAGTAGTCAAAACGATACATCGAAGCAAATCCAAGTAGAAACAGAAGGGAGAATCATAATCAAGCCTGAGCGTTGCTACCCTCAGAACCTTGGGGGGAAGGAAGAGAGAGAGAAAAAAAGAAACAAAACAGGTCAGACATAAAGTCTGGTGAGTCCAGTGACTTTTGGCATATAAATAAGTAAAGGTATCATGACAGGCATATATGCTAGATGAGAGATAACAGTATCATGTAACACGTATGAACGAGATGGACATGATAAACTATGCATCTCAATTACTTTCTTTTCACCAATACCAGTATACCACATTAAGTGTTTTCCAATTACTTAACAGAAACATAATGATCCCAACAAAAACATATGGTAGACTTAGGTGTACTTCTAGTAACGGATTTTAACCCCAAACAGGAATAACAGGTGCCTAAACAGAAATAACGGGTGTTACCCCCAAACAGAAATAACAGGTACGTAAACAAGACTAGATGTACCCTAATTACTACCCCCACGATCAGTTCCCTACCATGTAAATACCTTGTGTCGGCCCTACAGTAGGGTGTATTACTTTCGAAAGTGGCAACCACCAGAAGGACACAAACCTATTTACAGGTGTTACGGTGGCTTATTTTCCCAAGCAAGCCGGACCCATGCACGCACATGACTCCGTTAGAACGCGCCATCAGAACACCTCTCCCCAAATGAACCTCTTATAATCAGCTCAGTAAGCGTGCCCTGACCCCTACCTAGTGCGGGGTCCCCCTTTAATACCAGAATGAGTTACTGACTAATACGAGCCCCACACAAAAAATGACATAAGCCACCCCTTAGGATTGCATCCCCAACTAACAAGGATTTGACAGGTTATGCCTAACAAATTAACAAGCCTTCATAACCCCAACAGATAAAACAGGTTAAGTTTAACGGGTTCGTATAACCCCCCACAGATTTAACAGTTTTACTTAAACCCACAGTTTCAACATGTTTACTTAACCCCACTCACAGATTAAACAAGCCACTGATTAACAGGTTTAAATGTATATAACCCCTACAGATTAAACAAGTTAAGTATTACAGGTTAACAGGTATGCATAACCCCTAACATGTTTTACAGGTTACTTAAAGTTTCATTAACATGTTCCGCTTAATCTTTAAATTAAGCCTATAGGTTTATATGCCCCAAACCACAAGTCATAATTCATAGTCTAAGATATGCCCTAAATTTTTACTCATATTTCACAGTACAGTTTATGCCCCTAAATCCCAGTAATGATTCATAGTACAAGTTATGCCCCCAAATTACCATTCCCAATTTCATTCGTACGCATATTTCAACGATATCGGCCTAGGCTATAAAAATAAAAAAAAGGATGAGAGGGAAATAAGAACAGAAATAAGAATAATAACATAATAGGCATATGATAACAGAAATAGGCATATCAGAGATAGGCATATAAGAACTTGAATCAGATTCTTAACAGACATGGGTTTTAGATCCAGATTTATAAACATGTCAAGGCCACTGTTAAATTTTTATATCTAAATGTAACGTGAACTCACAAAGACTGAATCTAAAGAACAGAGAATAATATGCTGAAGTTGTAGAAGAAATTCTTGTATGCATATAAGCTGTTGTTGAAGAAAATAGGCTAATTCAATCCAAGCAGAGGCAACAATTCATTGTCTCCATTGTTTTAGGTGAATAAAAATAATATAAATGTTGTCCTACATATAGTTTACCTCCAATGAACCTGGTCACAAAAACGTCCAAAAACAGCTAAAAGAATTCGGCCACATCTCGTTTGGGTCGACCCACTCTGACCTGGGTCGACCCCGGGGTCGACCCACTTGGCCTTAGGTCGACCCATGGGTCGACCGATGCCAGCCGTGGGTCAACCCCCAACGGGTCTGGTTCCCGCCTACGCTTGCCTCTTTTGTCTCTTTGGAATTTGGAAATTTTGAGTTGATTTATATATATATATATAATTCTATTATACGTATACAAAATTCTAAGCTTAATAACTTCCTCATACGATGTCTGTTTTACGCAAACTCGGAGTCCATCTTAAGCAGAATTCCGAGACGAACACAATGGTATGGCCCATTTCACTTAATTCCCATTTTTAATTAAGTATAGTTTAGTTTATCATTTTAATGTCCTTTAAAATTATGGGGTGTTACATTTTCCCATACTTAAGTGATTTCGTCCCCGAAATCTGTGACGACCCGCCCCGCGTCAGCCGGCATTTCCTCCGAAAGAGCGCTGTACACATGCCCGACTAGCACGGAATGGTCGCCAAAGAAAGGAAAGAAGAGAATGAACTAATCGAAAACCTGTAGAATGTCTCACAGCGCATGGGATAAAATATAATAACAACATACTTGACATAAAACAGGCGAGACAATGCATAAGCTGAAAACTAGACATCATGGCAACGGAAAATCCAAATACAGCTTATGATCCAATACCATTATTACAACTTTAAAACTGTCTCTAAAGTAAAAGAAAGGAAGGGTACACTACTAATGCCCAAAGTAGTGAACAACAGCGACACAGGGAGAATATCTATATATCATACGTGGAAGCCTCCTGCTCGTCTCCGGTACAGCTACTAGTGCATACCACCTAACATGTCTCTAGTCTGCTCGTGAGAGCACCTAGAGTAATATGAAGAGACATAAAACTCTAGGTCAGACAAAAAGTCTGGTATGAGCGATAAGAAGCTAAACGGAACAACAACAGGTATACTAAACCATACCTGAACCTGGACCTGCAACGAAAGACTTAGCACTACATACCGTACAATACTCTAAGGTGCCACCAACATATGGTGTAGAGAATACGGGGGTGGGGGTGTGCATGTCATAATAATGGCAAACAAATCAAACATAACAACCATCCTCACATCTCTCACTCAGTGCGTAAAGCATACGATGTCCATCACTGTCAATCACTAGACCCATCGAAGTAGTGACGGAGTTCGACTTGTACAACTACTGCTACTGCCAAGCTTACCCCATGGAGTCATGACCAAATCTTTACAAATGACCCCACTTCATTGGTCTATAGCTCTTTAGTCGTACCTAGGCCACTGTGGACCTGAATCCGTTCACGTACCCCCTACACATAGTGATCCAAAGTTACAGACATCGACAACCCCTTAGCACACGTCCCGCAGCAAGGCCCAACTCATGAAGTTAACTCGTTGGTTCCCAACTGGATCCTGAGTACAAACTTTCCACTTGGACTACCTTTGCATCTCGGGTTTTGGTCTTCTCCTCCGGATCGGTCTTCATTCAGTTCATAGTTCATGCCTCGCGTTCAAGCTTCCTGATTCAGTTCGTGGTCACCATACTGGCTCGAATCGGGTTGCTTCATACGGATCGGGTCGACCTCCTTCTGCTCGTGGTCAGGCTCCAGGTCGTGCTCCTTCCACCGGGTCGGATCGCACTGCTACAATGGGTCGAGGTCCTCCATTGGCTCGTGGGTCGAGCCTCCGTCAGTTCGGATCGTGAGTACCCACTGGTTCGGGCTGTGGTGGAGCTTCGGTTCAGGTCGTGCTTCAGGGGTGAGCAGCTCGTGGTGACCAAACTCGAAGGGATGAGGAACATCTGGCAGCAGGTGGAGCAACTCATGGGGATGGCCACGATCGGGTCGGATCGTGGAAGGGAGGGGCGATCCGATCTGGTCCTATGCATATTTCCTGCAACTTTCCAGCGACTGTTTTATGCCATACGACGGCGTTTTCGACCATTCTAAATTTTCTAATTAATCACAAAGCATACCATACAGTCATAACAACATATAGAACTGACCACAAATACCAAAACAACAATTTGATATGTTAAAACGGATCAAACATAGCCAAAACCCCATATTTTTCCTTTAGCATGTTTAGGCAAAACTAATCATAGGATTAACAAAACTTAACCAAACCAACCCAAATTTCTAACAGAGGTATAAAACAATATTTCAGAATTTATAAATATTTTTCCAGAATTTATTTATGCATAAATTCACTAGTTAACATTAATCACCCTAATTAACTGTAATTAGTGTCAAAACAATGCTAATCACTCACTTGGCCACAAATAAAATACTAAATCTGAAATGTCTTCTGTTTTGGCGTTGTTCCCAAGGCAACACAGCAGCTTTATCTCGATCTCTATGCTAATCCGCCTCAATTTGATGTAGATTAGGCCAATACTTAATTAAACGGTGATTAGAAGGTGTTTTAGATGTTCGGGCCATGGCTAGGTTGAGAGGAATGAATAGTGGCGGCTGAAAAATGAGAAAAAGGTATTCTCCAAACCCTAACAGCCCTTTTAAACTCCTAATCCCGAAATTCCCCTTTGGGTCTAACTGTTAATCACCCGGTTAAGCCCAATTTAGCTGTTTTTCATCATCTGAAACTTGTTTCAGCCATATCTCCCAAACAGAGTCTGTTTGGCTAATGTGACCACTCTACGGAAAGGCAAACCATCATCCAAAGCCAATGGAAGTGGTTTCAGGTCAAAATTCCTTTCTAATCAAAAGTTATGGTCAAAACAAGATCAGCTAGGGGCAAAACGGTCATTTAAAAATCGGCAAAAATCAAGAACATGGGAAATGACCCCAATAGTCGTCTCATAAAGTTACATGACCATACGACTTCGCATATGAAAGAAATAAATATTCTACGATCCTCCGATGCGTAGAATGCGGGTCGTTACACTCTCCCCCCTTAAGAAATTTCGTCCCCGAAATTCCTTAACCCAAAACATACAAAGGATCCCGCGTGCCTACCAACCACAAACAACAAACAAACATGCAAAATAAATAAAACAAGTCTATCCTAGCATGCGGAAAGACTGAATCGAAGCTAAAATCTTACCAAGCGAAGAGTTTTGGATACGCCTTCCTAATGCTCTCCTCTGTCTCCCAAGTACAGTCATTTTCATTCTCACCCCAGTGAACTTTGACTAATTTCACCGCTTTCCTTCGAAGTTGCTTCGTATCGTTCCCAACAATACGCATAGGCCTGCGGTTCCCAACCGCCTCGGGTTCAACTTCGATATCATCCAACTGATCGGGTGAAATAGTCACATCAGGGTCGTATACGAACTTCCTTAACTGGGAAACATGAAATACGTTATGAACTCCTGCCATCTTCTTTGGTAATTCAACTTTATATGCCAAATTCGCAATTTGCTCAAGAACTGGGAATGGACCAACAAATCTTGGTGCTAACTTGCCTCTCCTGCCAAATCGTATCACGCTCTTCAACGGAGAAATCTTGACAAACACCAACTCACCAATGGAGAACTTTAATTCTCTTCTCCTCTTATCAGCATAACTTTTCTGCCTATCTTGGGCAGCCTTCGTTCGCTGTTGGATAACCTTAATCTTAGCTGAAGTTTCTCTTATCACATCTGGTCCAAGCACAAACTTCTCACCAGTTTCTAACCAACATGACGATGAGTTGCACGGTCTTCCGTACAAAGCTTCAAATGGAGCCATACCAATACTGGATTGATAACTGTTATTATATGCAAACTCTACTAGATGCAAATGGTCATCCCATGATCCACCAAAATCCAATATACAAGCTCTCAAGAGATCTTCTAACACTCGATTCACCCTCTCTGTTTGACCGTCGGTTTGAGGATGATACGCGGTACTGAGATGTAATTTTGATCCTAACGCCTCTTGTAAGCTCTTCCAAAATCCACTAGTGAACAACGGATCTCGATTACTCACAATGCCTTTGGGTATTCCATGAAATCTCACTACCCCCTTTACATATAGTTCAGCTAACTTAGCTGCCGTTCTATTTGACTTGACGGGTATAAATCTCGCACTTTTAGTCAATCGGTCCGCAATCACCCAAATGCTATCATGGCCCGACCTAGTCCTTGGTAACCCATCAATGAAATCCATTGAAACTTGTTCCCATTTCCATTCTGGAATTTCCAATGGTTGTAACAAACCACTAGGTTTCTTTGCTCAGCTTTATCTAGCTGGCAATTCATGCATTTGGATATAAACTTCCCAACGTCTCTTTTCATCCCTTCCCAGTAGTATGTCTGCTTCATGTCTCGATACATCTTGTTACCACCGGGATATATAGTCAGTTTTGAGTGATGACATTCTCTAAGCACTTCATCTTTCAATCCATTGATATTGGGAACAACTAGTCTTCCATTCTTTCTAAGCCATCCATCTCGATCAAGCCCATACTTGTTCATCTCCTCGTCCATACCCATCTCTAACTTGGAGATGATTTCCAATAGGTTAGGATCGTCCCTCTAACTGGAACCAATCCGCTCAATCAAAGTGGGTCTGATCGTCAAATTTGCTAACATTTTTGTATCCAATTCGCACTTCGGTCTGGAATCATACCCAGCGATGTACTCCAGTTGCTTCCATTCTAGAAACATAGCCCCTAAACTGGCATGTCTTCTACTCAAGGCATCAGCCACCGCATTGCCTTTTCCCGGTGTATATGAGATGTCGAAATCATAGGAAGCTAAGAATTCTAACCATCTTTGCTGTCGGAGATTTAGATCTTTCTGAGAGAAGAGATACTTTAATGATTTATGATCAGTAAACAACTCGAATCTTTCTCCCAAAAGATAATGTCTCCACATCTTCAATGCGAACACGATCGCTGCTAATTCCAAGTCATGGGTAGGGTATCTTTTCTCGTTCGGTTTCAATTGCCGACTTGCATAAGCTACAACCCTACCTCCTTGCATCAATACAGCACCTAGTCCGGTACCACATGCATCCGTCTGTCATCTCTTCATTCCCCTTAGGAATGACTAAACTGGTGCACATGTCAAATTTTCCTTTAGACTCTTGAATGCATTCTCGCACTTTTCTTCCCAGATGAAAACTTGATTCTTCTTGGTCAACTGAGTCAACGGTGCTGCTATTTTGGAGAAGTCTTGGATAAACTTACGATAATATCCAGCTAATCCCAAGAAACTTCATATGTCAGTGGCATTCTTGGGCGTAGACCAATCTTGTACCGTAGCCACCTTCGTAGGGTCCACAACAATACCATTTTCTGAAACAACACGGCCCAAGAATCTCACTTCCCTCCTCCAGAAGTGACACTTAGAAAACTTTGCTTTCAATTGGTGTTTTCTCAACACCTCCATCACTATTCTCAAATGTTCCTTGTGTTCTTCCTCTATCCTCGAGTAAACCAAAATATCATCCACGAACACAAGGACAAACTTATTCAAATGATCTCTGAGTACCCTATTCATAAGATCCACAAAATATGCTGGCGCATTGATCAACCCGAATGGCATGACCAACCACTCATAAAATCCAGACGGCGTCCAGAAGGTCGTTTTAGCTATACTCCCAGCTTCCACTCTAAGCTGATGAAAACATGTCGCGAGATCCAACTGGGAAAATACTCTCGCGCCACTTAACCGATCAAACAAATCATCTATCCGCGGTAGAGGATACTTATTCTTCCTTGTCACCTTATTCAACTCGCGGTAGTCTACACACAATCGAAGGGAACCATCCGCCTTGGTAGCAAACACAACCGGTGCTCCCCATTCAGAAACACTTCTTCTGATAAAGCCCTTCTTCAAAAGATTGCTTACTTGCACCCCGAGCTCTCGCTACTCCCTTGGCGCCATACGACGAAGTGGCATCACTATAGGTCTGGCATCTTTCACTAAATCAATACGGAACTCAGTCTCTCGATGTGGTGGAAGCCCGGTCACTTCCTCGAAGACGTCCGGATATTGGCCAACCACGGGCAAACCTGACAACTCATCATGCGGGATGTCAAGGGAATGTAGAAAACTAGCTATTACCCCATCACTAGGTAGACCCCCAAACACTACCCTCCGCCTATCATCCGCTCTAGCTGTCACCAAAAATCCCTCACAGTCTACCACCACCCCGTATCTTTGGAGCCAATCGACTCCCAAAATAATGCCAAACCCAGTAAAGCCCAAAACAAAGCAATCACAAACAAACATACATCCATGACTCGATAAGACCACATTACGACAAATCATACTAAGGCTAGTCGAACCACCAATCGGGTTCATCACTACTAAAGGTCTATCGACTATCTCGGGCTCCAATTCCAACCTATCTACCAGGTCACTAGATATGAAAGAACTGAAAGTTCCGGTATCAAACAAAACTCTAACAGGAACATCATAAACAGAAAGCATACCTTGAATAACGACATTCTTTCCCTTCTTCGCCGCAGTTGGGGCATTCGACGAAGAAGGAATAGCATTAAGGGCATATGCTTTTACCATCTGCTTCTCTTTAGGGGGTTGCGGACACTTGTCCTTGTGATGTTCCACTTGGCCACAGTTGAAGCACTTCCTGTCTGCTGGCTTTGCTCGACAATTACTAGCATAGTGGCCCTTCTTGCCACAGCTAAAACACTCAACATCTTTCTTCTTCTTCTAGCCATCCTTATTCTGGTTCTACTTCCTCTTATTTTGAGAACCACTTGCCTCCACCATTTGCTTGCGGTTTTGGCTCCTCTACAGTTGCGACCTCAGTCTTCGATTTAGGGTAAAGACTTTCTGATCTTAAAGCTTTCCCTACAATCGATTCAAACGTCTCATCGATGTGGTTAATAAGCCTTTCCCCCAAGTATCCATCCAAACCAGTTATGAATTTCTCGTTCTTCTTCTCGGCAGTATCTATTAGGGATAACCCATATTTCGACAAAGTGTCGAATTCGGCAATATACTCCGAGACAGCTCTGCCATTCTACTTGAGTTTCAAGAATTTCTTAAACAACACTGACTTCTGAGCAGCTGGAATGAACATATCGCTAAAGCGAGTCTTAAACTGATCCCAAGTAATCTGATCCTCGGGAGTAGCTGCCTTTATAGCATTCCACCATTTCATTGCCCGTGCTTGCAGCTGACGGGAAGCTAGTCTCCTCTTCATCGCGTCCTCGACACCCAAGTCTTCGAAGATACGCTCGCAGCTGTCCAACCAATCTTGAACATCCGTAGCCGACTACGTTCCGTGGAACGGCTTCCCACCAAGACTAGTATAATCCTTATTCAGCTTGGCGAAATCGGCCCTAGGCGCCTGCACTATTGGACCACCTCCATTACCATCATTGGTAGCTGCCCTCTACACATCCCTAAGCATCTCTCTCATGAGGTCAGTAAGCATTGTCCTCATCTCAGCAACATTCCCATTATTGGCTCCCCTACGGGTACCCCTTGCGTATCGGCTTATCATTCAATCTGTAAAGAGAAACGATTAACCATCCTCTTTGTGGTGTCAGTGCAGTGCGACTTCATCCTTAGCTATACTAATAGGATATATATATATATAGCATTTTAAAAAAAAAAATCACAAATACATGCTCTCATATACGTATTATCTCTCCCTAGTGTCTTTCCTTAGGTTAACTACGCAACCTGGCTCTGATACCAAGTGTGACGGCCCGCCCCGCATCAGCTGACATTTCCTCCGAAAGTGCGTTGTACACATGTCCGACTAGCATAGAACGGTCGCCAAAGAAAGGAAAGAAGAGAATGAACTAATCGAAAACCTGTAGAATGTCTCACAACGCATGGGATAAAATATAATAACAACATACTTGACATAAAACAGGCGAGACAGTGCATAAGCTGAAAAATAAACATCATGGCAGCGGAAAATCCAAATACAGCTTATGATCCAATACCATTATTACAACTTTAAAACTGTCTCTAAAGTAAAAGAAAGGAAGGGTACACTACTAATGCCCAAAGTAGTGACCAGCAGCGACACAGGGAGAATATCTATATATCATACGTGGAAGCCTCCTACTCGTCTCCGGTACAGCTACTCGTGCATACCACCTAACCTGTCTCTAGTCTGCTCGTGAGAGCACCCAGAGTAATAAGAAGAGACGTAAAACTCTGGGTCAGACAAAAAGTCTAGTATGAGTGATAAGCAGCTAAACGGAACAACAATAGGTATACTAAACCATACCTGAACCTGGACCTGCAACCAAAGAGTTAGCACTACATACCGTACAATACTCTAAGGTGCCACTAACATATGGTGTAGAGAATACGGGAGTGGGGGTGTGCATGTCATAATGATGGCAAACAAATCAAACATAGCAACCATCCTCACATCTCTCACTCAGTGCGTAAAGCATACGATGTCCACCACTGTCAATCACTAGACCCATCGAAGTAGTGACGGAGTTCGACTTGTACAACTACTGCTACTACCAAGCTTACCCCATGGTGTCATGACCAAATCTTTACAAATGACCCCACTTCATTGGTCTATAGCTCTTTAGTCGTACCTAGGCCACTGTGGCCCTGAATCCGTTCACGTACCCCTACACATAGTGATCCAAAGTTATAGACATCGACAACCCCTTAGCACACGTCCCGCAGCAAGGCCCAACTCATGAAGTTAACTCATTGGTTCCCAACTGGATCCTGAGTACAAACTTCCCACTTGGACTACCTTTGCATCTCGGGTTTTGGTCTTCTCCTCCGGATCGGTCTTCATTCAGTTCATAGTTCATGCCTCGCGTTCAAGCTTCCTGGTTCAGTTCGTGGTCACCATACTGGTTCAGATTGGGTTGCTACATACGAATCGGGTCGGCCTCTTTCTGCTCGTGGTCAGGCTCCAGGTCGTGCTCCTTCCATCGGGTCGGATCGCACTGCTGCAATGGGTCGGCGTCCTCCATTGGCTCGTGGGTCGAGCCTCCGTCAGTTCGGATCGTGAGTACCCACTGGTTCGGGTCGTGGTGGAGCTTCGGTTCAGATCGTGCTTCAGGCGCGAGCAGCTCGTGGTGACCAAACTCAAAGGGATGAGGAACATCCGGCGGCTCGTGGAAGGGTGGATCAGCTCATGGGGGTAGCCACGATCGGGTCGGATCGTGGAAGGGAGGGGCGATCCGATCTGGTCCTCTGCATATTTCCTATAACTTCCGGCGACTGTTTTACGCCATACTACGATGTTTTCGACCATTCTAACTTTTCTAATTAATCACAAAGCATACCATATAGTCATAGCAACATATAGAACTGACCACAAACACCAAAACAACAATTTGATAGGTTAAAACGGATCAAACATAGCCAAAACCACAAATTTTCCCTTAAGCATGTTTAGGAAAAACTAATCATAAGATTAACAAAACTTAACCAAATCAACCCAAATTTCAAACAGAGGTATAAAACAATATTTCAGAATTTATAAATATTTTTCCAGAATTTATTTATGCATAAATTCACTAATTAACACTAATCACCCTAATTAACTGTAATTAGTGTCAAAACAATGCTAATCACTCACCTTGGACACAAATAAAATACTAAATCTGAAATGTCTTCTTTTTTGGCGCTGTTCCCAAGGCAACACAGTAGCTCTATCTCGATCTCTATGCTAATCCGCCTCAATTTGATGTAGATTAGGCCAATACTTGATTAAACGGTGATTAGAAGGTGTTTTAGATGTTGGAGGCCATGACCAGGTTGAAAGGAATGAATAGTGACGGCTGAAAAATGAGAAAAAAGTATTCTCCAAACCCTAACAACCCTTTTAAACTCCTACTCCCGAAATTCCCCTTTGGGCCTAGTTGTTAATCACCCGGTTAAGCCCAATTAAGCTGTTTTTCATCATCTGAAACTTGTTTCAGCCATATCTCTCAAATGGTAAGTCCGTTTGGCTAATGTGACCACTCTACGAAATGATAAACCATCATCCGGAGCCAATGGAAGTAATTTTAGGTCAAAATTCCTTTCTAATCAAAAGTTATGGCCAAAACAAGATCAGCTAGGGGCAAAACGGTCATTTAAAAGTCGGCAAAAATCATGAACATGGGAAATGACCCCAATAGTCGTCTCCCAAAGTTACATGACCATACGACTTCGCATGTGAAAGAAATAAATATTCTACGATCCTCCGATGCGTAGAATGCGGGTCGTTACAAAATTTCTAATTAAGAAGAATGTTTATCCTAACATCCATCGACCATCTACTCATCCATCAATCATAGGCATCCATTGTCCTTAAGAGATTTCTAATGTTTGTATGAACATATGCAAAGGTGTGTGTATATGTCCCTATGCTAATGTGAAAAATCAGGCGGCCTGCTAATTCATTCGACCTCCTTATCCATCAATATCTGCCCTTCTCTTTTCTGCGTAGGACGTCTGCCTGTCCTAAGTTGTCTTCATGCGTCTGCGGATAAGATCAATCTTTTTTGAAGTTTCTCTAATCATCTTGGATCCAAGTAGAAGCCTATCAGTAGACTCCCATCAACAAGTTGGTTATCTGTAAGGTCGTCCATGCAATGCCTCGAAGGGTGCCGTACCTATACTAGTATGCTAACTGTTGTTGCATTCGAACTCAACCAACAAAAGTTGCTACTCTCAAGTCCCTCCGAAGTGTAGGATACGTAGCCTCAAAAGATCCTCAAGAACTTTATTCACCGTCTCAGTCTGCCCATTGGTCTGAGGGTGATAAACGGTGCTCAAACATAATTATGTACCTAATGCCTCTTGCAGGCTCTTCCAGAACTCACTAGTGAAGATGGGGCACGATCACTCACAATACTAGTAGTACTCCATATAGATGGACTATCTCACAAAGATAAACTTATGCCAACCATGTTGTCGTTCTCTTACTCTTAACAGGAATGAAATGAGCGCTCTTAGTAAGCCTGTCCACTATAACCCAAATACTGGTGTTGCTTTTCCTCGATCTACGAAAACCATCGATGAAATCCATAGAGACGCTCTCCCACTTCCACTGTGGGACCTCCAGAGGATGAAGCAAAATGCCAGGCTTCCTCTGCTCAGCTTTAACTTGCTGGCAAACTAAACATCGAGAGACAAACTCCGCTACATCTTTCGTCGTCCCAGACCAAAAGAAAATCCTCTCTATATCTCCATACATCTTATCACCGCCTGGATAGATAGCCATCCTAGAATGATGGGCTTCCTCAAGGACTGTCTTCAACAGGCTCCCGGCTTAAGGAACACAAAGCCTTCCATCCCATCGCAACCGCCCTCTATCATCCATAGTTATCTACTGAGGTGACTAAAAGTCTCCCCTCTACTGAGCCTATCCAAGATGTCTGCTATCTGTAGGTCCTCTCGCTGCGAAGATCCTATCTGATCCATAAGAGTAGGTCGCACCTCTAAGGATGCCAACAAACTAGGTATTAGATCTGTAGCCGGCCTAAAATTGAAGGTCGATGTGTACTCCAAGCTCGCCTCTTTACGAACAGAAGACTCAAAGTCATCCTCTGCCTACTCAACACGTCCGCCACAACATTACCCTTGCTAGAGGTATAAGCAATCTCAAAATCATAGGATGCTAGAAACTCCATCCATCTCTGCTGTCTTAATTTGAGATCCCTTTGCGAGAACAGATACTTGAGAGATTTATGATCTATGTACAACTTGAACTTCTCTCCCAGTAGATAATGTCACCAAGTTTTAAGTTCAAATACTATAGCAACCAACTCCAAATCATGGGTAGGGTAGTTCTTCTCATGAACTATCAACTGTTTACCACCGTAATGTACTACCCTTTCCTCTTGCATTAAAACGGCACTAAGTCATGTACCACATGCATTAGTGTACACTGTGAACAGTTTGTTCCCATAAGGCAAAGTCAAAACAAGGGATGTTGTCAAATCCCTCTTTAATCGCTGAAAAGCATCCTCACAGTCAATACTCCAAGAAAAGGTCAGATTCTTCTTTGCCAGTCTGGTGAGTGGGGCTGATATCTTTGCGAAGTCCTTGATTAATTTCATATAATAGCCCGCTAAACCGAGAAAACTCCTCACCTCCGTTGCATTCTTTGGAACCTTCCAATCTTGAACTGCAACTACTTTCGTGGGATCCACCGCTATCCCATCCTTGGAGACCACATGCCCTAAAAATCTTACTTCCTCTCTGCAGAAGTGACATTTGGATAATTTCGCCTTAAGTTGGTGCACTCGAAGAGTCCTCAAAACCTCCCCTAAATATAGGTCATGCTCTTCCTCGCCCTTTGAAAAGATTAGAATGTCATCCACAAAGACCACAACAAACTTATTCAGAAACTCCCGGAATACCCTACTCATCAGATCCACAAAATATGCGGGTGCATTCGTCAAACCAAAAGGCATGACTAAGCCACTTAAAGAAACCATCTGGAGTTATGAAAGCAGTCTTGTCTATACTGTCCTCGGCCGCTCTCGACTGATGAAACCCCATGGACAAGTCTAACTGAGAGAAAACAGATGCACCAACAAGCTGGTCAAATAGATCATCTATCCTCGGGAGTGGGTGCCTATTTTTCTTAGTGAGATTATTCAACTCCCTGTAATCCACACACAAGCGAAGCGAGCCATCCACCTTAGTTGCAAAGACGATTGGAGCACCCCATTCCGATATGCTTCGCCTAATAAACCCCTTCTCAAGTAGCTCCCCTACTTGCTTTCTATGCTCCCTCCTTTCCCTAGGGGCCATGTGGTGCACAAGCAATGCGGCTGGTTTCTCATTATCCACCAAGTATATCCGAAAATTAATCTCGCACTTCGGAGGTAAGCCCCCAACATCCTCAAAAACATCCGGATACTCACAAACAATAGGTACAGATCGTAAATCATTGACATAAGCATCAAGTGATTCTAGGAAACTAAGCATAACAGACCCCTTTGGGTCATAGGAAATCTCGAGAGTCATCCCTCGACAAGTTAAAAGTCTAATGACCCTCATCTCACAGTCCAGAATGGCACCATACATGGCTAGCCAATCCATCCTAGAATCAAACCATAGCCCATAAAATCAAGCACATATGCATCGTACTCAAACTCGACGCCCAACACAGATATCCTCAAACCCCGACAAATCTTAGATAGATGAGCCATGCCCCCAATGGGATTTGAGACAATAAAGGGATCAGAAATAGTACTAGTACTAAGGTGCAGAGACTCAACCACAGAATCAGATATAAAAGAGTGTGAAGCGCCAGAATCAAAAAGAGTCATAACAGGATGATCGGAAAGAGAAATCAAACCTTTAACAGAAACATTCCTACCTCTGTTCGGTACATTGGCCTCGAGAGCATATACTTGCCCTCCAGAAGATCCTTCCCTTTGGTCATGTCCTTGCTTCTTCGGGCACTCCCTAGAATAGCGTCTGACCTCACCACACTGGAAGTAAGCATTCTTCCTTTTTTCTGCAATCTTTGACCAAATGACCCAAGCTTCCACAACCATAACATTTCTTCCTGCCTTGAGCTTTGTCATTCTTTCCGCCCTTCTTTTGCTGTTCTTTCATGGGCCACACTTTCTTGTTTTGTGCCTCATCGGTCTTAGCCTCCTTTTTCTCCTCATTTCCTTCTTCGTGCATCAATGCCATATCAACCAGTCTCTCAAAGTTATCCCCCATCGGAATGTGAGATAATGTCAATGCTTGAAGGGATGATTCAATACTCTTGCAAACCTTAAAGCTTTCTTATGCGGGGTATTCACCAGTTCCAGACCAAACCTTGCCAGTTGATTGAACTTATTGACATACTCTCTGACAGTCATGCTTCCTTGCTTAAGTGCCAGAAACCTCTCCATTTGCATACTCTCTTATGCCTAAGAAAGAAACTTCATCTCAAACCTCTATCGGAAATCATCCCAAGTTTCCACTGGACACCCTGCTTGCATCACTTCCGACCAGAATGAAGCCTCATCCTTAAGCTGCCACGCATCCAACTGTATCTTTCTGCGGTCATCAACCTCGAAAAGCCCAAATAAGTTCTCTGTCTCTTTTAGCCAGTTTCGTGCTTCTACAAAATTCTTTGTTCCTCGGAATGGCTTTTCTCCCATAGCATAGAAATCCTTGCATATCATAGTCCATAGAGAAATTATCCACTCATAGAGGAGGAGGAACAACGGCTGCAATTAGGGGATGGGCATCTGCTTGGCCTCCGGCAGGCGTCGTAGCCTCAAGATACATGCGGAACCAAGTCGGTATCTGAACGCCCTCGGGAAGATTCGGTTCCCCAAACATGCTGGAAAGAAAGGAAAAAGAGATTCAAACAGAGGATCGAAAGATTTTTATATGGATTTAGGGAATATGTTTTTCCAAAAAACATACTTTTCTTTGAAATACTTTCTTTTTTAAAACAATTTTCAAAACCTTTTTATCCGATCTTGTAACCTTCAGCTCTGATACCAAATGTGACACCCCACGTCCGTTAATGTCACTCTTTAACAGAATGCATTAAGTTCCGTGAAGCGTTTAGGTAAACAGAACAGAATCTCACAAGACAGATATATAAAATAGCAACAGAAATTTAAAACTTTATTTTCCAACAGAAAACATCGTGGTCTCAAAATCCAATTACAACATCTGACTAAAATACTGGAACAAAATACATCAAATAAAAACATTTATCTTGCACTAAAAACCATCAAAGTACAGAAGTGTATAAGTAGCCATAAACAAGTAGAAAAGTAGTCAAAACGATACATCGAAACAAATCCAAATCCATGTAGAAACAGAAGGGAGAGTCCTAATCAAGCCTGAGCGTTCCCACCCTGAGAACCTTAGGGGAAGGGGAAAGGAAGAGAGAGAAAAAGAAACAAAACGGGTCAGACATAAAGTCTGGCGAGTCCAGTGACTTTTAGCATATAAATAAGTAAAAGTATCATGACATGTATATAAGCTAGATGAGAGATAACAGTATCATATAACACGTATAAACAGGATGGACATGATAAACTATGCTTCTCAATTACTTTCTCTACACCAATAATAGTTTACCGCATTAAATGTTTTCCAATTATTTAACAGAAACAAAATGACCCCAACAGAAACATATGGTAGACTTAGGTATACTTCTAATAATGGGTTTTACCTCCAAACAGGAATAACAGGTACCTAAATAGAAATAACGGGTGTTACCCCCAAACAGAAATAACATGTACCTAAACATGACTAGATGTACCCTACCACGTAAATAACCCGTGTCGGCCCAACGGTAAGGTGTATTACTTCAAAAGTGGCGACCACCAGAAGGACACAGACCTATTTACAGGTGTTACGGTGGCTTATTTTCCCAAGCAAGCCAGACCTATGCACGCACATAACTCCATTGGAACACGCTATTAGATCACATGTCCCCAAATGAACCTCTTATAATCAACTCAGTAAGCGTACCCTGACCCCTACCTATTACGGGGTCCCCTTTCAATATCAGAATGGGTTACTGGCTCATATGGGCCCTACACAACGAGTGACACAAACCACTCTGTATGCTTGCATCCCCAACTAACTAGGATTTTGACAGGTTATGCCTAACATATTAACAAGCCCGCATAACCCCAACAGATAAAACAAGTTAAGTTTAATTGGGTTCGTATAACCCCCACATATTTAACAGTTTTACTTAAACCCACAGTTTCAACATGTTTACTTAACCCCATCCACATATTAAATAAACCACAGATTAACAGGTTTATATGTATATAACCCCCATAGATTAAACAAGTTAAGTATTACAGATTAACAGGTATGCATAACCCCCAACATGTTTTACAGGTTACTTACAATTTCATTAACATGTTCCGCTTAATCTTTAAATTAAGCCTGCAGGTTTATATTCCCAAAACCACAAGTCATAATTCACAGTCTAAGATATGCCCCAAATTTTTAGTCATATTTCACAGTATAATTTATGCCCCCAAATCCCAGTCATGATTCATAGTACAAGTTATGCCCCCAAATTACCATTCCCAATCATTCCCAATTTAACCCAATTTCGTTCGTACGCATATTTCAGCGATATCGGCCTAGGCTCGAAGGTAGCCTAGGCTATAAAAATAAAATAAAAAAGGATGAGAGGGGAAGAAGAACAGAAATAGGCATAATAACAAAATAGGCATATGATAACAGAAATAGGCATATAAGAACTTGAATCAGATTCTTAGCAGACATAGGCTTTAGGTCCAGATTTATAAACATGGCAGGGTTACTATTAAATTTTTATATCTAAAATTAACATATGAACTCAAAGAGACTGGATCTAAAGAACAGAGAATAATATGTTGAAGTTGTAGAAGAAATTCTTATATGCGTATAAGCTGTTGTTAAAGAAAATAGGCTAATTCAATCCAAGCAGAGGTAACATTTCATTGTCTCCATTGTTTTAGGTGAATAAAAACAATAAAAATGTTGTCCTATATATAGCCTACCTCCAATGAACCTAGTTACAAAAACATCCAGCAACAACCTAAAGAATTCGACCAAATCTCGTTTGGGTCGACCCACCCTGACCTGGGTCGACCCATTGGTCGACCTACTTAGCCTTGGGTCGACCCAGGCTAGGCGTGGCTCAGACCCCAACGGGTCTGGCTCCCACCTACGCCTGCCTCTTTTCTCTCTTTGAAATTTGAAAATTCTGAGTTGATATATATATATATATATATATATATGTAATTCTATTATATGCATACAAATTTCTAAGCTTAATAACTTCCTCATACGATGTTAGTTTTACGCAAACTCGGAGTCTATCTTAAGAAAAATTCCGAGATGAACGCAATGGTATGGTTTGATTCACTTAATTCCCATTTTTAAATTAAGTATACTTTAGTTTATCGTTTTAGTGTCCTTTAAAATTATAGGGTGTTATGGAGAACAACGAAGAACGGCGACAAACTCTTGAATCAATTGGAGGCACACATAGAAATAGCTTCTCTCATCCTTCAATTCCTAATCTCCTCACCAAGGCACAAGCCCTAGAGGAACACACAACCTCTCAACTTTATTCAGTCATACCTTAATCCAATCCTAAAAGCTGATTTTATAGGAGAATGGAAGGCCTAGGCAAATATTCAATTTACCCCTCAGAAATATATCCAGAATATAATCATTCATTTCTTTCCTTTTATAATAAAACCAATCAATCAAATCAATCAATCAATCAATTAATCAAATCAATTAATTGATTACATCCTCTTCATTAACATATGTGATTTCATGTCACAAATCACAATAGTAAATTCAGTTTTCTAATGAAAATCATGATATTTTGCTTTGTTTGAAATATATATATACTCTATATATATATATATATATATATATATATATAGTGAAATTGGGAAGGGGGGGTGTATGTATGTATATACAGTTGTACACATATTTGTACATCATCATATTATCATGTTATGTTATCAGTTGCGATGTATTCAAGATAACCACTGAAAAAAGAAAATAATAATAATGCAATTAGTTAATTATAAAATATAATTTATATAGGTATATTGGATCAAATGCTAGTTATTAGACTTCATAAGTCAAATAAAATTGGGAGCTTCCAATCTAGTCAAAGTGGATGATAGATCCAAACATCAACAAAAATGACAAAGTTATTTATTTATTGAATGTGACGACTTTTCATAGCTATATGTCGTTTCAAACTAAAATATTTTTTAGATCCGGTTTGGAATCGTTAGTTGGCAAGGTCTGTAACATCCAGAGAAAGATAGGATTAATTTTTGATAAGTTCTCGTGGCTTGATGGATTGATACCGATATATCCATGGATGACATTGACTTAGAACACGTACTTTTCTTAAAATTCCATTAGTCTTCATGCTTTAGAGATTTTCATGTAAAAAAGTCTTTTTGACTGATCACTACCAATACATGCTTCTGCCTGGAACTAATTTTTTGTTTGATATAATAGAGGGATCTATAGTACAAGAAGTTAGAGGTAAATTATTTATTTTAATGAACCAATATAGATCTATCCACATATTTAGGCATTATTTCCTTTTTGTTCATCGATCAAGTCAATCGTCTTAAGTTCAAAACCCATTGCATCCTCATTTCGTAATACATTTCCATCCAAATGTCATTTGAGTAAAATAACATAAGACATATCCAAATAAATTTATACATGTTAAAATATGCAAGGATAGACCAAACTCTCATAGAAGAACACATTTGTCAAAAATTGAGATTTAAACATAATATCAAAGTTGAAGTTGTGCTGGGTCTCATATTTTGACAGTGAATGTTCTATATTGAGAAAATTTGGTTTTGATCCAACGGTTACACCTAAAGGAAATAGATATCTACAACTGGGATACATTATTTAATGTTAATCCAATGGCTAATCTTATTCGTACACCATAAAATTATTTTCATGCACCATTGATTCTTTTATAATAAAGGGTAAATATAGCTTATATTTCAACGGTTTTTATTTTTATGTTTCTACTTTTGTGATTTTTATTCAAAATTACTCCATTCAAGCTATTTTTGATATCAAATTTGTATAACTTAAAACCTTTACAGTATAGATTCAATGTTAAACTTCCTAATTCAGAGCTAGAATTTACGTTATGTAACGACGGTTGGAACAATAGCTAAAATATTTGTATGTGATTTTGAAAAACATTTTGCTTGATGTAAAGTAATTTATTACCGTGCAAGAATATAATAAGCTTCCCTAACAATAGATTTTCTTTTTCAGTTATTAATTCAGCTACCAAATATAATCTAAAATCTAATTTTATTCCCATTTCGAAATTTCCGGAATCGGAAAGAAAGTTTATTCGTTTCTTCGTAGAGGCTTATATTCTGTCAAAGAAGTATTTTGATGTGGTTCAATGCCATTCTTCCCTTCGCCATCATCTTCGCCTAATAAATTTACAAGGCTGAAACGACAGGACTGTCATCGTACTCAATATGATTCCCTTTTTTCCAGTTGGGAGGTTAGTTGATTCTTTGATTCGTTCTTGAAATAAGTTTCATGTTATCTCTGACATGCTTTGTTTGGTTCAATTGGATTATCAATTAGCTGTAATTGATCGTTATGTTCGTAAAATTAATGGTACTTATACGAATACGGCTAAAGCAGCTGGCTCTTGGATTTTACTAGAGTTGCAAACGACCCATTGAATCAATCGTTTTACTGTTACAAAGTTTGGACGTTTTGAACAAGTACTGAGTACACTGTCTCTTAGTATTCTCGTAAGAAGAACGAGAAGAAAGCAGAAGAGTCTCGTTTGAGACAAAACTCCATTCAGAAAACACACTTCGAGTGTAAGTGCTGTTCATACATATAAATTAGGAGCTCAAAGATATTAATTGGAGTGTGTTTAACATTTCCTGTTTCCGTTGATAACAAACAATTTGGTTGCCTCTTCAACAAACTCATTGGTGGTAAATTTTCTGATTATGGTAGTTTTGGTCAATGAGAAAAAGACATTTAAGTGTAATTGTAGAATTTTCTAAAAATAATAATAATACAATGATAAGATTGTACAAAAAAAATAGCATAACCAAGAAGCCTTCGTTGCTATAATCTTTTTTAATTAGGAAATCTGTAGGTGGCTTTTAGCCCTAACTAACCATTAAAAATTCAAGTCTTTTGATGCCTAACTGTTAATTACATCTAATGCCAACGGCCAACGTAGCCAGACTTTGCTGCATAAAAAAGAATGGTTTCAAACTATTTTTTTAGTTTGTTTCACCGATAAAAATTTCATAATTCTACTTGTTTCATTATCCGTTTACATTATTTTGAAATTAAACGATATCGATCATTAATCATAAGTTTGGTTATTATTGTCACAATTATTTATTTATTTGCTAATGTAGAGAAACAAGGGGACTGTATCAGTTATTAAAAATTTGTTATTTGGACATCCTAATACAGCATAATACGAAAGTGAAGACAACATAACCTTTTCTGCTCCTTAACGCTCTTTTTTGTGAATTGATTATTGATGCCAATGCAATTCAATACTAAGACCTCTAGATAGATAGCCTGAGAGAAAGATTGTCACAGAAAGCATATCTTGCTGCACCATAATACTTGGTTTCGCTTCTTTTTTCCGACCATTTCAAAGCACTTTGAACGACCGTTATAAACAAGAAGGCACCTGACTTAAAGACGCATACAAACATATCTAACAATGCAACAGTATTCAACAGACGAATTCAATAATATCACAGCAGACACTAGGAGGGACAAAATATTAAATAAAATAACATTTCAGCTAAGCATTCAGCGATATAAAACTTTAATGTGTTGTGTAATTTATAAAATACCCAATGTGTCAGTGGGCACTAGGTCTAATGGTAAGATCTCCAGGCTGTAGTTCCAAACATCCCTGAGACACCAAATCGTGCCCTCCGCTTCAGTTAGGTATCACTTTTAAATAAAAGACAATGTAATAAAATATTTCAAAATACGAATATTTTACAACCGTAATCTATTATGCTTTCATGGATTTATTCGGTACATGACAAAAGGGTGAAAATTGATCATTGAGTGTTCCCAACAACATCTGATTTCATTTTTCATTATTGAATCAAACCAACATATCAACAATTTTTCATCAACTGATTTGAGTTCCGTAGTTTTTCATTATTGAATCAAGCCAGCATATCAACAATTTTTCATCAACTGATTCGAGTTCCGTAGTTTCTCATTGTACTTGATGTTTGCATGTTATCACATGAGTTCATTTTTTAAGTCATTGATACATGCATGTATACATACGCGCGCGCACACATTATATATGTGTATATATATATATATATATGTGTGTGTGTGTGTGTGTGTGTGTATGGAGCGTTCAATGACACCCCAAATAGTGAGCACCCCATTTGCCCCTCTCTCTCATCCTCTCATTTAATATAAATTAAGCTATTGGAAGGAGAGAGTAGTGGTGGGAGAGAGAAACGGAATGTGTGGTGGAAATCATGGGGCATTTAGGGGTGTTGCACTGTTTCGGGTGCCATTGAACGCTCGCATATATATATATATATATATATATATATATATATATATGTGTGTGTGTGTGTGTGTGTGTGTGTTATATGTGTGTGTGCGCGCGTATGCGTGTGTGTACATACACCCCACTGTTCACACTGACACTATTATTTAAATGAGAACTTGTGTTGCACTATTTGGGTTGTCATTTAACCCTTTATATATATATATATAATTAGATTTAAAGAGTTAGATTATGGATTAATGAGAATTTTGAGAGTAGTAGATTTTATTTTAGCCCTCCTTATGTGATTAAAGGTATTGTCGTAATAGAGCCAAAAATAAGGACTTTTGGATACCTATCTGGTAATTACATCTATGGATTGGTCGCCATAGCCGGACTTCACTGTGTTGAAGAGAATCCTTTCTTCTTGCTGATAAAAAATATTATAGCACTACTTGTTCCATCAGCTATTTGCACTATTCATTGGTTATTAAGCAGAAAATAGATAAGTTTTGTTTCTTTGGATTTTTGTTATTTTGTGTAGCTGTACGTCTCAGTGTCTGCACACATATTTCATATTTTTATGGTACAAACTTGCAGAAAGTTGTCCGCAGCATTAGCCCAGCGGTTAAGGACTTGTGTCGAGGTTACAACGATGTGAGTTCGAAACCCGGAATGACCATGCTAAAAGGGTTTACCATGTGCATACACTACGGCTGCCACTTATGTGGTAGACATCCGCGGACCTAGCTAGGTGCACTAGGAGGGATTTTACGGCTCCGGTCGGTTTTCCCTCTAAACAAATTCCCAAAAAAAAAAAAAGTTGAAACAAAATGAACCATATAACTGGGTCATTGTTCTTCTAGATTTTAGATTTATTGTACAAGTTTATCCTTCTACAATAGTACCTATTTGATTATTACCTCCTATCGATATTATCTCCTATCGATCATCGCACTGGAAATATTTGTTACTGATGGCATTGTCCAAATCCTTCTATTTTTGAAACATAGTACCTATTTGATTATTATTTTTCTTTAAAGATTTTGACTGGGGATTGTGACTGGGAGGATTATCATTTAGGCAAGGATGGAGCACAAAGATACATGACATTCAATCTTCCCAATGGTAGTTCTTGCCCTGGTCTTTATGAACATGGGATTGCTATTGTTCCAAAGAGACACCATGGCCACAAATCACGTAAACATCAATCCAAAAACATTATGGTTGTTTATCTTGGACAAACAAACAATGTAAGGACAAGGCTTAAAAAATATGGTCGTGTCGGTGCTCATTTGGATGCTGGGAAAGTAGCAGGCTCAGCTGCTAGATGGCATCGGTGAATGCCCCGGATAATTCACAAAAGTCTTCTTAAGACAATATTCTTAACTAAACCGGAGTAAGTAGTAAAAAAAGGGTGAAGAAGAAAAAGGAGGAGGTAGAGGTAAAAAAATAAAATAACAGATACATAAAATAAAGGGAGATATACACTATTCATTATATTATATAACATGATATGATTTGAATTACTGGTGCAAATATATGACATGTATTCGTGCATACCTGATAATAAGTAGGATTAATTGACATAAATAATCCAAAGTTTAACGTTTCCGCCCATATTAATCTCAAGTTTGCGTTATTTATAAATAATCCCAAGTTTGGGGGGTCCCTTCCCATATTGATCCTGTTGACCTTTTAACCTCTTATAGCCAGTTTATCTCTTCTCTCTCACGATTTAATGGCCTTGTACCTCTGTTACCTCGTTCGCTTCTAAAAATAAACCCAACACCTTCGTAATTCCTTTCTCCATTCTAAAACCTGAAAGCAATTTAAGCCATTTCCTCTTCGTTCTTTTTCCCAGTCAAACCAAATTCTCCAATTATAAAACAAAAAAAGGAAATCGAAATTGGGGATCTCAATCGAATCTGCGAAGTCCCCTGAAGCTAGACGTCGGCAGGTTGAGGCGCATACAAATTAGGAAATAGGGGTTCGATGATGGGTTCAGACGGGTTCTTTCGTTGCCGGGGGTTGTGGGGATTCCGACCTTGATAAGTGTGCGATGGGTTGGTAAGGTGTTGCGATTTGGAAGAGATGGATGCAGGTTTTGTTGACAACTGAGGGGGGTTCGAATGGGATCTATGTTCTGAGTGGTGCGAAGGTACCGATGGGTGGACTGGGGTGTTCGCTTCGGTAGTGGAAGATAAGAATTCGATTTTTGATTATTTTTTTGGATAGTGGAAGCAGGCGTGACAGCAATGGACCGTCAATTGGAGAGCTTGTCTGAACTGTGAGGACAACGTGGTTTGAGGCTTTTGCAGTGATTGCTGTATTGAGGCTGAAATGTTTGAGGCATTTCAAGGGATGATCAGTTTGCTGGTTGTTGTTTGATGGTGATTGTCGTATTGACTTGGACTGGGTTAGGCGGTGATGTTGGTGGTGTAACGGTAGGTTATGAATGTTATGAGAGTAATTCACAGTTTTGGTTATTAATGTTGCTGTTATGAATGTTTTGAATGTCATTAATGTTGCTGTGGGAGTTTGATGGAGTTCAATTGCTTGGTGAAAGTGAGGAGAAGAATTCGGTGATGGAGGTAGCAGCTCTGGTCAGTAGGCAAACGGTTTACACTACGAGGAAGAAGATTGTGTAAGGGATTAAGTTAACAAAGGTTACTAATTAGTGTTGAACGACTAAAACGTGTTTAATAAGTTAACAAAGATTATTAATTAGCAAACAATTACAACTTGAAACCTGCTATAGCAGGTCATCGGGGAAATGAGATCAATTTGGGAAGGTACCCCCCAAACTTTGGATTATTTTTAAATAACGCAAACTTGGGATTAATATGGGCGGAGACGTTAAACTTCGGATTATTTATGTCAATTAATCCTAATAAGTATTATAAGTAAATTGAAGTAATATACTTTAATTGTAGGTTAACATACATATTATCAAGTGTGCACGATTCCATGCCATATATTTGCACTAGCAATTCAAATCATATCATGCTGTATAATATAACAAATAGTATATATATTTCCCTTTATTATATGTATCTTGTATTTTTCCCTCTACCTCCTCCTTTTTCTTCTTCACTTTTTTTTTGCTACTTCCTCCAGTTTAGTTTTATCAATGGAGAGCAGTGGCGGAGCCAGCGCTACAGCCCAGTGGGGGCCAAAAATAGGTAAACTTAAGGGAGCTCGACATTTTTTGACTTTGTATGCCCCAATCTATTTCAGACGCTTATCATATTACTTGATTAATACCTAAAAGCTACAACCCACGATGTTCAAATAGAAGTTGATGATGGAAATATACATACTGACAGATAAAGCTGCAAACTATGACCTGGGAACTATAAACTATACATCAGTTTTTCAATAGTTTACAAAATATTAGAAAGGAAAATAAAATATAAAAAGTCTAGTGGAGTCCAGTGACCCCACTAGACCTCCGTAAATCTGCCCCTGATGGAGAGAAGCATGGATACCATCATTTTCTTCTTAAGACGATCTTTTTAATGATGGTAGCAGGTTCAGATGGGTCGTAGTGAGTGGATAAATTCTTAACTGATGCACCATGCTTTAAATAGAGCAGCCATTTCTATTTTTTTACACTTAGTTTAAGAGGCGATTATCTGGCAGAAAATACAGTGGATGTAACTGATGCTTATGTTTTAGCTGTTTGATGTTCCACTGAGAGCATTTGTTTCCTGTTACAGCACAGAAGAGCACAGAAGAGGATCATCAATTTTCTTTTATCATTTAACTGCGTTAACTGCACTACAACATGGAAAATGACCCACTATTCATTAGAACAAAGGATCTGGATCATAAATTACCAAGTGCGGCAAATTGTCTCAACTGTTGGTGCGGACTTGTATGGTTGTTTCGTTACGTTCACTTGATTTGTAGAAGATAGATAACTTCATACATATTGTTAAAATCTAGTCACATAAAGGAATCGTTTACCATTTTAAAAAAAAAAACTCATTCGTTTATTTTACTTATACACTGAAATACATTGTGCGTGCGTGCGTCTGTGCATGCGCGCGCGCTCGCCCGCCCGCCCTGCTGGTTTTGTTTTTGATTGTACTGTTTGTTTGTATGTAATGTAATGCACCAAACTCTTTCATCACCTTGACTATTTTGATTTTTCAGTGTAGCATCTGCTATTCAGCGTAGATTTTGGTTATAACTTGTTATATCATGCTGCATATATTGGTACATGCTGTCTTATGTTTTGCTTGCATGTTCTCGTTGGCGACTGTAGTGTTTATTTTGCAGCGCCGGGTACTTTCATCTTTGTCCAAAATTGATGTGGGTTAAAGAAAGCTTTGTCAAATATGAACAGATGATAGAACCAAAAAAAAAAAAAAAAAAAAAAAACTGAGGAGACGGAAGCTGATCCGCTTAATGTTTTTGATTATGCATGGAACACGTGTGGAAATGGCTCTTGTCGTAGCAACGAAATCTTCCGGAAGATTGATGCTATAAATCCAGTCGCAAAGCCTTCAGCCTCGTCAAAAAATTCCACTTCTTGATGAATTCGGTCATTAGTCAGAAGCTGGAATTAAAATTGATGCAAGTGTACCTTTAAACATTACCAAGACCAACACATATTTCCTTCTTCCATGTGCTTTGAAACTCAGAAGATCCCAACTTCAGTTCGTTGATGAAAATGACACATACTGCAATAATAATGAAATATGTGGAGTTGCCACTGGTAATGGGTCTGTTTGTAAGAAGTTGCCTCGTCTTTGGAAGAAAAGGTGCGAAGAGCACAAGGTGAAAAAGATTGTTGGCATGGATTCTGTAGTAGCTATTGTATCCGAAACTCATCAGTAGAGTATAGTTTATAAGACACAGTGTGGCTTATTGCTGAAAGATGGCTCTTCTTGTGCTAATGTTCCGGCGTATGGAAGAAGATGATGTGAGTTGCGCAGAGGGATGAGAAATAAACTAGACATAATTTACAACTAAAGTTGAATCAGATCTTATTGATGAAAAGAAAACATCAGTTAAGATTTATTCTTCAGTTCAGTCACTTTAAGTGGATGACATAGATGATAACTCTGAAAAGGTGCATGGTGTATGTGGTGTAGTTAATGGTGATGGTACAAAATGTAGGAGTAATTCAGTTCATGGTAGGAAACGCTGTGAGAACACAAGGGACGAAAGGTATTTAAAATGCACTTTCTAACTTGAGCATAAATATTTCGAAGAATGAAGGCAGTTTTGTTGTTTGTGGTGCTTGTATGGAAGACGTTCAGCCTGTGCTAAAATTCAGGTTCGGGGAAGGAAAAGATGTTAAGGTAAACTTATCATAATTTAATAAATGCTGCTGAGTCTGTTATTGTTGAGCTAGTGTTTGGCTATTTTCATTTGTTTTTATTTTGTTTTACTATGGTTATGTGTTAGATTTAAATATTCTTGCTTAACATGGTTTGTTTGACAATCTGTGTTGAGTTTGTTGTTGGCCTGCCTTCTTCATTATTATTTATACGATCATTTAATAGTTGGGGCCGTAGTTTGGTTATAACCATTAAGCATTATAAATACTCAGTTATTCATTCATAGTTTATTTTAGGACCTATATCATTATATGAATAAAATTACTGAATATCTTATCAAATATCACTTGAGCAACAAAGAAGTAATCTGTATGTACCCAAAACTTTCACTTTTTTTTTCGGTGGCTCACGCTATCTCTATCTGTGCATTTCATAAATTAAACAACTAAGCTTCTTCATTACTCACCTTAAAAGGGTTGTACTGTGAAAATTATGGTCAGGGTCTGGCGAAAGTTGCAAGAATGCTATTATTTGCTAATTATTTTGTGCATACAATTTTCGCATGTATATCACCCCAATTACAAACGTCTTGGTTCAGTTAGTCGCAATCCCTATGCTTCTATAGTAAATATATACCTCTAGTTTTCTCCTTGGATGAATATACATGCGTCTAGCAACATTTAATCATAGGACATAATTTGTAAGTTATATTTGGTCTGTTAAAATTACACTGTACAAGATATATTGAATCCTTTTGCATGCATCCACTGCATATGGTATTCCAATGAACTGGAGAAATGGAAGAACTGTGTACACGGAATTTGATAGGAAATTCTAGTCTGTTCTTACTCTCTGGGAAGTGGAGTGACTGAAGGAAGTACACGGAACGTAGAAGCTCAGCAAGCTCTCCTAACATTGCTAATGTAGTGACCCGAACTTCCCCGATCTCCGAAGAGAAGAGAAAGAACGAATTACTTTGAGGACAAGACTAATCAGAACGCAAACAGAAGAACATTTCATTGTTTATTACAACAATTCCATCAGAATACAAGAATATCACAGAGTATGAATAAATATTACACATTTGACAAATATCAGAGATTTAAATTACATTTAAATACATAGCAGCGGAAAAATAATACAACACACAACTGAAAGAAATATACGGATACAGAGCTTTCCAAGTATCGTTCCAGCTGTAAATCAGGATTCTGTGAATATAAATCTGCAAAACCCAACTACTAGCTGCCCGTGTCGAAAATAAGGGCATTCAGAGTTTAGGTTAAAACAATAAATTCTAGGTCAGTCATGTGACTGGTGTGAGAACTAAAACAGTTATTAATCTTTATTTTTAAAATTAGGTAAATCAAGGGACCACGTCGTATAACACGGAACGGGTTTCCTCTCAAGAATACCAGTGCATAAAACAAACAGCGCAATGCTAAATAAAGAAAAATGAAGCTATTATAAGACCCAGGTTCCATCACACAATGCAACGCAAACCGGAGGATAGGGTTTTACCTTATAACAACCAAAGAATGCTTGATACGTTTAAAAACACATTATTTTGATATTACTATAAGTGTATAGTGTCAAAACAATATTAATCATAAGTATCAATCATAGGCGGCATGGTTACTGTAACAACCCGTATTTTGAACAACACGTTATAACTTAAAACATGGCAGAATTAAATATTAAAATCTGAGTCAAGGGAAACGGGCTGTGCCATTGCGTTCGTCTCGGAAAAATACGCGAAATAGAGTCCGAAATTTCGTAAATCGGAGTCCGTATGATCAAGATATGGCCTCGCAAAGTTTTACGAAAAAATCAAATTCAAAAACAGATTCAAATTTTCAGAATTCAGGGTAGGCGGGAAAAATCCCGCCCCAGGCAGGGTCGACACAGGGGTCGACACTAGTGTCGACCCCCCCAATGGGTCGACACCCATGTCGACCCATGGGTCGACACCCATGTCGACCCCCCCTGTCGGACCAGTTTTTCTGGTGCACCTGTTTTGGCTCCTGGGTCTTGTTTTGGGGACTTGTGACGATTTTAGATGGCTCAGATCTATCCTAGGGTTTATCCTATGGCTAAAACAAATCCTAAACACTATAAAAAGACCCTAAGACCTAGCTTAAATCATACTATTTCATTTTAGCCTCATGCAGCCGCCATTAAACCTAGAACTCTAAATTAAAAATACAAAGAACAAAATTAAAGAAGACGAAGGATGATTCTTGAAGGCGACAACTAGAAGCTACAACAACTACGACGCTTTAGACAACGGATTTGGGGCTATTTGATTTAAAGTTTTGATTTGGATTGCTTGCTTCATATTGTAAGTTCTATGTCACTTTTTAGGCAAAAACGCTAAAATAACATGGACATGCTATGAATTGAAACCGGATTTAAGAACTATTGTTAATCCATGTTTATATTGTTTAACTTTGAATCAAAATTTGGGAATATTGCCATGTTAATGTTGCAAGTTAAACTTATCATGATGTTGATGTTGTTATGAATCACTTGGGCTTAATTTTATTGCAAGTCGAACTAATACATGTCCATGGAATCATTATGTTCATTGAAATCCTCATGTTGATTAAACTATGTCTATGATGCTAATTAAACCATGTCTATGATATTAATGAAACTATGCCTGGGATGTTAATATACCTATCATGTTAATGACAAATTGGGAATTGCTAGGTTATGATGAAAAGTTGGAATCATTATGTTTATAATGCTAGATGAGAATCATTATGTTAAAAATACTAAATTGGAATCCACTATGCCTATTAGAATTACCATGCCTTTAATGTTTCATGTTTGTAATAAAATTATTATTATGCCGCAAGGGTTATTATGCCTATGATGTAAAGTTGAATTCATCATGTTAAACTAAGTTGGAACCATTACTGTGCAAAGTTATCATCATGCTAGTATTGAAACCATGTGATATGTTATAGCCTGTTTATTATGCAAGTGATGTTGGAATTGTCACATATGCCTATCACATGTTTGGTGTTATTCCCCTTTACCTCTTGAATTGTTTATGCTTGCAAACGAAGTACGTTTATATACGTTGGGGATACGATTGGGTAGAATAGGCAAAACATGAATTAATTATAATCATAAATCGTGAAATTTGGCATAAGTAGAACATGAAATATGGCACGAAAAACTTGACTTGAACATGCCATAACTTGACTTGAAACATGCCTTAGTTGGGCACGAAATTGACATATGAACATGCTATGAATATAACACGAATTTGATAAGAACATGGGCATGACTTTAGAAAACAAGAAAGTGGCCAACTCGAGGTTGGGTTGAGTTTGTAGTGTAAATCTGCCCGGAACCGCCCGGCAAATCCAGTTGCTACAAACAATAGGATCCAATGTGGGTAGTTGGTCACATCGCGCTTGAAAACCCGAGGTTGGGTTGAGTTCGTAGCGTAAATCTGCCCGGAACCGCCCGACAAATCCAGTGGATACGAACAATAGGATCCAATGTGAGTGGTTCAGTGCATTAACGAATCAATTAATGCCAATTAGGGTTAAGTCATGAACATGAAAAGACGACTTAACCAACTTGAACACGATTTGTAGGGCTAAGTCATGAACTTGAAACGACAACACTTAGCCAACTTGACATGACACGTAAGCGGGTTAAGTCATGAATTTAAATGACATACTTAACCATCTTGACATGACTAGACTGGAAAATGATTAAGTCACGAATTACATGACTTAATCGGTTAGGCGGGTTAGGTCACGAATTACATGACCTAATCTGTTAGGCGAAACCCTAGACACGACCCCTTTCAGCAGTAACCCTCTAGATGTATCAAGGTACCCTGGGGCTAGGCCGGGTGGGGCACGATTACTGAGCTGATTGTAAGAGGTGAACGACGGCAGTGGGGTACGCCAGTGTAGGTTCGGTGGGCTACGGTCGTGCACGTATTCCGGGGCAGACACTGGGTATCCGTAGATTTATCTGTGCATCTTGAATCGTGTCAGGGGTTGACACCCTAGGGCTGATACACCCGAAGGTGGACCCAGCACAGGTGACTACATTCGTGATTAGCCGTATGACACGGACACTTGACGAGCTAGAACTTGTAGGGAGCCGATCGACTAGATAATCGCTCCGTAGGACCCCGTACTTGGGACAGACCCCGTTTCAGGGTCATTTCACGATATTGGGCCATGGGATTTATTACGTGATTAACTTGTGACATGTACTTAGTATACTAGTACAGTCGATGCAACGAATCTCGAACATGTGATGCTTTACTTGACTTGTCTTGACTCATCCTGATCACCTTAGTCTATCTTGTTCACCTTGACACCATTCTTAAGTTTAGTTCCAGTTCATACACGACAGGTTGTTTTAACCGTTTTTACACTGAAAGTCACTAGGACTTACTCAGTCTTTATGACTGACCCTTTTCCTTTCGCCTCTTTTTCTTTCGTTTCTCCCCCCAGGTTCTCAGGGAGGAAACACTAGCTCTTAGCTTGGATATCACTTGCTTTGGCTCAGCATGTACGGTTTGCTATGGCTGTTTCATTTTACTGCACTTGGGGAATAAGCTGTTTTTCTGTTTTTAAGTTATTGCTTCTTTGGCTATTATTACAAGACAGTTGTAATGAAGTTGTTATTCGAAATGTTTGTAAAAGACATGGTTTATTTTGGAATGAAATGAAGTTCTGTTTTGCTCATAAATTCTTCCGTTGTTTACCTAATTATTTAATTATGTTCTGTCTTGTGATAATTCTGTGATGTTATCTCGATAATACCTCTCCAAAACTAGTGCATTCCCTTTGTGAGTGACTCTAGCAAAGGTGGGGTGTTACAGTTACCATATATCATGTCGCCATACTAGGCTCTACAAATAAAACCGCAATGTCACGTATTGGAAATTGGATTCCATCATGAGTCGAGGCAAGAGGTAATCTCCTCTCCGATTCGAGACACTAGCAAATATCTCAGGACCACACACAGCGATCCCTTGGAACCTCCAAGGCCGGTCCTCTCTTACTTTTAAGGATTAGTTATTCCTGAACACGTTTCCCGGTCCTATAGGACCTATATAATGGTCTGTACGTCGGCTCACATAGTGCCAGTTATCGACCATAAATTCGAGGCGCCTCGCATCCAACAATCACACAGGTAAAAAGTATATAAATGTCAGGGTTGGTAGGTCACTGACATCACCCATAGCTTAGAAAGAAACGTCGTGCAGTCCTTGGGTCCTTATTCCGTTTTTAACTCATACCGAGGTGTGAGGCTCGCGAATTAACGTCATACACAAAGTTATACCACACAGGTCGTGCTTTGATCATCAACCACAAGACTTTGCTTTTCAACAGAAGTCTTGATCATTTGCCACTTAGGCATGCCACTCCATGCGACTGATGTCCATCGATATACAACCTCTGAGCTCGTACGTCTCAGAGAAGGACGTTAAGCAAGAGAATAAATTCTCCGCCGCCAAACAGATGTATATTTAATAGAGATCAATCAACACAGAATAAAATCCAATGTCAGACACACAGTCCATTTACAAGTTCGCTTTGGGTTTGAACGAAACCGGAGGCACTTTCCTCGCATATCCATCGATCTCCAAGTACGTCTGGACGATCACCAACTGATTCCCTCCTCTTGGGTGTACAACCCAATCAAGATCATCAATAATCATCCAAACGATGTGAAGACTTCCGGTCTTCAACCACCGTGTTCATCTTCCACTTATCGTCGAATCGGTTATTCAGAATGGGTATAAACCCGGTCTTTACGAATAACCCGCGTATATAATTAACAAATGTTACACAAACACAACATACGTCTCATTCCAATTCAGAATATTCTTGTATTAAAAAAAATCACATTCTTAGGATAAGGTTCCCATTAATTTTATTAAAGATAAATTCTTCTAAATTTATTCTTTAATCTTCCTTTGGATATCTTTTCAAACCATGTTATGGTTTTCCAAACTAGTCGGGATTAGCGAACCACACCGAAGTAATAATTTATTTTATTTCCCAATCCCAACCTATTCATCCCATGGAGTAAAACTGGTAATACTCCATATCTAGCACCACGGTGTTGTCGGTAAATATTAATTACCATTTCACGTTCAAATCTAATTAAAGATTTAACTATCGCTTTGGAGCAAAACTGGTGATACTCTATTCTCGATGTTTTCAATCTAATTAAAGATTCATTAAAACTCCACTTAGTTTTAATCTTCTCAAAAATCAATATCATGTGTTTAACTGGGTTAAAGAACCAATGTCACCTAAAACACGATTCATGATAAACCCAAAATCACTTTCTATTGTTAATCGGGTTAAAGAACATGTGTTATTCAAAACACCACTCACGATAAACCCCAAAAACCAATTCAAATTCAATTCCAATTAAATACTAATTAATTGGACAATTTCACTAAATCTTAATTAAAAGATTTATTGTTTTCTAGACTGGGTTCAAGAACAGTGTTATTGAAGATACCATTCACGACGAACCCAAAATCCCATTTGATATTAAATAGAAGTCTCTGAATAGAAAATATATCGGCTTATATCCAATATCAAATTCTGAAACCAACAAATATCGTATTGGAAATAACGATATTAATATATCTTTCATATTTCCACAACCATATCTGTATAATCACAAAATCCAATCATCGAAATATTCCGAAGATAATTTCGATTCAAATCCATTCCAATACGTATATTGGGAATTCTGATTATTTTTAAAACCACTTCAAATCCAATTTATTTATTTAAAAATATTGGATTATAATTCTAGTTTATAACTAGTTCATTTCGATAAAAATATATTTTTATCATTACAAATAGGGAATTTTTCATCCCAGTTCTTTCCAATTCATATATTATGATTTTACACAAATTATAGATATTTTTAATAATTTTATTAAGGCCCGTACAGTCGATTTCCAATAATGGTCGTTGAACTGTACTTACAGCGACCTTTTCTAAGTTTGATTTGGACATAACTCCAAATCCAACCGTTAGATTTCAAATTTTTAATATTCATTGGAAAGCTCTTTTCGATACGAACCCAACGGTTCCGGTTTTAGGAGAATCCGACGGTCGGATCTCCCGTAATGTCAATTCGAAGTCAATGGTCGAAATTCGCGAACTGCCGCGACGCCGCGCGTTCTATTCAGGCCATTAAATTTATATAATATATATATATATATTATATATATTTCGTCGATTTCAATTCAAAACGCATTTTATAATTCATTTTAAATTCGTTTTCAAAACAATTTCAACTTCATATTCAATTTCGAATCAAAATTGAATATTCCATATCATCGATATACAAATGATAATATTTTCAAAATGTTATATTTTGAAATCACTTTCTTTTCTATAATCATTATAAAAACAAATATAATCGATATAAATATCGTTCGCGTCGAAATGGCGCATCTCTAATCAACACGGCTTTATATATTTCAATAACTTCGTTATTCTATTCAACAAATGAATATTTATTCTTCAACACATGAATATTTTCAACACATGAACATCGTCAACACATGACTATTTTTGTTATTTAATATATTTTATAAAATTATGATAAAGATGTAAATTTTATTGTTAAAATATTTTACTCAACACATGATAAGTTTCAACACATGAATATTCTCAACACATGAGCATCGTCAAAACATGACTATTTATTCTATTCAACACATGAATGTTTATTTTATAATATTTTTTATTTTCCCAATTGGAATGAGGCCCAATCAATTACCATATAATGTTAATTATATGGATTCCATACAACACATGTATAAAATAGCAACGATAAATAATCAACCATCATCCAAAGTGCACCACACAACTGCATAAGCCTTAAATATAAATAAGTAACGCTTACGCAGTCTGTCGACCAATCGATCGACATACAACTAAATAATTGGGATTAGTGTACGCCAAATATCATCCCAACACCCGTGTGGGGTTTCAATCTACAAACACTGAATATTATTTGTGCAGTTGGGCGACGTGTAAAATTTATCGTCCCAATCAATGTCCTTCAAATAGATGTACATAAACAAACCGTCCGGTTTGTAAATGAATATTTATTCACATTCACGTTAAAAATTATATTTTTAACGATAATTTATTTATTTCAATCCATGAATATTTTATTATCCATTTCACATCAACATCACAAACAAACTTCACAACACATCAAACAAGCATACAAGTCGTCTATGGTCTGTGGACGACGGGTGTCGAGTGCTGCTAAGCACCGTCTGCATCATAGTATATATTTTAACTAGAAAACAAGATTTAAAGTGAGAAATTCTCACCGATTAGCTAAACCAATACACCGTGACTCTTCATACGTAGAAATCTTCGTCGTGCTCGCGTTTTGTCAATTGCATTGTCCGTAACCACTACATATATAAAAATCACATTTTTATATTGTTGCTATGTATATAAAAATCACATTTTTACACTGCTACTATAAAGATAAAAATTCTATTTTTATACCGCTACTATATAATAAAAATTCTATTTTTACACCGCTACTATATAGATAAAAATTCCTATTTTTATAACGGTGTCCATATAATAAAAACCATATTTTTCTCTCGCCATTCTCTATATAAAAATCGTATTATTATATCTCTGCTACATATGTAAAAAACCACTCCTTTACAATTCCATGATAAAAATTATATTTTTATCTTTCTAGTAATATAATAAAAATTATGTTTTTATATTGCCACTCATATAAAAACACATCTTTGCTTATTCTATATAATAAAAATCATATTTTTATATCTTCTACATAATAAAGATCGAATTTTTATTATCTATATAATATAAAAATCATATTTTTATTTCAAAACAACATATAAAAATCGAATTTTTATTTCAACTCTAAGTTATAAAAATCAAATCTTTTCTTACGTAAAAATCTAATCTTTATGATGTAAAAATCATAACTTTCCTACACAAAAAATCTGATCTTTTCTACTTAGAAAAAATCCGATCTTTTCTTCACTAATCTTATAAAAACTGATTGATTTATTTAAAAACCTAATTTTTCCTATGTAATAACATATATATATGTATACATATAAATATATATAAAGAATACTCTTTCACTAAATGAACAAAAATAAAATAAACAAACTTACATGATTTTTAAAGAGGGAGGGGGTTCGCTGCGAACAGTGGAGGGGGAAGGAGGGCGCGCGCGTCTGGTGGTGGGAGGCTGTCGTGGTGGTCGCGATGTGAGGGGGGATCGAATTGGGGCTGGAGGGTTTGGGAAGTTGCGGTTTCGATTAGAGGGAAGAGGGGGGGGGGGGGGCTTCGCGCCGCCGCGCTGGAAGGAGGTGGGGGGGGGGGGGCGATCGTTGGAGGGGGCGCGGCGTCGCCCCCTCTGGTGGCACGCGACGTCGATGGGCGGGGCTCCGCCCTTTTTTTTCCCTTTTTTTCTTTGATTTTCGTTAAAATGAAACCGGAGGGGGGGGGGGGGGCTGAATGGTTAAGGAGGAGAGAGAGAGGAGGGTTTTTATTTATTTAATTTCAAAAGGCAACTTTTAATTTCGACCTCGAAATCGAACCCATCGATTGTCGTCCATAGCTAATTACCCTCATTCCGAACACAATTGGGTATGTATCGCAAGCCAGTTCGGCTGTTTCGATCAGTTTTCGTCAAAATCAAAATATAACTCTATATATTGAAATTGAACACGTATTTCAGTTTATCGGGGCCACATACTAATTAGAAAAATTCACAAAAAATATTTTCAAGCTTCGTATTAGGCGTGTCAAGTGGATAGGGTTGGGTTGTATAAGGGTTACACATAAATTGACATCACCCTTTTGATACAAAATATCATCCAACCCTTTAGATCAATTTACCTAAGTGGGTCAACCCTAAATGATTTACATAACCCGTATAACCCACACAAAAAAAAAAAAAATGAACGTGCAGATTTACTGTGTTAGACAAATTTCCACAAACAAAAGCATCTATTCAAAATCACTACTACAAAAATTCTGCACGTAACTAGCATATATGGACTAACTTTAGATTATAGCACCTATCAAATTTCAGAAGTCTAAACATCTTTGATACAGCAATGAAGCGCAGAGAATAGTAATACATTCAGAAACAATACATAACGTCAAACATAATATGATCGTGAACCAATACAGTTAATACATTCAGAAACAACATAAAAAAATAATTCAAATCTTCAATCATGAGTCTGCAAATAGATAAATGCGCTGCATAAATTCTGAAGACTGCTTCTATTCCACCTAAAGTTCAACACAAAAAATTCAGTTATGCCTAAACCAACAAAGAGTTCTTGTCATAAACCATTTCCAAATAGGTAATCCAATCCTATTTCTATTCTTGTTTTAAGTTCTTGTCATAAACCTTAATGGATTCAAAAGAAGTAGTAAAATGATACAGAAGCTACTGTTTTATAACATAGATAATGATAAAGAAAAAGTTGAACATACCCCCATCAAATGCAGAAAACGACAGCCTATACTACTGTTCTTATAGGGATTGTTGTACATAAATTATCTAATGATAATGTAGAGAATTTCTGTAAATATATTAGCAAGTATTGGAGAGTAATACATAACAATGATTTCAATGCTAGGGGTAATCTACTGTTAACCTGGAACTTATTCTCTGGTCACTTTATCTAAGTCTAACTAGTAAATTAGTGTTGCTTTAGCTAATAATGTTCTAACAATGGTTTATGCTAAGAACTTAAAACAAGAATAGAAATAGGATTGGGATTACCTATTTGGAAATGGTTTATGACAAAAAAATTCGGTATTAATAAAAAAGATGGGATTTGCTTAGAAATTTACTAATAGTTACACTTGCACACTTATGATATGATATGATCAAAAAGTATAACACTTGCAACTCATATATGTAAATTGAAGTGATCCACCAGTTAACTAGAGTTTCAGTTGTGCATACATAATTTAAAGCTATGACATGTTAATTAAAACTGCCCATATGATGATGAGATGTGGGTTAGGCATTAGTATAGTGAGAGTGTAACATTTCTGAGAATAAAAACATGTCAAATAGTAGAGGGAAAATGATAATAGAATAAAAATGTGTTAGTCAAATAAGTGATAAAAGGGTACACTCTCAAGACTAACTAAATAGCAATGGAAAGCAACTCACTGAATTCACTCCAATATTTATTAAACTTTTTGAGCATTTCAGTAGCCATATGAGAAATAAAATCATCCTCTTCCACACACTTCTTCAAAGTATAATGAACCAAGAAAATTTTTGGAAAAAATAAGTTGGCGGTTGGGTAACTTGTGCCGGAAAATAAACAAGTGGCGTCGTAAAAAACTTCTAAAAGACGTGATATTTTCTTTGCTTTGATCCATTCTTCCGATGTTGGAAAATATGTATAACTAGAATCTATAAGCTTAAGACGATAGAGCGCTTGCTCATAATGTATTGCACTTTTAAGCATTATAAATGTCGAATTCCATCTAGTAGGAACATCCTGACGCAATCCCTTCCTATTGCCATCCAATGAAAGAGTGGCTATGCATTCAACAAAACTTTTCTTTCTAGATTGAGAACCCTTGATAAATTTAATGCTCTCACGTATGTTACTTAAGAAAGAACTGACGCATTTCAAACCGTCTTGCACTACCAAATTTAGCACATGCGCAGCACATCTAACATGTAAAAATTGTCCATCCGCTACCAGTGCTTTTCTATGAGTAAGATGTGATTTCAGTGATTCGACAAACTTATCGTTGGCGGATGCATTATCTAAAGTGCATGCAAATATTTTATCGACTATTTCCCAATCACTTAACATTGTCGAAATTTTTCCAAATATAGCTGAACCCGAGTGGGGAGGTGTCATTAAACAAAAGTTCAACAATTTCTTCTGTAAATTCCATTCATTATCATTGAAGTGAGCAGTTAGAGTTATATAACCATCTGTATTTACTGAAGTCCATAAGTCGGATGTTAAACTAACTCTTCCACTACATGACTTCATAAATTCCTTAAGTTTAACCCTTTCATTCTCATAAACTTTCATAACATCGGAACGTGAAGTGTTTCTTGAATAATGCTCTACTCGATTGTTCAAATATGAATGTATCTCACGAATAGTGTCATATTGAACAAATTTGAAGGGTAAATTATGTTGAATAATTGCCCTAGCCATCAACTCTCTATATTTCTTTTGATCAAACTCACTTCTTTGATTAATCTCCGTGCTCACATCGAGTAATGGACACTTCCCTATATGATTCAATAAATTTTTAGTCCCATAGGCGCCGCCCCATATATACTTTCTATTACATTTTTTGCAAAAGCAAGTACGTTTTTCGCCCTCCTTAGTTACATGTTTTTCAAAATAGTTCCAAACATCCAAATAAGTACTCTTTTGTCGTTTATTTCTTGACGAGCTACCTATTGAATCTATATCTTCTGTCAACCCTCCCATGTTTCTCAATTGATTATCTTGGTCAACAATATCCATTTTCTACAATTAAAAATAATATCAACCATTATTCAAAAATATCCATTTGTATGAACAAGCTACATAAAAACAGTTTTGTCAAGCTACATAAAAACAGTTGTACTCAATATATAAATGCATTTATGTTCAACCAAAATGCACGACTCAAAAATATACTGGATGATTCAGGTATAACCGCATGTATATACTTGCAAAATGCACGGCCCAAAAATATAAAGATGGTCGGAACAAAAGTTGAAGAAATTACCTAGCTGATTGAATTTTAAAGGCGGAATATCATGCAATCGTGGATCAACCTGAATACAAATTCAGTCAATAAATACAAATTCAGTCAATAAATACAACTTAAGTACTGCGCATCATCTAGTCCAGACAAATTAATAGAACGAACAATGAACGAGCTAAAAAATAATAAGATTAAAAATAATAAGATTAAAAGTAATGCGAATAAAAAAGTTAAATTATCAGTAATGCTTATTTAAATTAAAAACATTGGATTCATATAAAAATAAAACAATGATAGAGGTACTACAATAAAAAAGGACACTACATTTATGTTTTGCCATAGGCAAATTATAATACATATCAGACATATCACGTTATGAGATAGCTGGAAGCTTTATAAAAGAATACCGTTGATATATTTATAAAGGCTAAAAATTGAAAAGAACTTTGTTTGTTCTGAGATCATCATACAACAACTAGAAGAACGATGACAAGCCGAATATACACCTACAAATGGACACACTGTATATACATGGCAGCATGCAAAACAAAAAAACACATGCCTCAAGTGTAAACACATAATAAACAAAAAACATATGTTGCCTGAATACTTCAGTTTAACGTAACTGGTCATCCTCAAGTGTAAACACACAATATACTAATGTTAATGCTCTCACAATATACTAATGTTAATCCTCAAGCGTAATCAACTAGAAGAATGATCTCATAAAGGATGATATATGTGTATACAGTTGAGATCACCCTCAAGTGTAAACACACAAGTCAAATACTTCGGTTTGCTGCTCACTTTGTATGTACATGGCAACATGCAAAACAAAAAAACATATTCCCTCACAACACAACAGCAGTTACACACACAATATATTAATGTTAATGCAACTATCTCATAACGTGATAAGTATCCATGGCAAGACATAAACCTATGGCAAATTATAATACATATCACGTTATCAGACATCTATGTTTTAAAAACATTGGATTCATATAAAATTAAAAACATAAACCGACACTACATTTATGTTTTGCCATAGGCAAATTATAATACATAAACATTGGAGTTCTTATTGTGTTATAGAAGATTTAATGGAAAATAAAATAAACAGTGGTTTACCTAAAGATTTTAATCAAGCTGCTGTATCTTTTGGTTGTACTTCTTAATAGCACTGCCTGGAATTTCCTATGTTCCCCTGTAAATAAATTAGGACACATAAATGACTTAATTTCGCATAATCAGAATGCATTCATTCCTAGCACAAAATGTTTTACAAATCGTTCATGACTTAAAACCAAACCATGCTGCAAACAGAAACTTCAACCTCCAAGACAGCACACAAATAAACCAGGCAATCCCAGCTAAAACCAACAAGCACTAAACAACATAATTAAGTTTCTATCACCGAATTAAAAATCGTACCCAATTAAGTTTCTATCACCAAAAGCAGGCGAACAGTAACTCAGCCGAAATATCAAGTAATCGACAAGCAAGCTTGACCAGAATCTGAAAAAAATGAAACGAATCTAACACAAGTAAGAAAAACGCCTTTAAATCCATAAATTTAGAAAATAAAATATCATACCTTTTCTCTTTTCGTTTCTAGGGTTCAGCTACTTTAGGGATCTTCGAATCGAAGGATTAGAATGTAGATCGATGTACCAATTAGATGATTTTTAGAGAACAGTCGCCAATCGCCATCGTCAAAAGTAATAGTCGGTTTAGGGTTTTGAATGGATTAGGGTTGAAACGGGTTATTGAATATTTTTGACGGGTTAAGTGGGCCTGACCCGCGGTGGAAAAAGAATAAAACTGGGCCTGACCCACCTATAATAAAATAGGGTTACATGGGTAGGGTTAGAGGGTTAGTGTTTATTTTGACAGGCCTACTTCGTATTGACGATAGGATCCTAACAAAACTAATTTCGTCAAATTTTGAGATCGTTGGAAAAATGGTCATTTTCCAGTCGATTAAAATCAACTGAAACTGGTCAAATGCGTTTTCCTTTGCTGCGCTCACATATTGATTCAAAAAATTACCAATTTTGGAATCTATCAATAACCTAACATCACGGATCTAACAAAAGTGGTTTCGTCGAAAACCGAGGTCGTTTGCAAAACTTCCATTTTAAGGGCCATAATTCCATAGCGACTATTCTGAATTTTCAACTGGACATAACTTTTGATTCCCGCTAGGAAATTTCAATTTTTCGGATTCGTTGGAAAGATATTTTCAAATAGATTAATATTTTTGGTTTCGTTAAAATCTGGTTTATTTTGAATCCTGTACATTCATTTGAATTTCGAAATCGAATTTTCAAACTACCGCTCCATTTTCAATTCCTTTTATAATTAAAATAATTATATTCTAACGACGATTAAAATAAATATATACGTTCTAATTCTATTCGAAATAAATTTCTCGTCGTCATTATTTAAAATAATCCATTTTAAATATTCAAAATTCATCAAAATTGCCAAAATAAAAAATTTAAATTGGCTCAGAATTTCCGGGTTATTTCAATCTCCCCCACTTACAACTTTCCGTCCCCGAAAAGGAAGGAAGCCGAAAGTTGTTTAACTAATCAACTCAACTTTCATTATTTTCATTACGGCTTAAGTTCAACTTTTCAGTTTTTAAGAACTTTTCAAATTTTCCAAAAATTTGGCTAACACCCTAAATTTTCAAAAAATTTCGCCATAACCTCCCCTGCACCGGGGACTTGGGATATTTCAAATAGCCTCCCATGGCCTTTACGAATCCAAAAAGAAAAAGAAACAGCCAATCGGCTCATAAAATCATCAAAAACCCAATGAATTTGTAAACATGTACCTATTTGTCGGGCAAACAATGTTATTCTTCTGCTCTAGCCTTCTTGCTATGTCCTGTTCAATGTAAATACATGTATACGCATGCATTTTCAAACAATTTTCAATACAGTTCAATATTCGGTTCAATTTGGCATAATGGTTCAAAATTTTAATTAATCAAAATAATAATCATACAACACAACCAGCAATCAATTAATTGATTAGCTTTTCAAATTCATAATTTTGATATATATACAGAAAATCATGTTTTTGATGCCAAATCACAACAATAAACCTTATCTACTTTTGGTTCTCACACCAGTCTAATGGAAATATATAGGTATCCCACTTTCGTCACTCGAAAATGAATACTGGTGATGGTATACTTCATCATCAGGACCATGTCCGGGCGACTAGAGTGTGATTCTATATCTACCAAGTATATTAAAACTTCGAATATACGTTCATGACGCGTATATGCAAATTTTTTATATATTGGATTGTCCAAATTCAATATAAAATAAAATATTCAAATACGTACAAAATGGTTTAAATTTTCAAAACAAAACTTGTTTTCAATTTTATTTCAAAAATATACTCTTTACACTCGTTCTAGGACACTACTGATCCCATCTCTAACGAGTCATTCTCATTGGATATTACTAATCCAATCTCTGATGAATTCTTTCGTATGGTTCTAATGTGTCTTGTTCTCGAGTTCTGTAAACTAAAGCTCTGATACTAAATGTAGCGACCCGAACTTCCCCGATCTCCGAAGAGAAGAAAAAGAACGAATTACTTTGAGGACAAGACCAATCAGAACGCAAACAGAAGAATATTTCATTGTTTATTACAGCAATTCCATCAGAATACAAGAATATCACAGAGTATGAATAAATATTACACATTTGACAAATATCAGAGATTTAAATTACATTTAAATACATAGCAGCGGAAAAATAATACAACACATAACTGAAAGAAATACACAGATACAGAGCTTTCCGAGTATCGTTCCAGCTGTAAATCAGGATCCTGTGAATATAAATCTGCAAAACCCAACTACTAGCTGCCCGTGTCGAAAATAAGGGCACCCAGAGTTTAGGTTAAAACAATAAACTCCAGGTCAGTCATGTGACTGGTGTGAGAACTAAAACAGTTATTAATCTTTATTTTTAAAGTCAGGTAAATCAAGGGACCACGCCGTATAACACGGAACAGGTTTCCTCTCAAGAATACCAGTGCATAAAACAAACAGCGCAATGCTAAATAAAGAAAAATGAAGCTATTATAAGACCCAGGTCCCATCACACAATGCAACGCAAGCCGGAGGATAGAGTTTTACCTTTTAACATCCAAAGAATGCTTGATACGTTTAAAAACACATTATTTTGATATTACTATAAGTGTATAGTGTCAAAACAATTTCAATCATAAGTATCAATCATAGGTGGCATGAGTATCATATATCATGTCGCCATACTAGGCTCTACAAATAAAACCGCAATGTCACATATTGAAAATTGGATTCCATCATGAGTCGAGGCAACGGGCAAGCTCCTCTCCGATTCGAGACACTCTAGCAAATGTCTCAGGACCACATACAGCGATCCCTTGGAACCTCCAAGGCTGGTCCTCTCTGACTTTTGAGGATTAGTTATTCCTGAACACACGTTTCCCAGTCCTATAGGACCTATATAATGGTCTGTACGTCGGCTCACATAGTGCCAGTTATCGACCATAGATTCGAGGCACCTCGCATCCAACAACCACACAGGTAAAAAGTATATAAATGTCAGTGCTGGTAGGTCACTGACATCACCCATAGCTAGAAAGAAACGTCGTGCAGTCCTTGGGACTTTATCCCGTTTTTGACTCATACCGAGGTGTGAGGTTCGCGAATTAACGCCATACACAAAGCTATGCCACACAGGCCGTGCTTTGATCATCAACCACAAGACTTTGCTTTTCAACAGAAGCCTTGATCATTTGCCACTTAGGCATGCCACACAGGCAATTCACTCCATGCGACTGATGTCCATCGATATACAACCTCTGAGCTCGTACGTCTCAGAGAAGGGCGTTAAGCAAGAGATTAAATTTTCCGTCGCCAAACAGATGTATATTTAATAGAGATCAATCAACACAGAATAAAATCCAATGTCAGACACATAGTCCATTTACAAGTTCGTTCTGGGTCTGAACGAAACCGGAGACACTTTCCTCGCATATCCATCGATCTCCAAGTACGTCTGGACGATCACCAACTGATTCCCTCCTCTTGGGTGTACAGCCCAATCAAGATCATCAATAATCATCCAAACAATGTGAAGACTTCCGGTCTTCAACCACCGTCTTCAACTTCGACTTATCGTCGAATCGGTTATTCAGAATGGGTATAAACCCGGCCTTTCCGAATAACCCGCGTATATAATAAACAATTGTTACACAAACACAACATACGCCTCATTCCAATTCAGAATATTCTTTTATTAAAAAAAATCACACTTAGGGAAATGTTCCCATTAATTTTAACAAAGATAAATTCTTCTAAATTTATTCTTTAATTTTCCTTTGAATATCTTTCAAACCATGTTATGGTTTTCCAAACTAGTCGGGATTAGCGAACCACACCGAAGTAATAATTTATTTTATTTCCCAATCCCAACCTATTCATCCCATAGAGAAAAACTGGTAATACTCTATATCTAACACCACGGTATTATCGGTAAATATTAATTACCATTTCACGTTCAAATCTAATTAAAGATTTAACTATCGCTTTGGAGCAAAACTGTTGATACTCTATTCTCGATCTTTTCAATCTAATTAAAGATTCATTAAAACTCCACTTAGTTTTAATCTTCTCAAAAATCAATATCCTGTCTTTAACTGGGTTAAAGAACCAATGTCACCTAAAACACGATTCACGATAAACCCAAAATCACTTTCTATTGTTAATCGGGTTAAAGAACAGGTGTTATTTAAAACACCGCTCAAACTGGTGATACTCCATTCTCGATCTTTTCAATCTAATTAAAGATTCATTAAAACTCCACTTAGTTTTAATCTTCTTAAAAATCAATATCCTGTCTTTAACTGGGTTAAAGAACCAATGTCACCTAAAACACGATTCACGATAAACCCAAAATCACTTTCTATTGTTAATCGGGTTAAAGAACATGTGTTATTCAAAACACCGCTCACAATAAACTCCAAAAACCAATTTAAATTCAATTCCAATTAAATACTAATTAACTGGACAATTTCACTTAATCTTAATTAAAAGATTTATTGTTTTCTAGACTGGGTTCAAGAACAGTGTTATTGAAGACACCATTCACGACGAACCCAAAATCCCATTTGATATTAAATACAAGGCTCTGAATAGAAAATATATCGGCTTATATTCAATATCAAATTCTGAAACCAACAAATATCGTATTGGAAATAACGATATTAATATATCTTTCAAATTTCCACAACCATATCTGTATAATCACAAAATCCAATCATCGAAATAATCCGATGATAATTTCGATTCAAATCCATTCCAATACGTATATTGGGAATTCTGATTATTTTTAAAACCACTTCAAATCCAATTTATTTATTTAAAAATATTGGCTTATAATTCTAGTTTATAAATAGTTCATTTCGATAAAAATATATTTTTATCCTTACAAATAGGGAATTTTTCATCCCAGTTCTTTCCAATTCAGATATTATGATTTTACACAAATTATAGATATTTTTAATAATTTTATCAAGGCCCGTACAGTCGATTTTCAATAATGGTCGTTGAACTGCAGTTACAACGACCTTTTCCAAGTTTGATTTGGACATAACTCCAAATCCAACCGTTAGATTTTAAATTTCTAATATTCATTGAAAAGCTCTTTTCGGTACGAACCCAACGATTCCGGTTTTAGGAGAATCCGACGGTCGGATCTCCCGTAATGTCAATTCGAAGTCAATGGCCGAAATTCGCGAACTACCGCGACGCGTTCTATTTAGGCCATTAAATATATATATATATATATATATTATATATATTTCGTCGATTTCAATTCAAAACGCATTTTATAATTCGTTTTCAAAACAATTTCAACTTCATATTCAATTTCGAATCAAAATTGAATATTCCACATCATCGATATACAAATGATAATATTTTCAAAACGTTATATTTTGAAATCACTTCCTTTTCTATAATCATTATAAAAACGAATATAATCGATATAAATATCGTTCGCGTCGAAATGACGCATCTCTAATCAACACGGCTTTATATATTTCAATAACTTCGTTATTCTATTCAACAAATGAATATTTATTCTTCAACACATGAATATTTTCAACACATGAACATCGTCAACACATGACTATTTTTGTTATTTAATATATTTTATAAAATTATGATAAAGATGTAAATTTTATTGTTAAAATATTTTACTCAACACATGATAAGTTTCAACACATGAGCATCGTCAACACATGACTATTTATTCTATTCAACATATGAATGTTTATTTTATAATATTCTTTATTTTCCCAATTGGAATGAGGCTCAATCAATTATCGTATAATGTTAATTATATGGATTCCATACAACACATGTATAAAATAGCAACGATAAATAATCAACCATCATCCAAAGTGCACCACACAACTGCATAAGCCTTAAATATAAATAAGTAACGCTTACGCAGTCTGTCGACCAATCGATCGACATACAACTAAATAATTGGGATTAGTGTATGCCAAATATCATCCCAACACCCGTGTGGGGTTTCAATCCACAAACACTGAATATTATTTGTGCAGTTGGGCGACGTGTAAAATTTATCGTCCCAATCAATGTCCTTCAAATAGATGTACATAAACAAACCGTCCGATTTGTAAATGAATATTTATTCACATTCACGTTAAAAATTGTATTTTTAACGATAATTAATTTATTTCAACCCATGAATATTTTATTATCCATTTCACATCAACATCACAAACAAACTTCACAACACATCAAACAAGCATACAAGTCGTCTATGGTCTGTGGACGACGGGTGCTGCTAAGCACCGTCTGCATCATAGTATATATTTTAACTAGAAAACAAGATTTAAAGTGAGAAATTCTCACCGACTATCTAAACCAATACACCGTGACTCTTCATACGTAGAAATCTTCGTCGTGCTCGCCTTTTGTCAATTGCATTGTCCATAGCCACTACATATATAAAAGTCACATTTTTATATTGTTGCTATGTATATAAAAATCACATTTTTACACTGCTACTATACAGATAAAAATTCTATTTTTATACCACTACTATATAATAAAAATTCTATTTTTACACCGCTACTATATAAATAAAAATTCCTATTTTTATAACGGTGTCCATATAATAAAAACCATATTTTTCTCTCGCCATTCTCTATATAAAAATCGTATTATTATATCTCTGCTACATATGTAAAAAATCACTCCTTTACAATTCCATGATAAAAATTATATTTTTATCTTGCTAGTAATATAATAAAAATTATGTTTTTATATTGCCACTCATATAAAAACACATCTTTGCTTCTTCTATATAATAAAAATCATAGTTTTATATCTTTTACATAATAAAGATCGAATTTTTATTATCTATATAATATAAAAATCATATTTTTATTTTAAAACAACATATAAAAATCGAATTTTTATTTCAACTCTAAGTTATAAAAATCAAATCTTTTCTTACGTAAAAATCTAATCTTTATGAAGTAAAAATCATAACTTTACTACACAAAAAATCTGATCTTTTCTACTTAGAAAAAATCCGATCTTTTCTTCACTAATCTTATAAAAAACTGATTTATTTATTTAAAAACCTAATTTTTCCTATGTAATAACATATATATATATAAATATATATATAAAGAATACTCTTTCACTAAATGAACGAAAATAAAATAAATAAACTTACAGGATTTTTAAAGAGGGAGGGGGTTCGCTGCGAACAGTGGAGGGGGAAGGAGGGCACGCGCGTCTGGTGGTGGGAGGCTGTCGTGGTGGTCGCAATGTGAGGGGGGATCAAATTGGGGCTGGAGGGTTTGGGAAGTTGCGGTTTCGATTAAAGGAAAGGGGGGGGGTGCTTCGCGCCGCCGTGCTGGAAGGAGGAGGTGGGGGGGCGATCGTTGGAGGGGAGGCGGTTGGGGGGGCGGCGTCGCCCCCTCTGGTGGCGCGCGACGTCGATGGGCGGGGCTCCGCCGTTTTTTTCTCTGTTTTTCTTTGATTTTCGTTGAAATGAAACCGCAGGGGGGGAGGGGGGGCTGAATGGTTAAGGAGGAGAGAGAGGAGGGTTTTTATTTTATTTATTTAATTTCAAAAGGCAACTTTTAATTTCGACCTCGAAATCGAACCCACCGACTGTCGTCCAAAGCTAATTACCCCCATTCCGAACACAATGGGGTATGTATCGCAAGCCAGTTCGGCCGTTTCGATCAGTTTTCGTCAAAATCAAAATTTAACTCTTATATATTGAATTTGAACACGCATTTCAATTTACCGGGGCCACATACTAATTAGAAAAATTCCCAAAAAATATTTTCTAGCTTCGTATTGACGATACGATCCTAACAAAACTAATTTCGTCAAATTCTGAGATTGTTGGAAAAATGGTCATTTTTTAGTCGATTAAAATCAACTGAAACTGGTCAAATGCGTTTTCCTTTGCTACGCTCACATATTGATTCGAAAAATTACGAATTTTGGAATCTAGCAATAACCTTACATCATGGATCCAACAAAAGTGGTTTCGTCGAAAACCGAGGTCGTTTGCAAAACTTACATTTTAAGGGCCAGAATCCCATAGCGACTATTCTGAATTTTCAACTGGACATAACTTTTGATTCACGCTAGGAAATTTCAATTTTTCGGATTCGTTGGAAAGATATTTTCAAATAGATTCTAATATTTTTGGTTTCGTTAAAATCCGGTTTATTTTGAATCCTGTACATTCATTTGAATTTTGAAATCGAATTTTCAAACTACCGCACCATTTTCGATTCCTTTTATAATTAAAATAAAATAATTATATTCTAACGATGATTAAAATAAATATATACATTCTAATTCTATTCGAAATAAATTTCTCGTCGTCATTATTTAAAATAATCCATTTTAAATATTCAAAATTCATCAAAATTGCCAAAATAAATTTTTTAAATTGGCTCAGAATTTCCGGGTTATTACAGTCTCCCCCACTTACAACTTTTCGTCCCCGAAAAGGAAGCCGAAAGTTGTTTAACTAATCAACTCAACTTTCATTATTTTCATTACGGCTTAAGTTCTTCAACTTTTCAGTTTCTAAGAACTTTTCAAATTTTCCAAAAATTTGGCTAGCACCCTAAATTTTCGAAAAATTTCGCCATAACCTCCCCTGCACCGGGGACTTAGGGATATTTCAAATAGTCTCCCATGGCCCTTACCAATCCAAAAAGAAACAGAACAGCCAAGCGGCTCATAAAATCATCAAAAACCCAATGAATTTGTAAACATGTACCTATTTGTCGGGCAAACAATGTTATTCTTCTGCTCTAGCCTTCTTGCTATGACCTGTTCAATGTAAATACATGTATATGCATGCATTTTCAAACAATTTTCAATACAGTTCAATTTGGCATAATGGTTCAAAATTTTAATTAATCAAATAATAATCATACAACACAACCAGCAATCAATTAGTTGATTAACTTTTCAAATTCATAATTTCGACATATATACAGAAAATCATGTTTTTGATGCCAAATCACAACAATAAACCTTATCTACTTTTGGTTCTCACACCAGTCTAATGGAAATATATAGGTATCCCACTTTCGTCACTCGAAAATGAATACTGGTGATGGTATACTTCATCATCAGGACCATGTCCGGGCAATTAGAGTGTGATTCTATATCTACCCAGTATATTAAAACTTCGAATATACGTTCATGACGCGTATATGCAAAATCTTTATATATTGGATTGTCCAAATTCAATATAAAATAAAATATTCAAATACGTACAAAATGGTTTAAATATTCAAAACAAAACTTGTTATCAATTTTATTTCAAAAATATACTCTTTACACTCGTTCTAGGACACTACTGACCCCATCTCTAACGAGTCATTCTCATTGGATATTACTAATCCAATCTCTGATGAATTCTTTCGTATGATTCTAATGTGTCTTGTTCTCGAGTTCTGTAAACCAATGCTCTGATACTAAATGTAGCGACCCGAACTGACCCGATCTCCGAAGAGAAGAGAAAGAACGAATTACTTTGAGGACAAGACCAATCAGAACGCAAACAGAAGAACATTTCATTGTTTATTACAGCAATTCCACCAGAATACAAGAATATCACAGAGTATGAATAAATATTACACATTCGACAAATATCAGAGATTTAAATTACATTTAAATACATAGCAGCGGAAAAATAATACAACACACAACTGAAAGAAATACATGGATACAAAGCTTTCCGAGTATCGTTCCAGCTGTAAACCAGTATCCTGTGAGTATAAATCTGCAAAACCCAACTACTAGCTGCCCGTGTTGAAAATAAGGGCACCCAGAGTTTAGGTTAAAACAATAAACTCCAGGTCAGTCATGTGATTGGTGTGAGAACTAAAACAGTTATTAATCTTTATTTTTAAAGTTAGGTAAATCAAGGGACCACGCCGTATAACACGGAACGGGTTTCCTCCTAAGAATATCAGTGCATAAAACAAACAGCTCAATGCTAAATAAAGAAAAATGAAGCTATTATAAGACCCAGGTCCCATCACACAATGCAACGCAAGCCGGAGGATAGGGTTTTACCTTACAACATCCAAAGAATGCTTGATACATTTAAAAACACATTATTTTGATATTACTATAAGTGTATAGTGTCAAAACAATTTCAATCATAAGTATCAATCATAGACGGCATGGGTACCATATATCATGTCGCCATACTAGGCTCTGCAAATAAAACCGCAATGTCACATATTGGAAATTGGATTCCATCATGATTCAAGGCAAGGGGCAAACTCCTCTCCGATTCGAGACACTCTAGCAAATATCTCAGGACCACACACAGTGATCCCTTGGAACCTCCAAGGCCGGTCATCTCTTACTTTTGAGGATTAGTTATTCCTGAACACACGTTTCCCGGTCCTATAGGACCTATATAATGGTCTGTACGTCGGCTCCCATAGAGCCAGTTATCGACCATAGATTTGAGGCGCCTCGCATCCAACAACCACACAGGTAAAAAGTATATAAATGTCAGGGCTGGTAGGTCAATGACATCACCCATAGCTAGAACGAAACGTCGTGCAGTCCTTGGGTCCTTATCCCATTTTTGATTCATACCGAGGTGTGAGGCTCGCGAATTAACACCATACACAAAGCTATGCCACACAGACCGTGCTTTGATCATCAACCACAAGACTATGCTTTTCAATAGAAGCCTTGATCATTTGCCACTTAGGTATGCCACACAGGCAATTCACTCCATACGACTGATGTCCATCGATATACAACCTCTGAGCTCGTACGTCTCAGAGAAGGACGTTAAGCAAGAGTATAAATTCTCCGCTGTCAAACAGATGTATATTTAATAGAGATCAATCAACACACAATAAAATCCAATGTCAGACACACAGTCCATTTACAAGTTCGTTCTGGGTCTGAACGAAACCGGAGGCACTTTCCTCGCATATCCATCGATCTCCAAGTACGTCTGAACGATCACCAACTGATTCCCTCCTCTTAGGTGTACAGCCCAATCAAGATCATCAATAATCATCCAAACGATGTGAAGATTTCCGGTCTTCAACCACCGTCTTCAACTTCGACTTATCGTCGAATCGGTTATTCAGAATGGGTAAAAACCCGACCTTTCCGAATAACCCGCGTATATAATAATCAAATGTTACACAAACACAACATACGCCTCATTCCAATTCAGAATATTCTTTTATTAAAAAAAAATCACATTCTTAGGGAAATGTTCCCATTAATTTTATCAAAGATAAATTCTTCTAAATTTATTCTTTAATCTTCCTTTGAATATCTTTTCAAACCATGTTATGGTTTTCCAAACTACTCGGGATTAGTGAACAACACCGAAGTAATAATTTATTTTATTTCCCAATCCCAACTTATTCATCCCATGGAGCAAAACTGGTAATACTCTATATCTAACACCACGGTGTTATCGGTAAATATTAATTACTATTTCACGTTCAAATCTAATTAAAGATTTAACTATCGCTTTGGAGCAAAACTGGTGATACTCCATTCTCGATCTTTTCAATCTAATTAAAGATTCATTAAAACTCCACTTAGTTTTAATCTTCTCAAAAATCAATATCCTGTCTTTAACTGGGTTAAAAAAACCAATGTCACCTAAAACACGATTCACGATAAACCCAAAATCACTTTCTATTGTTAATCGGGTTAAAGAACAGATGTTATTTAAAACACCGCTCAAACTGGTGATACTCCATTCTCGATCTTTTCAATCTAATTAAAGATTCATTAAAACTCCACTTAGTTTTAATCTTCTCAAAAATCAATATCCTGTCTTTAACCGGGTTAAAGAACCAATGTCACCTAAAACACGATTCACGATAAACCCAAAATCACTTTCTATTGTTAATCGGGTTAAAGAACAGGTGTTATTTAAAACACCGCTCAAACTGGTGATACTCCATTCTCGATCTTTTCAATCTAATTAAAGATTCATTAAAACTCCACTTAGTTTTAATCTTCTCAAAAATCAATATCATGTCTTTAACTGGGTTAAAGAACCAATGTCACCTAAAACACGATTCACGATAAATCCAAAATCACTTTCTATTGTTAATCGGGTTAAAGAACATGTGTTATTCAAAACACCGCTCACGATAAACCCCAAAAACCAATTTAAATTCAATTCCAATTAAATACTAATTAACTGGACAATTTCACTAAATCTTAATTAAAAGATTTATTGTTTTCTAGACTAGGTTCAAGAACAGTGTTATTGAAGACACCATTCACGACGAACCCAAAATCCCATTTGATATTAAATATAAGGCTCCGAATAAAAATATATCGGCTTACATTCAATATCAAATTCTGAAACCAACAAATATCGTATTGGAAATAACGATATTAATATATTTTTCAAATTTCCACAACCATATCTGTATAATCACAAAATCCAATCATCGAAATAATCCGATGATAATTTCGATTCAAATCCATTTCAATACGCATATTGGGAATTCTGATTATTTTTAAAATCACTTCAAATCCAATTTATTTATTTAAAAATATTGGCTTATAATTCTAGTTTATAACTAGTTCATTTCGATAAAAATATATTTTTATCCTTACAAATAGGGAATTTTTCATCCCAGTTCTTTCCAATTCATATATTATGATTTTACACAAATTATAGATATTTTTAATAATTTTATCAAGCTCCGTACAGTCGATTTCCAATAACGGTCGTCGAACTGCACTTACAGCGACCTTTTCCAAGTTTGATTTGGACATAACTCCAAATCCAACCGTTAGATTTCAAATTTCTAATATTCATTGGAAAGCTCTTTTCGATACGAACCCAATGGTTCCGGTTTTAGGAGAATCCGACGGTTGGATCTCCCGTAACGTCAATTCGAAGTCAATGGTCGAAATTCGCGAACTGTCGCGACGCAGCACGTTCTATTCAGGCCATTAAATTTATATATATAATATTTATTATATATATTTCGTCGATTTCAATTCAAAACGCATTTTACAATTCGTTTTCAAAACAATTTCAACTTCATATTCAATTTCGAATCAAAATTGAATATTCCACATCATCGATATACAAATGATAATATTTCCAAAACGTTATATTTTGAAATCACTTCCTTTTCTATAATCATTATAAAAACGAATATAATCGATATAAATATCGTTCGCGTCGAAATGGCGCATCTCTAATCAACACGGCTTTATATATTTCAATAACTTCGTTATTCAATTCAACAAATGAATATTTATTCTTCAACATATGAATATTTTCAACACATGAACATCGTCAACACATGACTATTTTTGTTATAATATATTTTATAAAATTATGATAAAGATGTAAATTTAATTGTTAAAATATTTTACTCAACACATGATAAGTTTCAACACATGAGCATCGTCAACACATGACTATTTATTCTATTCAACACATAAATGTTTATTTTATAATATTCTTTATTTTCCCAATTGGAATGAGGCCCAATCAATTACCATATAATGTTAATTATATGGATTTCATACAACACATGTATAAAATTGCAACGATAAATAATCAACCATCATCCAAAGTGCACCACACAAACTGCATAAGCCTTAAATATAAATAATTAACGCTTACGCAGTCTGTCGACCAATCGATCGACATACAACTAAATAATTGGGATTAGTGTATGCCAAATATCATCTCAACACCCGTGTGGGGTTTCAATCCACAAACACTAAATATTATTTGTGCAGTTGGGCGACGTGTAAAATTTATCGTCCCAATCAATGTCCTTCAAATAGGTGTACATAAACAAACCGTCCGGTTTGTAAATGAATATTTATTCACATTCACGTTAAAAATTATATTTTTAACGATAATTAATTTATTTCAACCAATGAATATTTTATTATCCATTTTACATCAACATCACAAACAAACTTCACAACACATCAAACAAGCATACAAGTCGTCTATGGTCTGTGGACGACGGGTGTCGGGTGCTGCTAAGCACCGTCTGAATCCTAGTATATATTTTAACTAGAAAACAAGATTTAAAGTGAGAAGTTCTCACCGACTAGCTAAACCAATACACCGCGACTCTTCGTATGTAGAAATCTTCGTCGTGCTCGCCTTTTTTCAATTGCATTGTCCGTAGCCACTACATATATGAAAATCACATTTTTTATATTGTTGCTATGTATATAAAAATCACATTTTTACACTGCTACTATACAGATAAAAATTCTGTTTTTATACCGCTACTATGTAATAAAAATTCTATTTTTACACCGCTACTATATAGATAAAAATTCCTATTTTTATAACGGTGTCCATATAATAAAAACCATATTTTTCTCTCGCCATTCTCTATATAAAAATCATATTTTTATATCTCTGCTACATATGTAAAAAATCACTCCTTTACAACGCTACTTCCATGATAAAAATTATATTTTTATCTTGCCAGTAATATAATAAAAATTATGTTTTTATATTGCCACTCATATAAAAACACATCTTTGCTTCTTCTACATAATATAAATCATATTTTTATATCTCATACATAATAAAGATCGAATTTTTATTATCTATATAATATAAAAATCATATTTTTATTTGAAAACAACATGTAAAAATCGAATTTTTATTTCAACTCTAAGTTATAAAAATCAAACCTTTTCTTACGTAAAAATCTAATCTTTATGAAGTAAAAATCATAACTTTCCTACACAAAAAATCCGATCTTTTCTACTTAGAAAAAATCCGATCTTTTCTTCACTAATCTTATAAAAACTAATTTATTTATTTAAAAACCTAATTTTTCCTATGTAATAACAAATAGTGAATATTAGGCTCACATCCCTATTTCCAAACTTAACTCACCTCACATCCGGTCAAAGTATCACATACGTTTCCGGTCCCTAAAAATGAGATGCCGCTCCACTTTTCTACCAAGTTCCGCCTGTTTTGCTTCTACCCTTTGCGTTTTACTGTTTTGAAAAAAAAAAATTTGCGCTATGGCATTAAAAAAAAAAAATTGCTAAATTCTGGAAACATCTCCAGAAGGCCACGTAAAGAAAAAAAAATAGTTGCATATATGTATGCAACTATTGCCTATAGTTGCATACATATATGCAACTATTTGAATACACATGCACATATTTACGCATGCCTGTTTAATTATTGCATATATATATATATATGTATTTTTTCTGTATAATTGCATATATGTGTGCATATAAGTCAAAATATGTGCAAAACTAAACAAACTGTATGTATGTATTTGTTTTTTAAATAAATGCATCAGAAGATGCATGTTTTCAAAGTATGTGCATACATTTATGCATTTACACTGCAGTTTAGAAGCGAAACTGAAATAAATGCATACATGTATGCATATAATTGAATTATATGCATCTTTTGATGCATTTTACTGCATTTCGTTGTTTTTATGTAATTTTTGATTTTGACGTTGTTTTTTATGTTTTTTTGATCTGATTCTTTTTAGGATTATTTGTTTTAATTAATTACGAATTTACGTGATTTTTTTATATTTTTTTAATTTTTTTTTGTGTAGTTTCAGAAAATAGGGACCTAATTTACAATAAGTTTATGACCGGATGTGAGCCTAATTTAAAATCTTAATAGGGACCTGTAAAAAACGCACCCTAACAAATATATATATAAAAAGAATACTCTTTCACTAAATGAATGAAAATAAAATAAATAAACTTACAGGATTTTTAAAGAGGGAGGGAGTTCACTGCGAACAGTGGAGGGGGAAGGAGGGCGCGCGCGTCTGGTGGTGGGAGGCTGTCGTGGTGGTCGCGATGTGAGGGGGGATCGAATTGGGGCTGGAGGGTTTGGGAAGTTGCGGTTTCGATTAGAGGGAAAGGGTGGGGGGGGGGGGTGCTTCGCGCCGCCGCGCTGGAAGGAGGAGGGATGGGCGATCGTTGGAGGGGAGGCGGTTGGGGGTGCGGCGTCGCCCCCTCTGGTGGCGCGCGACGTCGATGGGTGGGGCTCCGCCCTTTTTCTCTTTTTTTCCTTTGATTTTCGTTGAAATGAAACACGGGGGGGGGGGGGGGGGGGGTGCTGAATGGTTAAGGAGGAGAGAGAGAGGAGAATTTTTTTAATTATTTAATTTCGACATCGAAATCGAACCCATCGACTGTCGTCCATAGCTAATTACCCTCATTCCGAACACAATGGGATATGTATCGCAAACCAATTTGGCCGTTTCGATCAGTTTTCGTCAAAATCAAAATATAACTCTATATATTGAATTTGAACGCGCATTTCAATTTACCGGGGCCACATAATAACTAGAGAAATTCCCAAAAAATATTTTCTAGCTTCGTATTGACGATACGATCCTAACAAAACTAATTTCGTCAAATTCTGAGATTGTTGGAAAAATGACTATTTTCCAGTCGATTAAAATCAACTAAAACTGGTCAAATGCGTTTTCCTTTGCCACGCTCACATATTGATTCGAAAAATTACGAATTTTGGAATCTAGCAATAACCTGACATCACGGATCCAACAAAAGTGGTTTCGTCGAAAATCGAGGTCGTTTGCAAAACTTCCATTTTAAGGGCCAGAATTCCATAGCGACTATTCTGAATTTTCAACTGGACATAACTTTTGATTCCCGCTAGGAAATTTCAATTTTTCGGATTCGTTGGAAAGATATTTTTAAATAGATTCTAATATTTTTGGTTTCGTTAAAATCCGGTTTATTTTGAATTCTGTACATTCATTTGAATTTTGAAATCGAATTTTCAAACAATCGCGCCATTTTCAATTCCTTTTATAATTAAAAATAATAATTATATTCTAACGACGATTAAAATAAATATATACGTTCTAATTCTATTCGAAATAAATTTCTCGTCGTCATTATTTAAAATAATCCATTTTAAATATTCAAAATTCATCAAAATTGCCAAAATAAAAATTTCAAATTAGCTCATAATTTCCGGGTTATTATAGCTAAACTTTTGCAATGCCTCCTTATATAATATTACGATGTTCTGTGAATCTTGGTTTACAGTGTTAGCATTTCAGGAGAATTTTATGGTATAGCAACAAATTTCTGTTTGTAATGCAGAATATTTCCTCCAGCAGCTGAAATGAAACCCTGATCAATTTTATATGAGATACTACTCTGGCTTTTGCATTTTATATGAAATACTGTGATTTGCTAATGCTATGTTCATAATCGACCAGTATTCATAATAGTGGATCAAGTATGATAGTCAAACCAAATGCAGATGCAGATGCATATTCATCACCAAATTATTCAAGTTCTTAAACAAACTTCAAACTCCAAATATCTTAATTTGAGCTACAATTACTAGGCTTTCATGGTAAAGTTGAAATTAGCACAAGTAGTCTGCCTAAAAAGCAAAGAAGAAGTGAAGCCAAGTCTTCCATTCTTCAAATCAAACTGAATCAGATTATCCTCCAATTGGAACCCACCAATGACAACTGAAGTCCTCGGTTCCAAACCTCCATCTACGAATGCAAGGCATAAAATTCCAGTTTTGGCCTCCACCATCGTATTTGCTCCAAACAATGTCCAGGTCACGTTATTTTGCATCACGAGGTCAATTTGGGGAACCCCAGGTCCAACTCTTGTGCTGCTTATGTCGGCAGCATTGTAGCATACTCTGAATTTTCCAACTGCTGCAACTCTTTTGATTTTGCTTAATGAAGTTGCAAATGCTCCTGTCACTGCTTTGTAGATTGATGTTTCTAGTGCCGTGTAAGGAGTTGTGGTGCTGATTTTTGTTCCCCCATTGCCTTGTCTGTCGATGGAGAGCAATGTTGTGTTAACTGGTATGGCTTTGTTGTTGACTTTGATTGATTTGATTCCGATGAAGTATTCCACTGACTTCTCTCCTTTGCCATAAGCTCCTAAAGGAAATTGATTTTGAGCTTGAACTGTAACTCATAACTAAAACATTTACATGGTTATTTGCTTGTGTTGGGTACTTGAATTGAAACTGTGTTAAGTGTTGACTTTACACTATGTGTAGATTCGCTGGATCTGAGACTGTGTATAAGTATAGGGCAGATAAGCTCACCTGCGGTACTAACTCGGTTGACAATGAGAGGAGTATACAAAACAGGCGTAGCATCAACAGCAGGCAAAAGTTTATACGGCCCATCACCAACAAAAATGACGCCATCGGACCTACCACCCGTCAAGCACATGGCAAACTTGGGCTGCAGCCTGTATTCAACGGCCAGCTGGATCGGCAGACCGATTCTATTCCGCCCGAAACCGGCAATGCCAACCGCCCCAGTGGCCAAACCTTTCATCACATTGCTCGACGCGCATGCAAATATAAAATCCTTATCCGCGACCTCTGGGCCTGGATTGGACCCATCGGTGGAAACGAAGGCTGCTTGGTCTGTCGTTAACTCTCCAGTGGAGCCGAGAGAGAAAGGATTGTCTAACAAGACCGTGCAGGAGGATGTGTTGTCTGCACATCCGAATGGGGTCTGGATGAGTTTACAGTCGGGTTCAGTGCATAGAACTTGGTGTAAAGTGGAGGAAGGAGGGGGCTTGGATTCACAGTCGAGCCAGAGGAAGCGCTGCCCTAAATCGACTACGTAGCTGAGGAGGGAAGAGGGGCTGTGCATTTTCAGGCGGGTTACGTATTGAAGTGTTGCAGGGTCTTTTTTGACTGGGAACAAGAGAGCATGTGGTTTTTTTGTATTTGCTGAGGTTGAAGTTGAGATGAGTGTGGAGAGAAGAAGGCATGAGAGGAGGAGGAAGTAGGTTTTTGTGGAGTCCATGTTTTTTTAGTGTGCGCAGTGGAGATGGAGTTAGAGATCTGTTGGGAAGCTGAGGGGATTCATGGATTAGATCCAAGTTGTATTATTATATGTACGTAAGTATGTGTGTATAGTATAATGCTGGTAAAAGATGATGGCTTGACCAATGTTTGATGCATCTGCACACTATTGCACATGGTGTCATTTATTTTACGAATGGGTTTGAATTCTGATTTATACAAGTGTGTCGGTTAGATAGTTTCGGATCTGTGAATTGAAGTAGATACTTCAGTACTTGTTATTTATAGGAACTAATGTAAGTTTCTTCAATTATTCTGTAATGACACTTCATGTTGTTTGGCATTTAATACACTGTAGTGACTGTACATATGAACTACATGCCATTTCAAATACCAATTTCCGCGTTTCTATCTTTTTTCTCTTTCTCGAATACCAACGGCTGATCCACGAGGTATACAACGCAAGTCAAGTTATTTCAGATTACCAATATCTCGTGCTTTCCCTTCCTTTTTCTTACCAACCTACCGCCCGCTGCCCTTCACGTTTTTCTTTTGTACAAACTACAAACCGCTCTTTGCCTTCTTCATCCACCTCTCCATTACGTTGACAAACCGCCAGCTCACTTCTGACATCTAACTTCAGCGGCCTACACCTCGGGCCACTTCTTATTCGCATCCACCCACACGGTCCAATAACAACGTTGTTAAGCTCTTTTGGTGACCGATTCCAATCAAACACGGATAAATTATTGCTAATTACGAAGATTCATTGATTTAAGTAGAACTGTTTTGGTTGCTTTTATTGGTAAAACAGAATTGCTTATTGTTACCGAACAACTGGTATACCGAACACTAATATACCGATAATCTGGTAATCGTTACACTGATAATAATAAATTATCGTTTGTCCATCGCAGATTATCACTTAACATATTTTTTGTACACAATGCATATTTATTATACTACGAGTGGAAACCCGTGCGATGCACGAGAATATAGACTACTGGTTGTTGTAGTTTGCATGTATTAGTGGATAGAATATATCATACAATAGTGACATATATAATGTAACAAACATATGTATTTGTTAGGATTGAAATGTAAAAAGTAAATTTTACATAAAGTAAATGATGTATGTATAACAGCTTGTATGTAGTCTAAACAGTGTCAATTTTTATGCACTTCAATTGAGTTGATGAAAATACGCATGCATGAAATGATAAATTAATTCTGTCCATGTTAATTTGCATTGGTTGAACAAACAATTTTTTCCACATCCTCAACTTCGTCCTCCCAGATATTACCTTTGATAATAAAGGCTGTTGAAGAGTATAGTTGCAGGATGCTGCACATCGTCTTATGGTTGCACAACCATACTTTTGTTTTATAAAATAGTCAATTCCACAGAATTATAATGCAAATTTTTGTTATAGTTAAAAACTTAAAATGGAAAGATAAGTGTAAACTTCTGTGTTTAAATAACTTTAAACCACTCCCTATAATTTTGTGTAAGAAGAGGTGGTAAGAAAGCGAATAGAAACATTAGTAATATAACTAAGAAGGTGGGAAGTTAATTTATTAGTGAAATTATTATTTTTAGGCTTATAAACTTGATGTGACATATGCATACAAAATATAGAATTAGTAGACAATAAAAACGAACGCACATGCAATAAAATTTGTCTTTCTGAATCAATTAATTTTGGTTTTATGTAATTATTAGTGTTAAGAAACAGTAATTAGTGCATCGGTAAAAATGCCAGAGCAATTTGTTTGACAAAAGTATGTTAAGTACAAAGTTTACCATATTACAATGTTTACCACAATAACCAAAGACAGATATATGTTAAGTAGTACAAAGTTGGAAAATTTGTTTGACAAAAGGCATTTTCATATGTAGGTCTCACCGTATTATCTAATTTTATTGCCAGTACATGTGGAGAAGTGTGTACACATAACATTGAAAGACATAATATTATTATTATAGTAATAGTATACGATTCCTTATTCTAGTGTATTATACATTATTCTTCGCTCAATCCACCTGCATATACGAAACTCAGTTATATTTTAATATAGCAAAACAAATGGGTTAACCATCGTATTAAAGTCGTACGTATTATAAGCCTCAACCGTAGCTGGTATGCCATCAGCTGTACCTTTTTCCATTTCTTGTAATTCAAACTTCATCCTAAATAATTAGAGTTTTTGGCCTTCAGTGCTTCTCTAGTCTGAACTGTTATTCTACTCTGCAATGTTATAAATGGCCGAAGTGCGGAAAGGGGAGAACGATGTAAGGACCTGCTTCATGCTAATCCTTGTTAGAATTCTACATCAGATGGAGGAAAGAAGGCAAATATAATATGTATATATATAAAGCACGGCTGATATGATGCATTCATCTAATCACTTTATGTAAACACATAATCATAAGCAGAACATAAAACTCATTGCAATAGCAAAAAACATTGAAAGGGAACGTTATGGGTCATAGTTGTGCCTAAAAAATAAAGAAACTGGAGGACTAGAGTAAAAAATAATACGGAAGAGAGTAGTACGTGAAAACATAAGCTATTGGTAGACAACAGAGCACGATGAAGTTTACTGTTTATATGTGAAGTGAGTTGATGGGGTAGTGGAAAATGAGCAATTCAACTTAGTATTGAAGTGTGTGTGTGTTTGTATTTATCATGGAAGAGTGGGAAGAAGTTTAAATTCAGACGACATTGTGTAGTAACGCTAACAGCGTTAACTACGTTTTTGCTGGCAGCTTGGAAGGCATATCATATCTGTTTAAACGCAGTCCCGAACGTTGTTTGTCTTTCCGTTAAATCCATTGGATTTTGTTATATAGATAGTACACCAAACTGACAGAAATATTTATAATTATTTTTTTATTTTTTAGAATCATAAAAACTAATTAAACAAATATTTAATTACAGTATAATGATTTCTTAGGGAAATAATTTATAATTGTAGAAAAATATGACAAACTTGAACATAAATGCGTTCTGTGAACTAATTTCTAACGTAAAAAAAATAACAAACTTGAACATAAAATTTTGTCAAATTAACAGAATTCTTTACACTTTTTATGTAGCTGCATCTATAACATTAAGTTTTCTTAGAATATGTCCGTAACATAAAAACTGAAAATTGGACGGCTTATACTTAGAGATGCAGCTGGATTCAAAGATAAAAGGAGGCAAAACTATAAACATGTAGGTATACAAAGTAATCAACAATTGGGTCGTTTTCCCGAACGTATTATGTTAGAACTAAAACTCAGTAATATGAATCTAAGTAAAACAAAACCACATCCAGTTATAGAAAGACTCATTATGACTAATGCACGCAGTCCATAACTTGCAAACCACTATTATCAACCTAGTGGTATTAGTGACTAAAGTACAACAATTTGAAGAAGCAAATTAGATTTAAAATTCATCATTATATTAAGAATGGAAAGCAGAAAAACAAATTTTCAGTAATGAAATGTGCGCTATTTGCATAGACAATTATACTAAGTGCATTCAAAAGAAGATAAAGATTGAAATGGTTCTCTTGTCAATAAAATACATCATTTGTTTCTGATTCAAATTCAAGTAAAGGACCAGTATGCATGCATGTAGAGTCCATTACAATTTGATTATGTATGTTCGAACTTTTTTTTGTTCTGAATATATAGTTCAAAAGTTTCTACGTTGAATTGAATGCAAAATAAACTTTACATCAAAGGGAAATTATAGCTCATGGTTCTTCTGAATTATCCACATTTTTTAGATATGATAATAGAAACTATTGCTTTTGAAAATTCCATTTTGTAAAGCATGAAACAGTATGCAGAGTAATTGAAGTCAGAATGTTATTAAAATGCAGGAACCACGCACGTTGATAACCAAAAGCCTAAAAAGATGGATAGTATAAGATAACTACGTAGGTTATTTACTAATTCTTTAAACGTGGTATGTATGTAGCGCAAAATCAATATATCATACATCACAGTAAACGAACTTTGGATCACTTAAAGATTAGATATACAAAATTAGGTAGATCGTATGTATTGAACTTGTCTTCATGTTATCTTTTTTTTTCTTCCTACGCACTGATTTAGTTAGGTTTGTCCTAACTATCTCATTCAGTTAGGAGGTATATTATGAAAAGATATGCTATTGTCAATCAGCATTTGGCCTCTTTGCAAAATGAGAAACCTTTTATGCGATCAGAGTTTTGGTCTTCAGTTTCTAAAACAGTAGGGTATATGGTGAGCATGTAGTCTGTTAGTTTCATATTATTGGACATAATACGCCGATCATCTTCCACCTTTTGTTCGACTCATTATTTTTTTTGGTTTAGACCTAGGGGATAGAATGACCGATTCGCAGTGCATTGAAATGAGTTGAGAAACATAACGATACTAATACATTTGTATATAAAAGACTTGCTATTTAGCATTGTTTTGTTCTCAAATATATAATACTAATGTTTCCTAGGTTGCAAAGTATATACATACCAGTCTGAGTTATATGTGACGTAGTACATTACATGCATGTAGTGCATGCATATGCCTATATTTCATATATCACTTTAACGGCATGGATCAGTCCGCTGGCTCATCAAGCACAAGCATACCTAACTGGCATTTATCCAGTCTCCATTGCACTAACTTGTAGATGAATTGAATAATCAGGCTTCTAACCATAATTGAACTCGTTGCATTGCTAATGAGGAAGATTCAGGAAGCATTATTTATTGCCCTTGTTGGGTACACTCAGATGTGATATATGTCTTTCCTCGTGCAAAGCTCTCCACTACGGAGTGATCCACCTCACAAAAGAAGAGAAACTGACACATTTATTATGCATAAGCATACAATATCAACATAGAGATCTCTATTTGTATATGCCAGAGAATGTTAATCAAGCTTGTGCCTGCATACCAGTACTCCACCTGATAAAGTTTCTCCATAAACCAAGCACTACTCTTTCATATACTTTCTTCAGAGTATGATTAGCCTTTAAAGACCTGCATATATTACATAGCACATTATGACAATTATACCATTATTCAGTTCATTTCTCATATTTAAGTTAAAACAAAACGGTAATATTTAAGTTAATTTACAAAACATTGGTACCTATGTTTTCTTAAATATTTTTCAGTGTTATTAGAAGTTGAATGTTTGTCATTAAAAAATGTTTTTTTTTAAAATATAGATATTATTGGCTGATAGAAGAGTTTTTTTGTTTCGCTTTTCGGAACCTATATGTAATATAAACCATCCTTCTCCAACGTTCTATGTTTTTGTTGTAGTTACACACTGGTGATTTACAGAAGTGATAAATCAATTTGTCTCTTTTTTGAATAAAAGGGTTTATAGGATGATATATTGCACTTTATATGTTTCTTGAACTCTGGTTTTATATTTCTTTTAATAAAAAAATTAATTTCATGAGAAATCTCAATAGAAGAATTTTTTTTGTTGAACATAACTTACCTTACAATTCTGGGTTGAAAATGAAAAAATATGGAAAGATTCATTACTATTTTTCAAAGTTATTTAGAAGTTGAACGTCAGTCATATAATCAATTGAAAAACAGTTGGCCGATTATTTAAAGATAATGGTAGTATTGTTGTACAACTAACTTTTTTCAGAAAATGTTAATTGTGAGAAGTGTACATGTGCAAGAAGGAAAATAAGACTGGATATGTGCTAGTGGGAATAAAAGTTCGGACAACAAAATTACAAATACTGTATAGTTAAGTGTTAAAATGATTTTAAAATAATATCTTCTTGCTTAATGTTTATATATGCACATATCATGGTATAAATATACAGAGTAACGATAAATACCCTGCATTACTTTGTATAAATAGATTAAATACCCTTTTTTACTTTCATAAAAGGATTCATCAATAATTCTGATCCACAAAAATTATGGTAGCCAAATCAAATTACATTCAAATATTTCAGTCACTACTGATATAATTGTAAAGAAAACACACTGATTGTTGAGAAAATATGCAAACCTATTCATTTCAGCTGGTTTTGTTAAACTGCAATAGTTGTTTATCCTGCACCAAAAAAGGCATATAATTAAGGTCAAAATGGCAATCAATAGATTACTATAAACAGCATGTGGTATGCAATAATTGTGATACTTAAAAGGGAATATAATCACTCTTTTTGTATTTTTAAGTTCTACATAATATTTGTAAAATACACAAAATTTAACGAAAAATGATAAATGCGCGGAGCGCATGCCGTTACGCTAAAATAGTTCAAATTACATTCAAATAGTTCAGTCGGTACTGATATAATTGTTAAGAAAACACATTGATTCCTGAGAAAATATGCAAAACTATACATTTTAGCTGGTTTTGTTAAACTACAATACTTGTTTATCTTGCATCAAAAAAGGCATATAATTAAGGTCAAAGTGCCAATCAATAGATTACTATCAACAACATGTGGTATGCAATAATTGTGATACTAAAAAGGGCATATAATCAGCGTAAGGAAAGATAAATGCAATCAACAATAAAATTTACGCTACAAAATTTCAATACTTAAATGTGATGTATTATAGCTTTATCAAAGCAATGAACACTGATTGTTACGTCTTATTGCAATAAATACCTTAACTGTATTTCTCGTTGCACTCATTCTTTCACTTCTATACCACTTGTTCTGTCTGATTCGTAAAAAATTAGAAAAGGGGTAAAGAATATTTCATAAACGATTGTCAAGTGCCATGGTTAAAAGTAATGAAACTGCTAGATCTTATCTGTGACAAATGATGCTTTAGAAATATATATAGTATTCATGATAATGTAAAGTCTAATTTAAAGCAATATGCATTAGAAATAGAAGTGATGCAGCACCTTTAAAAGAAAGAAGCCATAAGCTTGGTCAACCCAATATCAGTTTCCTTATCTGATTACTCGACCGTCTGGATAAAAAATTAGTGACACTAAAAACAAACTCAATCTGGAGCGTACCCGATCCATCGTGTGCCAGTTCAATATTCAAAAAGGCTTCGAACTTAAATTGGAAATAAAGCATAAATTCAACCAAAAGCAAGAGAAATTGAACCTTAAAGAACTTAACTGGAACGTGTAAAGCAAAGGGGTTTTTGTCGGTGCAGGTTGTGGATGGATTTGATTTTGAATATGCAGATGAATTTAAATCTATGGCGCCATGATTGCTTAGATCTGAAAATCCTGGGATTCATTTGGATAAGTACCCATCAAATGATATTCCTTTGCCCATAAAAAGGGGTATTGGTTGATCTCTTTTAAATAGACATTGCTGGAATCAAAAGTGATAAAACAGGTAATAATACTATATTATGTTTTTAACCTGAATTGCAACGCGAAAACAAATTAGCTTGGTTTTTAAAGATTAGAATGGAGATATGCACAATCAGAATAAATTATAGGAATACTGTGGCAATTCAATTTGCTTTATGAAATCAAAAGACGAATTCCATTTCGGTTGTACATGGAGGAAAAATTGGAAACAAATAACTCTGTAACAAAATTAAATAGAAGATCTGATATATTAGAAAAGAAAAAAACAATTCGCGATATCAAACCTGAAACTGAGATCTTCGTTAGAAGATATATTTCTGGAGCCCTTCATTCCCATTCACGCTTAAACAGGGATTTATACCAATTTGTAAAGGAAATCATTAGTTATTGAGAAACTAAGATGAAGTCAGAAAGTACAGCGAACTAAAATTAAAGAAAAACCACTTTGTGTTAACATGAAATTAAAGAAGATACAATACATTGGGCTAAAATTCCACCACTCGATGAAGTCTAGGTTACAACAAATTAGGTATATTAGATGAAAGAGAATAATTAAGATGGGGAAGATGTATCCCTATCACATCGGATTCATGTAATCGGGAAAAACAGGAAAATAAAAGATCTAACCCTGACAGGGTCAATAAATTAAATAGATCTGAAACGAAAGTTAATGGAAGAAGAGATCGGTGGGAGATGGAATGGAAACAGCCGAATCAAATTTTGGAGAAGAAAATGAGTGGAGCACGATCTTCGAGATAGTGACTTATTGGATGTTTAATTTAGGCGGAGAGCAGACAGCTGGCCAAATCTATCCACTCTTTATCCAACCTTATATTTAATCTGAACCGCTCTTTGTCTCTTGGTTTGTCCTACCAAGGGATTTTATTATATAGATATGTAATGTTAGTTTATAAAAAAAATAATTGAGAAAGAAAATATGTGTATTTGGAATTATTTCATCTGATTATTAAACTATATATAATCATTTATTTGATTCTAAATTCATGTAATAAAGCAGATCAGATTAGCATACTTATGTTTTGAATTAACCAGTACTTTTACCGCTGGTATTGAAGAAATATTACCAATAATTTACCGTTAAAAATGGTAAATTTATCGTTACCATACCGTTTTGACTGGTATACCAATTTTAATCAAAAATGATTACCGATTGACTGGTGATGGTAAATTTACCGTTACCATAACAACCCTAGATTTAAGCACCATAATTTAGGAATTTTTCCGTGTTTGCCTTCCCTACTACATGCCCTACATTTCACGCTGTTTAACTCTAGATTTTTCAAACCAAAAAAAACTTATTTGCCAAAATAAAGTTAAGATCATACAGTAATGACCATTTGACATTGCAACTTTTGTTATGCCTGCAAATTTATTGTGCTATGATATGAGTAGTATCATATTTTGACATGGCAGTGAGCATTATTTGTTACATAAAATTACCGATGATTTACTACTGCAAACTTTATTCAAATATGTGGTCACTTGGCAAGTTATTCATTGAACTATTCCATTGAACTTTAGTACCGTCATGGAACTTATATTCATTATTTTTTTAATCAGATCAAATAAGTTAGTACTTGTTTTGTTTAATTAAAGAAAAATTAATTTTCTGCAAACATTTTGTTACACTGACTTTGTTCCTTGCAGTTTAACGTCTGTTTCAGTTGACTGATTGTATGTGGAGCAAATACGACAGTATCTACAGATTTTTACAAAATAGGAGTCGAGTCAAAATATGGTCAGATATCAACCCCTTAACTAATGCTTTAATGCGTACAGTTCAGGTCATTTTACATGCTGATTGCGTTCGCGATGTATTTGGATGAATTCAATTTGTTTCATGGTGGGCAGATTACCTATTATTGTTGGTTCTAAATTAACCCTAGAGGGGGTGAATAGAGTTTATTGGAGTTTTACATGATATTAAAAATAACACAGCACAGATTGCAGTAGAGGAAATAAATGAAGAAAGTAAATAACGCATATTTTACCCAGCTTCGGCAAACTCTGCCTACTGCTGCATTCCCCATGGTTTCTACTAGGTATTAAAACAATCTCTACGTTTTACAAATTCCATGTAAACTCGCGATACACGCTCCCAACTGTTCTAATCTTACGCTCAAAACTCTGCACTGATCTTTATGCCTAAGATCGGATTTTCCCAAATTACAAACCCGTAACTCGTAAACCCTAGTTTGACGTAAACTAGAAAACCGTAAAATTGGTTACAGAAAAAAAAAAACAACTCAAAAATAAAAACAATAAAAAACCCTAAAATAAAAGACTTGAAATAAGAATAAGAAGTGGCCCCTTTTATTTCTTTTTCTCTTGAGTACTTCGGTCGTCTTCTATTCAATGGTGCTCGAAATAAATCAGCCTCCTAGGGTTTTTTGTTTCCTCCAAATCGTAGCTAGTGAATTGATTAATCTTCAGGCAATCTTAGAATTGAATGATGCTAACAGGCTTCACGATCTGGAATTCCAATTTCTCGATCGATTTGACACAGTAAGAAATCTCATTTGAATGCTTGATTTATTTCTCAACGTATTGGGTGTGTTTTTTCGAGTGAGGAAATCGGTGTTTAAATAGGGTTTTCACCCCCTAAAAAACTCTAATTTCAATTATGGCTTGCTGAATATGATTTTGTGAAATCGTGGAAATCTTTGATTTGATTTTCTAGCCCTTGAAATCGACTTGAGCATTTCTGGAATTTTTTTGAATGCGTATTGATTTGTTTCCAGAAAATTTCCTTCGGATTTGTTCAAAAAAAACACTTGCATGAATTAAGCAATGAATCTGGTATTGTTTTTACCTTCTGTGAATTTGGTGAATTGATTAGCAATATCCAATTGTCAATTTTAACAAATGCTAGCAATGCAGACAATAATTTGTTTCCATTTCCACGAATCAGTGAAAAAAAAATCATTTTATTCCTTTGCTCCATTCGATCATATCGTTTGCATTAAACACATTGTTGTGGCTTGGCATGATCAACATAGTGAATTTATTTGGTCTATATATATGTATATATGTGTGTGTATATATATATATACATATATGCACAAATGTGTGTATATATACTTATTTATGTCTCTTGCCTTATTATTGAACATGCTGATTTGTTCACTGAGTATGCTTGATATTTCTTGTTGTTGCATCATTGATCATGGTGTGTGTGTGTGTGTGTCTCCATTTACTTGTCCTTGTTTGTTGCATTCTTTTGAACTGCTGTACACATATTTCTCGGACCATCCTTGGGCTTGCACTTGTCTTGTATACTTTCTCAGCCATGCTGTGAGTTTGATGTGTGTCATTCCTTGTATTGTTGACCATATATGTGAACCATGTTGTGTGCATATATGCTTTATAGTTGTTGCACCAAACCATTGCTAAACTTGTGTGCTTGCATGACTCATTTGTATGACATGTTCTTTTCACCATGTATGGACCATGTGTATATACATACAAGCATTTATATATATATATATATATATACATACATGTGTGTGTTTTGGCATGTCATGAACTGTTGAGATGCCATTGCTTGTATTTGAGCTGTCTTGCCTTATTCATTCTTTCTTGCACTATATTTTTGAACTTCTCGGTCATGCTCATCTGTACTTGTGCATAGAACTTTTGTGCACTGTCCCTTGCATGTACACGTGATTTGTTGACTTCATTTATTCTCCACTGTGCCCTTTTTTTTTTTTTTTTTTTTTTTTTGCACTTGAGCATGAGATTGTACATAGACTTGCCCTTATGTTGCATGCTACACTTCATGTTTTTTGCTACCTGATTGTTGTGTGTGTATGATTCTTAACTCTTGAATTTTAAACTGGGCACTTGAGACTTAAATTGGCTTGACCTTGCTTTTGCTTGCCAGAACTGTCCTGGTCCATGTTGCATCTGTGTGCACATATGTACATATATGCACAGATTTTTTTTCCACTAGATTTGACCCTTGTGCTCTGCATATATATGGATCATATTCATGTTGCTGTGTCAGTAACTTGCACACATACATATGTGCACTTTGTAGCCATTTTAATCATGTTGAACCATGGTTGCTTCTATGTGTATGTGTGTATGCACAGATGTGTGTGTGTGTATGTGTTTGTGTGTGCACTTGCACTGAATTTCTTGGTTCATGCCTACTCACTGATATTTGATCGTATTTCACCTGCACAAAAATATATGTGTATGTGCAAAATATATATATGTGAGCACTACAGATACTGCCTACCTTGTGGTATTTACAGTGAATCACTGTGAATGTCACAAGTAGTCTAGATACGAACAGATGTGTGTGTGTGTGTGTGTGTGTGTGTGTGTGTGTGTGTGTGTGTGTGTATATATATATCAAATCAAGTCATGAAATATGATGAGAAAAACACCAAAATTCTGAGGCAAATAAATTCTAAAATAAAAATTATATTTGGTAGAATTTAAAATTATTTTGTTCATGTTCACTATGTGTTTTTCTATGACAGCTATGTAGGTGACTAAACTGATTGAAGCAGACAGAAGAAACAGTGATGTGTCAGTAAGTGATACTTGTATATGAGTGAGCTGAGAGAACCTGAATGTTTATGTGTTTGTACAACTGAGTGACTGAGTGTTGTAGTGAGAACCTGATGTAAGAAATGAAAATGAAACTGAATGTAATGTATTATAGTGAGATGTACAAATAGTGGAGTTGTAAGATTGTACTATTGAAATGTTTGAAATTAAATATTATATTTTGATGAAATACTGTTTGAATATTTAAATTCATGTGCAGTAATATTCCATTTATATATAAATATTTAATTATGTCTGTGATGTAGTAGAATAGTACAATTGCAAACACATTTATAATATATATATATATATGTTATCGTCAAACAAAAATCATAGAATTGTTATATACGACAATTTCCCCCTTTTGACGATGACAAACGTTTAATAAGATTTTGAATACAATAACTTTGTTTGACAGTGAGTTGTGGAACTCCCCCATATGAATGCTCCCACTACAACAGAACTCCCCCAAAATATATGCATATGAGTGAAAAGAATAAATAAATTGAATTTCCAATATTCAAATGTTTATGAAATATTCATTCATCAATCAAAATCTTAATCATTCTCCCCCCTTTTGTTATCATTAAAAGGATATAGGAATTAAAATAGTGATGAAAAAAGACTAGAAATATAAAATCAAATCAAGAGAGAGAGAGAGAGAGAGAATGTTCATCATAAATCTCATTCATTCAAACACAAATCATAATATTCTAAGAACTAGTGGCTAATTTCACATTGTAGAATGATTGATTTACGATGAATATTATAAAAATGGAGAGAGTTTTTAAAAAAGTATGAATTCCAATTATTTTTCAAATAAATTTTTAAAATTTGAGCACAAAACGTTAATGGATTTGGACTATGATTATAAATTCATATTAAGTGACAAGATCAAATAATCTTAAACTCCAATGACTATCAACCAAAAAGTCATAATATATCATAAAATATTAACACATTTCACAAATTAGAAAATGGATTGATATACCGGTTTTTACATAACAAAGGAGGATTTCATATATATATATAATTTATTCGTTTTCCTTTTCTTTTCTTTTCTTTTTGTTTAAGAGCACACCAACCATGCATAACCATATTTTGGATTTTTAAATGTGATCAATCGCAACTTAATTATAAGTAATCTCATAACCATGCATGACCAGATCTTGGATTTTTAAATGAGGTTAGAGAAACACTTATTATACCAAAATTCGTCAGTACATAAAACCAAAATGGATCATAGAAATATGGTAGGTACATAAATGATTGCGAAATAAATTTCTAAATTAATTATATTAGGAAATATGCTCAACTGTACCGGGATCTTTGAAAATATTCAATTATTTATTTTTCTAGAAAATAATACAGTCACATTTCCAACACAAATTTTGAAACTGTAAATTTAAGATGATCTTTAAAGAATAAACTCTCCATATTAATATAAAATCAGGATGGATGACAGAGGGATGATAGTAAAAGAAGATGTTTATGAAATAAGCACCAATTCAAAGATATTATAAAGTCTGTTCAAACATCATTTTCTTGTTGTTGTGAAGTATATTGCAGTCACAACTCATTACAATTTCAAAAAACTGATAATAATTTTGGTGAATTCTAAATACAGTTCAATTTGGTTATTTATTTCAATTTCTGAATAAATAATCAATAAATGATTTTAAAATTGAAAATAATCAATTACTAGAGGTATTCAGAATGATCTATACAAGATGAAAAATAAATAAATCAAATGAATGTGACAATACTTCTAGAACTGATACCACTTGGAGCTCCTAATTATTCATAGTGGTCAATGAAAACAAAGCACCGAATTTTCAACAAATAACCGGAGCAACAGTAAACATTTTATACCAAATCAAGAAGTCGCCTAAAAGCATTTACAAATCAATTCCTTTTTATCAAAGCAATAGTATATCAATTTCAAAACAAGATTCTCAAGAGCAATTTTTAGAATATTTGCATCAAGCCTAAGAGATGATTCATGATCCAAGATTAAAAAGGACAGTTTATTTAAAATCACTTGAAAAGATGTGTAAACTTCAAGATTCAATGAATCGATCACATAAGATTATTAATTTCAAATCCAAGAAGTATGTGAGATTCAAGATATCAATAACTTCAAATGATTTCAATGAAACAAATATCCAAGTCAAATAGATCGTGAATTAAAAATGAATTTCAAGATACAACACAATAATCGATGTCAAAAGATTTTCAATTCAAAACAATCAATCCAATCCAAAAAACAACGAAAATATCACAACTGAAAATAGCAGTATGTTGTAGTGAGTATAATCTTTCAAGTCTTTCCAAAATGAATTAGAAGAAACTCAAAACAACAAAGTTGTATGAAATTTCCATTTGTTTTTCAAATCTTCAAAAATTTAGAATTCAAAGTAACAGTGTTCAAGATATAATGCAAATGCTTCAGCACTGTTAGGAATTCAGAAAGAATTAAACTTCAAAAGAATTGTGGATATTTACATATTCGAATTCAAGATATGGAAATCATTAAAACATGAGAGTTTTATACAAATGAAGCAAATTTCCAGAAGATCAAGAATTTTGCAATTCGAAGTTTAAAAATCACAAAATAAGAAGAAAAAAATTGGCAGTGTCAATTCAAATAAGAATAACAGAGGACAGAATAAAAGAAAAGAAATAGAGGGAATGGATAGAGAGGAAGAAAAAAACAGAAAATATGTGCAATACATAAAAATGTGAGTTCAGAGACCATACCTGATTACTGTAGATGTTGTGGATCTCCAACTCGTCACACTTGGCTAAGGAACATGAAAATTTTAATCAATAAGGATTTGGAACAACTTGAATTATGACTCTCTTGAAGTTTCTCCTTAGCCATCCATCATACTTACACAAGAAAAGAGGAAAATGACCCAAAGAAGCACTTAGGTCCAAGACTATCAGTGGCTGAAACATTATGGATGAAAGATCCTTTTGGAACACAGATTTGTTTTGCCTTTGTGTTCCAAAGGTTATGATATTTCCTTGTTAAATTCTTAGGAACCCAAACTTGTGTAAAAATTTTGTTCTTATTCCCATTCTTGCAATTTTCAAAATTATGTCCAATTTCTCAGCCTTTCACACACTCCTACCTTTGGCATTATTATTCACATTATTCTATGGCTTTCCAAAACATAGTCCCTTTCTATTGTTAGCAAACAACTGATTTCCTAACAGCATTTTAAAAGATGTTTCACCAATTGAAAACTTATTCAGAGTAATCTCAAGTCCTTGGACTTTGGTTTTAAGCGATGTATTTTCAGTTACAAGTGAGGTGCATCTGTCTATGAAATTCTTCCTTTTAATGTCATCGCTCTCTTTCAAAGGCATTTTTTTTTCTTTTCAAGATCTTCAGTGTTAGACTTGAGTTTTGACAGCTCTAGATTCAAATAGTTACATATTTCACATTTTAGGTTTTACATATTTGAAACCTTTTCAAGTTCAGATTCTAACCTATTGTTATCATGAACTAACTTCAGTCTATCAGATTTTAGCTTCTTCACTTTTAGTTCTAGAGCATCTATGGTTCTAGTAAGATCTTGACACATCAAAAGTAAATCTTTATAATAGCGTACCTCACTAGAGTTTTCTCCACTATCTTCTGAATAAAAGTCGGCTATAAGAAACTGATTTGCAGCCTCTTCCTCACTACTGTCAAAGAATTCTCCTTCTTCCACATCATCCCATGTTATTGTAAAAACTTTCTTCTTCTTTTTGTTTCCTTTGCTGTTCTGAAGCAATGGGCAGTTTGATTTGATATGCCCGGCCTTCTTGCACTTGAAGCAGGTTGGTTCCTCGTCTGAATTTTCAGAGTTACTTGATTTTTTGGCTTTTTGTTTGTGCCTTCGTGGTTTAAATTTGTTCCATTTCATGAGCTTTCTAATAGCCGTAGCAAGCTTCTCGATGGAATCTTCGTCATCGCTGTCAACTGTATTAGACAAGGCTGTTTACTTCATATTTGACTCTGAGTTGTTGCGATCCTCTCGTGCCTTCAACTCCATTTCATAAGTCACTATATTTCCAATCATCTCTTCCATTTCCAGCTTGCTCAAATCCTTTGATTCTTGAATTACCGTGACTTTAGCCTCAAAATTCATTGGCAAAACTCATAGGATTTTTCTTACAAGTTCTACTTCAGTGTATACTTTTCCAAGAGCTCTAGTGTTGTAGACCAGCACAGAGAATCGACCATGCATGTCCCTTATGCTCTCGTCCTTTGGCATTGTGAAGTTCTCGTATTCATTGCATAATAAAGCTAGTGGAGATTCCTTCACTTGAGACGTTCCTTCATGAGTGACTTCCAAAGTATGCCAAATTTTCTTTGTAGCATTACAATGAAAAATTCTGTTATATTCAGTTTTGTCTAGAACATAGATAAAAATATTCATAGCTTTAGCATTCAATGAAAACGATGTTTTATGAAAAGTCGTCCCATTTATCTTTGGGTTTAGAAAATTCAACGTCATTAATTATCATAGTGGGAGACTTATAACCTGATTCAATAATATTCCAAACTTCAGAGTCAATTAAACACAAATGGATTCTCATCCTAGCCCCCTAATACTCATAGTCAGTTCTATTAAACATAGGTGACCTGACTGTTAACTGACCCTCAGAAAAAGCATGATTAGATAGATCCATGAGCCTAGGTAAATTAAACTCTGGCTCTGATACCACTTGTTGGATCTAGATTAACCTTAGAGTGGATGAATAGGGTCTATTGGAGTTTCACAAGATATTAAAAATAAATAGCACAGATTGCAACGGAGCAAATAAATGCAGAAAGTAAATAACACAGATTTTACCTAGCTCCGGCAAACCCTGCCTACTGCTACATTCCCTAAAGTTTCTACAAGGTACTAAAACAATTTCTATGCTTACAAATTTCCTGTAAACTTGCGATAACCGCTCCCAACTGCTGTAATCCTACGATCAAAACTTTGCACTGATCTTTATATCCAAGATCAGGTTTTCCTCGAATTACAAACTCATAACCTGTAAATCTTAGTTTGACGTAGACTAGAATACCGTAAGATTAGTTTGGTTACAGAAAAATATAAACAACTCAAAAATAAAAACAATAAAAAACCCTAAAATAAAAGACTTGAAATAAGAATAAGAAGTGGCCCCTTTTATTTCTTTTTCTCTTGAGTAATTCAGCCGTCTTCTATTCAATGGTGCTTGAAATAAATTTGTCTCCTAGGGTTTTTATTTCCTCTAAATTGTAGCTGGTGAATTGATTAATCTTCATGCAATCTTTGAATTGAATGATGCTAATAGGCTTCACGATTTGGAATCCCAATTTCTCAATCAATTTGACATAGTAAGATCTTTGATTTGTTGGATGCATGATTTGTTTTTCTGCATATTGGGTGTGTTTTTGCTAGTGAGGAAATTGGTGTTTAAATAGGGTTTTCACTCCCTTAAAATTTCTGATTTCAATTATGGCTTGCAGAATATGATTTTGTGAACTTGTGGAAATCTTTGATTTGATTTTCTGGCCCTTAAAAGCGACTTAATCATTTCTGGAATTTTTTTGAATGCGTATTGATTTGTTACCAGAAAATTTTCTTTGAACTTGTTGAAAAAAAATACACTTGCGTGAATTAAGTTATGAATCCACTCTTGTTTTTAACCTTCTATGAATTAGTTGAATTGATTAGCAATATCCAATTGGCATTTTTAACAAATTCCAGCAATGCAGAAAATAATTGGTTTCCATTTCTTCAAATCAGCGGAAAAAAAAATCCTTTTATTCCTTTAGTCCATTTGATCATATCATTTGCGTTACACACATTATTGTGTCTTGGCATAACCAATACAGTGAATTTATTTGGTATACATACATAGACACACCCACACACACACACACACACACACACACATATATGTATGCACGTATGTATACACACAAATTTGTATATATGTACATATTTATGTCTTATTATTGAACATGTTGATTTGTTCACTGAGTATGCTTGATATTTCTTGTTGTTGCATCATTGATTATGGTGTGTGTGTGTGTGTGTTTTCATTTACTTGTCCTTGTTTGCTGCATCCTTTTGAACTGATGTACACAAATTTCTCTGACCATCCTTGGGCTTGAACTTGTCTTATATACTTGCTCAGCCGTGTTGTGAGTTCGATGTGTGACATTCCTTGTATTGTTGACCATATATGTGAACTGTGTTGTGTGCATATATGCTTTACAGTTGTTGCACCAAACCATTGCTAAACTTGTGAGCTTGCATGACTCATTTGTATGTCATGTTCTTTTCACCATGTCTGGACCATGTGTATATACACAGGCATGAATATATATATATATATATATATATAGACATACACACACGCATATGTGTGTGTGTTTTGGCATGTCATGAACTGTTGAGCTGTCATTGCTTGTATTTGACCTGTCTTGCCTTATTCACTCTTGCCTATACCTTATATTTTTGAACTTCTCGGTCATTCTCATCTGAGCTTGTACTTGTGCATAGAACTTTTGTGCACTGTCCCTTGCATGTACACTTGACTTGCTAACTTCATTTATTCTCCACTGTGCCCAAATTTTTATTTTTTTTGCACTTGAGCATGAGATTGTATACAAACTTGCACTTATGTTGCATGCTACACTTCATGCTTCTTGCTTCCTGTTTGCTGTGTGTGTACGATTCTTGACACTTGAATTTGAATCTGGGCACTTGAGACTTGAACTGGCTTGACCTTGCTCTTGCTTGCCAGAACTGTCTTGGTTCATGTTGCATCTGTGTGTACATATTTACATATATGCACATATTTTTATCACTAGATTTGTCCCTTATGTCGCATATACATGAATCCATATTCATGTTGTTGTGTTAGTAACTTGCACGCATACATATGTACACTTTGTAGCCATTTTGATCATGCTGAACCTATGTGTGTGTGTGTGTGTGTATTCACAGATGTGTGTGTGTGTGTATATATATACATATATATGTTTATGTCTGCACTTGCACTGAATTTTTTGGTTCATGCTTACTCACTGATATTTGATCGTATTGCCTCTGCACAAAAATATATGTGTATATACATACACATGTATGTGTATACATGTATTGTGTATATGCAAAATATGTATGTGAGTACTAGAGATACTGTCTACCTTGTGGTATTTACACTGAATGTCACAAGTAGTCTAGATACAGATAGATGTATTTACATATCTGATCAAGTCATGAAATACGATGAGAAACACACCAAAATTATGAGGCAAATAAATTTTAAAATAAAAAATATATTTGGTAGAATTTAAAATTATTTTGTTCATGTTTACTGTGTGTGTTTCTATGACAGGTATGCAGATGACTGGACTGATTGAAGTAGACAAAAGAAACAGTGAAGTGTCAGTAAGTGAAACTTGTATATGAGTGAGCTGAGAGAATTTGAATGTATATGTGTTTGTACAACTGAGTGTTGTAGTGAGGAACTTTTATAAGAAATGAAAATGAAATTGAATGTAATGTATTACAGTGAGATATACAAACAGTAGAGTTTTAATATTATACTACTGGAATGTTTGAAATTAAATATTATATTTCAATAAAATATTGTTTGAATATTTTAATTTTTGTACAGTAATATTCTATTTAAATATAAATATTTAATTTTGCCTGTGACGTAGTAGAATTGTACAGTTGCAAACACATTTATAATATATATATATATATATATGTGTGTGTGTGTGTGTGTGTGTGTGTGTTTGTGTGTGTGTGTGTGTTTGTTATCACAAAAAAAAATCATAGAATTGTTAAATACAACAATTATTTCGTAGCGAAACCACGTTAGGTTTGCCATTTATCAACTGTTATTTGATTTTGGTTTAAATTTATTAACCCATTTGGTTTAGATTATTTGCAAGACAAAATTCTCCCCTATACCCTACTATGATGTTCATCCTACATAATTAATAAAGCCACTATCAGTTTCAAACTAACTGTCATCACATATCAGTTTACTTAAATATTAACTAGCTGACCATCTGATGATGGGATTCTAATTATCACAGTGATGTAGCTCTCTTAAATTTTCAATCCTCTCATTTCTGGTTATTTGCGAACCTTTTATCCTCTGATTTGTCTACGCACATGAATTAACTTTCCATGCTCTGTTTATCCATTCAGAACAATTTTTTTTATGAAAATTCAAAATTTTCTTGTATGTTTATATTACTTCAAGTAACACATTTGTCTAAATATGTTACAGGTTTTCTGGCAAGGCCAACCGATTTTTAAAGTGATTCATAACATGTTTTCCATTACAACAGATAATGGATACAAAAAGATACATGAGATAGGCAGGATGTCTATCTGCTATATACTTCTTCCCAGACCTAGCTTAAAGAAACAAACACTTAGTCACCACGCAGGGTGAGGATCAAATACGGTACATTAGATCTAGGAAGCAAAATACAATAGTGCACACAAAGCACATATAATTGGCAGCAAGCGCAGTCCTAGAATTCAAACAATATCACACATTTTCTGACCTAGTTGTGCAAAGAAAACTACACAGAGTTATATTACATCTTCTCCACCCATGGTGAAACAAACTGCATAACAAGAACTAGTCTTGCAAATTCCATAATAGCAATTCCTCAGCTATACTCACACCCCACTTCCAGTAAGAATCCACAAACCATACACAACAATGACACCAAACTGACAAAACAACCGAATGCCAACACCCAGAGGAAACCCTAGCAAGTTCGTGAACCGCGACTGAAACCAAACCAATATTACAACGCAGAAACACCCAAGACGACAACAAAAAACATATGAATTCATCTGATATTCATGTATGCAATGAGATTCACCAACATACACCGAACCTCCAGAAGACCTCGTTCCAATACAAAACCAGCTAACACCAGCACGTTGCAATTGCAATCCACAGCCAAGAATGGCCTGCCTTTCGATGAATCGGGGAGATTAGAGCGTGGTCAAGCAAGCTGGGGAAGTCACGAGAAATCAGACAGCCAAACGAACAGAAGGCACCAATTCAAAGTCAAACGTGACTCCACGGGAGAGAACATGGGAAGGAGAGGAGACAACAACAGAAAAGAAATACGGATCGAATAAAATCGGGCATAGGAAAGCGGGTTCTTTGAAGTATAGAAGATCAGATCTGGAAGGGGACTGGCGAACAACCGAAGCCACAGGGAGAAATCCGGGCTTAGGGAGAAATCATTGAACGTACAGAAGATTAGACATGTTACAGTTAACTGTATAGTAGTATGAAATTTTTATCAAATCATTTATCCTTCAATGGAGCTTACAATGTTTAATGAAAATTTAGTCTACTAACATAATTCGCCTTCCTTCTACAAATCCTCTTCCACAAATTACATGTACTGACACAACTGTTTAATAATAACCTTACAAATAATGCATGTAGTATAACTACTACTTTATGTTAGAACTTTTGTAAATACACAATTGTATTACAAACAGACAGCAACAACAATCAATGTTAATCAATTACGCCACAATTTTCATGTCAAACTATGTCTACAATAATCACAGAAAGCGTAACCGATTTGTGCACTAGATTGAAGATACACAGAAAGTATTCTGTTTCAGTAATGTCCCAGTCCAAAAAATATTCTGTTTCCTTGAAACAATACTGTCATCGTATGCATTGATCGACGTAGCGGTCAAAAATAGCGGTAGGAGGTACGTCAGTGTAGGTTCCGATGGTTTATGGGCATGCACGTACTCCGGAGTGGAAAAAGCAGGCACTGGGTACCAGTAGTTATACACTGTGCATCTTGAATCGTGTCGGGTCGCTATCATAAGGCTTGATACACCTTATGGTGGGGCCAGCACAGAGTATCTACATGCAAGAGAGGGCCGACTGACACAGACACATAGAAAATTAAAACAAGTGGGTAGCATAGTCCCTAGTTGGACCTAGGTCGCGTAAAACCTGAATCCGAGAAGCGTTCAATAGGTAGCATAAACCCCAGTGGCCCAGGGTAGCGTAAACCCTGGTTGAATCTTGTAAGCACTCGGTAGGAAACCCTAGATTAGATCTAGGTAATAAACGGAATCCCCATAATAGATGTACACCTGAAGGCAACTGCAAATACGGGGATTGGGATCACGTTATCATATGATCATAGATTACTAGTTTGGACACCAGTTAGGTAGTGCAGAGATATAGAAATCAGTATAAACAGGGTAGTTGCGAAGCAGAGAAGGAGTAGAAGCGCATTCAGTTTATCAGTACATTCAATTTATCAGTACATTCAGTTTATCGGTACATTCAGTTTATCTTGCCATATCCCATGCTTATCCTATAATATCTTGTTACTATGGTTTTGTCTTATATTTAGTTTATTCATGTCATGACCATTTTCCTCGTTTAAATACTAAGAATCATTGGACTTACCAGACTTTATGTCTGACCTAGTTTGCTTTCGCCTCTTTTCTTCCGTCCCCTCCCCCCTCCCCCCGGTAGTCAAGGAGGGAATAGCTCAGGTTTGTTTGGACCGTTACTCTTTCCAAGCTTGAAGACTCTTTGACGTGTTGCCTTGGACTCTCTCTTCTACTACTATGGCTGGCTCATGCTTTATTTGGGGAAATCATTTTATGCTTCTTTATTTTTGTAAACAAGACAGGATACTTTGGTATTGTAAAACAATCTTTGTACAAGCTGTTTATCAATGAAATAAAGTTTTATTTATTTGCCGCTGCTTTAATTGTCTGTCTTGTAATTTATCTGCATCTTTTACCTATAATGCTCCACCGAAATTAAGGCATTCCCTTTGTGAGTGACCTTAATGGAGGTGGGGTGTTTCAACGAGGTACAAAGTCAGGTTATTGGTGCTTTGGAGAGGCTGGTTGCTAGAGCTTCAATGGGTTGGGTCGTTGGAACTTTGAAGCATCGGGTCATTGGATGATTGATGGGTTGTAGGATAGTTAGGTCGTCCAGAATCGATGGTCGTTCATTCCAGTGGGTCGTCTTGAGTGGCAAGGCAGGTCGTTTGTGTGAACCTAGTTGAGCCTGATGGGTCATGTGAGTCTACAGCTGATTGGGTCAGTTTTGGCAAACATGGATGGGTCAGAGTCAGATGGGTCGGGTAGAAGTAGAGACGGGTTGGCCGGTGAGCTGAATGATGAAAGAGGAACGACCCGACTAATGTTGACCAAATATTGATGTTATTTTGTTCAATAATGGATGTAGCTTCGAAGTGAATTCAAGAAGGAATGTTCGAAGTGTTATGATGTGTTCGTTGATCAATGAAATGCAATGAATGTGAAGACGACTAAAGGTTGTGAGTTTGTGGCAGTTATCAGGTTAGATGGCTAGAGATATCGAAGGATGAGGAATTATCGTTGCCGTAGGTTCTAGTGGACTCAAAGCAGGGGTAAAATGTGGACGCCCAAAAGACTAGAAGTTAGCTGGTCGAGTACCCTGAGTATCGTTGAAAGACCTTGATATGTATCGTGGAAAGGCGTATGGGGTTTTGCTGGAACCGGAGTTTTCCATTAGCCCAAGATGGATGGCGGGATGTTAAGCCGATCATACGATTAACGATGGTTTCAAAGCAGGATTGGTAGTGATAGCCGTCATGGATGATGATTGTTTTGTTTGTTTCACCTTGTGTAGATTATTCGACGTCGAAGGAGATACCTCTTGGGTGCTTGTCTGATGTTGGTTTAGGCCTTCGAAGGTTGTGCTTGAGAGGTGTCGATATCGATTAGGATCGTCTACGCTTGATTACTGACTATCATGAATATATTGTTTGTTTCTACCTGATTGTTGTAAAGGCTATCACTGTCGGATGTGTGGAAGACGGGTTGGGTTCTTCTTTGTTGATGTTGGTAGATTAGTTGATTGATCTACCTATTTCTCATATAATTTATTGATGATTTTAGATAGCTATTTTATCGCTAACTAAGACTGTTGTCTGACTCAAGGTTTTATGTCTCCCTCTCATTACCTTGGGATGTTCATCCAGTCGTGTATTGGCAGATTAAGCAGCAGGTGAAAGGTAGTAGATCTTGGTGAGGACAACGCTGTGGAGCCACGACGAGCAGGAGGTTGGCACATTATTTTCTACAATCTACTATTGTTGTTTTTCGTTGTTTGATGTATTCCCTGAGAAACTTGTAAAGAGGCCCTTTGTACACACTGTTATAGTCTGTATGGATGTTTTCATGGTGTTACGAAAAGTTTAAGATTTTGCTCAAATCTGGTTCACTATTATTGCATGTTGTATATATTCTATTATATTTTATCCTTGCACTATGAGTCATACAACAGGTTCCATGCATATTATTTTACCCTGATAATCATCCGTAGCTGTATGGCACGTCTTTTAGCGCATTATTTCCCTTGTTAAGTGCAAGAGTTGTGGGTGGTCGTCACATTTAGTATCAGATCTCTGGTTATCGGTTTTAGCTAAAGTTCAGAGACGTAATTACGTATGAGAGACATATTTGTAAATTTCTGATAGATATATACTATATATTATTGTATAGTATAATAACGTTTGAACTCCATTTGTAGTTTTCCTAGATGTGGACTAATCATTCTATATTACAGATTTAGAATGAGTCATCGACCATCGAGGCACACTGCTAGAGAGGAGACTGTTCCTACAGGGGGTGATGGCAGTATACCAGATTACCTAGCTATGTTCAAGGCCATGGTGGCAGCGATCTTGAGAAGGGTACCCGATTAGGAGACAACCGCGGTAGATGTAGGAGTTTAGGTGCAAGCGCCTAGGGCTGTGGATTTTGCAATGTTATGCAAAGACTTCACTACTCTAGGATGGAAGCAGATTATGGGGACAGAACCGATTGTAGAGATTCAAGGGTGGCTTGATGATACTTGCATTCAGATCATTGGAGACTTGGGAATTGATGATGCGACTAAGAGGAAGCTTGCATCGAGACTCCTGTAGGGCAGAGCTATGGATTGGTGGAACTCTGTCACTCTAGAGACTCCAGAAGATGAGATTTCATGGGAGCAATTCCAAGTCAGGTTTAAGACAAATTTTATTTCTATCGTTCATAAATCTATTCTGTTTAAGAGGTTTGTTGATCTTAAGAGAATGGTCAACCAGTGTTGGAGTATGTTTCTGGTTTTGAAGCATTGTCGAAGTATGCTCGTTCATATGTTGAGACTTCTTATCAGAAGAACGAGAAGTTAACATGGGAATAGACAAATATATTAGGAATCAACTAGTGGATCATCTAGATGACACTTATGAGAAGATCATCAAGAAGGCTTTGAGGCATGAAAGTCTGTTTTCCAAGGAAGAGACTGTTGTTGCAGCTAAGGATAAACAAAGACCACAACAGGGTGGTAATAATAAAAAGAGGAAGCAACAATAGTAGAAAGGGAAGGATGGTCAGAAAAAGCAAAAAGGCGAAGTGACTTGCTTTAACTGCCAGTAGAAGGGCCATTATTCCAAGGATTTCAAGAATCAAAAATCTGAAAGGAAGTGCTTCAAGAGTGGAAAACCTGGGCATGATGAGAAGAATTATCCAAAACTAGCTAAGGGTAAGCAGATTGTGAAGGTGTATGCTTTGGAAGATGTTCCATCATCTTCAACGGCTCCTACAGCGAAGGAGAAGGGCAAGAATGTCGTCGTTCAAGGTGTTCTTTCCGTTAGAGATGTTTCGGTTCATGTGTTGTTTGATACTGATGCATCGCATTCTTTCATTTGCAATGAGCTTGTGTAACGCTTGGGTTTGGAACCCAAGATTTGTGATAGACCATTTGTTGTGACTAATCCAGTTGGGGTTCATCCGTCCGTATCCGCATCCGAAAGGCGGATAAATATCCGATATCCGGAAAAGCAGATGCGGATGTGGATATAGGCATATCGGCATCCGAAAATTATCCGTCCGCTTTTTTCCACGATTATAGCTTAAATTATGTGTATTTTAACATAATTAACTATACTAATATATTATTTTGCAAAATTGAAAGTCTACTAAACTCATGCATATTACTCAAAATTATATATTATCATCATATTTATTTATTTTTAGCACTTTAATAATCAATTGGGTTGAAAAGGCTTAATACTAACCTTAAAAAATTTATTTGATTTGCTGACTGTTGACGGAGCGGATAATTATCTGATATCCGTCCGTATCCGCGGATGCGGATATCCGATATCCGAAAATGGTTTCGGATACGGATGCAGATATGGAAATATCCGCATCCGAAAGTATCCGTTGACAGGCCTAATAAAAACACTCCTAGACCTAACCCTAATTTCATTACACTAATCCATGGCGTCTCCATGCTGCTCTAATCTGAATTAGAACTAGCCTCTCTTCTCTTCTCCAAAGCAAATTAGAATTAGAGTATTCAAACTGGAAAATAAGAATCAAATTCTACAACAACGGTTTAGCTAATCAAATTCAGAAATCAGAATTCAGAACTATCCTCTTTCCTAAATCCTATCGCGATGAGTCTATGTTACTTTCACATATAATTAATTAAAAAGTGATTGTGATAGGATTGTAAATTGGATTTTGTGAACGTGCCTGTGAGATGAATCGTATCAAGTTTGTAAATTCTTATCTTTCAGATTTATACCGAAATCACTGTTATCATATGCCTAATTGGATCTATTTTATTGTTCTATGTCAGTTCATGTTTCATATGTCTCTTTTATGCCAGTTTTGATGACATGATTCTTTTCCCTTCTTCTTTTCTCTTTTTTATGAGATTAGGCTACATTGAGCCTAACATATTGTGTTGAGATTTACGAACGAATAGCGTTTGGACGATGGGGAAAAGTTTGGGAAAATTTTGTAATAAAATAAGACTATTGGCATAAATCAATTTGGGCATAATTGTGTATAAATTATATACATGAGATTTGGCATAAGTTGAATTGGGCATAATTGGATATAATTTGTATACATGAGTTTTGATAAGAATTGTTAATATCGATGAACGCAAATTGATTTGGGCGTAATTTGGCATAACATGTGTACATAAGATTATAGGCCTAACTTGGATTAAAATTTAGATTGGAAATTATGGGTAATTGGGATATAATCTAATCCAATATTTAAAGTTGGGACTTGAATCAAGAAAGTGATAATGAACGCCTAAGACATGAGGTTAGATTCGAATTGTGGTATAAGACCGTCCGGAACCGTCCGACATATCCAGCAACCGCAAAACGACAATCTAATGTGAGAGGTCTTGCAAGATTACATCTATAATGAATTAATGAGTACTTAACCAAGATAAGACATATAGTAAGACATGGGGGTTAAGTGGGTGACATGTGAAATATAATTAGAAGCACTTAACCAAGGTGAAACATGTTATTAGACATGAGAATAAAAAGGGTTAAGTGGGAATTCCTAGTGGGGACCAAGCTTAGGAGGGAAGCTTGTGTCAAGTGTGGGGACCCTTTTCAATCAGTAACTCATTTTGTATCTATGTGAGCTCGAACTAGGTCGAGGACAGGACACGCTTACTGGGTTTGATTGTAAGAAGTCAATAAAGAGTTAGTGGTGACAATGCAAGTCCAACGGAGTCATGTGCGTGCGTGGTTCGGGCTGGTAGGTAAGACTTTGTTGCATCGTGTAGATATAAGTCGTGCCTTTTAGTAGTATCGGGTTGCCACTTTAGGGAGCGATACACCCTACTGTGGGACCAACACGGGTATCTACGAGTTAGGGAGCCGATCGAATGGGGAGGGTAGTGGATACAACTAGTGGAGATTGGAGCAGGAGGCACCTAGGACAGCAGCTAGGAGTACACGAAACAACCATTATTATTATTATTATTATTATTATTATTATTATCATGATTAGTGAGAGGGATCATCTTTTAGTGTTAAACTAGTATTGGTGCGGTGTAGGAATTATCTTATAGTGATTAGAAGCGCAATCAACGTTATATCTTGTTCTATCTCACTTACCTTGTCATATCTGATTATGTTACAGTCATCTCTTATATCCAGTTTATGTTCTTATCCTATTACTTTACGAATTATATTGTTAAAGTCACTAGACTCGCCAGACGTATGTCTGACCCCTTTTTGTTTCGCCTCTTTTCTTTCTTTTCCCCTCCAAGTCCTCAGGGTGGGATTAGTGAAGTTTGACTTTGATTTCTTTCTTCTTGAAGTGCTTGGAAGTGTTGAAAGTAATGCTCAGCTGTATCTCTCTCTCATTATGGCTATTTGGAGTGGGATTATGAATTTACTTCTATGTACTATGATAATAATTTTGTACAAGATGGATATTTGTGTGCTTGACTCTAGTATGTGGTTTTGATGTAAACAAACATGTTTTGCTTTTCCGCTGCAATGAATAAATTTTGATTTTTCTTAAGTACCATTTTATATATTTGTCTTGTGATATTCTGTTCTATACTCTTATAATACTCCATGAAAGTTAATGCATTCCCTTAGTCAGTGACATTAATGTACGTGGGGTGTTACACGTGGTATCAGAGCTAAAGGTTACCGGATCCGATAAAAGATTTTGAAAATTGTTTTTAACACGGTTTTAAAAGAGGTATTTTCAAAAGAAAAGTTTGTTTTCAAAGACATATTCCCCAAAGCCATATGCACTATCTTTTGCTTTTCTATTTGAATCCTTATTTCCTTCTTTTCCGAGTCTCCAGGGCTCCTGGCTTTCTGGGAGGTGACCTCATCACGGCATGGTTCCGTAGGCATGATGAGACTACGGCGCCTGTCGAAGGGCAAAGAAATGCCTAACCTCCGCAGTAGTTTCATCTGCGACTAATCTTCTTTCAAGCTTCGTAGGGTTTTCCGTGCGATGGAGGCAGCCTTCGAGAGACTTGTTAACATGTTACACAAGGATGGTAAAAATGGGAATGAGGGAGTTTAAGGAGCACAACCCAAGGATGAGAAACTTGTTGATATGACTTTAATCCATGAAGAAGGTAAAGGTGAAAAGAAAGTGGATGAATCACAGAACAAGAAAGTAGAACCTAAGAAGGGTGAAAAGAATAATAAACCCCGAGACAAGGGGAAGTGTCTTCATTGTGGTATAACGAGCCATGCAAATAAGGACTGTAGGAAGAAGAAGAAGCATGGTTGTTTTCATTACGGCGAGGCGGGACATCTGATTAAAGACTACCCGCGGAGGCAAGGACAAGGGCAAGGACAGAGGACAGGGCCTACTTCTGGAGGGCAGGTTCATGCTTTCATGGTACCAGGACAGGAGAGAGGTAGAAACATTTCTGTCGAAAGTTTGATTTTTCTTTTTGATCATCCTGTTCGAATTTTGTTTGATTCTGGCGCTTCGCATTCTAGTTGAAACACTGCACCTAAATACTAGTTTAGTTATGGATCTCATTGTAGTCTCAAATCCTATTGGTGGTTCGGCTCATTTATCTTTGAGAATGTCTATCTTGAGCGTTGAGTTTGAATGCAACGCCCACGTTTTTGGTTTCATTGGCTATGGTTCGAATCTAGGGATCGATTGGCCAGCTAGATATGGTGCCACCCTAGACTGTGAAAGGAGGGTAGTTAAACTGTTGACTCGTTGTGGAAAGACCCTTGATATTTCATATGACCCTAGGGGTTTGATGATGCTTAGCTACCTTGAATCACATGACACATCTATTGATGATTTGCAATCTGTCACTACAACAAAAAAGGGATTTGATAGCGTTTCAAAAACGCTATTACAACCAAAGATAGCGTTTCAGAGAACGTCGTCTTACGACATGCTATGTTAGACCACCAACTTTAAATAGCAGAGAATTAAACAGTATAAAAAATAAAAGTTTGATAGCGTTTTATCTTTGCTATTAAACAAAAACGCTATATGAAAGCTTAGCCAACTTCCCGATGATAGCGTTTTCATATTACTTTATAGCGATTATTCAAATTCTTTTATAGCGTTTTACTACACTTGTGATAGCGTTTATAAGCCCAAGTAGATAGCGTTTTTTTTTGTTTAATAGCATATGTCCCTCCTTTTTATAGCGTTTTTAAAATGCTATAATATCAGATATAATTTTGATACCATTTACCATTTGTATACGATATTTTCTACTCTTTCGTTACTTTTAAATACATATATCATTCATTCATATATATCATTATCTATTTCTCAAACATATAACAAACATGTAAACTACAACATAATATTTCATACATATCATTCAAACAACATTCATATATTCAAACTCAATATTTCATACATAAAATTCAAACTACTTCACATATCCAAACTTAACAACTCATACATATTATTTGATCAACTATTCCCTATCCATAATACATCATATATACTTGCATTAACAATTTACTAAGTAGTTGACGCTTTATTTACTCTTGCTTTGCTTTTGATATTTCCTCCAGAACATAAGCAATTTGGTCCTATTACAATAAAAATAAGCAATATTTAGCAATAGAAAAAAAGACAGAGTTGTAACGCACAACATTAAAGCCAGTAACTCATGGTGAATATTCTCAGGTTAGGTGTCACATGATTCAAACCAGTGACAAGACAGAGTTGACTAATGTATATAATGTGAATAGTGCGACTAATATTAAACAGGCCTTCTCTGGAACATCCACCTCACACAGTGTACAACACAAATTCACGGTATCCTGTGTATATGGATATCATCAGCAAAACATTATCCATCCAATTATAATAACATTACTTGTTTATTTTTTCATTATCATTTGTATCCCTACAATATCAGGTCGCACAGTTTCAGAGCAATCTTCTTTGATTAACACATAGAAATGGTAATACAAATACATGATCACCGTGAAGTTCATGTTCATTTCTTCAGTCGCATAGAATACGTGCAAATATCTTCCCAACCACTCAATATTCAACCAATCAGAGGGACCCATATGAGCCCCCCTAATTTCAACCAATCAGAGGGACCCATATGAGCCCCCCTAATTTCAACCAATCAGGGGTCGGAGTTTTGTTCACACCACTTTTTTGGTGTGAACAAACTCGCACTCTATATAACTTACGATGTAAAACAGTTGCAGAAGGACGACCGTGATAGGCAGCAGGAATACTGCAGATATATGCAGTCTTAGGGAAGAGTTGATAACTGCTAAGGAAGATTGTTGACTGCAGACATATCAGTGATTCGAGTCTGAGTTTGTTCACACCACTTTATGTGGTGTGAACATAACACCGGTTCCCCATTGGTGGAAATCAGGGGGGCCCATATGGGTCTCTCTGGTTTCCACCAATGGGGTGGTGGGGTTATGTTCACACCACATAAAGTGGTGTGAACAAACTCACAGTGTCAGTAATTCCAGTTATGTTTTAGATTTGATCTTAATATTCAAGAGTTCATCCAGTTATGTTTGCTTGATCAACAGTACCATATGCGCTAATAGGTATCAAAAATCTATGTACAACTAGGGATTCTTAGTTCAAAATTTGATGCTTCTCGTCTGTCCTCTTTCCAGACCAAGCCGATGATCACTTCTCCATTTCTTCAAAATTTTTAAAGCACCTACATACATCATGCAATAAAGCGGCTTTGGACATGACTGAAAGCCTGCTAGGCCTAGACTGAAACAAAGCTCTTCTCCTGATCTGTTGATGCGAGCTAGGTCTAATCAAAGGTGCAAGCGATCGTTTTACCAAATCGCCCTCCATGGTACCAATCATAACCAGCGAATTCACCATAGCAGATCTCCTAGCGTTCAGTCGAGTGGAATTACTGATATGTCTGCAGTTAACAATCTTCCTTAGCAGTTATCAACTCTTCCCTAAGACTGCATATATCTGCAGTACTCCTGCTACCTATCACGGTCGTCCTTCATGCAACAGTCTTCAGACTGAATTGCCAGCATAAACATCAGTTTCTAAGACATCAATATCTGAATATATTTAATACACGTACGACACACATTGGTTTCATTATTAATTAAATTGTCTACATATATACCTTTTATCTTCTCATATCTTAAGTTGTTTTCCATGTCCTACATCCACTTATTATTACTATCTTTCAGATTACGGTTTCCTGCACAGTTGTCCGCAAACCACTTTCTCATTTTTCAACTACCATTCTGTTCATATGCTGTCACTGATTCCATCAAACTTTGGTCAAAAGAAAGCAATTCACAAACACATCTATCATTCAATCGCAAGTAAATCATTATTCAGCTTGTGGCTTTTTACTGTCCTAGAGATTTATTTTGCAGGTGTTGTATACTTCGAATGTAACTTGGACTCCCCATAGAGTCCGAGTTTGTTGACACACTTTTCATGTGTGTCACCGTGACTTCGGGCTGTGATTGGTGGAAATCAGGGGGGCCCAAAATGAGAATGACGGCTCCATCTATAAAACCGTCTTTTATATTTTTTTTTTTGTTTAGTTTTTGGGCCAAGCCCAATATTTCTTTTAGCCTATATAATACAAGGCTATGTACAAACGAACGTTATGTAATATACAAACTTTGCTTCTGCATCAGTTAATAATAGAAAACATTTTCTTCAGAATTTCAACTTGGTATCAGAGCCAAGTCTGATTCAGGTGAAAGATCATCACTAGTGTTGATCTTTCAGGCGATCCATCAGAAAAAGTTCATCATTTGGATCTCCCTTCATCAAAGTTACAACTTACCCCTTGAAGGTTGTGGCTTTATTCAAGAATCAAGTGCCTCGCCAATTTAATCTGAGCTGCATCTTGATTCAATCATAAAGCTTGTGACAGTCCAGAATTGTGATCAAGAAGCTGATCAGAAAGCACCAAGAAATCATCATATTTGAATCAGTGCCATCACAGATTGCTTATCAGTTCTTTCTTACCTATTCTTATCAGATTTAATCTGTTCCTTCGTCATCATTTAAGCAATCTGAGTTGCATCTTGTTCAACAAAGATATTTCTTGAAATACTTTACAATTCAAAGCTTCTGACAGCAATTCCTTTCTATACATTTTAGCATCAGTGTTTATCATTCTGTCATCATGGTAGAAACTGATCCTTCAAATATGAATCCAACAAGCCCACAAGTTTCCAGTGCTCAAATTTCCAGCAATAGAGGTCATCAAACTCAGAGTGATCCAATCCAAGATTTGATGAAAACTATCATCAAACCGCAAAGCCAATTGATCTCAACCCATCTTGATGAAACAAATTACCTGTTATGGAAATTACAGGTTGAAACAACAGTTAGAGCATATGGATTAGAAGATTACATTCTTGGAACAAAAATTGTTCCACCCAAGTTTATTAGAGACAGTGAAGAAAGGTTGGTGAGTAATCCTGAATATGTTATGCATCAGAGACAAGATGGTTTGGTGTGTGCATGGTTAATGTCTTCTATTGGCCCAGCAATATTACCACAACTTATTGGAGTTAAAACAGCTCAAGAAGTCTGGGAAACTGTACAAAGAAATTTTTCAAATCAATCTTCAGCAAGGGTCATGCACTATAGAAGGCAGTTGCACAGTATAAGGAAAGGTGAATCATCAATGAATGAGTATTTACTCAAAGTAAAAAACATTTGTGATCAGTTAAACTCAGCAGGTCAAAGAATACCTGAATCTGAACAAGTTATAGCAATTGTGAGTGGTTTAGATGATGAATATGAAGCAGTCACAGCAATTATATTGTCAATGGATCCAACACCCTCACTACAGTATGTTCACTCTACTTTATTATCTCATGAAGGAAGAATTGAGCACAAGAAAAATATTAGTTCAGATTTATCTGTTAACTACACAACATATGGTAGAGGCAAGAACCAAGAAAAGGCAAATAATTCAAGAAATCAAGCCAATAATCAAAGAGGAGGTTGGTCAGGCAGAGGTAGAAGAGGTGGCAGAAGCAATAATAATAACAAAACTAGATGCCAAATATGTGAAAAAGTGGGACACAGTGCAAGCAAATGTTATTTCAGGTACAATTCTAATTACACACCCTCACAACAAGGCAGTTCTAGTGCAAATCTGGTCAATACTACAAAAGATGGTAGTAAAACTCAAGCAGAAATTCAAAATACCGAAGCTACAACAAGTGATGATGTGTCAGATGATTGCTGGTACCCAGATTCAGGTGCAACCAACCATGTAACCAACAGCTTAAGCAATTTAAACTTGGGAAACAAAGAGTACAAAGGTATGCAAAATCTTACTGTTGGTAATGGTAAACTTGCACTTATAACACACACTGGAAATGCAAGTTTAGATGGAACCAGGAAATTATTTTTAAAAAATTTATTGAGAGTTCCTTCAATAAAGAAAAATTTAATGAGTGTTTCCCAATTTGCTAAAGACAACAATGTCTTTTTTGAATTTTACCCAAATGCATGTATTGTCAAGGACATACTGACACATAAAATTCTTTTGCAGGGTAAAGAAAGTGGGGGATTATACATGTTTAACTGTAGTTCTATTGACTCTAATCATGAATATGATAAATGTATAATGTCTGTTACTAATGATTCTAATAGATTCAAGGAATTTGATATGTGGCATTGTAAGCTTGGACATCATAGTGTTAAAATTACTAGACATGTCATGTTGAATAATAATATCTCTGTTAATCAAATCCCAGAATCTTATATTTGCAATGCTTGTCAATTGGGAAAGAGTCATAAACTTGCATTTCCAGACTCACAAACCACATACACTAGACCACTTGAGTTAATTGCCACAGATTTATGGGGTCCAGCACATATTAGTTCTAATTATGGGCACAAGTATTATATTTCATTTATTGATGCTTACTCAAGATTTGTCTGGATTTACATGTTAAAATCAAAATCTGAAACCAGTAGTGTTGTTATTCAATTTATTAATAAATTTGAAAACAGTACTGGAAATAGGGTAAACATTTTTCAGACAGATGGTGGTAGAGAGTTTTTACCACTAAAAACTTTTTTTGAAAGGAAAGGTATTAGTCATAGAACTACTTGTCCCTATACTTCTGAACAGAATGGCCTAATAGAAAGGAAACATAGGCATATAGTTGAGACAGGATTAACATTACTTGCTCAAGCATCAATGCCATTTAAATACTGGGCAGATGCTTTTTATACTGCAGTTCACTTGATTAACTTAATGCCTACTAAGGTGTTAAAGTTCAAGTGTCCTCAAGAAATGTTAACTAAAATTACACCTGATTATAAACATTTGAAGGTGTTTGGATGTGAATGTTTTCCTTGCTTAAGACCATATAATAATCATAAACTAGATTACAGGTCGACTGCCTGTACATTCTTGGGTTATTGCTCTAAACAAAAAGGATATAAATGTCTAGATAAAAATGGGAGAATTTATATTTCTAGACATGTAAGATTTAATGAACATGTATATCCTTTTGGCAAATCAAATGAGAGTATTTCAAATAAAACTGTAAGTGCTAGACAAGTTAGATTTGACATACCAGATGAAATTGAAGTATTGGTGCCTGCTCATCATGAACAACATAACACCAATACTACCTCTCAACACACAATACCTTCAAGTAGGCCAGGTCAAGAGCAATCTACTTTCAGTAGTGATCATACTAGCTCTCAACACACCATGCCCGCAAGTAGGCCAGGTCAAGAGCAATCTACTTTCAGCAGTGATCATGGTGCAGAACAACAAAGACAATGTGTTAGTGGAACTCATATTGATCAAGCTGAAGACAACAATATTACGAATGAAAGCCCAAGTACAACAGTAAAAGATGCAGGCAATCAAGTCACTACAGTCAGAGAAGCTGAAAATCAGCATCCTATGATTTCTAGAGCAAAAAGTGGTATTTTCAAACCAAAAATTTATAATACTACTGCTGATATAGAAGAACCATCATCATATTATGAAGCAGTTCAGAATGATAACTGGAATTCAGCCATGCAGGATGAGTACAATGCTTTAATCAACAAAGGAACTTGGATATTGGTAGAAAAACCAGATCATAAAAATATTATTGGTTGTAGATGGGTTTATAAATTAAAAAAGAATGCTGATGGTTCAATTTCCAAATACAAAGCAAGATTAGTTGCAAAAGGGTATTCACAACAGTATGGATTTGATTTTTCAGAAACATTCTCACCTGTTGTGAAACCAGTTTCAATAAGAATCATATTAACTATTGCTTTGTATAGAAATTGGAGCATCAAGCAACTGGATGTTAATAATGCCTTTCTTAATGGTGAATTGCAGGATGAAGTATACATGGAGCAACCTCAAGGATTTATTCAGCATGAAAACAAGAATTTGGTGTGCAGGCTGAATAAGGCCATTTATGGTTTAAAGCAAGCACCAAGAGTTTGGTTTGACAAGCTCAAGGCTACTCTAGTCAACTATGGCTACATATCATCTAAATCAGACAATTCAATATTTATTAAAATTACTGATACTACTGTAACATATATACTTATTTATGTTGATGATTTTATTGTTACAGGAAGCAGTATTGATGAAATCAAGAACATCACACACATGTTGAATTCAGAATTCTCAATTAAAGATCTGGGTGACTTAAACTATTTTCTGGGAATAGAGGTCAAAAGAACATGTGATTCAGAAATTCAACTTAATCAGAAGAAATATATATCAGAAATACTTCACAGAGCTCAGATGAATAAGGCCAATTCTTTACCTACTCCAATGGTTATTAGCACACAATTATCTAAACACAAAGGAGAAACATTTCAAGATGGAAAATTTTATAGAAGCATTGTTGGGGCTCTCCAATATGCCACAATAACTAGACCTGACATAGCCTATAGTGTTAATAAATTAAGCCAGTATATGCAAAATCCATTGGACAATCATTGGAGAGCAGTCAAAAGAATTCTCAAATATCTCAAAGGAACTATAGATCATGGTCTAATCCTAAAGACAAGTAATTCATTAAACATTAATGCATATGCAGATTGGGGAACGGACTGTGATGACAGAAAATCGACATCAGGTTTCTGTATATTTTTAGGTCAAAATCCAGTGTCTTGGTGTGCAAAAAAACAAAATACTGTTTCCAGATCAAGCACTGAAGCTGAATTTCGAAGTGTAGCAAGTTGTACAGCAGAAGTCATGTGGATACAATCTTTGTTAAGTGAATTAAAGATTACTTCATCTAAGCATCCAACAGTATGGTGTGATAATGTTAGTGCAATCTCATTATCTTCAAATCCAGTGTTACATTCCAAAACAAAGCATATTGAGCTAGATCTCTATTTTATCAGAGAACAAGTTATCAAAGGAAAGTTAAAAATTGGATATATACCTTCTGCGAATCAAAAAGCAGATATACTTACAAAACCCTTGTCAAAGCCCAGCTTCGTCAAGCTCAAAGAAGAACTGAACGTCGATGTGGTCAATAAAGCTCAAAGATCCAACAGATTGATTTATGTTCCAGATGTATAACGAAGCATAAACTTCTCTTGTTGATAGGGCCTTTGATTGTTGTCAGATCAACTCCCTCAGTCAGGTTTTCTTCAGAATCGACATAGATCAACTCTGATTCATCAATTCAAACCTCTCTCAACAAACCCAGAGGTCTTGAGCGTTTTAAACTCAAGTTTAGCTAGATTCATCTGTCGTGGAGGCCTGCCTGAAGGAAGATCATCCATCAATTGGAGGCGTCGATGATAAAGGAGCCGCCATTTTTCTGTCGAGAGCAAACCCTAAGTAGGGTTTGAAGGGGGCAAATGAGAATGACGGCTCCATCTATAAAATCGTCTTTTATATTATTTTTTTGTTTAGTTTTTGGGCCAAGCCCAATATTTCTTTTAGCCTATATAATACAAGGCTATGTACAAACGAACGTTATGTAATATACAAACTTTGCTTCTGCATCAGTTAAGAATAGAAAACATTTTCTTCAGAATTTCAACTGCCCATATGGGTCCTCTTTATTTCCACCAATCACATTGGGGAGTCACCATGACACACAAGAAAAGCGTGTCAACAAACTCGCAGTGACTCCCCATATGGGCCGCACTCTTACAACAACTGCTCTTGTGACAAAACAAATTTTCCCAGCTTAACTAAAATATTTAAAATTCTTTGTGTTGTTTCTTTCGTTTGAAATACTTTTGTAGGTATCAATAAATTGATACCACTAGAAAAGCAGAGGAATTTTGAGGTGGTCACTTTTTTACTATGACATTAGGCTAGATGGTGCAGAATGTTAAGGAATATAATTGGTGTACCAATGACAGGGAAACAACAGGATAGATTTATGATTGGCTATTATTAGGTAACACTTTTTACTGTAGTAATATTCTGTAATCAAAGAAAATAAGCTGTTTTGTTTATTATTTAGACTAATAGACCGAGTTTGTGCATGGATGAACATTCAATTTTTGTCTACCACCTGGAATAAACAAAGTTAGATAAACTGGTCTTCGAAGTTAGATAAATGACGGTTTTGAGAAGGAAGATTGTTAACGATGGATCTATAACAAAATAACAGTATATTTACTGTTATGGACTAGTGCCCAAACAACTTACTGGACAATCCGACAAACACAACATGTGCCATCATAACATCAACAAATTCAAGTTGTATTGATTGTTAAGCTGCATTGGATAATCATATTTCATGCTTATGTGTAAAGGAAACACATTCTTGAGTAAAATTTAATGTCATAATCAGATGACTAGGAAAAACAACATGGTAAACATAAATTATTTTCGAATCCTTACCTGAATGATAGACTGATGCTGAGTGATGGAAGTTTAAATTTAAAGATGTAAATTCTAGATCTGTTATCTTCTGTATCAGCCCAACAAATGTCTTCTATTTCCTTATAAAATGACAGAATCAAAATCGAAGTTGTGTTGCAAGGTTATTACCGAATACTGCTGAAACTAAAAACTGAGTTACCTATACATTTAAAAGTAAGCTGAAATGCATTAATTCATATTGGAGGAAATTCCCATGAAATAGGTGTTTTCGTTTAAGTGGATTTCTCATGAAAACCGAGTTACATATACATAACACATTTCAAAAAAGACTATTGAAACTTGGGTAAGTGGATTTCTTATTAAATTTGAGCAAGAATATAAATTAAAAGGAAAACTTTCATTATGAAGCTCTGTTGAGATAAGAAAAACTATCTAACTTGAGTACGCTAAAAATAAATGAACTGGGCTAAAAAAAAGAGAACAAAATGAAAATATAACATACCTGGTCATTAGATTGGGAGATTTAGTCAGTAATGAGTGATATATGTATACATATGATTAACAAAAATTATATATATGTAACCTTCTGTTGAGATTTAGACTGGGCTATTTTTTAGATTTGTTTTATAGATGTAACCTTCTTTTAAAATTACAGCCAGTACCCAAAAGACCTCTCCAACTATCTTTATATTGAAAATGAAACAAAATGCAAGGCAATAGAGGGCCAGGATGATGCTCAAACAGCCGAATCGCAAAAGGCACGTAAGAGGTGCAGAGACCATAGGGCGCTCAAATAGCAAAACTAAAAGAGACGGGAGTGGTGAGGGGGGAATTGGTTTTGCGTGAATTGCTTCAGAAATGTAAAAAAGGCATGTTTGGTTATGATCTGTCTATTTTCCGAATGGAGACCTGATGGGAAGATTTTAAAAAGTCAGACATATAACTCCTTTCTCCATTACATATTTTGAAATGAATGAAATCAGACAAGTCGACAGGGTCTGATGACATTCCTATTGAGGTGTGGAGATGCTTTGGAGATGCAGGGATAACATGGCTAACTAAGTTGTTTAATAATATTTTCAAATCAAACAAAATGTCAGATGAGTGGAGGAGAAGCATTTTAGTTCCAATCTTCAAGAATAAGGGAGATATTCAAAGTTGCACAAACTATAGAGGAATTAAGCTTATGAGTCATACAATGAAGCTTTAAGAGAGAGTTTGCGAGCAACGTTTGAGGAGGTTGACAAGTGTCTCTAGGAATCAATTTGGTTTTATGCCTGAAAGGTCAACCACTGAGGCGATTTTCTTAGGTAGGCAACTTATGGAGAGATACAGGAAGCAGAAGAAAGATCTCCACATGGTTTTTATTGACTTGGAGAAAGCTTATGACAGAGTATCAAGGAGGGTTATGTGTGGGCGCTAGAAAGGAAGAGAGTGCCATCAAAGTATATTACCCTTATCAAGGATATGTATGAGGGGGTTGTGACTAGTGTCAGGGCATGCGATTGTGAGACCAGAGACTTTCCAATTAACATATGGTTACATCAAGGTTCGACTTTGAGCCCCTATATTTTTGCATTAGTGATGGATGAAATCACAAAAGATATACAAAGTGAGATCCCTTGGTGTATGCTCTTTGCCGATGATGTTGTGCTGATTGATGAGAGTAGAATAGGGGTTAATCGACAACTGGAGTTGTGGAGGGAGACCTTGAAATCAAAGGGTTTTAGGCTTAGCAGGACTAAAACAGAGTATATGAAGTGTGAGTTTAGCGGTGTCAGCTCAGATGACGGAGAGGTCACCCTGGCCGGTAGAGTAGTACCCAAGAAGAAATCATTTCGATACTTATGATCTATGTTGCAGTTTGATGGGGAGATTGATAAGGATGTTAGTTTTAGAATTCAAGCAGGATGGGTGAAATGGCGACTAGCATCTGGCATTCTCTGTGACAGGAAGATTCCTCAGAAGCTTAAAGGAAAATTCTATAGGACGGCAATCAGGCCTGCAATGTTATATGGTGCAGAATGTTGGCCTACTAAGAGGCAACACGTTCAGAAGATAAGTGTAGCAGAGATGCGGATGCTGCGGTGGAGCTATGTGCATACCAGACGAGATCGAATTAGAAATGAGGATATTCGGGAAAAACTTGGAGTTGCACCTATTAAGGAGAAGTTAGTCCAATACCGCTTGAGATGGTTTGGACATATCCAACGTAGACCACACGATGCTCATGTGCGCGTTGGAATTATAGGCCGCGCCGAAGGCCCAAAAAGAGGTAGAGGTCGACCTAAAATGACATGGGAGGAGATAATAAAGAGGGATTTAAGTAATTGGAGTATATCTGAGGAGCCAGTAGTGGATAGGAGTGCATGGAAGTTGACAATCCATGTATCAGAACCTTAGGTTTTTTTTTAAATCTGTTTGATTATTTTAGACTTTATTTCACTTTTGTTGAACCTTTATACTTTTTTTATTACTAGTTTAGGCTTTATTTCAATTTTATTGAACCTTTTTACTTTTTTTATAAAAACTTTTCCAGACGTCTTTTTATCTGTTTGATTGTTTTAAACTCATATATATATTATTATCAGTATTATTTCTTTTATTTTCATTTTTATTTTGAGTTTCATATCTAGCCAACCTCAACTTGTTTGGGATATATGGCTTTGTTGTTGTTGTTGTTCTTTTTTTAAGAATTTACCCCCTTGGTTAACATTTTAGAAGGGACATAACTTCAAGCTTTGGGCTAGTTGGAGCCTGTTTACGAAGGCTTGACATACAATGGACACATTACCAATATGAGGGGGCAAATCCTAAAGACTTTCTGAACAAGGTTTCCCATGGAGGTTGATGACCTTGAGTCCGCTAAGGAGCAGATTAGGTAAAGTCACGCTGAAATGGGAACCAGATGAGGAACATGAATTGTGGAATAAAGGATGCTAAATTCAATTTGACCAAATGTACGCGTTGATCATATGATGAATAAAGATCTTTAACAATCGGGAGCTTCCTTGAATTCCTCGAACTTCAAATTACGCCTCTGCCTCAGACTTAAAACTACAACTCACCACCACCTTCAAAAAAATCATCTTTTCATGAGTCACTAATGTAAACGAGTGGGAATTCTCCCACTGCCAAATACTCTTGTACTTTCTCAGTTGTCATAGGCGAAGTAAAAGGCATTTTTCTGTTCTTCAAGATAATCAGGGATATTAGAAATCAATGGGTGATGGTATTAGGGTTCTAAACTAGCCACCTCTATTCCCCAGCTGATATAGACATGGAAAAGGTCTGTTAAGTACAAGAATTTTTTCAAATAATTGACATATTGCCTTGACCATGCCCCAATGATGCTTGAGCCCTGGCTGTCGGATGTTCAGCTGAAAACCAGTGCGTTGTAGTCAGAAGCGTAAGTAGCCAAAGTTATTTTCCAGGAAAACACTCCCAGTTTCAATTTTCTCTTGCACTTAATGTTTCTCTACTCTTGGTGCTCTTGTATTTCTCAGCAAATCACTAACTAGCTCTATCATGTTGCCATATCAAGGTATATCAACCAGATTCGTGCCATCATTGACCTGAAAATGATTAATCAACTGAGTTTTCCGCACGGTATTAGTTCAAATTATTGTTAGCAACATGGAAGACATAATTCAACAGCCATGATTGATCATATTCAAGAACAGAAGCTTGAAAGCAACAACATTGGTATTTTCTACTGTAACTGTATGATCAATGTAGCATAGAACTTTTGGCAGTGTAACCGAAGCATTTTTACACCCTAAAATGTCAACCGATTTAACACATCAACTATAAGCACTAATAGGATGAAGACAAAAGAACTCTAATCAAATAACAGACAAACTTATAAACGCTAAACTCATGTATAAACCATAGGTTTTTAGAAATATGAAGTCCTTGAAAAACTAAGATGTCAATATAAATGGAACTGATATTATGATGTAGCATTAGAATAAAGCTGAATCATCACTGAAAGACTGCCTACTTAAAAAGTGTAGGATGTCAGCAACATACAAATGCTCATCAATATGAGAAGTTTCGGCATTAGGCAAAGCATTAAAGAGAGTTAAAAATTATTGACAGGCAGAATTAAACCTAGCAACAAAAAGTATTTTTTGCCAGTGCATTTTCATAGGACGAAGACAAAAGATCTAAGATCATTTTGCAACGAACGTAGAATAAGATGGCAAGCATACATATTTTATCATCGTTTTATATGTACAACATGTATCATGTTGCAACGAACGTCAAAAGTAATGTAATGATCAAAACAAATCAGATCTGATTTTTCATTTGAATCATATTGTATTTCTTGAATTGATTTTTTTAGTTAGTATCAAGTCTATTTTTCCAAAACATAAAAATTTGTACACAAAACATTTCATTTATTTGCAAAAATGCTGAACCTTTTTGTATGTTCTACAAATGTCAGATATATTTGCAAAATACATGCATTTATCTGCAGTAAGAAAAACCTCCAAGTTATTCGAGGAAAAAAAATCTAAACCTAATCACCATGCACTAACAAAGATATATAGTCCTGAAATCACCATACAGGAATATTATATTTTTATGTCACATGCATAATTAATGTTAGAATGTCCAAATTAAAAACCATTTAACAATCTTTGTCCAATAATAGTTTCCCACATCGGATCATAGGATGAATAAACAATTGATTTAAGCAAATGAATCTAGAAGCATAAAAATAATTCGTGCAAAGGAACAAGAAAATAAAAATGGATAAATGTTTCCACTTAGAATTAAATAAACAATTACATTTTCTTGTCGAAAAGTTACACCTATAGGATATAAGCAAGTTTAAATAATAAATGATGAAATTTTTTAGTTCACAAAACTTGTCACTAAATATCTTACTTGAACATAAATAAACATTGATAATATTACTATTTCTGCACTACACGCCTTAAATTTACTATATTTCTTCCAAAAGATACAAGGAAGAACACATACATCACACAACGTGCAAATTTGACAATTGATAGAAGGTAGACTCATAGCATTGTTAGATAGCATCTAGGAGAGGACACCAACTACAGCCAAACCAACATCTAGACACCAACTAAAATGAGTGAAATATTCAAACAACCCATTAAACTGTGTAAAAAATCATGGGAATGCTTTAGAAATAAACTTTATTTGTAATTTCTAGCTTCTGCCTTTTGTTTCATCATCTTCAAACAACAATCTTTTTGTTCATACAATAAAGAGAAAAAAAAAAGAATCCGTCTTCTTTCCTATTTTTAAAATGTTATGAAAAAGTTAAAACAAAAACTAGTTGAAACTCTCTCTTTCATATTATCACTAAGTTGATACTTACTGGAATATGATGATGACTAAGAATGAACACCTAAAATGGAGACAGAAGGCTCAAAACCAGTTGACTATGAAAGGGAGTGGCAAGTGGCAACCCTCTAAGTGAGGGTGACAGAGGCAATGTCTTGGTTCTGGCAATCAGAGTGGCAAGCAGCAGCAACCCTCTAAGTGAGGATGACGGAGGCAATGTCTTCGTTCTGGCAATCGTAGGATTTCAAAATTTATGACAACAATGCCTAAGAGGCCACTCATTGACGTTATAAACATCATGAGCAAAGCTATAATATAAATGAAGAAATCTGTTTATAGAATAAATTTTCGATTTAGGAAAAATAGAGCTTTTTTTTTTCTTCCATAAGTCCTACTCCTCACAATAATATCGTAACCAATGCAAAAAATATATTTATTAATGACTAATGATGCTTTCACCAGTTTGAAACTTTAGTTGAATGTTGATTATTATTTTTTTACTGTTTTGGTGGGTTCTAGTCCAAAACCATATTCTTTGGTTTTGTTTTGCAAACAATTATAAAAAGAGGTTTGTGGTTTTGGACAAAACCTTAGCATTTCAATTTTTTACAGGGATATATATAGAGAGCATCCAAACTATAAGAGAGGCGTATTAGTTCCAAATGTCTAAGTGTTTTTCACTATTTATCTTTGATTTTTATTTTGTTTGTGACTATTTAGTTGTGATAAGCTTGTGTACTATCGCATTCTAGAGTATTCTATACTGCATTATTGCATCCTAACATCATTGATTCATGATATGGGTCCAATGTTCTGTTGATATTCCAAGTATATTCATCCATCAAACCACATACATAATACAAACATGACCCGAACAGGTGTAACTATATTTCTTATGTTGTACAAGTGCTATAACAGGTGTAACTATATTTCGTATGCCGTACAAGAGCAACTCATTGCATTCTCTGCAAGAGGGTGTTTCAATTATAAGTCGGAGGATGGAAAAATATGTGTTTATATTAGTTAGATAACAACGTCGATATGGAATCCATATATTTCTCTCAACGTGTTAATATTATATTAAATATATACAAAAACACAAAATCCACTTTAGTAATTCAAAATGTTTTACACTACGCGTAAAATAAAAGCACAAGCATTTTAGTCAACACAAAGAATTCACAAAAATAACAGTAAGCATAAAATTACGGACCTTCATCGAGCCATCCATAATTGCTAAATGTCACAAAAAGCAATGACGTCATCAGGGCGGAAGCCGTCAGACTATGCATCAGAAGAAGTGATCCAATGCAAAAGCTCAGCTTAGTAGGAGACCTGAAAATTAACACACTTTAGAAGTATATCCAACTGATTACTTCGCAGATAATACATTTGATGCGGGACTAATGTTGTAACAACCCGGATTTTTACAACATGCTAAGACGAGAATCAAGGCAGAATTTAATTATAAAATCTGAATCAAGGGAAACGGGCTATGCCATTGTGTTCGTCTTGGAAAAGTACGCGAAATAGAGTCCGAGTTTTCGAAAATCGGAGTCCGTATGATAAAGTTATGGCCCGTCAAAGTTTTCAGAAAATTTCAAATTTAAAAAAAAAAACAGTTCAAATTTGAATTCAGATTTCAAATTCAGCCAAACAGAAGAGGCGGGAAAAATTCCCGCCACCCCCAAGTCGACTGGGGAGTCGATTTGGGAGTCGACACACCCCAGGTGGTGTCGACACCCCTGTCGACTTGGGTGGTCGGCCAGTTTGGCCTGAGTGCACCTGACTTGTTCCTTAAGACATGTTTGGAGGTTTGTGACGGATTTTGAGGGCTCAGATCTATCCTAGGGTTTATCCTATGGCCTAAACTACTCCTAATCTCTATAAAAAGACCCCTAAGCCTACCCTAAACCCTCACAAATCACTCATGCCACGAAGTGCCGCCAAAATCAATCTTGATCATGGCCTCCATATCCAACTCTAAGGGCTTATGCATTCAAAGCGGGTTCAAATCAAAAGGTGCAAGCTTTCTACATCAAATCGAGGGTAGATCAACGTTGCTACGCAAATTTCATGACGATTCTTCAACAAAGGAGCCACCTTTCTTCGTCAAGACGATTCATACTCCTAGCCCTCTTGTCACGCTATGTAAGTTCTAGCTACTTCTAGATCTAAACAGTAGTTTTAATGATGGCATGGAATAAAACGAGATTAAACTAAGTATGCTAGCCTATATGAACCTTGTCATGCCTCTTTTGCTTGAACCTATGACTTTTGGCTATGCTTAGTGGCTAAATCATGCTATTCATGTTATGATTAACCTAGTTTATCTTGCAAGTTTGAATCTTTATCTATGGAATGCTAGCATGAACCTTTGGGAACCATTTGACTTGTGAAACATTGGCAAAGATTTGACTTTGGGGCTTATGCATGTAAATGAACCCAAACCCCTTATGTTATCATGCATGTTTGTGGCCAAATTCCCTTATGATACTATGCATGTTTGTGGCCAAATTCCCTTATGATACTATGCATGCTTGTGGCCAAATTCCCTTATGATACTATGCATATTTTGAGGCCAAACCCCTTATGATATCATGCATGTTGTGGCCAATCCCTTTTTGACATCGTGCATGTTGTGAGGCCAATATGTAGCATAGTACCCTTACTATGTTGACTCGCTTTTACTTGGGTTGGAAACACGCTTTGGGGTAGGTTAGACGTGCGTGATTATGACATGATAATTTGACATGGGATTTCATGAAAATATGGCACTTATGATACACCTAAATGTGGGCATGACATGGGGGGTAAACATGGGACTTGAAACTAGACACGTGTGGGTTGTAAGTATAATATGACACTAGACCAAACATGGAAGTGGCCAACTCGAGGTTGGGTTGAGTTTGTAGCATAAATCTACCCGGACCCGCCCGGCTTAACTAGTGGCTACAAACAATAGGATCCAATGTGAGAAGTTGGTCATGTCGCGCTTAAGACCCGAAGTTAGACTAGGTTGTGGTGTAAAACTACCCGGACCCGCCCGGCTTAACTAGTAACCACAACAAGGTCTAATGTGAGAGGTTGAGAGTGCATTAATTAAATTAATGCCAGATGATAAGGTTAAGTAAATTTGACTAATGACACTTAACCAATATGACACGAATGGGTAGGTTAAGTGGGACCGGGCGTGATTTCTTAATGACACTTAACCATACAAGACAATTAGGGGATGGGGTTAAGTAATTTACACTTAACTAATCCGACTTGGTAATTAGATGGGGTTAAGTAACCTACACTTAACTAATCTAAACACGGTAATTAGATGGGGTTAAGTAATCTACACTTAACTAATCTAAACACGGTAATTAGATGGGGTTAAGTAACCTACACTTAACTAATCTAAACACGGTAATTAGATGGGGTTAAGTAACCTACACTTAACTAATCTAAACATGGTAATTCGATGGGGTTAAGTTAAACACTTAACCAGTCTAAACTTGGTAATTCAATGAGGTTAAGTAACCAATACTTAACCAACTTAACATGATAATTTAATGGGGTTAAGTAACTTATACTTAACCAATTATACATGATGATTTGATGAGGTTAAGTTAACCTATACTTAACCAATCCGACTCGATAATCCGATGAGGTTAAGATAATCTATGCTTAACCAATCTAACACGATAATCTGATAAGGTTAAGATAAACAAATACTTAACCAATTTGACTTGATGATTGAATAGGGTTAAGTCATGAGCTTCTTGGTATACCTAACCAACTTGTAGTGCTAGGTCTTGGACTTGAATACTTAGCCAAATCGTGGCATGATTCATAGGCAGGTTAAGTCGTGAACTGGAATGACAACACTTAACCCATTAGACAAAACCCTAGTTCAGGGGACTAGGTGGAAAACCGGGATTAACAAGGATAACGGGAAAGGAGACTAAGTGGTAAACCTTAGTTTGGGAACCTAAGTAGTAATTCTTAGTCGAGGAATTTGGGCCGGTTCACAGATAGATGAGTAACCTAATACGGTAGGTCATCGCTTAAAACACGAGGAGGAGCAAATTATCTGACTTAGATAAAGGCTCCAACGAACTGGGTGACGAAGCGGTAGCTTCGGGGGACATGAGGGTACTCTTGGTATCCCTCTGTGAGGTGGCAGATGGTCCATGAAACCCGGCCTCACAGGGGTTAAGGTCTGCGGTAGAAGAGCCAAGAGTATGCCTTGGTTGCTATGCGAGCGACCTAAAGACTGGGATGGATTAGCGTGGAGTCAACGATACTTGTTTTTTCCCTGGATAGCACGTCACCGACTATCTACCATCTTTAGTCAATCGTGTACGAACAGAAAGGCAGAGAACCCCCAACAGACCATGTTCTTGGTATCGAGTCATGGGTGAGGTTGGCCCATAGGAAAGTGGGGCTATAGTGGGGCCGGGATGTGGTTCTCATACATGATTTTTTTTGGATTTCCTTTCAGTAGTTGAGGGAAGGGTCACGTGGGACCATAGCCACGGATACAAAAACAGACCTTGATATCTGCATTAGCAGACGGTTTTAAAGCCCCCGACCGAGTTCCGTATTTCTCGATTTGCCTTGGCACGGAAATCGGATGGCACATTGAGATACATGTGCGTCTAGACATGGAAAACGATTCACGATACATACGTGGGATAAAGGGCGTGGTTGACGGGTGGCATAATCCCTAGTGGCCCTAGGTGGCCTGAACCCAAACCGGGACAGGGAAACGTTCATTAGGCAGGATAATCCCTAGTGGTCCTAGGTGGCATAAATCCTAAGTGAACACGCGATAGTTCATGGTAAGAAAACATAACCAGATCAAGGATAGCAGTCCAAAATAACTTCAAGGATAAAATGGTACTACGTTGTGGTGGTATAGATTTACATGGGAAAGCCCGTACGGCCTACGGTAAAGGACTGAAGTTATACATGGAAAGAAACATACGAGTTGGGAAAACCTGCATATGATATATATTAGGTTGACATGGACCATTACATGACATTGGGCAAGGGACATTTATAGTTAACACATGACGCGAGTTGGGAAACTAGTACGAGAGGTGCAGAGCAAATATACATGAAAAACACCGTGGGATGTTATACATGATAGATACCTTGGGATTGTATACTTGATAGAAACCTGACGATATGATACCTTGATTTATCTTGACACCGTAGTTTATCATGATACCTTAGTTTATCTTGCTACAGTAGTTCATCCAGTTATCTTGGTTTAGCTTATCTATCTTGTCGTCATCCTTATGTTTACTTTCAGTTTATGCATGTCATGTTACCTTTACCTGTTTTTATACTGGAAGTAGATAGGACTTACCAGTCTTTATGACTGACCCCGTCTTCTTTCGCCTCTTTGTCTTTCGTTCCCCCCCAGGTTTCAGGGAGGAAATGATGTTGTTTAGTTCGGACCTCTTATGCTTGAAGGTCATCATGTATAGCTTGGCCTTCTCTTGGCTATGGCTGCTTCACCGCTTTATTTTGGGGGAATAATTTATGAAAAGGTTTTATGCCTCTTTACTATTGCAAGACAGGTTTTGATGTATTCTGATGTAAAAGGCTTTAGACCTTATTTTATAAGGTAATGAAATTTGTTTTACTTCCGTTGTTTTATATATATGTTCTGTCTTGTAATATTTCTGTGCATGTTTACCTCGATAATGCTTCACCAAACCAAGTGCATTCCCTTTGTGAGTGACCCTAGGGGAGGTGGGGGGTTACATTTGGTATCAGAGCAGAAGATTACCAGACTGGGCAAAAGTTTTTTTAAAACCTTCTGAAAACTATTTGAAAAACCGTTTACAAAGAAGCATTTTTCAAGAAAAGTTTTTAAAGGCTATTCCCCAAAAGCCATTAGCACTATCCTTTGTTTCCTTGATCGAATCTCTTTTCCTTTCTTTCCTCCATCTGTAGTCACAGTAGTTTTAACTACGACTAATCCTTGTCTAGCTACGTAAGTGTTTTCCCGTGCGATGGAGGAAGTTCTCGAGAGACCTGTTACCGAAGTTATAAGAAGGGATAATAAGAGCAAGGATAAAGGACACGAGCTTAAGAATAAGCAACTTGTTGGTATGGCTTGATCCACAAAGGAAGATAAGGACTAGATCAGCTAGAGGGCAAATGTATGCTCTCATTTCTAGCGTACCTAAGAGGAATGGTACCGTTTCTGTTAAAGGTTTAGCCTTTCTTTTCTATCATCCCGTCCAGACTTTGTTTTGATCATCGCATCAATTAAGTCTGCTTGGATAGTTAAGTCTCTGCACCTTAGTACTAGCATGGTAAAGGATCCCATTTTTGTCCCAAAAATCTGGTTGGAAAGTCGGTCCATTTATTCATGACTTGTTTGGATTTGAGAACATCTATGCCAAGTGTTGAGATTAGAAGCAATGCTTCTATTGTTGGGCTATGGATGGATTCTAGGGGTAAAGTGGTTATCCAGTAAGGGATACCATTCTCGGTTTTGAAAAGAGGGTAGTCAGACTCTTAACTTGCCTTGGTAATACCCTCGAAGTCTCGTGTAACCTTTTGGGCTTTGTCGTGGTTAGTTACCTAGAATCACTTGATGTATTTATCGGAAACCTCTGATCCGATCAAGTAACGTTCGCCAATAAGGCGGATGGTTCATTCCGCTTAAGCATGGGTTACAGGAATCACCCTAGTAAGTGCACGTGGTAACATGGATTGACATCGGTAAACGAGATCCAGAATTCACTAGTGAATTTTGGAGAGCTTGCATGAGTACGCAGATATGTTTGGGCCGAGCATACTAGGAAAAGAATAAGTGGAAGTGAAACGAGAGGCGACAGTGAAATGAGTTCCGACTCATACCTTGGAAATAGGAATCAAGGAGCTACGAAATCATGAAGTCAAAGGCGGTCAAGGCACAATGGAATTAAGCTCAAGGAAATGCGGCTTAGACGCGCGCATCATGTCTCTTTTTAAGAGTATATCGTTGATCCCTGGTTCTCCTGTAGAGCTTGCTTGCATGCTATCGCTTGGTGGATATCCTCTCGGTCCTGCTTCTGTTGCAAACCCCGTAAGGAGTTTGTCTTGTTTATCTTCTCGATCCTATCTTGGGAACCTTAGGTAGAACTCTATGGATGTAAACATGTATTTGAAACATGTTATGATTGATATGGTTGAAAATGGTTGCAAGTGGTTGCTCGTGGATGCGCGAATACACATTAGATACTAGATTGACGCGGTAACGTTTCATGCTGCATATGCACGAGTATTTACACTTGTTTAGGGATGAAATTGAATATGTTGTCATGCGGATGTTGCATATGGATGAATGTTTGTGCACGCATATAGTACTTATATGACTAGGGCTTTTTGCATACATGTGGACTCATGGCACTAAACATATTTTGCATTAGAGAGATCATTCAGGCCTGATCATTAGCATTAGCTAAGGAGCATATACACACACGTTCTGCATATGTTCATATGGCATTAGAAATCGTCTAAGGACAATGGTTTCCTGTGGATGATGTTTTGTGTAGATGGACGATGGATGGTAGGATACGTTCTTCCTAACTTGGAGATTTCGGGGACGAAATCCTTTAAGTTGGGGAGGATATAACAACCCGGATTTTTACAACATGCTAAGACGAGAATCAGGGCAGAATTTAATTATAAAATCTGAATCAAGGGAAACGGGCTATGCCATTGTGTTCGTCTCGGAAAAATACACGAAATGAGTCCGAGTTTTCGAAAATCGGAGTCCGTATGACCAAGTAATGGCCCGTCAAAGTTTTCAGAAAATTTTAAGTTCAAAAAAAAAAAAAAACAGTTCAAATTTGAATTCAGATTTCAAATTCAGCCAAACAGAAGAGGCGGGAAAAATTCCCGACACCCCCAAGTCGACTGGGGAGTCGACACACCCCAGGTGGTGTCGACACCCCTGTCGACTTGGGTGGTCGGCCAGTTTGGCCTGGGTGCACCTGACTTGTTCCTCAAGACATGTTTGGAGGTTTGTGACGGATTTTGAGGGCTCAGATCTATCCTAGGGTTTATCCTATGGCCTAAACTGCTCCTAATCTCTATAAAAAGACCCCTAAGCCTACCCTAAACCCTCACAAATCACTCATGCCACGAAGTGCCGCCAAAATCAATCTTGATCATGGCCTCCATCTCCAACTCTAAGGGCTTATGCATTCAAAGCGGGTTCAAATCAAAAGGTGCAAGCTTTCTACATCAAATCGAGGGTAGATCAACGTTGCTACGCAAATTTCATGATGATTCTTCAACAAAGGAGCCACCTTTCTTCGTCAAGACGATTCATAATCCTAGCCCTCTTGCCACGCTATGTAAGTTCTAGCTACTTCTAGATCTAAACGGTAGTTTTAATGATGACATAGAATAAAACGAGATTAAACTAAGTATGCTAGCCTATATGAACCTTGTCATGCCTCTTTTGCTTGAACCTATGACTTTTGGCTACGCTTAGTGACTAAATCATGCTATTCATGTTATGATTAACCTAGTTTATCTTACAAGTTTGAATCTTTATCTATGGAATGCTAGCATGAACCTTTGGGAACCATTTGACTTGTGAAACATTGGCAAAGATTTGACTTTGGGGCTTATGCATGTAAATGAACCCAAACCCCTTATGTTATCATGCATGTTTGTGGCCAAATTCCCTAATGATACTATGCATGTTTGTGGCCAAATTACCTTATGATACTATGCATGCTTGTGGCCAAATTCTCTTATGATGCTATGCATATTTTGAGGCCAAACCCCTTATGATACCATGCATGTTGTGGCCAATCCCTTTTTGACATCGTGCATGTTGTGAGGCCAATATGTAGCATAGTACCCTTACTATGTTGACTCGCTTTTACTTGGGTTGGAAACACGCTTTGGGGTAGGTTAGACGTGTGTGATTATGACATGATAATTTGACATGGGATTTCATGAAAATATGGCACTTGTGATACACCTAAATGTGGGCATGACATGGGGGGTAAACATGGGACTTGAAACTAGACACGTGTGGGTTGTAAGTGTAATATGACACTAGACCAAACATGGAAGTGGCCAACTCGAGATTGGGTTGAGTTTGTAGCATAAATCTACCTGGACCCGCCCGGCTTAACTAGTGGCTACAAACAATAGGATCCAATGTGAGAAGTTGGTCATGTCGCGCTTAAGACTCGAGGTTAGACTAGGTTGTGGTGTTAAACTACCCGGACCCGCCCGGCTTAACTAATAACCACAACAAGGTCTAATGTGAGAGGTTGAGAGTGCATTAATTAAATTAATGCCACATGACAAGGTTAAGTAAATTTGACTAATGACACTTAACCGATATGACACAAATGGTAGGTTAAGTGGGACCGGGCTTGATTTCTTTATGACACTTAACCATACAAGACAATTAGGGGATGGGGTTAAGTAATTTACACTTAACTAATCCGACTTGGTAATTAGATGGGGTTACGTATCCTACACTTAACTAATCTAAACACGGTAATTAGATGGGGTTAAGTAATCTACACTTAACTAATCTAAACACGGTAATTAGATGGGGTTAAGTAACCTAACTTAACTAATCTAAACACGGTAATTAGATGGGGTTAAGTAACCTACACTTAACTAATCTAAACATGGTAATTCGATGGGGTTAAGTTAAACACTTAACCAGTCTAAACTTGGTAATTTAATGAGGTTAAGTAACCAATACTTAACCAACTTAACATGATAATTTAATGGGGTTAAGTAACTTATACTTAACCAATTATACATGATGATTTGATGAGGTTAAGTTAACCTATACTTAACCAATCCGACTCGATAATCCGATGAGGTTAAGATAATATATGCTTAACCAATCTAACACGATAATCTGATAGGGTTAAGATAAACAAATACTTAACCAATTTGACTTGATGATTGAATAGGGTTAAGTCATGAGCTTCTTGGTATACCTAACCAACTTATAGGGCTAGGTCTTGGACTTGAATACTTAGCCAAATCGTGGAATGAATCGTAGGCAGGTTAAGTCATGAACTGGAATGACAACACTTAACCCATTAGACAAAACCCTAGTTCAGGGGACTAGGTGGAAAACCGGGATTAACAAGGATAACGGGAAAGGAGACTAAGTGGTAAACCTTAGTTTGGGAACCTAAGTAGTAATTCTTAGTCGAGGAATTTGGACCAGTTCATAGATAGATGAGTAACCCGACATGGTAGGTCATCGCTTAAAACACGAGGAGGAGCAAATTATCTGACTTAGATAAAGGCTCCAACGAACTGGGTGACGAAGCGGTAGCTTCGGGGGACGTGAGGGTACTCTTGGTATCCCTCTGCGAGGTGGCAGATGGTCCATGAAACCCGGCCTCACAGGGGTTAAGGTCTGCGGTAGAAGAGCCAGAGTATGCTTGGTTGCTATGCGAGCGACCTAAAGACTGGGATGGATTAGCGTGGAGTCGATGATACTTGTTTTTGCCCTGGATAGCACGTCGCCGACTACCTACCATCTTTAGTCAATCGTGTATGAACGGAAAGGCAGAGAACCCCCAACGTACGATGTTCTTGCTATCGAGTCATGGGTGAGGTTGGCCCATAGGAAAGTGGGGCTATAGTAGGGCCAGGATGTGGTTCTCATACATGATTTTTTTGGATTGCCTTTCAGTAGTTGAGGGAGGGGTCACATGGGACCATAGCCACGGATACAAAACAGACCTTGATATCTGCATTAGCAGACGACTTAAAGCCCCCGACCGAGTTCCGTATTTCTCGATTTGCCCTGGCACGGAACTCGGATGGCACATTGAGATACATGTGCGTCTAGACATGGAAAACGATTCACGATACATACGCGGGATAAAGGGCGTGGTTGACGGGTGGCATAATCCCTAGTAGCCCTAGGTGGCCTGAACCCAAACCGAGACATGGAAACGTTCATTAGGTAGCATAATCCCTAGTGGTCCTAGGTGGCATAAATCCTAAGTGAACACGCGATAGTTCATGGTAAGAAAACATAACCAGATCAAGGATAGCAGTCCAAAACAACTTCAAGGATAAAATGGTACTACGTTGTGGTGGTATAGATTTACATAGGAAAGCCCGTACGGCCTACGGCAAAGGACTGAAGTTATACATGGAAAGAAACATGCGAGTTGGGAAAACCTACATATGCTATATATTAGGTTGACATGGACCATTACATGACATTGGGCAAGGGACATTTATAGTTAACACATGACGAGGGTTGGGAAACTAGTACGAGAGGTGCAGAGCAAATATACATGATAAACACCGTGGGATGTTATACATGATAGATACCTTGGGATTGTATACTTGATAGAAACCTGACGATATGATACCTTGATTTATCTTGACGCCGTAGTTTATCATGATACCTTAGTTTATCTTGCTACAGTAGTTCATCCAGTTATCTTGGTTTAGCTTATCTATCTTGTCGTCATCCTTATGTTTACTTTCAGTTTATGCATGTCATGTTACCTTTACCTGTTTTTATACTGGAAGTAGATAGGACTTACCAGTCTTTATGACTGACCCTGTTTTCTTTCGCCTCTTTGTCTTTCATTTCCCCCCAGGTTTCAGGGAGGAAATAATGTTGTTTTGTTCGGACCTCTTATGCTTGAATGTCATCATGTATAGCTTGGCCTTCTCTTGGCTATGGCTGCTTCACCGCTTTATTTTGGGGGAATAATTTATGAAAACGTTTTATGCTTCTTTACTATTGCAAGACAGGTTTTGATGTATTCTGATGTAAAAGGCTTTAGACCTTATTTTATAAGGTAATGAAATTTGTTTTACTTCCGCTGTTTTATATATATGTTCTGTCTTGTAATATTTCTATGCATGTTTACCTCGATAATGCTTCACCAAACCTAGTGCATTCCCTTTGTGAGTGACCCTAGGGGAGGTGGGGGGTTACAAATGTGGCGTTACATGACAAGTAATCAATTGTGATAGTTTGTTGGATCTATCATTATTTTCTGTTTTAGATTGGCTTTTTTATTCAAATATATAACTTGTAGGTTTATGAAATCGGCATTACAAGCATGACCCCAATTGGAAGAATGCTCATAAAACTACCACTAGTCCTCACTAAAGATGTAAAGAGAACATCTGCCTTTTTAGTTTCTTAATCAAATTCACAGAACTTAAAAAAAAATAAGTTTATCTGAGCATTTAATTCAAACACTTTTAAACAGTTATAACAAAAATGTTAGAAGTTATGGCATACAAATGATGAAAAAAAGAGAGGAGGTCCAGAATTTGGTCTATGGTTGCCTCATCCACATATTTATCCATCACTACAAGCTGACTACGTCACAAATCCCCTCAATCGCCACTGCCAAACCTATGGTTAACCGCATCACCATCAGGTCTGTGCCTCACCGCAACATTGGAATCATCGCATCATAATCAAGGGGTGTAATAATTTGTAAACATGTGAGAGAAGAAATTAATGAATAGATGAAGAACCGTAACTAGCCAAAAATTATATAACAAATATCGTAGTACCTCTAAAGGCTGTTCGAACAAGAAAGGCACAAATCTAGGGTTCTAGACAGCTGAGGTGATTGCTCCTTGTTTAGGGATCGAGATCGATGTTAGCTAAGTGGCACAATAATGGGATCGATGATGGCGAGGGTTTACAAAGTGGCTACATGGACGTTGATAAGGCGAACAGTTAGATCGGCAGAGGACTTTTTTTTACAGAGATGACGAGGTAAGAGCAGTGAAAGGGAAAGGGCACAAACATACTAATAGAAATTAATTTACGTTCCCATGCACAACAATTATCTCTCGCCTTTTACTCCCCGTATAGCGTTGAAACACGCATCTCTATAGTGTATAGCATTGAATAACCTGGCACACCCTGCGGCATGAGAAGGAAAAGTCGAAAACGCTATTCACTATTCTATGAAACGGTGATTTTCTTGTATTGTGTTCAAGTAGTCCGTGAGTATGCTGATATTTTTTGAGGAGGTTAGGGTCTTACCTCCAAAACGCGAGATAGATTTTCGTATATACTTGATGGACAATGCAAAGCCAGTTGCATTGTCAGTGTGCCACATGGCTCCAAAGAGAAAGGAGGGAGCTTAGTAAACGAGTGAAAGAGCTGTTTGAGAAAGGTTCATAAGAAGAAGTATCTTGGAGTGGGGTGCTCCTGTTGTTTTTGCTACGAAGGTTGATGGTTCGCTTAAATTGTGCGTGGACTATAGGGAGCTGAATAGCCTCACGAAGAAGAACCGACACCCATTGCCGAGGATAGATGATTTGTTCAATCAGTTGGTTGGTGCTTCGGTTTTCTCACAGTTGGACTTAACTATAGGATTTCATCAGTTGAGGGTAGCTGAGAATAGTATAGATAAGAGTGCTTTTAGGACTCCCGACGGTTTCTTCGAATGGCTCGTCATTGCCTTTTGGTTTGACGAATACACCTGCATATTTTGTAGGATTGATGAGTTGGATGTTTAGGGAGTTTCTAAACAAGTTTGTGGTAGTCTTTGTGGATGACATCTTGATATTTTCTAGAAGCGAGGAAGAAAATGCCCTACATCTTAGGGAAGACTTAGAGACCCTTTGAGCACATCAACTCAAATCTAAGTTCTCAAAATGCCATTTTTGGAGGAAAGGAGTAAGGTTCTTAGGGAATGTGGTCTCTAAGGAGGGGATAGCAGTGAATTCCTCGAAGGTGGTGGTAATCCAAGATGGAAAGATCATAAAGAACGCAACAGAAGTAAGAAGTTTTCTTTTGGGTCGGAATGAAGAAGGATGTGGCAGAGTCTGTTTCAAGATGCTTAGTGTGCCAGCAAGTCAAGGTTGAGCAAAGGAAGCCTGGTGGTTTGCTTTACCCTTTAGAGGTTCCACAGTGGAAATGGGAAAGTGTTTCCATGGATTTAGGTAATACGGGAATTTAGGTAGTAGTAGATAGACTTACCAAGAGCGCCCATTTCATTCCCGTTAAGAGTAAAAGAACAGCGGCATGATTAGCATTTGTTTATCTCTGAGGGATAGTTCGTCTACACGGCATACCTTCTAGTATCATAAGCGACCGAGATCCCATTTTCACTAGTGAGTTTTGGAAGAGCTTGCAAGAGGCGATAGGAATGCAATTGTGTTTGAGCACCACTTATCACCCTCAGACAGACGGCCAAATAGAAAGAGTGAATCAGATTCTGAAGATCTTTTGAGGTTATGCATCTTGGACTTTGGAGGGACATGGGAGGAACATCTTCCATTAGTAGAGTTCACCTACAACAAAAGTTATCAGACTAGTATTGGCATGGCACCTTTTGAGGCTCTATATGGACGACCTTGCCGATCACCTACTTGTTGGACGGAATGTACGGATAAGATTTTTCTTGGGCCTGAGATGATTAGGGAAACTTCAGAGAAGATAGACTTGATTCGAAGACGCATGAAGACGACACAGGACCAGCAAAAGTCACATGCTGATAAGAGAAGGACCAATTTTGAGTTCTGTGCTGGAAACATGGTCTTTATTAAAGTATCACTGTTGAGGAATGTAGTTCGTTTTGGATCTGTAGGGAAATTAGCACCAAAATTCGTAGGATCATTCCCCATTACAGAACGAATTAGACAGATGGACTACAGAGTGAAGTTTCCCAAGAAGCTTAGTGGTGTTCATGACGTATTTCATGTGTCACATTTGCGGAAGTGTTTACATGATACCGCGGAAGTAGTAAAGCCGAGCATGCTTAGAGAAATGGAAGTGGAGCGAGATGCCACAATTAGACGAGCTCCTACATGCATCCTTGGGTCGGAGGTCAAGAAGTCCAGTGGGGAGATGATCAAGGGGACGTGACTTGGGTGACTGAAGACAAAATATGAGTGTCGTACCCTTTCCTTTTTGAGGGTATGTTCTTAACTTCTCCTTTTTCTATCACTTTATTTATACTTGTTCTAACGTTTAGTGTATCCTCTTGATTATATCTTCGATCTTTAGGTAGAAAATCCTATGGTTGTAAATATGTGTTTGACAAATGTTATGTTTGGTGGATGCAAGTGGATGTAAGTGTTTGCTAGTGGTTGCTTGTGGATGCATTTACACACACATTAGGCACTAGATCGGCTCAATCACCTTCATATTGCATATAAATGAGTGTGCATATTTAAGTTAATGGATGTATATCGAATGTCTTATCATACGGATGTTACATTTGAATGAATGGTTGTGCACTCATATAGAATGATATGTATCATTAGGATTCTTTTGCATACATAATGGATGCATGACACTATAATGTTTTGCATTAAGGAGGTCAACTGAATCAGTAGACCGCCTAATCTTTGCACTAGATAAGGAACATATACACACACACCTTGCATATGTTCATATAACATTAGAAATATTTTAAGGACAATGGATGCTTGTGGATGATGGATGAGTAGATGGATGACTGGATGGTATGATATATTCTTCTTAACTTGAAGATTTCGGGGACGAAATCCTTTAAGGAGGGGAGAATGTAACACCCCCGTAATTTTTAAAACATGTCACAAGGGATAATTAAAGAATACTTGATCTTTTTAAGAAGAATTAAGGGAAACGGGTTGCACCATTGCGTTCGTCTCGGAATTATGCTTGGAATAGAGTCCGAGTGTGCGTAAATCGGATATCATATGAAGAAGTTATGAAGCTTAGAAGATTTTAGTTTAAAGCAGAATTTAAATTAAAATAATAATTAAAAATCAAAAACGTGTTCAAAAATCGAAACTAGAAAATCTGGGTGAGCGGGAAATCACCCGCTCTAGGGTGTGACCCCCTTACATAGGTGTCGACCCCCTATAGGGGTGTTGACATACGTGTCGACCCCCCCGTAGGGTGTCGACCCCATCGTCCCAAATCTGGGCGTAACGTGTTTTGGTTGATTAGGGCTGACGTGGCCTTCTGGGATTGGCTAGGTGATGTGTTTTTGTGGTCTGGATGGTTCAGATGGACCCTAATCTAATCTAAAGTCCCTAATTCACCTAATACATCTATAAATGTTAGGGCTGTCAATGGATACCCGAAAAACCCGAAGTCCATCTGTATCCGCATCCGAAAAGCGGATAAATACCCGATATCCGGAAAAGCGGATGCGGATGTGGATATAGGCATATCCGCATCCGAAAATTATCTTCCGCTTTTTTCTACGATTATAGCTTAAATTATGTTTATTTTAACATAATTAACTATACTAATATATTATTTCGCAAAACTGAAAGTCTACAAAACTCATGCATATTGCTCAAAATTATATATTATCATCATATTTATTTATTTTTAGCGCTTTAATCATCAATTGGTTTGAAAAGGCTTAATATAAAACTTAAAAAATTTATTTATGTTCATTGATTTGTTGACTGTTGGCGGAGCGGATAATTATCCGATACCCGTCCGTATTCGCGGATGCGGATATCCAATATCGAAAATGGTTTTGGATGCAGATGCAGATATGGCAATATCCGCATCCGAAAGTATCCGTTGACTAGCCTAATAAAAACACTCCTAAACCTAACCCTAATTTCATTACACTAATCCATGGCGCCTCCATGCTGCTCTAATCTAAATTAGAACTAGCCTCTCTTCTCTTCTCCAAAGCAAATCAGAATTAGAATATTCAAGTTGGAAAATTAGAATCAAATTCTACAACAACGGTTTAGCTAATCAAATTCAGAAATCAGAATTCAGAACTATCTTCTTTCCTAAATCCTATCGCGGTGAGTCTGTGTTACTTTCACATATAATTAATTAAAAAGTGATTGTGATAGGATTGTAAATTGGATTTTATGAAAGGTGAATCATATCAAGTTTGTAAATTCTTATCTTTCATATTCATACCCAAATCACTGTTATCATATGCCTAATTAGATCTGTTTTATTGTTCTATGCCAGTTCATGTTTCATATGTCTCTTTTATGCCATTTTTGATGACATAATTCTTTTCCCTTCTTCTTTCCTTTTTTTATGAGATTAGGTTCCATCGAGCCTAACATATTGTGTTGAGATTTACATACAGATAGCGTTTGGACGATGGAGAAAAGTTTGGGAAAATTTTGTAATAAAATAAGATTATTGGCATTAATCAATTTGGGCATAATTATGTATAAATTATATACATGAGATTTGACATAAGTTAGATTGGGCATAATTGGATATAATTTGTATACATGAGTTTTGGAAAGAATTGTTAATATCGATGAATGCGAATTGACTTGGGCGTAATTTGACATAACATGTATACATAAGATTATAGGCCTAATTTGGACTGAAATTATGAACATAATTTAGATTGGAAATTAGGGGTAATTGGGATATAATTTAATCCAAGATTTAAAGTTAGGACTTGAATGAAGAAAGTGATAATGAATGCCTAAGACACGAGGTTAGATTCAAATTGCGGTATAAGACTGCCCGAAACCGCCCGACACATCCAGCAACCGCAATTTTGTAATCTAATGTGACAGGTCAAAGGCAGAAATTAAATACGTAATAATGCAAAGACACGAGGTTAGATTCTGATTGCGGTATAAGGCTGCCCAGAACCGCCTGGCATATCCAGCAAACGCAAAACGACAATCTAATGTGGGAGGTCTTGCAAGATTACTGTTATAATGAATTAATGAACACTTAACCAAGATAAGACATGTAGTAAGACATTGGGGTTAAGTTGGTGACATGTGAAATATAATTAGAAGCACTTAACCAAGGTGAAACATGTGATTAGACATGGGAATAAAGAGGGGTTAAGTGGGAATTCCTAGTGGGAACCAAGCTTAGGAGGGAAGCTTATGTCCTGTATGGGGACCCTTTTCAACCAGTAACCCACTTTGTATCTGTGTGAGCTCGAACTTGGTCGAGTACATGACACGCTTACTGGGTTTGATTGTAAGAGGTCAATAAAGAGTTAGTGGTGGCAACGCAAGTCCAACGGAGTCATGTACTTGCGTGGGTCCGGGATGGTAGGTAAGACGTTGTTGCATCGTGTAGATATAAGCCGTGCCTTTTAGTAATATCAGGTTGCCAATTTAGGGAGTGATACACCCTACTGTGGGACCAGCACGAGTATCTACAAGTTAGGGAGCCGATCGAATGGGGAGGGTAGTGGGTACAACTATTGGAGATAGGAGCAGACGACACCTATGACAACAGCTAGAAGTACACGAAACTACCATTATCATTATTATTATTATCATTATTAGTGAGAGGGATCATCTTTTAGTGTGAAACTAGTATTGGTGCGGTGTTGGAATTATCCTATAGTGATTAGAAGCGCAATCAACGTTATATCTTGTTCTATCTCACTTACCTTGTTTATCTTGTTATATCTGCTTATGTTACAGTCATCTCTTATATCCAGTTTATGTTCTTATCCTGTTACTTTACGGATTATATTGTTAAAGTCACTAGACTCGCCAGACGTATGTCGGACCCCTTTTTGTTTCGCCTCTTTTCTTTCTTTTCCCCCCTAGGTCCTCAGGGTGGGCTTAGTGAAGCTTGACTTTGATTTCTTTCTTCTTGAAGTGTTTGGAAGTGTTGAAAGTAATGCTCAGCTGTATCTCTATCTCATTATGGCTATTTGGAGTGGGACTATGATTTTACTTTTATGTACTCTGATAATAATTTTGTACAAGATGGATATTTGTGTACTTGTCTCTAGTATGTGGTTTTGATGTAACCAAACATGTTTTGCTTTTCCGCTACAATGAATGAATTTTGAATTTTCTTAAGTACTATTTTATATATCTGTCTTGTGATATTCTGTTCTATACTCTTATAATACTCCATGAAAGTTAATGCATTCTCTTAGTAAGTGACTTTAATGGACGTGGGGTGTTACAGGTTGCCACTGCATCGTGAGATTGAGTTCAGAATCGATTTGGTCGAGAGTGCTAGAGCTATTGTCATGCCTATTAGGTGGATGACGCCTAAGGAACAACCAGCGTTAGAGGTTCAAGTACATGACCTTTTGGGGAAAGGGTTTATTCAGAGAAGTGTATTTGAATGGGGTGCACCAGCTGTGTTTGCAACCAAGTCTGACAGGACTATTGTGAGTTGAACAAGGTGACCAAAAATAACAAGTATCTATTGCCAAGGATAGACGACTTATTCGATTAGCTTCACGAGGCCAAGCTATTTTCTCAGATGGATTTGGCAATGAGATTCCACCAATTGAGGGTGGCAAAGTATAATGTGCCGAAGAATGCTTTTCGGACATCATCCGGTTTCTTTGAATGGTTGGTGATGTCATTCGGGTTGATTAACGCACCAGCGTACTTCGTTGATCATATGAATCGGTATTCAAGGATCAGTTGAACAAGTTCATGCTTGTGTTCGTGGACGATATTCCGGTTTACTCCCGGAATGAGGAAGAGCATAAAACGCACTTTAGAGTCGTTTTGGAAATCTTGTGAAAGCATCAACTGAGAGCTAAGTTTTCAAAGTGTCACTTCTGAAAGAGTGAAGTGAGGTTCTTAGGCAATGTTGTTTCTGAAAATGGGATAGCGGTTGACCCCGCTAAGGTGACAGCAATCCAGGAGTGGATACACCTAAGAATGCGACGGATGTTAGGAGTTTCCTTGGGTTGGCAGGATATTATTGCTAGTTTATGAAGGGTTTCTCCGAGATAGATGCACCATTAACAAGATTAATGAAGAAGAATCAAGTGTTCACATAGGATGCGAAGTGTGAGAAGGATTTCGGAATCCTGAAAGAGAGACTGATGAGTATTCCTGTTTTAATTATTCCAAGTGGGAATGAAGAGATGGTGATATACATCGATGCATGTGGTATTGCACTTATGCAGTACTGATGCAGAAAGATAGGGTTGTTTCCTACATGAGTCGATAGCTGAAGCCTCATGAAAGTAATTATCCAACTCATGATTTGGAGTTAGCAACGATTATGTTTGCTCTGAAGATATGGATACATTACCTATTGGGAGTTCGATTCGAGTTGTTTACGGATCATAAGTCGTTGAAGTATCTTTTCTGCCAAAAGGATTTGAATCTTCAGCAACAACAGTGGTTAGAGTTTCTGGTATCATATGATTTTGGTATAGCTTATACTCTTGGTAAAGGTAACGCAGTGGCAGATGCGTTGAGTCGAAGACACATAAGTTTGTGAGCAATGTTTTCGGAATGGAAACACCTTGAGTACTTGGCAGGATTTGATTTCAGACCACGGTGTGAGTTCGAACCTGAAATGTTGGCAAACTTATCGATAAGATCTACTCTCATCGAAAGGATTGGAGAGAGCCAAAAGAGTGATGCAAAGATTGTCGAGATTATCCAGAAGTTAGAACCAGAGGATAAGGAATTCAAGGTCGATCGAGAGGGTTGGCTTCGAAAGAAAGGACGACTGGTTGTTCTTAATATCGACGGATTGAGAAATGAGGTTCTGAGGGAATGTCATCACTCAAAGTTGACGATTCATCCCATGGTAACAAGATGTATCCGGACATGTGGCGTGCCTACACTACGCCATAAACGGTCTAATGCAATAAATCTGCAGGGTGTTGCCAGCCAAAATGTCCCGATAGTTATACTACTTTTGTCCTACTGCAACGTTTTATATTTTGTGTTACCTTAGCCATAAAAATGTGTTGCTCTAGATAAACAAGTGTAACATGATGCAAGATTTTTTTACAGTGTTGCTGTAGCAGACATTTCCATGTCCTACGTGGCGATCCGCACCATTAGTTAAAACATTATCTCAGCCATCGATCCACGCCATCGATCCACATCTCACTTATTTCCATTTCCTGGTTTTATTTTTATTCACTCATTTCTATTCTAACCCCCAAAATTTCAAAATCTTCAATCCCTAATTTTCATTACGTTAACCCCCAAAATTTCAAAATCTTCAATCCCTAATCTTCGATCTCAAGGGCACAAATCTCCAATTGGTCCTTACCAAAATCAGATATGGGTTTCTAGTGATTCAATCGTTGTTTCTAAAATAAAATTGGGGTCAAGGCATTAGCGAAATTGAGTTATTCAGCGTATTCAACTTCCAAATTCCTGTTTGATTTGTTATTACCGCAACTTTTGATCGTTCTGCACAGGGTAAGAATTTTATTATTGGATTTAAATAATTAGATTTGGGGATTTAATTTCGTTTGTGGGTTTGCTAGTACTAACAGTGACAATCCTTAAAATGTTGTTGTAAGGATTGGTATCAGTTCGATGTTGTTGTAAGGATTTGGGGCTTCAGTTTCATTTGTAATAATGCACATTTCTGTTCACTATTATTTTCATGTGCTAAGTCTTCTTTGAGTGAACCTGTAAGGAGCATAATATCTACAAGCAGCTCCTTAGCTTCATTTGAAACTTCACCATTCTGCTTTTCAACATGTCCTATACTTTGTGTATTCTCATCTTGGTTGACATTGTGACTTCCATGCCTTGCAGTATGGTTGAAATTTTGCTTTAGTAATGCATCAGGTGGTTCGGGTAATACCATTTCCTTTTCAATCATGACTTTGTGCTCTATTTTACATTCTAAATTCAATCACTGTTTGCACATTTCCATGACGCTTAGTCTCAGCAGCAATAGTTTCAACTGATCCATTCTCTCTAACTACAATACATTCATCTGACTTTGTTGGATTAACAATATCACTCCTATAAATCCTTTTATCACTCAACAATTTCCATGGTTATTTGCTTCAACAACTAAGTCCTTCATATTTGCAAGACCATCAGCTTCCCGCTGTGATAAAGGAATGTCTAACCTATCTACTATGCCAATCTGATATGTTTCAACTTTAATTTCACTTGTTCGTTTGTGGGTTTGTAAGAATATGTTAAAATATGAAAATGGGTTTGGCAGCTCGTACCTGTTAGCAATAGGCCATACAAAATAACCCAGTTAATACTGATAAATACAATATGTTGTTTGTCCATTGCCCTGTTTTTTGTTCGAGTGCTTGTGTAATTGATCTGTCCATCTTCTTGAACATGTGTAGTTGCTAAAAAATTAATTCATGCACACAAGTATACATGCATATATTCATATTCATATTTATGCGTGTATATATATGTAGTTGATCTGTCCATCTTCGAATTCAATGACCACTCAATCAATTTCTACTTCAACTTCAACAACAGCGGTGGGAAGTAAGCATTGCCACCACAAAATCCCAGCGAAGATAAGGACTGTGAAGGTGTGGAAGAAGGTTTTTGGTTGCTCCACGTGGCCTGTAAGTATAAATTAGGTATTTTTGGTTGCTTTGTCGATTATTATATTTTTCAGTGATATTTTAGTCGAGAATTCAACATATGTGCGGAATGGCGATTGTGGGTATTTTATGTGGCATGACGAAGTGTATGAAATCAATAACAATGCTGAAATGGCAGATACTACTGTTAAATTGATGAAAAAAGAAAATACTATATCGCAATTGCTCACGGAAAGGAAGACACTTGAAGACAAGCTTCTGAAGCAAAAACAAAAGGGGGCAAATGTAATAACCCGGAAATTTGAGCCAATTTAAAAATTTTATTTTGGCAATTTTGATGAATTTTGAATATTTAAAATGAATTATTTTAAATAATAATGACGAAAATTTTATTTTGAATAGAATTAGAACACATATATTTATATAGATCGTCGTTAGAATATAATTATTTATTTATAATTATAAAAGGAATTGAAAATGGCGCGGTAGTTCGAAAATTCGATTTCAAAGTTCAAATGAATGTACAGGATTCAAAATAAACTGGATTTTAGCAAAACCAAAAATATTTGAATCTAATTGAGAATATCTTTCCAAAGAATCCGAAAAATTGGAATTTCATAACGGGAATAAAAAGTTATGCCCAGTTGAAAATTCAGAATAGTCGTTATGGAATTTTGGGCCCTTAAAAATGGAAATTTTGCAAACGACCTCGGTTTTTGACGAGACCACTCTTGTTAGATATGTGATATCAAGTTATTGCTATGTTTCAAAATTCATAATTTTCTGAAGCAATATGTGAGCATGGCGAAAGAAAACGTGTTTTGACCATTTTTGTCAATTTCGATCGACCAGAAAATGGCCATTTTTCAAATGGTCTCAGAATTTGACGAAATTAGTTTTGTTAGAACCGTATCGTCAATACGAAGCTCAAAAATATTTTTCGAGAATTTTTAGAGTCCGTGTGTGGCTCCGGTAAATTGAAATGCGCGTTCAAATTCAATATATAGATTCATATTTTGATTTTGACGAAAACTGAACGAAACAGCCGAATTAGCTTACGATACATATCCCATTGTGTTCGGAATGGGGGTGATTAGTTAGGGACGACAGTCGAAGGGTTCGATTTTGAGTTCAAAAGAAAAAGTTACTTTTTGGGTATAAAATTAAATAAATAATTATTTATCAAGTCAACCCTTATATCCACTTTCTCCATCCCCCGCCCCCTTCATTCAGATCGACGAACAGAATTTAAAAAAAAGAAAAAAAAAGGAGAAAAACAAAACTGGCGTTGCTCCTTCTAGCCCTAGCCACCATCGCCCGTCGCCCCTCCCAACCTTCGATCGCCGTAGGTCACCCTCCCCTCACCCCCGTCGCCCTCCATCTCCCCTTTCCCAGCGTTAAACCCCATACCCCCTGAAGACCCAGTGCAGCCCCCACCGAGCCCGAAAATCCGCCTCTTGCACCCCTCCGCCTCGTACACCGCTGTTGACACCTCCTCTGGCCACCAACCGATTCCGGCGCCCCCTCAGACCCTCTCTCCGACCAAGGTGAGGTTTTATTCCTTTATTTAGTTTAAAAATTGTTTTAAATTCAGTTTTGTTTATTTAAAGTATTATATAAAATAAGTGTTTCATTTATATAGTATATGAAAAGATAGGGATCTTAAATATATGAAAGGCATGATTTTGATTAACATGAAGTTGTGATTTTTATTTCAGTTTAGATACATAAAGGTTGAATTTTTGTGTATGTAAAGGAGAGGTCTTTTATCGTATAAAAATATAATCTTTTATATGTAAAGAGGCGATAAAAATAAGATTTGTATCATGAAGTTAAAGAATAAAAATATGATTTTTATATTGTAGAAGGAATAAAAATATAATTTTTATTATGTAGAAGGTATAAAAATATAATTTTTATTATATTACTAGCAAGATAAAAATAATTTTTATCATGAATGAAGTAGCGATAGTAAAGACGATATTTTTATATATAGAAAGACGATATTTTTACATATAGAAAGAAGTGATTTTTATTGTGTACATCATTATAAATAAAAAGAAGTGAATAGCTATATATAAATTCGATTTTTACCAATATAGTAGCGGTATAAAAATGTGATTTTTATATACATAGCAACAATATAAAGATGCGATTTTTATATATGTAGTGGATACAGACAACGAAGGTGACAAAAGGCGAGCACGGCGAAGATTTTCTACATAGGAAGAGTCGCGGTGTCTGTTTTAGATAATCGGTGAGAACTCATCACTTTTATTTTAATTTCTAGTTTGAAATATATACTAGGATGCAGACGGTGCTTAGCAGCACCCGACACTCGTCCTCCACAGACCATGGACGACTTGTTTGATTTTGTTGTGTTGTGAAAATTTTATTGTGTGATGCGGAATGAAATAAAATATTTTATCGTTATAAATATTATATAGTTAAAAATATAATTTTTAACGTGTATTTAGAATAAATATTTATAAACAAATCGGACGATTTGTTTATGTACACCCATTTGACTGATATTGATTGGGACGATAAATTTTACACATCGCCCAACAGCACAAATAAAAATCTGTGTTTGTTGATTTGAAACCCCACACGGGTATTGGGAAGATATTTGACGTACGCTAATCCTGATTGTTTAGTTGTATGTCAATCGATGGGTTGACAGACTGTGTAAGCGTTAATTATTTATATTTAATGCTTATGCAGTTGTGTGGTGCACTCTGGATGATGGTTGATGATTTATCGTTGCTATTATATGCATGTGTTGTAGGGAATCCATATAATTAACATTATATGGTAATTGATTGGGCCTCATCCCAATTTGGAAAATAAGGAATATTATAAAAGAAAAATTCATGTGTTGAATAGAAATATAAAATTCATGTGTTGAATAGAATAAAAATACATGTGTTGAATAGAAATATAAATTAATGTGTTGAATAGAATAAAAATTCATGTGTTGAATAGAATAAAAATTCATGTGTTGAATAGAAATATAAATTCATGTGTTGAATAGAATAAAAATTCATGTGTTGAATAGAATAAATATTCAAGTGTTGAATAAAAATATAAATTCATGTGTTGAATAGAATAAAAATTCATGTGTTGAATAGAAAAGTAAATTAATGTGTTGAATAAAAATATATATTCATGTGTTGAAGAAAATATTTATTTGTTGAATAGAATAACGATGTTATTGAAATAAATAAAGTCGTGTTGGTTAGATATGCGTCATTAGACGCGAACGATATTGATATCGATTATATTCGTTTTCATAATGATTATAGAAAAAGAAGTGATTTCAAAATATAATATTTTGAAAATATTATCATTTGTATATCGATGATGTGGAATATTCAATTTTGATTCGAAATTGAATATTAATTTGAAATCGTTTCGAAAACGAATTTAAAACGATTTGTAAAATACGTTTTAAAAGGAAATCGATGAAATATATATAATATATATATACTATTTATATTAAATGGCCTGAATAGAACGCGCCGTGCCGCGGCAGTTCGCGAATTTCGACCATTGACTTCGAATGGATATGACGGGAGATCCGACCATCGGATTCTCCTAAAACTGGAACCGTTGGGTTCGTATCGAAAAGAGCTTTCTAATGAATATTAGAGATTTGAAATCTAACGGTTTGATTCAGAATTATGTCCAAAACAAATTTGGAAAAGGTCGTTGTAAGTGCAGTTCGACGGCCGTTGATGGAATTCGGCTATACGGGCCTTGATAAAATTATAAAAAATAGTAATAATTTGTGTAAAATCATAAGAAATGATTTGTGAAGAATTGAGACGAAAAAAATCCAAATTTGAAAAGATAAAAATAGATTTTTATCGAAATGAACTAGTTTAGAACTAGAATTCTACTCGCAATTATTTTTAAAATAAATAAAGTGGATTTGAAATGGTTTTGAAAATAGCCAGAATTTCCAATATATAAAGTGGAAATGGATTTGAATCAAAATTGTCTTTGAAATATTTCGATGTTGGATTTCGTGATTATACAGATGTTGTTATGGAAATTTGAAAGATAAATTTATATCGTTATTTCCAATATGATATTTGTTGGTCGTAGAATTTGATATTGAATATAAGCCGATATATTTTCAATTCCGAGCCTTGTATTTAATATCAAATGGGATTTGGGTTTGTCGTGAATGGTGTCTTTATTTACACTGTTCTTAAACCGAGTTGAGAAAAAGATTATATCTTTTTATTTAGATTTAGTGAAGGATACCAATTAAATGGTATTTAATTGGAATTGAATTTGAATTGATTTTTGGATTTATCGTGAACCGTGTTTTAAATGACATTTGTTCTTTAACCTAGTTAACGACAGGATATGATTTCCCAAGTTAAATAATCATTGATAGTGATTATAGGGAGGATTAAAACCAAGTGGAGTTTTAATGAATCTTTAATTAGATTGAAATAATCGTGAATGGAGTATCACCAGTTTTGCTCCAGGCGATAGTTAAATCTTTAATTAGATTTGAACGTGAAATGGTAATTGAATTTACCGATAACGCCGTGGTGTTAGATAAGAAGTATGACCAGTTTTACTTCATGGGATGAATAGGTTGGGATTGGGAAATAAAATAAATGATTACTTCGGTGTGGTTCGCTAATCCCGACTAATTTGAATTGATATTCAAAAGAAGATAAAAGAATAAATTTAAAGAATTTATCTTTGATAAAATAAATGGGAACCTTCCCAAAGTATAAGAATATTTGAATAAAAGAATATTCTGAATTGGAATGAGGCATATGTTGTGTTTGTGTAACACTTGTTTATTATATACGCGAGTTATTCAAAAAGATCGGGTTTATCCCATTCTGAATAACTGATTCGACGATGTGTCGAGGATGAAGACGGTGGTCGAAGACCGGAGGTCTTCACATCGTTTGGGTGATTACTGATGATCTTGATTGGGCTGTACACCCAGGAGGAGGGTATCAGTTGGTGACCGTCCAGACGTACTTGGAGATCAATGGATATGTGAGGAATAAGGTTCCTCCAGTTTCGTTCAGACCCAGAACGAACGTGTATGGACTGTGTGTATGACATTGGATTTTGCTCTGTGTTGATTGATCTCTATTAAATATACATCTGCCTGATGAAGGGGAATTCATTCCCTTACTTCATCCTTCTTTGAGACGTACGGGATCAGAGGTTGTATATCGATAGACATCAGTCGCATGGTGTGAATTGCCTGTGTGGCTTGCCTAAGTGGCAATTGATCAAGGCTTCTGTTGAAAAGCAAAGTCTTGTGGTTGATGATCAAAGCACCGCCTGTGTGGCATAGCTTTGTGTAACGCTGATTCGCGAGCCTCACACCTCGGTTGTGAACCAGAAACGGGAGAGGACATCAGGGAGGGCATGCGTTTCCTTCTAGCTAGGGTGGTGTCAGTGACCTACCATCCATGACATTTATATTATTTTCACCTGTGTGGTTGTTGGATAGCGAGGCGCCTCGGATATATCGGTGACTATGTTGAGCCGATGGAGTCATTTGGCTCATTTACTCCCCAAAGGGCGGGGAAACGCAGTGTTCAGGTATAATAATCCACATCGGTGGACCGGCCCTGATGATCCAAGGCTTGCCTGCGCGCTTGCCTAAGGGGCGGGCTAGAGCGTCTCAAATTCAGTAGAGGACGATCCCTTACCTCGGTTCACAGATGGAAATCCAACTTCCAATACGCTACTTTGCGGTTTTAATTGTAAACCTATATATGGCGACATAGTGGTATGGGGCACTTATGCCGTCTATGATTGATACTTATGATTGAAATTGTTTTGACACTATACACTTATATTGGGATTTGAAACCCCACACATGTATTGGGATGATATTTGACGTATGCTAATCCCGATTATTTAGTTGTATGTCAATCGATGGGTTGACAGACTGTGTAAGCGTTGATCATTTATATTTAATGCTTATGGAGTTGTGTGGTGCACTCTGGATGATAGTTGATGATTTATCGTTGCTATTATATGCATGTGTTGTAGGGAATCCATATAATTAACATTATATGGTAATTTATTGGGCCTCATTCCAAATTGGAAAATAAGGAATATTATAAAAGAAAAATTCATGTGTTGAATAGAAATATAAAATTCATGTGTTGAATAGAGATATAAATTCATGTGTTGAATAGAATAAAAATTCATGTGTTGAATAGAAATATAAATTCATGTGTTGAATAGAATAAAAATTCATGTGTTGAATAGAATAAATATTCATCTGTTGAATAAAAATAAAAATCCATGTGTTGAATAGAATAAAAATTCAAGTGTTGAATAGAAAAGTAAATTCATGTGTTGAATAAAAATATATATTCTTGTGTTGAAGAAAATATTCATTTGTTGAATATAATAACGAAGTTATTGAAATATATAAAGCCATGTTGGTTAGATATGCGCCATTTGACGCGAACGATATTTATATCGATTATATACGTTTTTATAATGGTTATAGAAAAAGAAGTGATTTCAAAATATAATCATTTGTATATCGATGATGTGGAATATTCGATTTTGATTCGAAATTGAATATGATGTTGAAATCATTTTGAAAACGAATTTAAAACGATTTATAAAATACGTTTTAAAAGGAAATCGATGAAATATATATAATATATATATTATATATATATTAAATGGCCTAAATAGAACGCGCCGTGCCGTGGCAGTTCGCGAATTTTGACCATTGACTTCGAATGGATATTACGGGAGATCCGACCGTTGGATTCTCTTAAAACTGGAACCGTTGGGTTCATATCGAAAAGAGCCTTCTAAAGAATATTAGAGATTTGAAATCTAACGGTTGGATTTCGAATTATGTCCAAATCAAATTTGGAAAATGTCAGTGTAAGTGCAGTTCGATGGCCGTTGATGGAATTCGAATGTATGGGCCTTGATAAAATTATTAAAAATAGTAATAATTTGTGTAAAATCATGAGAAATGATTTATGAAGAATTGAGATGAAAAAATTCCAAATTTGGAAAGATAAAAATAGTTTTTTATCGAAATGAACTAGTTTTGAACTAGAATTATAAACCCATTTATTTTTAAAATAAATAAAGTGGATTTGAAATGGTTTTGAAAATAACCAGAATTTCCAATATATAAAGTGGAAATGGATTGGAATCGAAATTGTCTTTGGAATATTTCGATGTTGGATTTCGTGATTATACAGATATTGTTATGGAAATTTGAAAGATATATTTATATCGTTATTTCCAATAAAATATTTGTTGGTCGTAGAATTTGATATTGAATATAAGCCGATATATTTTCTATTCCGAGCCTTGTATTTAATATCAAATGAGATTTGGGTTTGTCGTGAATGGTGTCTTTATTTACACTGTTCTTAAAAATATTAAATCTTTTTATTTAGGTTTAGTGAAGTATACCAGTTAAATGGTATTTAATTGGAATTGAATTTGAATTCATTTTTGGGTTTATCGTGAACCGTGTTTTAAATGACATTGGTTCTTTAACCCAGTTAACAACAGGATATGATTTCCCAAGTTAAATAATCATTGATAGTGATTATAGGGAGGATTAAAACCAAGTGGAGTTTTAATGAATCTTTAATTAGATTGAAATAATCGAGAATGGAGTATCACCAGTTTTGCTCCAGGCGATAGTTAAATCTTTAATTAGATTTGAACGTGAAATGGTAATTGAATTTACCGATAACACCGTGGTGTTAGATATGAAGTATGACCAGTTTTACTTCATGGGATGAATAGGTTGGGATTGGGAAATAAAATAAATAACTACTTCGGTGTGGTTCGCTAATCCCGACTAATTTGAATTGATATTCAAAAGAAGATTAAAGAATAAATTTAAAGAATTTATCTTTGATAAAATTAATGGGAACCTTTCCCAAAGTATAAGAATATTTGAATAAAAGAATATTCTGAATTGGAATGAGGCGTATGTTGTGTTTGTGTAACACTTGTTTATTATATACGCGAGTTATTCAGAAAGACCGGGTTTATCCCATTCTGAATAAATGATTCGACGATGTGTCGAGGATGAAGACGGTGGTCGAAGACCGGAGGTCTTCACATCGTTTGGGCGATTACTGATGATCTTGATTAGGCTGTACACCCAAGAGGAGGGAATCAGTTGGTGACTGTCCAAACGTACTTGGAGATCGATGGATAGGCGAGGAATAAGGTTGCTCCGGTTTCGTTCAGACCCAGAACGAACTTGTATGGACTGTGTTCTGACATTGGATTTTGCTATATGTTGATTGATCTCTTTTAAATATACATCTGCCTGGTGAAGGGGAATTCATTCCCTTACTACACCCTTCCCTGAGACGTACGGGATCAGATGTTGTATATCGATAGACATCAGTCGCATGGTGTGAATTGCCTGTGTGGCATGCCTAAGTGGCAATTGATCAAGGCTTCTGTTGAAAAGCAATGTCTTGTGGTTGATGATCAAAGCATCGCCTGTGTGGCATAGCTTTGTGTAACGTTGATTCGTGAGCCTCACACCCCGGTTGTGAACCAGAAATGGGAGAGGACATCAGGCAGGGCATGCGTTTCCTTCTAGCTTAGGTGGTGTCAGTGACCTACCATCCCTGACATTTATATTATTTTCACCTGTGTGGTTGTTGGATTGCGAGGCGCCTCGAATATATCGGTGACTATGTGGAGCCGATGGAGTCATTTGGCTCATTTACGCCCCAAAGGGCGGGGAAACGCAGCGTTCAGGCATAATAATCCACACGGTGGACCCGCCCTGACGATCCAAGGCTTGCCTGCGCGCTTGATTGAAGGGCGGGCTAGAGCGTCTCGAATTCGGTAGAGAACGATCCCTTGCCTCGGTTCACGGATGGAAATCCAACTTCCAATACGCGACTTTGCGGTTTTAGTTGTAAACCTATATATGGCGACATAGTGGTATGGGGCACTTATGTCGTCTATGATTGATACTTATGATTGAAATTGTTTTGACACTATACACTTATAGTAATAATAAAAGAATAAATTTAGCTTATCAAGCATTCTTTGGCTATTATAAGGTAAAACCCTATCCTCCGGCTTGCGTTGCATTGTGTGATGGGACCTGGGTCTTATAGTAGCTTCATTGTTCTTTATTTAGCATTGCATTGTTGTTTTATGCACTGGTACTCTTGGGAGGAAACCCGTTCCGTGTTATATGGCGTGGTCCCTTGATTTACCTAAATTTAAAATAAAGATTAATAACTGTTTTATTTCTCACACCAGTCACATGACTGACCTGGAGTTTATTGTTTTAACCTAAACTCTTGGTGCCCTTATTTTGACAAGGGCAGCTAGTAGTTTTGGTTTTACAGATTTATATTCACAGGATCCTGATTTACAGTTGGAATGATATCCGGAAAGCTTTGTATACGTATATCTCCTTCAGTTGTGCTTTGTATTATTTTCCGCTGCTATGTAATGTATTTCAATCTCTGAAACTTTATGATGTGTAATATTGATTCATACTCTGTATATTCTTGTATTCTGAAGGAATTATTGTAATAAACAATGAAATGTTCTTCGATTTGTGTTCTGATGTGTGTTGTTCTCAACTCAATCCGTGCTTTCCTTCATGGGAAAGTTTGGTCGTAACAGCTTGGTATCAGAGCTTTGGTTTACTGAGCTCGAGAACAAGACATGTTAGAACCACACGAAAAAATTCATCAGAGATTGGATTAGTAATATCCAATGAGAATGACTCGTTAGAGATGGGATCAGTAGTATCGTAGAACGAGTGTGAAGAGTATATTTTCAAAAATGAAAACAATTTTTGTTTTGAAAATTTAAATCAATTGTTCGTATTTAATTATTTATTTTATATTGAATTTGGACAATCCAGTATATAAAGATTTTGCGTATACGTCTAATCCACGTGTATTCGACGTTTTAATATACTGGATAGATATAGAATCACACTCTAGTCGCTCGAACATGATTCTGATGATTGATGCGTCATCATCAGAATTTATTTTCGTGTTTCGAAAGTGGGATTTCTATATGATTCCAATTGAGTGGTGTGAGAACCAAAGCTAGATAGGGCTTATTATTGTGATTTAGCATCAATAATCTGATTTTTTGGATATGTATTAAAGTTAAGTGATTGAAAAGATAATCAACTAATTGATTGCTGGTTGTGTTGTTTGATTAATTAAAATGTTGAACATTTAGCCAAATTGAACCAAATAGTGAATTGTATTAAAAATTAGTCGCATTTGCACACATGCACATGCATATTAGTTGAACAGGTCATAGCAAGGAGGCTAGAGCAGAGGAATAAAATTGTTTGCCCGACAAATAGGTACATGTTTATTGTATTTCTTGGGTTTTTGATGATTTTATGAGCCCATTGGCTAGCCACTTGGCTGTTTCTTTTTCTTTTTGGATTGGTGAGGGCCATGAGAGGCTATTTGGAATATCCCGAAGTTCCCGGTGCAGGGGAAGTTATGGCAAATTTTTCAAAAATTTAGGGTGTTAGCCAAATTTTTCAAAAATTTGAAAAGTTCTTAGAAACTGAAAAGTTGAAGAACTTAAGCTATAATGAAAACAATGGAAGTTGAGTTGGTTTGTTAAACAACTTTCAGCTTTGTTCCTTTTCGGGGACAAAAAGTTTTAAGTGGGGGAGATTGTAATAACCCGGAAATCGGAGCCTATTTAAAAAATTTATTTTGGCAATTTTGATGAATTTTGAATATTTAAAATGAATTGTTTAAAATAATAACGATGAAAAAATTATTTTGAATAGAATTAGAATGCATATATTTATATTGATCGTCGTTAGAATATAATTATTTATATATAATTATAAAAGGAAATGAAAATGCGCGGTAGTTCGAAAATTCAATTTCAAAGTTCAAATGAATGTACAGGATTCAAAATAAACCAGATTTTAGCGAAACCAAAAATATTTGAATATAATTGAGAATATCTTTCCAACGAATCCGTAAAATTGGAATTTCATAGTGGGAATAAAAAGTTATGCCCAGTTGAAAATTCAGAATAGTCGCTATGGAATTTTGGGCCCTTAAAAATGGAAATTCGCAAACGACCTCGGTTTTCGACGAGACCACTCTTGTTGGATCCGTGATGTCAAGTTATTGCTAGGTTTCAAAATTCATAATTTTCTGAAGCAATACGTGAGCATGGCGAAAGAAAACGTGTTTTGACCATTTCTGTCAATTTCGATCGACCAGAAAATGGCCATTTTTCAAAAGGTCTCAGAATTTGACGAAATTAGTTTTGTTAGAACCGCATCGTCAATACAAAGCCAGAAAATATTTTTCGAGAATTTTTAGATCCGTGTGTGGCCCCGGTAAATTGAAATGCACGTTCAAATTCTATATATTGATTCATATTTTGATTTTGATGAAAACTGAACGAAATAGCTGAATTGGCTTACGATACATATCCCATTGTGTTCGGAATGGGGGTAATTAGCTTAGGAGGACAGTCGAAGGGTTCGATTTTGAGTTCGAAAGAAAAAGTTATTTTTTGGGTATAAAATTAAATAAATAATTAATTATCAAGTCAACCCTTATATCCTCTTTCTCCATCCCCCCTTTACTCAGATCGATGAATGAAATTAAAAAAAAAAGGAGAAAAACAAAATCATTGTCGCTCCTTCTAGCCCTAGCCACCATCGCCCGTCGCCCCACCTCCCCCCTAACCTTCGATCGCCGTAGGTCACCCTCCCCTCACCCCCGTCTCCCTCTCCCCTTCCGCGGCGTTAAACCCCATGCCCCCTGAAGACCCGATGCAGCCCCCACCGAGCCCCAAAATTAGCCGCTTCCACCCCCTCCGCCTCCTACACAGCTGCTGACACCTCCTCTAGCTACCAACCGATTCCGGCGCCCCCTCAGACCATCTCTCCGACCAAGGTGAGGTTTTCTTCCTTTATTTAGTTTAAAAATTATTTTAAATTCAGTTTTGTTTATTTAAAGTATTATTTAAAATAAGTGTTTCATTTATATAGTATATGAAAAGATAGGGATTTTAAATATATGAAAGGTTTGATTTTGATTAACATGAAGTTGTGATTTTTATTTCAATTTTAGATACATAAAGGTTGAATTTTTGTGTATGTAAAGGTGAGGTCTTTTATCGTATAAAAATATAATCTTTTATATGTAAAGAGGCGATAGAAATAAGATTTCTATCAAGAAGTTAAAGAATAAAAATATGATTTTTATATTGTAGAAGGAATAAAAATATAATTTTCATTATGTAGAAGGTATAAAAATATAATTTTTATTATAGTACTAGCAAGATAAAAATATATTTTTTATCATGAATGAAGTAGCGATAGTAAAGACGATATTTTTATATATAGATAGACGATATTTTTATATATAGAAAGAAGTGATTTTTGTTGTGTATATCATTATAAATAAAAAGAAGTGAATAGCTATATAAAAATTCAATTTTTACCTATATAGTAGTGGTATAAAAATGTGATTTTTATATACATAGCATTAATATAAAGATGCGATTTTTATATATGTAGTGGATACGAACAACGAAGGTGACAAAAGGCGAGCACAGTGAAGATTTTCTACATAGGAAGTGTCGTGGTGTCTGGTTTAGCTAATCGGTGGGAACTCCAAGCTTTTATTTTAATTTCTAGTTTGAAATATATACTAGGATGTAGACGGTGCTTAGCACCACCCGACACCCATCGTCCACAAACCATGGACGACTTGTTTGATTTTGTTGTGTTGTGAAAATTTTATTGTGTGATGTGGAATAAATAAAATATTTTATCATTATAAATATTTTAAAAATATAATTTTTAACGTGTATATAAAATAAATATTTATAAACAAATTGGACGATTTGTTTATGTACACCCATTTGACTGATATTGATTGGGACGATAAATTTTACACATCGCCCAACTGCACAAATAAAAATCCATGTTTGTTGATTTGAAACCCCACACGGGTATTGGGATGATATTTGACGTACACTAATCCCGATTGTTTAGTTGTATGTCGATCGATGGGTTGACAGACTGTGTAAGTGTTAATTATTTATATTTAATGCTTAATGCTTATGTAGTTGTGTGCTGCACTCTGGATGATGGTTGATGATTTTATCGTTGCTATTATATGCATGTGTTGTAGGGAATCCATATAATTAACATTATATGGTAATTGATTGGGCCTCATTCCAATTTGGAAAATAAGGAATATTATAAAAGAAAAATTCATTTGTTGAATAGAAATATAAAATTCATGTGTTGAATAGAAATATAAATTCATGTGTTGAATAGAAATATAAAATTCATGTGTTGGATAGAAGTATAAATTCATGTGTTGAATAGAATAAAAATTCATGTGTTGAATAGAATAAAAATTCATGTGTTGAATAGAAATATAAATTCATGTGTTGAATAGAATAAAAATTCATGTGTTGAATAGAATAAATATTCATGTGTTGAATAAAAATATAAGTTCATGTGTTGAATAGAATAAAAATTCATGTGTTGAATAGACAAGAAAATTCATGTGTTGAATAAAAATATTTATTCATGTATTGAAGAAAATATTCATTTGTTGAATAGAATAACGAAATTATTGATATATATAAAGCCGTGTTGGTTAGATATGCGCCATTTGACGCGAACGATATTTATATCGATTATATTCGTTTCTATAATGATTATGGAAAAAGAAGTGATTTTAAAATATAATATTTTGAAAATATTATCATTTGTATATCAATGATGTGGAATATTCAATTTTGATTCGAAATTGAATATGAAGTTGAAATCGTTTCGAAAATGAATTTAAAATGATTTATAAAATACGTTTCAAAAGAAAATCGATGAAATATATATAATATATTTATATTATATATATTAAATGGCCTGAATAGAACGCGTCGCGCCGCGGCAGTTCGCGAATTTCGACCATTGACTTCGAATGGATATTACGGGAGATCCGACCGTCGGATTCTCCTAAAGCTGAAACTGTTGGGTTCGTATCGAAAAGAGCTTTCTAACGAATATTAGAGATTTGAAATCTAACGGAAGGATTTGGAATTATGTCTAAATCAAATTTGCAAAAGGCCGCTGTAAGTGCAGTTCGATGGCCGTTGATGGAATTCGACTGTACGGGCCTTGATAAAATTATTAAAAATAGTAATAATTTGTGTAAAATCATAAGAAATGATTTGTGAAGAATTAAGATGAAAAAATTCCAAATTTGAAAAGATAAAAATAGATTTTTATCGAAATGAACTAGTTTTGAACTAGAATTATAATCCCATTTATTTTTAAAATAAATAAAGTGGATTTGAAATGGTTTTGAAAATAACCAGAATTTCCAATATATAGAGTGGAAATGGATTTGAATCAAAATTGTCTTTGGAATATTTCGATGTTGGATTTCGTGACTATACAGATATTGTTATGGAAATTTGAAAGAAATATTTCTATCGTTATTTCCAATTCGATATTTGTTGGTCGTAGAATTTGATATTGAATATAAGCCGATATATTTTCTATTCCGAGCCTTGTATTTAATATCAAATGGGATTTGGGTTTGTCGTGAATGGTGTCTTCATTTACACTGTTCTTAAACTGAGTTGAGAAAAAGATTAAATCTTTTTATTTAGATTTAGTGAAGTATACCAATTAAATGGCATTTAATTGGAATTGAATTTGAATTGATTTTTGGGTTTATCGTGAACCTTGTTTTAAATGACATTGGTTCTTTAACCCAGTTAACGACAGGATATGATTTCCTAAGTTAAATAATCATTGATAGTGATTATAGGGAGGATTAAAACCAAGTGGAGTTTTAATGAATCTTTAATTAGATTGAAATAATCGAGAATGGAGTATCACCAGTTTTTCTCCAGGTGATAGTTAAATCTTTAATTATATTTGAACGTGAAATCGTAATTGAATTTACCGATAACACCGTGGTGTTAGATATAAAGTATGACCAGTTTTACTTCATGGGATGAATAAGTTGGGACTGGGAAATAAAATAAATGATTATTTCGGTGTGGTTCGCTAATCCCGACTAATTTGAATTGATATTCAAAAGAAGATTAAAGAATTTATCTTTGATAAAATTAATGGGAGCCTTTCCCAAAGTATAAGAATATTTGAATAAAAGAATATTCTAAATTGGAATGAGGCGTATGTTGTGTTTGTGTAACACTTGTTTATTATATACGCGAGTTAATCAGAAAGACCGGGTTTATTCCATTCTGAATAACCGATTCGACGATGTGTCGAGGATGAAGACGGTGGTCGATGACCGGAGGTCTTCACATCGTTTGGGTGATTACTAATGATCTTGATTGGGCTGTACACCCAAGAGGAGGGAATTAGTTGGTGATCATCCAGACATACTTGGAGATCGATGGATATGCGAGGAATAAGGTTCCTCCGGTTTCGTTCAGACCCAGAATGAACTTGTATGGCATGTGTGTCTGGCAGTGGATTTTGCTCTGTGTTGATTGATCTCTATTAAATATATATCTGCCTGGTGAAGGAGAATTCATTCCCTTACTTCACCCTTCTCTGAGACATACAGGATTAGAGGTTGTATATCGATAGACATCAGTCGCATGGTGTGAATTGCCTTAGTGGCATGCCTAAGTGGCAATTGATCAAGGCATCTGTTGAAATGAAAGGTCTTATGGTTGATGATCAAAGCACCGCCTGTGTGGCATAGCTTTGTGTAACGTTGACTCGCAAGCCTCACACCCCGGTTGTGAACCGGAAACGGGAGAGGACATCAGGGAGGGCACATGTTTCCTTCTAGCTAGGGTGGTGTCAGTGACTTACCAGCCCTGACATTTATATTATTTTCACCTGTGTGGTTGTTGGATTGCGAGGCGCATCAGATATATCAGTGACTATGTGGAGCCGATGGAGTCATTTGGCTCATTTACGCCCCAAAGGGCGGGGAAACGCAATATTCAGCCATAATAATCCACATCGATGAACAGGCCCTGACGATCCAAGGCTTGCCTGCGCGCTTGCCTGAGGGGCGGGTAGAGCGTCTCGAATTCGGTAGAGGATGATCCCTTGCCTCGGTTCACAGATGGAAATCCAACTTCCAATACGCCACTTTGCGGTTTCAGTTGTAAACCTATATATGGCGTCATAGTGGTATGGGGCACTTATGCCGTCTATGATTGATACTTATGATTGAAATTGTTTTGACACTATACACTTATAGTAATAATAAAAGATGAAATTTAGCGTATCAAGCATTCTTTGGCTATTATAAGGTAAAACCCTATCCTCCGGCTTGCGTTGCATTGTGTGATGGGACCTGGGTCTTATAATAGCTTCAATGCTCTTTATTTAGCATTGCGCTGTTGTTTTATGCACTGGTACTCTTGGGAGGAAACCCGTTCCGTGTTATACGGCGTGGTCCCTTGATTTACCTAACTTTAAAATAAAGATTAATAACTGTTTTAGTTCTCACACCAGTCACATGACTGACCTGGAGTTTATTGTTTTAACCTAAACTCCGGGTGCCCTTATTTTGACACGGGCAGCTAGTAGTTTTGATTTTGCAGATTTATATTCATAGGATCCTGATTTACAGCTGGAATGATATCCGGAAAGCTTTGTATCCGTATATCTCCTTCAGTTGTGCTTTGTTTTATTTTCCGCTACTATGTAATGTATTGTAATCTCTGATATTTTATGATGTGTAATATTGATTCATACTCTGTATATTCCTGTATTCTGATGGAATTGTTGTAATAAACAATGAAATGTTCTTCTATTTGTGTTCCGATGTGTGTTGTTATCAACTCAATCTGTGCTTTCCTTCATGGGGAAGTTCGGGTCGTAACAGCAAAAGCCGATGAATTTGTGGCTGATATGAAGGTAGAGTTGGCCTTAATGCGTGTGTAATGTGGAAAGCACGAGAAAGGAGAAAAATTCTTTGCAAGAGCTTTAGCTATGTCCTAGATCATGATTGGGATTTTTGTATATACTTATGGCAATGTAGTGCAGTGAAGTACCACCAAGTGAAATAACATGTATGGACGGTTTTTCTTCATATTTTTTTCTTCATGTTTCATCTTTTTGGAGTTGTAGATGATTAATTGTGATATGTACCGTTGTATGTTTTGAAATGAATATACGAATGGTGTTTTATGCAAGTGGTGTATGTGATATTATGCAAGTAGCTTTGGTACTATTGTATGTGGTATTATTCAAGTAGCTATCGTATTATTATATGTGGTATTATACAATTAGCTTACCCAAACAAATTCAGAAATTTTAAATCTATAACAACATTTATTGATGTTGCTACATACACCTAGAGATGTTGCTATAGACCTAAATAAGGTTCTACTGTAACAATATTTATTGCTTCGTCATAGATAGTCAAAATGTTGCTTCTGAGGTCTATAGCAACGGTGAAATTGCATCACCCTAAAAACGCTGCCAAAGACCTATGCCAACATTTTTTAGGCCTGTGCCAACAATTTTTTTGCATTGCGTTAGGTCGTTTAAGGCGTAGTGCTACTACTGGGAAGGAATGAAAAGGGATGTTGGAAAATTCATTTCCTAGTGTATGAATTGTTAGTTAGTGAAAATTGAGCAGAAAAAGCCAAGTGGATTGCTTCGGCCATTGGAAGTTCCTACATGGAAGTAGGGGCAGATATCAGTGGACTTTATCGATGGGCTACCTAGAACCAGGGAAGAAAAAAAAAGAAATTTGGGTCATCGTGGGTTGCTTGACCAAAAGTGCAAGATTTATTCCTGTCAAATCGACTATACAGCATCGACTTTGGCTGAGGTATATATAAAATGGATAGTTCGATTTCATGATATACCCAAGAGCATAGTGAGTGATCGAGATCCATTATTAACGAGTGTATTTTGGAAGAGTTTGCAAGAGACTTTGGGAACCGAGTTGTGTGTGAGTATGTTTATCATTCCCAAACCGATTGTCAAACCAAGAGGGTTAACCGAGTTTTGGAGGATCTTCTAAAAGCTTGTGTATTGGATTTTGGAGGATCATGGGAAGACCATCTACATTTATTTGAGTTTGCATAGAATAACAATTACCAGTCGAGCATTGGGATGGCACTATACGAAGCATTGTATAGAACCTTGTAATTCTCCAACATGTTGGTTAGAAATTGGAGATAAATTGATACTTGGGCCTGAGATGATTAGAGAGAGACGTTAGATAGTATCGAGACCATTCGACAACGAATGAAGGAAGCCCAAGACTGTCAGAAGAGTTATGCTGATAAGTGTTGAAAAGATTTGGAATTCGACATTGGCGATATGCTTTTCACAAAGATTTCACCGTTAATGAATGTTGTTTGGTTCGGAAGCAAAGGAAAGTTAGTCGCAAGATTCATTGGATCGTTTCTGATAATCGAGCGAATTGGAAAGCTCACGTATAGATTGGATTTACCCGAGAAGATGTCGAGTGTGCATAATGTTTTCCATGTGTCGTTTCTACGGAAGTGTGTGCACGATTCAAATTTAGTGGTATATCCAGAACAGTACGAAGACTTAGAAGTCAAGACCGTAGCTACAAGACCTCGTAGGCCACTTCACATTGTGGGGAATGACATGAAACAACTTAGAAGGAAGACGGTTAAGCTAGTCAAGGTATAGTGGAGTGAGGATGATGAAGATTGTACATGGGAGACGAAAGAGAGTATGAAGATGATCCATCCAGAACATCATCGGTATGACCTATTAATGTCATGTCACCTTACACCATCCTAATTGTAGTATTCGTTAGAATTCTACAAGCTAGGGTAAGGTTATGGATGCATGGCTTAATGGATACTAGTTTGGATGGTAAATTGGTTACTTCTGGATGGTAGGCATGCGGGGTTGTTTCTGGTTGCTTTCATTTGCTTGAGATTTCAGGGGCGAAATTCTTAAAGGGGAGAGAATGTAACAACCCGCATTTTACGTATCGGAGGATCGTAAAATATTTTTATTTATTTCTCTGAGGGTTAGATCATTCTCATATTTTGATACGTTGGTTATGAGGATGTGAGACATTTCCATAATTTTTACCGATTTTATTTGTGACAATTTTGCCCCTGTCAGTTTTGTACAAGGCATAACTTTTGACTGGGATCGATTTCATTAGAAATAAGATGATGTTTCCAATTCCGTAGAGTGGTCACATTAAAGATTTGGTTCAGCAGTTATGGAGGAATCATTATTTTAGTGTTGCACAATTTTTGTACAGGTTTGGCTAGTCATTAATGGGCTAAATTGGTGTGGCCAATTAGTGGGCTGGTTAGAGGCTATAAATAGGGGGTTAGGGGCATGGAGAGAGGGTTATTTTTCTTTATTCTCTCATTTGGTTGAGCTCGTGATCCTCCTTGCTCAATCAAATATACATTCTTCCATTAAAATTCTAGATCTACGCGAGTTGATTGAAGAACTACATCAAGCAAATTTAGATCTACGTCGAGTGAAGGGAGATCACATCAAATTGAGAGGTTTGAAGATCATTCTTCGCTGTCCGGATTGGGAATTTAGTGATTTCAAGTTATTTTGAAGAATAGGTGAGTGATAAGCATCTCTCACGAGAATTCAATCAAGTATATGGGTTGTTTGATCTTATTTTCATTATATTCAAGTTTTTTCCACCTATATCTACATCATGGTAAGTATATTTTCATCCAAATCACCATAGGATCTAATTTAGCAACTGAAAACGGCAATTCCTGTGTTAATTCATATGTATATGCAAGTTTAGATCCATTATTTTGTTTATGCATCATTTTACCATGATTTGGTGAGTTTCATATGATTGTATGATGGAAAAATTGTTGTCTAGTGTTGTTTGATGATTGCATGAAGCATTGATGATTGGATTGGTTAACTTGGATGAGTTGTGTGCATTTAAATTTTAGGTTGTTGATGAATTGAGGCCGGATCTTTTTGCATGGGTCATTGATGATGTGGCAAGCTCAGTTTGTGTGGCTTGTTGCTCAACAAATGGATGGGTCGTTGGCTTTGGGGCGCTCGATGCCAGGTTGTTCGGGTTCGAGAAGCATTGGGTCATGTCTTCAGAAGCACGAAGGAAGGTGGATCGGTTTGAAATTTACGGCTTTGGGTCATTCGTTATTAGGTCGTTGATGACGTGGTACAAAGTCAGGTTGTTGGTGCTTCGAAGAGGCGGGTCGCTGGAGCTTCAATGGGTTGGGTCGTTGGAGCTTTGAAGCATCGGGTCGTTGGATGGTTGATGGGTCGTTGGATGGTTGGGTCATCTAGGAATCGATGGGTCTTTCATTCCAGTGGGTCGGCTTAAGTGGCAAAGGGGGTCATTTGTGTGAACCTAGTTGATGCTAATGGATCGTGTGAGTCTACAGCCGATGGATCGGTTGTGGCAAACATGGATGGGTCATAGTCAGATTGGTCGGGTCGAAGTGGTGATGAGTCAGCCGGCGACCTGAATGATGAAAGGGGAGCGACCCGACTAATGTTGACCAAATAGTGATGTTATTTTGGTTCAATGGTGGATGTAGCTTCGAAGTGAATTCAAGACGGAATGTTCGAAGTGTTATGATGTATTCATTGATCGACGAAATGCAACGAATGTGAAGACGACTAAAGGTTATGAGTTCGTGGATAATGGTTGCTCGAGAAATAACTTAAGCTTATGAACAATCATCATGTTGGATGGCTAGAGATATCAAAGGATGAGGAATTATCGTTGCCGCAGGTTCTAGTGGACTCAAAGAAGAGGTATAATGGGGACGCCCAAAAGACTAGAAGTTAGTTGGTCGAGTACCCTGGGTATCGTTGAAAGGCCTAGATACGTATCATGGAAAGGCGTACGAGATTTTACTAGAACCCGGATTTTCCATTAGCCCTTGACGAACGGTAGGATGTTGATCCAGTCATACGATTAATGATGGTTTCAAAGCAGGATTGACGGTGATTGCCAGAGTCGTGGTTGATGATTGTTTTGTTTGTATCGTCTTGTGTACACTACGCCATAAATGACCTAATGCAACAAATTTGCAAGATGTTTCCAGCCAAAATGTAATGATAGCTATACTATCTTGATCCTACTGCAACGTTCTATTTTTTATGTTACCTTAGCCATAAAAATGTGTTGCTCTAGCTTAACAAGTGAAACACGATGCAATATTTTATACAGTGTTGATTTAGTAGATCTTTCCATATCCTATGTGGCGATCCACATCAACACGATCCAACGATCCAAGTTATTGATCTGTGTTATTCTGAATTACCTTCACCGCCTCACCTACTTTGCCCCAATTTTTCATTTTCCCGCTGAACATAATTCACACAATTTTTCACTTGAGAAAAAATTCAGCCGCTTCCTTTTCAATGGCGATGGAAAATTAGGGTTTTCCCTCTTCAATAAATTGCAACTATTTCTTTACTTCGAAATGAAAAAATCGTGAGTTCAGCTTGGGGTGATAAAATCGCGACTTCAGCCTCTTTAATTCGAGATGAATCTCCTTCAGCTTTTTCAAAGGTGAATTTTGAAAGTTTCCAAATGTTGAATTGAGATTAGTTATTTTATATTTCGAATTTGTTAATTTGTAGCTCCTTGAGCTCGAGATGAATTTTTTATCAGCTAAAGATATGATTGCATACTTGAAATCCAACTAAGAAAAAAATTAGGATTTGGAATTTGTGCAAAGATGAATATAACAGGAACACATCTTGAAGGAAAAGCATGGTTCAGTGAAATAAATCACAACTGCGTTCAATTAATATACAGCAGTTTACCTTGATTACAAAAAGGTTTTAATCCAAATGGTATTTAATGTTAATTCATTGAAATGTTGTTTGAGCAGCTATTGGGTTGTTAATCAATTTAATAACACAGAATTTTAGTTGCTGGTGAAGCGTGGTTGAGACATCGTTGGTATTTTGCACTGCAGGTGTTTGATGTATTGTAGAGATGAAGTTGAAAACTGTTTAAAGTCATATTGAGAATGCATACCAATTGGTAATGTTCTCCAACCTCAAATAATTGTCCATGTTTTTCATTTTTTTTCTTTTACATTTTAACAAGTGAAAACTACTTGCATTCTTTCGTAACATGTGAAACTTTTATTCTGTATCCATATCAGTTTAGATATTAGTGTAAAGCATCACCATTACCTAATATAAACCATTGTTGTATTACTAATATCAAACAATATGCATGTTTCTATAGATGGTGCTTGGGTCTGATATCAATACAGATCAAATAGTGATCCCTTAATCATGATAATTATAGGAATCCATATCGGTCTAGGTTGTTGTTTCCAAGATGATGGTTGGTCGATTGATGTTATTTTGAGGTGATGCTGAAGGAGGATAAGTGCAGGCAAGGGGACACAAGGTGTTTGTGGTCGGAGAGGATGTAAGTGTGTTACAGAAGTGGAAGTTTTGAAGTTTAATGTTTGTTGTTGTTGTTTTAGGTTTTGGGTGATGATGGACTTGGTGTGCAGTGTTTCAAAGAAGGCTTTGGATGATGACGGACCTCCACCGACGCTGCGTCCGGACCCGCTGACGGCTTGCCCTCGGCTCGACGTATATTTGTCAATGTTAGCATCTATATAAATTAAAACTGCATATGTAATGGGTGATGCAGTGAGGAACGTCTGTATATGTGATTGACTATGTTATTAACAGTGAATTGTAGATAGTGGAGTTAGAAATATGTACTATTTCAAATGTTGAAATAAAATATTTGTTTGAATATTTAATTATATGTACTGGAATTTAATTCTACTTTTTATATTATATATATATTAAAAAATATTAATATAAATATCATAGCAACATTTTGGAATATTGCTACAAACACCTACGGATGTTGCTATAGACCTAAATAGGGTTTTATTGTAACAATATTTGTTATGTTGCCGTAGATAGTCAGAAATTTGCCTATGAGATCTACAACAACGGTGAAAATTACATTACCCAAAAAATGTTGCCAAAGACCTATGCCAACATTTTTTGGGTCTGTGCCAACAATTTTTGTCTATTGCGTTCGGCCGTTTATGGCGCAGTGGTAGATTATTCGACGTCGAATGAGATATCTCTTAAGTGCTTATTTGATGTTGGTTTAGGCCTTCAGGGCTTGTGCTTGAGAGATGTCGATATCGATTAGGATGGTATACGCTTGATAACTGACTGCCATGAATGTATTGTTTGTTTCTACCTGATTGTTATAAAGATTAACACTGTCAGATGTAGGGAAGTCGGATTTGAATTCTTCTCTGTTGATGTTAGTAGATTAGTTTATTGATCTACCTATTTCTCATATACTTTATTGATGATGTTAGATAGTTGTTTTATCGCTCAGTAAGACTGCTGTCTGACTCAAGGTTTTATGTCTCCCTCTTATTATATTGGGCTTTTTATCCGGTTGTGGATGAGAAGACCGAGTAGCAGGTGATAGGTAGTAGATCTTGGTGAGGACGATGTTGTGGAGCGACGACGAGCAGGAGGCTTGCGTATTATTTTCTACTATCTACTATTGTTGTTTTCTGCTGTTTGATGTATTCTCTGAGAGACTTGTAGTCAAGCACTTTGTACAGACTCTTATAGTGTTATCCAATGTTGTATGGATATTTTCATGGTGATATGTAAAGTTTAAGATTTTTCTCAAATCTGCTTCACTGTTATTGCCTATTGTATATGTTCTATTATATTTTTATCCTTGTGTTGTGAGTTATACGATAGGTTCCGTGCATATTATTCTATCCTGATGATCGTCCATAACTGCCTGGCATGTCTTTCAGTGCATTATTTCCCTTTTTAAGTGCAGGAGTTTTGAGCTGTCGTCACATCTGGCTTCCTATCATGGCTTCCTCCTGCTTACAATATTTCACCTCCAGTTGTCCTTTATGATCTTGACCTTTTTCCTCTACTTCCGCTCTCTCCTTCTCTACATCCTATATTTTAGGTCTTTTAAACCTGTGTTCTTCAAGGCTTCGCTTGGTGAATCCTTTGGCTCCCTTAATCGAGCGGTAAATATTATCCCCCTTAGTTGACATTTGTCAAGGTTCTCATATGTCGTCCTAACTGATTCCCATCACCTCTTTCCTCGTATAAGCTCTCGCTTCCTTTTTCGTGTCTCTCAGTTCAAATCCATTTCCCAAACGTTTATCTTTGAAAATAACACTCTCACTGTGTTTGTTGCATAGATAAGGGACACATGCCAAAGTCATATAGAAGTGGACAATGTGCTTTGATTGTGGGTTCTCTGCGCATCTTAAAAGGAAAAAATCACCTTTTTGTCCAATTCAGTTTCCAATAAAAACCCTTCCACTTACATATCTGTTCATAAGATTCCCCATGTTCATTTTGTTTGTCTTATCTTCTAAAACCCCTAGCTTATATACATTTCGTTCTCCTTCTTACTCTTCATTTCCCAGTATTCGTTCAACTTGCCCAAACAAGAATATTTCCCGTCCATTCAAATAATGTTGTCATCCATTTTGTTGTCTTTGGCTTTTGAATGATGGAAGAGATTTCCATCATTGGTGATATGAGCCTCGCCGTTTGCTTTTCTTTCTCTCTCTTTCCATTTCCACTAACCTTAAATTCCTCTACCAAACCCAAGATGCAGCCTTCCTTGTCAAATGCTAGACCCAAACTTTGACACCTAAGACGATGATTTATTTCCTTTCTTCTAGGTCTATATCAAAGGTACACCCTGAAAACTTCGTTTCAAGCACTTTGTGTTGCTCATTATCCTCAAATTTATGGACTTTTGTTGGTACCAACTTTCGTCCTTAATCCTCTACTGACCACCGCTTTATCTTCGCCTAGTTCTGCCAGGATAAGGCGGTTTCCATCCCTTATTCCTTCATTGACACAATTGATGACCTGGATTTCAAGATCTCCATCAAACTATGAGAGCACCTTTACCCTCCTAATCCTTGCACCCTCATCCTGGATGATGAATCCAACCGATATTGGCGCAAGAAGAATCAACCCTTCCAATGCTCCCCTGAACTTTTTTCTTTCCTTTATACCTTTTTGCCCTCTAATGTTGAAGCCGAAGATATGCAAACCGAGGCTGACCTTGTAATTGGACAAGAGGATAATTTTATTGAGCCCCAAGTTGTGACAACCCGAATTCCGACAGACCGAATTTTTTTTAAATTCTAATCCATCGAAACTCATGTTGGTTGCTCTGATATCCTATAGAAAAGACAGAGATATAAATATACCAAAGCTCAGAAAATATCTCATAGCGGAATGGATAAAATATAAAGTAACCAAAATATAATCTTACCATAGTAATAATACTGCTTATCCACTATTCAAAGCTATTTTATCTCTGCCACAAATCTAACAAGCGAGTATGTTACCCCCAATATACCGTTCAGTTACATTTTCTTATTTATTAGGTGATTGGTTTAAACAACACATCTTGGATAACCCTACATATACCGTTCAGTTAAATTTTCTTATTTATTAGGTTACTTGGGTTAACATCATTCAAGGCTTACACACACGTCATACCCATCAACTTCCTAATGGATTAACCTAATACAGTATATATGTAGTTACCCCCAATATTAAGGTACACACCATAATATCTCACTTGCACGGTCTCCGCTGTAATGCCACAGAAATATACGCAGTCCCTCGTCCTACGCCGAGTGACGTATGGATCTTATATAACAATGCTACATTCCGCATAGAACTGCCATCACCATGCTATGTAAGTGTACAGACTGTCGCCTTTGATCGAATCAGATCATAAAGTAATGCCCCAGAGTCTATGATACACCATCTAAAGCAGAAATGCATGTATCTAGACTTTCCCACGTGCGTATCATCAATCGTACTCGATGCCTTACCGCACATATCCTCTACTGTGCACCGAGTCCTGTGGCAGAGCTGTACAAGAAACACCGAACTCGATCGGGAGATTTTCAGATACTCATGTTCACAGATGCTACGGTCTGCATTTTCAGTGGCTATGGTCTCACCTGACCCCTCCCTCAACTAATGAAAGATGAACGACATTGAGAACTAATGACCTGGTCCAAGAGCAAACAAGAAACAACAAATCCTAGTTGGCATGTTTCTCACCCAATGCCTTGATAGCATGAGGTCTATGGTCTGTTGGTTTAGCTCTCCATCTTTTCACATCACGCATTACGCTGACTGTCGATGGTAGGTACCCGAGGTTTTGCTATCACTAATGGTTAGACCTATCAGTACTTCAAGAGTGGTCATAACCCCGCCAGTAACTAGGCAACTTGGATCGTCGAATCACCTATGCCACCCTACAGTATTTTGGTTGCCTACTATCCTGGCAATCAAGGCATACTCATCGGGTAGAAACGCGCAGACCTAACCTCTATGAGCACAGTAAAATGCTATCACAACACAGAGGGCTACTAGGAGCACCCTCCACGCTACACCAAAACAGGGGATTCCCAACGAGTATAAGTGTCACTAGTAATTTCAGTGACACTTATATGCATCACCGTGGAGGGGTTGGAAATATTCGCAACACTTATAAGCGTTGGCAAAGGTACATTCGCAACGCTTATAAGCATTGACAAATGTTCATTCGCAATGCTTATAAGGGTTGGGAAATATTCATGCGCAATGCTTATACGCGTTGGGAAATATTCATTTGCAACACTTATAAGCGTTGGTAACATGAAACACTTATACCAAGATAACGTAAGCTCTATTCAATATGCATTCAACTATGATATTATCTCAACATAGCAACATGTAACAAAATCAATAATAAAACAAAATCCATATTCGTGACAACACAAAAGTATGAACTAAAAAAATTCAATAAATAAAGATACTAAATTCAATACATATTCAAATTAAAATCAACTAAACATCAAGAAACAATATCCAAGTTCACAGTAACAATAATATAAAACTAACATAATGCAAGATGTTTTTCATATTTGAAGTCTACATGTACCAAATGCAAAACCCCAACCATATAACGAACCTTACATCCAAAAATTTGCATAACTTGTTCCATCAAACTTTCTCTTTTTCTCCGCTTCTTCTACTGCTTCCTGCATGCATTTGATTAAATAACATCAATTATTCTTCAAATAGTAGTAAGCATTATAAGTTCAAAGTCATACCTTTTTAATTGTCTATTAATCTCGATGAAATCTTGCAATTTAAGCTCCTTTTTAAGCCTTTTGTTTTCTTCAAGAACCTCCAGTGAAAATTCCACACCACGATCACATAATGGTTCGTCAATCCAGTGGATGAATCCACAATCTCTAAGAGTTCCAGTGTTTGCACAAATAAAATATCGACGACCAACGTTTTTATTTAAATAACATGTTCTGAATATTGGTTCAATGTTGCAACGGTATAGCAACCTTCGAGATTGTACTTGTCCAACATATAATGTTTGCAAGGGTGGCAGTCTTGTTGGTGATGTCGATCTGGTAGGCGGTGTCATATCATTCTGTACACTTAATAATGCGAAATATCTTTCTAAGCTCGACTCTATGACGCTAAATGGAGTTGGTGCATGAAATTCGGATGAACAAATAATTTGAGGAGGATCACTCAAATCGTATGAATAGACAGACGGATTACATAGGAAGTAATCACGATAATCGGTCAAAGGCCTTGAGTAGGAGGACATCTACAGAAAATAAATAAACAACAACAATATCAAGATGGAAAAGTATTGTAAGCGTATATATCAATTATTAAAAGGTTTCCACACTAACTTCTATCTTAAGTCTCATTAACAGCTGTTAATAATAAGTGAAGTTCTAATACACTTATGCACACATTTAAAATAGGCCAAAATAAAAATAGATTTGAGATCATTCCATAGTTTTTCCAAAATAAAATTATTTTAACTTGTTTGAAACTGAAATTTGTAAATCAACATGAATAATTAAAAAAGTTAGTTAATAAAATGTGCATTAAATTAAATATAAGTATAGAATTTGGTTATTATATTATGGTAACTTCAATTACACTTTATACTTTGCTGCATTTAGCATTACTATCAAATGTTAAAAGTACTTCATCAATTTGTAGCATCCAGTGCACTAATTAATTAATTAATTGACACATGAAATATTTAAGGAAAATAATAATAATAATCAGTATATGTACTTGTTTGCAAATTGAAATATTGTAGATTGCAGTAAAAGCTTCATCAATCATTGCTTCCATCGAATATGATTTAGCCATTTAGGTGTTTTCATAGTATTTCAAGTTTTCAACAACTACTAACCTTATTAGTTATTCATTACATTCATCAATTCAACTATTGAAGAAATCTTCACCATTTCAAATTTTAGTAGCAAACAACAATTCAGCTAACAAAAACAAATGAGAGAAAAAAAGAGGGCGGTCTGGGCGAGTGGAAGGGAAAATAATGTATGAAGTCACTATGAGTATGTTGTATGAAGTCCCCATTCTATTTTCTCATCTGATTTTTACACCCATTTAGGTTTATATCCATCCCCCCTCTACATTAACTATCCAAAATAATGATATCAATGTATTACAAAATAATGATATCATGTTATCCTTATAGACGTGAACCAGGTAATAATAGGTGATTTTATAACCAAAATAGTAGCCAATGACACTTCGACTATGACTTTACATAATGATATCAATGTATAACAAAAGGGAAAGCAACGAATAATAGAGACTCTTGCATTATGGCTTGATGTTTCCAACAAAAAATGCTTTTGACTCCCTTACTTCCAATGATGATATTCCAACCGAGCTGCAGAATTCAAATTACTTCGAGCATTCGACTAGTCCTGCCGCTTTTCCTGAAGTATGTACTATAGTTAGACCTGATGATCCTATTTATCCTGCAAATAAGATGCATGTCATTTGGATGATGTAACTACTGAAGATTGGAAAAGGTATGATTCCAATCTATCTCATGATAATCCCACAAAAAGTTCATGAACAATTTGTAACCAATGCAGCATCCAAAATTCAAGAAGCAGAGAGTTGTAATACAGCTGCAAATAATGTCTCCCTTATTTTATTTTATTTTTACTCACCAAACAAATATATTTTCTATTCATATCCAATCATACACGTTCGCGATCTTTGTGCTGAAAACATCTGCACTCACAGCAGCATCATTGCTCATAAGGTATCACAGCAGCAGCATTGCTGCTTGCCTCCCTTTGCACTCTCATCTTCATAGTAGAAGCATCCCTCGACGCATTCGCTGCTGCAGTGAGCGTCATCAAATCTCATACGTTTTTATATCAACAGCAGGTCGAACAGCGGAAGCAACACGTTCGAAATCCGCTCTAGTTTGCTCGACTATCTCTATGCAGTGAGAAGCCAAAAGCCCAGTTTGAACTAAGTCAGTTTAATCTGAGTCGAAACTCGGTTTGAACTGAGTAACATGGCTCAATTAAACTGCATCGATGGTCTTAGTAATATTGAGCCGTTCGGCGTAGTTAAACTGTGCCTTAGGCTCAGTAATACTGAGCCGCTCGACTTAGTTAAACTGAGATCATTATTATTGAGCACAGATAAGTATAATATGCTCCCCCTTGTTATGCTTGTGAATGTCCGCATTGATCTTATGCTCAGCTAAACTCAAACTTACCATCCTGTACTTGACAAAAACATGGGAACAAGATAGACAAGAGAATGAAATATGACAACATCATAAAACCAAAGAAATCTTTCATCTATAAGCCAGGCTGTTTCTAAATCATAAACCCTCAACTAACTTTAAACAACAATCTTTACAAAAACTATACTCACATGTTTAAAATGAAGATGAAACTACATATAATAATACAATAAAATAATCAACAAAGACAAATATCAACATAAAAGCATAAGAACGCCTACCCTCTGATCCCGATAATGAACACGAGCTTAGCTTCAAGGGGAACATAAAACCCTCCCTTAAGTCTTGCTTCCCTCTTCAATTTAACCAACTCTTTCTCCTGTAAATCGAAATACCATCAAAGGTAGCAATTAAAATCATACACCTAAACCACTAAATGAGAGTATCGATGATTTAGTTACCCAATAATTAGAGCAACAACATTATATCCCCAGACTTGACGAAGTATTTTCTCGATCTGTTAGCATTCAAAAAAAGGGTTATTGGATAATTTTCTTAATTTTATCAGCAAACGTTTTCATGGATTCAAAACTATAATACTAGAAATCTTACATTATGTTGTTCGCGAGTACAAATCGAACAAAGATGCCAAAATCGAATGCAAGTTGCTATGCTGAAGCGATACCAACATCCGATTAGAGGGTTACAAATTCGATTTTTCCATGCTGGGATTCGTATTGTAATTTTTTTCTCTTTTTGAAATTTTCGGGATTTGGAATTATGATTTAGGCTGCCGTATTTGGTGAAAGCATTGGGCAAAGGAAGGAGATATGGGAAATAGGGTTAATGACGTTAGTTTACGTTTTTGCCCTCAGAAAACTCCCTTAACAACCCAAATAAGAGTTGGGAATAATAAAATTATTATTATGTATTTTTGGAAACACTTTTTTTAATATAGCAATGTATATTACGGTAACTACCCTGCAACACAAATAAGTGTTGGTAATTGGAAAAAAAGGGTTGCCAAATGGCCATTTTGGTGTAGTGCTATGTCCCAAGAAGCCGCGTGCTTCCCCTTCCAATCCTTTGGAGCCAGCAGAATATCAGGAGAATAACAGAATAAATATATGGACATGCACTCCCCTCGTGCCTCATGACACCACGATGATCTACCCCGTTGGGTTATTCATCCTCAAACATACGGACTGGTCCAAGCGCCTCATTTTAATGTGTTATTAGACCCTATGTCTAAACATTCAATTATGCGCTTTCTCTATCTCATTAGGTTTCCTGTTTAACTTGGTTATCTCAAATCATATTAACTTCTTATCTACGTTACCAAGTTCTTTCCGTGCCCCTTATATCTCTAAGGAATGGGCCTTTCTTGCTAATTAATTTCAGTCATATAACTTAACCTATTTAAGTTTTTTAATAAGCCCATAACATATTATTCTCTAGTTTGTAATTCAAGGTCTGTAATCTACAATCTCTTTATATAATTCATTGTCCAATTTCGTAGTTACAATAACATGTTCTACTTAATATGTAATTAAGTATATCTCAATTCACATGTTTCCTGTTTAACATGATTTATGATTAAATATAACTTATTTCATCTCATAAGTTTGCCTCATTCTTTCTTATTTAATCATAATTTCATCTTACATTGTCACTACAACTTATCATTGTTTACTTATTAACTTATTTCTCTTAATTAAGGTTTTCAAATAGGTTTCCTTTCCATAAATATAACTTATGTTGTCCTTATCAGTAGATTTTAGATTCGTATTCTCATAGATAACTTAATTTACAATTAAGTACAACTTATCTCATTACATAAGTTATTCCATTTCTTCCTTATTTATTATAACCTAAGTTATAATTTCCACTTGTCCCTAGTATAAGCCTACCTATTATATAACATTCTCATTAATGTAATTTATTTATAATAGGCTATTATCATTCCTAGTTCATTCCACTTCTTTTACTGTTGTAACTTTCATTCATTTCCATTAATCACAATTAGTGCCTTTTATTTCTATTCTTTTATATATATATATACACACACACATATATATATACATATACATATATATATAGGCACTAGACCTCTCACGTTAAGCCAACCATCTGTGGATGCTGGATTTGTCGGGCGGTTCCGGGTAGACTTCTACCACAAGTTGGACTTAATCTCGTGTCTTAGCACCGTTACATGTACATTTACGCACTAGACCCCTCACATTAAATTAACAACTTGTGGACGCTGGATTTGCCAGGAGGTTCTGGGCAATCTTCTTCCACAAGTTGAATTTAACCTCGTATCCAAGTGCGGTTACAGTTTTCTATTTACTGTAAGTTTAGGCATATTCATTCTTTCTAAATTTTTCTATAATCTATTTTTACTTGTCACACTTAATATCGTATTAAGTCTATTTCTAATTATCATGTCGCATGTTCTTTCTAACATGTAGTTAACTTCATTTTAAAATAAAAACAAATAACTATCAATCATGTAATTATTCTCATTTAACAATTTAACTTGTAATTATACCAATTCATACAATTAAGGGTTCAAGTACATAATATGCCACAAATTAACATGTAGTTATTCCGGTTTCATTGTAACTTAACTTACAGTATCCAATTAACAAATTATTAAAACATGCATGTATAAAATAGTAATCGTTTCCACATATTTTAACAGGTTTGTCCTTTTTCAACATATTAACATTTCAACACATCAAATTAACATTTCAACGTATTATATTAATATTATGGTAGATTTACATTACATATTAATGGGGAATGTCAAACGATAAATATATCATTATCAAAAATGATATAACTTAAATTCACTCATCTAATTTGCTTTCCAAATCCTGAATCTGGTCTAGATCTAACATTCTATGGTTCCCCTAACGGGATTAAGAACCTAAGAAACCATGGATCCACAATTCTTAACTAAAATAAGAAGGGAAAAATGAGGAGAAATTCAAATAGACTAGATCCAAGAAATTACCTTACTTCGAATATAATTTTGAACCCCTTCTTTATTAATTTACATCATTTTCCTCCAGATCTTGAATCAGAATTTTCGTAAACTAATTATTCTATTTTTCTGAAGAGATTTGAGGAGGAAGAAGAATGGCAGAGCTTAGGCGGCTTCTCATAAAATTTGGGAATTAGGCTAGTGTAACGACCCGGCTTTTTGCTCGGTTTTCGCCGATAATTAAACCAACTTAAACCATTCATAAAGACAGATTGTTAGGGGTACTTACACATTTGCACAAAATAAAAAGAACTTTTCCATTATCATTAAAATAATATTACACCAGAGTTACAAGAGGTACATCATAGTACATCGGTAACACAGCGGAAAAGATACTAAACTCAGCGGAAGAATATGCATGCTCCAAGATATAATAGCTCCGGCTAAACCAGCATCCTGCTCCAACCACTCCAAGTCTAAACTGCAAACCAAACTACTAGGCTGCCCGTACAAAAATTATGGCCATTAGAGTTTAGGTGTGAGAACAATAAACTCCAAGTCAGTCATGGGACTGGTGTGAGTACTCAAAACAGTTGTTTTTAGGGTTTATTTTAAAGTTAGGTAATTCACCGGACCACGTCGCTAATGCATAACGGGTTTACCCCATCTGAATATCAGTGCATAGAAATTCGCAATGACTTTTTGAAAATGAAACTAACATAAGGTCTCGCGGCACACACACAATGCAAACGCACACATGGGCGAGGTTTCTCCTTATGCAGTCAAAAATGGTTTCTACATGAAAATCCTCTTTCAATACTATAATACAGTGTGAAACAATTTCGAACGTAAATGTACAAATCCTAGCCAGCATAAGTACCATATATTATACTGATGTATGATATACAGTAAAAATCATACGAGTTTGTAGCGGAGATTGGGTTTCCAACAATGACCAGGAAAAGGAACTTCCTTCCGAACCGAATTTTGTACACCTCTAGAAGGATCTTCGAGGATCAACAGTGATGCTCCTCATGCCAACACAAGGTCGGGTAACCCTTTAACTGGGTAACTTAGAGTACGCCTGAGTATGTCATCTCCCGGTCATTACCGACCTTTCCGAGCGCACGCCAAAAACAACCACAAAAGTAGATGCTTTTACCATATAGATTAATACCTGAGCTCCATACCATTGTACACCTTTTATCTAGAAGGAGACAACACCCCATAACCTTGCTGCATTTCTTCCTGTTTTGGCCAATTACCGGGGTGTAAGGCTTGCCGAGGTCCCGATATACACAAAGCTACGCTTAAATAAGCCATGCTCTTTGATCATCCTAAGCTCACCACATAACTTAAGTATGCCACATTGTCCATTCACAACACACCACCGATTTCTATCGATATATAACATCTAAGCTCATACGTCTTAGAGAAGGGTGTTAAGCAAGAAAATAAATTCTCTGCTACCAAACAGGTATATATTTAACAGAGATCGGTGCTACGCAGTCAATTACAATGTCAGACACACAATCCATAAATGTTCGTTTTGGGTCTGAACGAAACAATAATCTGAAATTTCTTCACATATGTTTAGGCTTCTTGCCACTTAGCTGATATAAAATCCATCGGCAAATGGGAGCTACCCATTTGAGACATTCAACAAGTCGTCCTTACAATATGAAGGGTCCCGGTCTTCAGTACCGTCTTCAACGTTTTCAATTGCTCCACAACGTCGTATTATTACTTGGAATGGTTTTCGGACATACATCCGATCTCGGTCTTCCCAAATAGTAAGCGCATCTTTTAAAACACAATTACGGAACACACAGGCTTTCAACCAAATCTCCTTCCATCTTAGATTTTGTTAAATTAAGTTTCTTTAAACCCATTCAAGTTATAACAAAATCCATATTTAACCTTTCTCTTTTACAACACATCCCTTAAATCAAAGATAATTTATCCCCAAAGCCTTAATTTATTTTTCGTTTGATAACTTGTTGTCAAAACCCAGTTTCCTTTGAAAATCCTTTAATCCATATTTCAACCATAGTTTCCAATTAAATCGATTTTCCAACATTCAATTCTTTAATCTTAACTAAAAGATTATACTTGGTTCCCAATTTCTTATTTTTAATTTTCTCAAATCAAAGATTTGACTAAATCCCAATTTACGATATGAATTTCCACAACTCAATCTCATTGGGCTTCAAGAATGATATTGTTGAAGATATGATTCACGACAAAACCCAAATCAGTCGATATTGAACATAAGTTACACAGAAAATTTATCTACTTATAATCGATATCAATTCTCATAATCAACGAATACTATAAGTGGAATAACATTATAATAAAAATATCTTCCAAATTCCTCAGATAGTATATGTTTACACCAAAGAATTTCATATCAAATATTCGAAGATTATTTCTATCCAACTTATCCCAATCAAATTCGGAAACCCATATCTTACTTAAAAGATTTATCTAACTCTTAGACATTAGATCTGAATAGAAATACCATCAACTTACTTGATATTAATCTCGATAACCAACTCACACTATAAGCGAAATAACAGTGAACTACTTTTCAAATTTCTCAAATAGTAAGAGTCATCATTTACCAAATTAATATCAAACATCCGAAGATCTCCAACCATATCTAATTATTTTAAATTGAAACCCATATTAATATCAATTTAAATTCCATATAAAATATTTCCAATACTTTTAGACCTTTGAAAACATTCCACAAATCATTACTTATAGTTCGGAAAATAGTTTACGGTTTAAAACTTCAAAATAGATTGTTTTCGAAGGAAGCGTTACAATAGCATTTCAAAAGTGTTACAAAAGCGTTACGAAACAGTTATCTTAACTATTTTGATCAAAATATCATTTATCTTAGCCAAAACTTAAACTTGACAATTCAAAATACCTTTTCATAATTTGTAATGACTTTATTTTTTCCATATTTCTAAAACATTTAATAATAGCTGTTTATAGTTATGGTCAACAATTGTTCTTACATCGACCTTTTCCAAAACGGTTTCAAACATAACTTGAAAATTATAACTCGAATTTAAAATCTACTTTCACTTATTTGAAATTCTTGTTAATGGAAATCAGATGTTTTTCATTTTCTAGAAATCTGATTTAGATTGAAAAAGTTATAAGCGTTTAAAGTTTGCGTCTAAAATTCATAGACTGTCGTTGTGCGACAAGCTATATTTTGACCATAATAACCATTATTCTACCATACTTCAAAATACCTTAGAAAACCATTATATCCTTATATAACCCTTTTAAAATCATTCAAATTTACTTTCCAAATTATTTTGGATCTAAAATTCAACTTTTATTTTTACTTAATAAATCAAATTCCAATTCATTTCTAAATTCAAATAACTTCAGATTAACCATCTCATTCGTCGGATCAGTTAGGGATAGCCAGGAGAGCAAGAAACTTTATTTCCAAACCCAAGCCTAGACACTATCCTCTCTGTCAATCCTAGAATGTTCCAGTATTTATTTATTCATTTAAAGGATTTTATCAATATATATGAATTCATACATATGGTCTTTCCAAATTATTAACCTTCAAATTCAATAATGATATTGCTTCTAATTACGAAGGAGATTTGTCGGTCACCAATGTGATACCATAATTGTTGTGTCAAAGTGTGTGCAAAACAACATCAACAACCATTTAAACATCCATAGAAACAATCATCAACATAATTAAATAAATCATAACTGTACACAAGCGTTATAACACTAACGCTTAATAGTGTGTGTGTGGTCTAAACTACGCATCCATCATCCATCACAACAAACATCAATCATGATTAACCACTAATAATTCATCACTATATTTAAATTAGTCTAACTACTAATGAAGTATATAAACCGTGGTTAAAGAGTTCTCACCCAACAGCTTACCAAATCTTTACGGTAGGCGTGCCTAGTTGAGCGAACCATCAGACAATATTTCGGCGTGACGTCATCTTCACCAATATATATATATATATATATATATATATATATATATATTAATTTCTCTCTCTATCATAAGAGGAGGAGGATGACGACGAACTTCGGCAAGGTGATGGTGGAAAAGAAGAAGACTTATGCCATGGAAACCATGGTCATAAACTTAAGGAGGAGGAAGATAGGAAAAATGAAAATGAATGATAAAAAGTGAAGTAAAGAGCTCCTTATATAGGAAAGGAGTAGTAAGGAGGTAAAGACACATAGGGGGACAAGTGGAAACCATGCATGAAAGGAGGCATGCAAAAATACAATTGTCCTAACACTTGTCTTAAGGAGGAAAAGTGATCTTTTGGTAGCATTTCCTTTAAAATGCTATGAAAACTAAGGACAACACTTAGTTCTAACACTATTAATTCATTTTATGGTTTGACAAATCCGATCAAACGACGAATTTAATCAATAAATCCAAACTTACTAATAATCATTATCATTTATAATTCAAGTAAAATTTATCATATAACTTATCAAAATTATTAAATATTCTAAACCATATATATTTATATCAAATTCAAATTTAAATTCAAATTAAGCAATAAAAATTCCAATTTTAAATTGGTTAAAAATTCTGGATTGTTACATTCACCCGTCCCCTTAAAAAATTTTGTCCTCGAAAAGGAAAAGGAATCACCATTACCCGTTCTCATAATGGATATACCAGGTAGAATATTCTAACACACATATTTATGGATAACCATATTTACATGTCCTCCAATGATATCTTCCAATCACCCATTATATTTGATTCATCATTTACTAGGCCAATTACTTATACTCAACCATTTACCTCCTTCAAGAAAATTCAAAGTTATAAATTTATTCTCTTAGATCTTGTCTTGCACATACAATGGTTATGAAACTTATTCCTTTTCAGTTTCCAAAATTACCATTATTCTTTATACGAAAAAGTCGATCCTTGGAACTCAACTTATCTAAACGTTTCAGTTTAGGAAATTTCTTCTTGCTATTCCTGCTTTCTAAATAACCTTCAACAAAATTTTGAAACTTAATTCACATAGTATCCATGCTTAATCATACAGTCCCTTTTATGACCGCAATATACTTTAGAACTTATCAACTATCCAAAATCGCTGATAATTCCAGATTTTTGTTCCTTGTGTTGTTTAGTTTTGGCTATCCTCATTAACTATTCCAAATTCAAGGTTACGAAACTTATTTTCTTCAAATTTAGAGAAACACTATTTAGAAATATTTTTATTAACATCATTAACCAACGTAGCCCTTAACCAAAATATCGCCAAATATCTTATAGTCATATTGAATTCTCAAGATATTTGCATTTCAAAATTTAATCAGTTGGGGAGGACTAATTATCAATATTCTAATTGATTAATTACAACTTTGCCTTTAAATCATGCCTAAACTACCTTTTCTATATTTGGATTGCTTATGTAAATTACAACTTTATATAAATGTCTTTTAATTAACTGAGAAATTCCAATCACAAAATGTCTGTGCTCAAGTTTTTAATTTCCAAATATTTTCAAAGATATTTTTCCTTTATATTCAAAATATATCCTTTCAAAATTAATTCCAAAGTAACTGCCAATTCTTACTCAAAATTTTGATTTAAGTTTTCACATTATACATCTTTTCAAGACCATATATATATATATATATATATATATATATATATATATATATATATATCACAAACGCATTTTCTCAAAACTCTTTACTGGCTTACCTCTTACCAACAAGTTTACCTGGTATAATTCTTATAACCCAATTTAATTTTCACTTTTCCATTTAAGTTCACATCAATTTACCAAACAATTTCAAACACTTATATTGATGTTTTAATCGGAATCATATAGTCATCCACTTTTGAAACTCAAGAATACATACTGATGATGCTGCATTCATCAACAGAATCATCTTCAAGCAACAAGAGTGTGATTCTATATCTATCTAGTATACTTAAGACTTCATATATATGTTGATCAGACGTATATGCAAAATCTTCCTATACTCGATAGTCCAACCTCAACATCGAATACAATACTCAAATTCTAATATTTAATTTCTAACAATATTGATTAGTTTCTTTAGAGGAGAATTACCTTAATAATTTTTACCCAAGTTTTTCTCTTAACATGAATTCTAATATATTATAATCCCAAACTTAATTAATTTTACTTGGAATGCGCTCTCTCAAATGTAGTACTCCAAAATCTCACATAGTGCATTACTAACCCTATCTCTAATGAGATATTATAACTCTGATGAGTCTTTCCTTTTGTTCAAATGAGTCGTACCCCATAGCTTTGTATAAACCAAAGCTTTGATACCACCAATGTAATGACCCGGCTTTTTGCTCGGTTTTCGCATGTAATTAAACCAACTTAAACCGTTCATAAAGATGGATTGTTAAGGGTACTTATACATTTGCACAAAATAAAAAGAACTTTTCCATTATCATTAAAATAATGTTACATCAGAGTTACAAGAGGTACATCAGAGTACATCGGTTACACAACGGAAAAAATACTAAACTCAGCGGAAGAATATGCATGCTCCAAGATATAATAGCTCCAGCTAAACCAGCATCCTGCTCCAACCACTCCAAGTCTAAACTGCAAACCAAACTACTAGGATGCCCGTGCAAAAATTATGAGCACCCAAAGTTTAGGTGTGGGAACAATAAACTTCAGGTCAGTTATGGGACTGGTGAGAACTCAAAACAGTTATTTTTAGGTTTATTTTTAAGTTAGGTAATTCACCGGACCACGCCGCTAATGCGGAACGGGTTTACTCCATGTGAATACTAGTGCATAGAAATTTGCAATGACTTTTTGAAAAATGAAAATAACATAAGGTCTCGTGGCACACACGCAATGCAAACACACACATGGGCGAGGTTTCGCCTTATGCAGTCAAAAATGCTTGATACGTGAAAATCCACTTTCAATACCATAATATAGTGTGAAACCAATTTCGAAAGTAAATGTACAAATCCTAGCCAGCATAGGTACCATATACTATACTGATGTATTGTGACGGCCCGCCCCGCACCAGCCTGCATTTCCTCCGAAGGTGCGCTATACACATGCCCGACTAGCACGGAACGGTCGCCAAAGAGAGGAAAGAAGAGAATGAACTAACAAGGAACCTGTAGAATGTCTCATAGCGCATGGAACAAAATATTATAATAACATAATCTTGACATAAAACAGGCGAGACAGTGCATAAGCTGAAAACTAAACCAACATAGCAGCGGAAATCCAAATACATCTTATGATCCAACATCATTATTACAATTTTAAACTGTCTCTAAAGCAAAAGAAAGCTAAAGTAGAAGATGCACTATTAATGCCCAAGCAGTGATCTTCAACAACATAGGGAGAATATCTATATGTATCATACGTGGAAGCCTCCTGCTTGTCTCCGGATCAGCTACTCGTGCATACCCAACTAACCTGTCTTTAGTCTGCTCGTGAGAGCACCCAAAGTAATAAGAAGAGACATAAAACTCTGGGTCAGACAAAAAGTCTGGTATGAACGATAAGCAGCTAAACAGAACAATGATAGGTATACTAAATCATACCTGAACCTGGACCTGCAACTAAAGAGTTAGCACTACATACCGTACAATACTCTAAGGTGCCACTGAACAGATGGTGTAAAGATAACGGGGGTGGGGGTGTGCATGTCATAATGATGGCAAACAAATCAACTATAGCAATCATCCTCACATCTCTAACTCAGTGCGAAAGCATACGATGTCCACCACTGTCAATCACTAGACCCATCGAAGTAGTGACGGAATTTGACTTGTACAACTACTGCTAATACCAAGCTTACCACATGGAGTCATGACCAAATCTTTACAAATGACCCCACTTCATTGGTCTTTAGCTCTTTAGTTGTACCTAGGCCACTATGGCTCTGAATCCTTCCACGTACTCCCTACACATAGTGATTCAAAGTTACAGACATCGACAACCCCTTAGCACACGTCCCGCGGCAAAGCCCAATCATGAAGCTCACTCATTGGTTCCCATCTGGATCCTGAGTCAAAGCTCCTCATTTGGACCTCCTTTGCATCCCGGGTTTTGGTCGAATTGGAGTTGGCCTTCAGAAGAGTCGTTATGTAGAAATAGAAGTACACGTCCGGTTCGGTTCGGTCACCCACGCTCGGTTCGGTTCGGGTTCATCTCCTCCATGCGGTTCGGTTCAGCTTCTCACATGTGGCTCGGTCCGGTCCAGTGGTAAAGTGCCAAGGTCCTACTTATAGTGTCAAGTTCTGATCTGATCCAACCTTCCTTGTTGTCTCTTTCGTTTGCACGCCTCAGAAGATGCCAGCTACTGTTCGGTTCGGTAGCCGATTCGATCCCACGCCCTAGCTCCGATCCGATCCCCCTTTTGTCTCTCCGATCGATCATCTGCCCAACTCCAACTCTAAGCAAATGGCCTTCCTTCTCGCCAAGCCCCTTATGCTAAGTTCCAATCTGAATCAAGTCCACTTGCCCGGTTCTCCTATCCGATCCGAGCCCAGTAATCCGATCCGATCCGGTTTGAAACCCTGCACATTTCCTGTAACTTTCCAGCGACTGTTTTATGCCATTCGACGGCGTTTTCAACTAATCTATCACTTCTAGACAATCACAAAGCATACTATACAGTCATAGCAACATGTATAATCATTCACAATCACCAAAACAATAATTTGGTAGGTTAAAACGGATCAAACATAGCCAAAATCCCATATTTTCCCTTAAACATGTTTAAGCAAATCTAATGATATGATTAGCAAAACTTAACCTAATTAACCCAAACTTCTAACAGAGGTCTAAAACATCATTTTAGAATTTATAAATATTTTTCCAGATTTTTAACGTGTATAAATTCACTAATTATCACTAATTACCCCTAATTAGCCGTAATTAGTGAGAAACCTTGCAAATCACTCACCTTGGCCACAATCTTTAGATCTGATATAATCTACTGTTATGGCACTATTCCCAATGAAACACAGCAGCTCTAACCTTGCTTTGGCACTATTCCTCCTTAATTTGATGTAGTTTAAGCCAATACTTGATTAAGAAGTGATTAGAGGTGTTTTTAGATGTTGGAGGCCATTGTTAGGTTGAAGAGCGGGTTTGTGGCAGCTGGAAAATGAGTGAAAAACCGAAATTCTAACCCTAGCAGCCCTTAAATACCTCAAATCCCGAAATTCCCCTTTGGGCCTAGTTGTTAATCACCCGGTTAAACCCAATTAAGCTATTTTTCACCATCTGAAATTTGTTTCAGCCATATCTCCCAAACGGTGAGTCCGTTTGGCTATTGTGACCACTCTACGGAATTGTAAACCATCATTCGGAGCCAATGGAAGTGGTTTCAGGTCAAAACTCCTTTCCAATCAAAAGTTATGGCCAAAACAAGATTATCTAGGGGCAAAACGGTCATTTGAAAATCGGGAAAAATCCTGAGCATGGGAAATGACCCCAATAGTCGTCTCCCAAAGTTACATGACTATACGACTTCGTATATGAAAGGAATAAATATCCTACGACCCTATGATGCGTAGAATGCGGGTCGTTACACTCTCCCCCCTTAAGAAATTTCGTCCCCGGAATTCCTTAACCCAAAACATACCAAGGATCTCGCATGCCTACCAATCATATATAACAACCAAACATGCAAAACAAACAAAACAACCTATCCTAGCATGCAGAAAGACTAAATCGAAACTGAAACCTTGCTAGGCGAAGAGTTCTGCATACGTCTTCCTAATGCTCTCCTTTGTCTCCCAAGTACAGTCATTCTCATTCTCGCCCCCACTGAACTTTGACTAGATTCACCGTTTCCTCCGAAGTTGCTTCGTATCGTTCCCAACAATATGCATAGGCTTGCGGTTCCCAACCGCCTCGGGTTCAACTTCGATATCATCCAACTGGCCAGGTGAAATAGTCACATCTGGGTCGTGCACGAACTTCCTTAACTGGGAAACATGAAATACGTTGTGAACTGCTGCCATCTTCTCTGGTAATTCAACTTTATATGCCAAATTCCCAATTTGCTCTAGAACTGGGAATGGACCAACAAATCTTGGTGCTAACTTGCCTCTCCTGCCAAATCGTATCACGCTCTTCAACGAAGAAATCTTGATAAACACCAAGTTGCCAATGGAGAACTTTAATTATCTTCTCCTCTTATCAGCATAACTCTTATGCCTATCTTGGGCAGCCTTCACTCGCTGTTGGATAATCTTAATCTTAGTTGAAGTTTCTCTTATCACATCTGGTCCAAGCACAAACTTCTCACCAGTTTCTAACCAACATGACGGTGAGTTGCACGGTCTTCCGTACAAAGCTTCAAATGGAGCCATACCAATACTGGATTGATAACTATTATTGTATGCAAACTCTACTAGATGCAAATGGTCATCCCATGACCCACCAAAATCCAATACAAAGGCTCTCAAGAGGTCTTCTACTATACGATTCACCCTCTCTGTTTGACCATCGGTTTGAGGATGATACGCGGTACTAAGATGTAGTTCTGATCCTAACGCCTCTTGTAAGCTTTTCCAAAATCCACTAGTGAACAAAGGATCTCGGTCACTCACAATGCCTTTGGGTATTCCATGAAATCTCACTACCCACTTTATATACGGTTCCGCTAACTTAGCTGCCGTCCTGTTTGACTTGATGGGTATAAATCTTGCGCTCTTAGTAAATCGGTCCACAATCACCCAAATGCTATCATGGCCCGATCTAGTCCTTGGTAACCCATCAATGAAATCCATTGACACTTGTTCCCATTTCCATTCTGGAATTTCTAATGGTTGTAGCAAACCACTAGGCTTCTTCTGCTCAGCTTTAACTAGCCGGCAGTTCATGCATTTGGATATAAACTTCCCAATGTCTCTTTTCATCCCTTCCCAGTAGTAGGTCTGCTTCATTTCTCGGTACATCTTGTTACCACCGGGGTGTATAATCAGTTTTGAGTGATGACATTCTCTAAGCACTTCATATCTCAATCCATTGACATTGGGTACAACTAGTCTTCCATTCTTTCTAAGCCATCCATCTCGATCAAGCCCATACTTGTTCATCTCTCCGTCGATTCCCATCTCTAACTTTGAGATGATTTCCAACAGGTTAGGATCGCTCCTCTGACTAGAACCAATCCGCTCAATCAAAGTGGGTCTGATCGTCAAACTTGCTAACAATTCTGGATCCAGTTCGCACTTTGGTCTGAAATCATACCCAGCGATGTACTCCAATTGCTTCCATTCTAGAAACATAACCCCTAAACTGACATGTCTCCTACTCAATGCATCAGCTACCACATTGCCCTTTCCTGGTGTGTATGCGATATTGAAATCATAGGAAGCTAAGAATTCTAACCACCTTTGTTGTCGGAGATTTAGATCCTTTTGAGAGAAAAGATACTTTAACGATTTATGATCGGTAAACAGCTCGAATCTTTCTCCCAAGAGATAATGTCTTCACATCTTCAATGCAAACACGATCGCTGCCAATTCCAAATCATGGGTAGGGTATCTTTTCTCATGCGGTTTCAGTTGCCGACTTGCATAAGCTACAACCTTACATCCTTGCATCAATACAGCACCAAGTCATGTGCCACATGCATCCGTATATACTGTCATATCTTCATTCCCCTTAGGAATGACTAACACTGGTGCACATGTCAACTTTTCCTTTAGGCTCTTGAATGCATTCTCGAACTTTTCATCCCAGACGAAAGCTTGATTCTTTTTGGTCAACTGAGTCAACGGTGCTGCTATCTTGGAGAAGTCTTGGATAAACTTACGATAATATCCAGCTAATCCCAAGAAACTTCTTATGTCCGTTGCATTCTTGGGCGTAGACCAATCTTGTACCGTAGCCACCCTCGCAGGATCCACGGCTATACCATTTTCTGAAACAACATGGCCCAATAATCTCACTTCCCTCCTCCAGAAGTGACACTTAGAAAACTTTGCTTTCAATTGGTGTTTTCTCAACACCTCCATCACTTTCTCAAATGTTCCTTGTGTTCTTCCTCTGTCCTCGAATAGACCAAAATATCATCCACGAACACAAGGACAAACTTATTCAACTGATCCCTGAATACTCTATTCATAAGATCCACAAAATATGCTGGTGCATTGGTCAACCCAAATGGCATGACCAACCATTCATAAAATCCAGACGGCGTCCGAAATGCCCTTTTTAGCTATACTCTCAGCTTCCACTCTAAGCTGATGACAACCTGTCGCGAAATCCAACTGAGAGAATACTCTCGCGCCACTCAACTGATCAAACAAATCATCTATCCGCGGTGGAGGATACTTATTCTTCCTTGTCACTTTATTCAACTCGCGGTAGTCTACACAAAAACGAAGGGAACCATCTGTCTTGGTAGCAAACACAATTGGTGCTCCCCATTCAGAAACACTCCTTCTAATAAATCCCTTCTTCAAAAGATCGCTGACTTGCACCCCGAGCTCTCGCTGCTCCCTTGGTGCCATACGACGAAGTGGCATCACTGTAGGTCTGGCATCTTTCACTAAATCAATACGGAACTCAATCTCTCGGTGTGGTGGAAGCCTGGTCACTTCCTCGAAAACGTCTGGATACTGGCCAACCACGGGCAAACCTGACAACTCACTATGCGGAATATCGAGGGAATTTAGAAAACTAGCCATTACCCCATCACCGGGTAAACCACCAAACACTACCCCCAGCCCACTATCCGCTCTAGCTGTCACCAAAAAGCCCTCACAGTCTGCTACCACGCCATATCTTTGGAGCCAATCGACTCCCAAAATAATGCCAAACCCAGTAAAGCCCAAAACAAAGCAATCACAAACAAATATGCATCCATGAATCGATAGGACCACATTACAACAAATCATGCTAAGGTTAGTTGAACCACCAATCGGGCTCGTCACTACTAAAGGCCTATCGACAATCTCAGGTTCCAATCCCAACCTACCTACCAGGTCACTATATATGAAAGAACTGGAAGCCCCGATATCAAACAAAACTCTAACAGGAACATCATAAACAGAAAGCATACCTTGAATAACAACATTCTTTCCTTTCTCCGCCGCAGTTGGGGCATTCGACGAAGAAGAAATAGCATTAAGGGCATATGCTTTCACCACCTGCTTCTCTTTAGGGGGTTGCAGACACTTGTCTTTGTGATGTCCTACTTGGCCACAGTTGAAGCACTTCCTATCTGCTGGCTTGGCCCGACAACTACTAGCATAATGGCCCTTCTTACCACAGCTGAAGCACTCAACATCTTTCTTATTCTTTTTTTGGCCATCCTTATTCTGGTTCTGCTTCCTCTTATTCTGAGAACCACTCTTGCCTCCACCACTTGCTTGTGGCTTCGGCTCCTCTACAGATGCAACCTCAGTCTTCGACTTAGGGTAAAGACTCTCTGACCTCAATGCTTTCCCCACAATCGACTCAAACGTAACATCGATGTGGTTAATAAGCCTTTCCCCCAAGTACTGATCCAAGCCAGTTATGAACTTCTCATTCTTCTTCTCGGCAGTATCAATAAGAGATAACCCATACTTCGACAAAGTGTCGAATTCGGCAATATACTCCGAGACATCTCTGCCATTCTGCTTGAGTTCCAAGAATTTCTTAAACAACACTGACTTCTGAGCAGCTGGAATGAACTTATCGCTAAAGTGAGCCTTAAACTGCTCCCAAGTAATCTGATCCTCGGGAGTAGCTGCCTTTATAGCATTCCACCAATTCATTGCCCGTCCTTGCAGCTGACGGTATGCTAGCCTTCTCTTCATCGCATCCTCGATACCCAAGTCGTCGAAGATACGCTCGCAGCTATCCAACCAATCCTGAACATCCATATCCGATTCCGTTCCGTGGAACGGCTTCCCACCAAGACTAGTATAATCCTTGTTCAGCTTGGCGAAATCGGCCCTAGGCGCCTGCACTATTGGACCACCACCATTACCATTATTGGGAGTTGCTCTCTGCACATCCCTAAGCATCTCTCTCATGAGGTCAATGAACATCGTCCTCATGTCAGCAGCATTCCCATTATTGGCTCCTCTACCGGCACCTCTTGCGTATCGGCTCATCGTTCAATCTGTAAAGAGAAAACGATTAACCATCTCCATAGTGGTGCTAGTGCAGTGCGACTTCATCCTTAGCTATACTAATAGTATATATATAGCTTTTGAAAACCAAAATAATCACAAATACGTGCTCTCATATACGTATACTATCTCTCCCTGATGACTTCCCTAGGTTAACTACACAACCTAGAGCTCTGATACCAAGTGTGACGGCCCGCCCCACACCAGCCTGCATTTCCTCCGAAGGTGCGCTGTACACATGCCCAACTAGCACGGAGCGATCGCCAAAGAAAGGAAAGAAGAGAATGAACTAACAAGGAACCGATAGAATGTCTCACAGCGCATGGAACAAAATATAATAATAACATAATCTTGACATAAAACAGGCGAGACAGTGCATAAGCTGAAAACTAAACCAACATAGCAGTGGAAATCCAAATACAGCTTATGATCCAACATCATTATTACAACTTTAAACTGTCTCTGAAGCAAAAGAAAACTAAAGTAGAAGATGCACAACTAATGCCCAAGCAGTGATCTTCAACAACACAGGGAGAATATCTATATGTATCATACGTGGAAGCCTCCTGCTCGTCCCCGGATCAACTACTCGTGCATACCCAGCTAACATGTCTCTAGTCTGCTCGTGAGAGCACACAGCGTAATAAGAAGAGACATAAAACTCTGGGTCATAAAAAAAGTCGGTATGAGCGATAAGCAGCTAAATAGAACAATGACAGGTATACTAAACCATACCTGGACCTGCAACCAAAGAGTTAGCACTACATACCGTACAATACTCTAAGGTGCCACTGAACAGATGGTGTAAAGATAACGGGGGTGGGGGTGTGCATGTCATAATGATGGCAAAAAAATCAACCATAGCAATCATCCTCACATCTCTCACTCAGTGCGTAAAGCATACGATGTCCACCACTGTCAATCACTAGACCCATCGAAGTAGTGACGGAGTTCGACTTGTACAACTACTGCTACTACCAAGCTTACCACATGGAGTCATGACCAAATCTTTACAAATGACCCCACTTCATTGGTATTTATCTCTTTAGTCGTACCTAGGCCACTATGGCCCTGAATCCGTCCACGTACTCCCTACACATAGTGATTCAAAGTTACAGACATCGACAACCCCTTAGCACACGTCCCACAGCAAAGCCCAATCATGAAGCTCACTCATTGGTTCCCATCTGGATCCTGAGTCAAAGCTCCTCATTTGGACCTCCTTTGCATCTCGGGTTTTGGTCGAATTGGAGTTGGCCTTCAGAAGAGTCATCATGTAGAAATAGAAGTACACGTCCGGTTCGGTTCGGTCACCCATGGTCGGTTCGGTTCGGGTTCATCTCCTCCATGCGGTTCGGTTCAGCTTCTCACATGTGGCTCGGTCCGGTCCGGTGGTAAAGTGCCAAGGTCCTCCTTATAGTGTCAAGTTCCGATCCGATCCAACCTTCCTTGTTGTCTCTTTCATTTGCATGCCTCAGAAGATGCCAGCTCCGGTTCGATTCAGTAGCCGATCCGATCCCACGCCCTAACTCCGATCCGATCCCCTTTTTGTCTCTCCGATTCGATCCTCTACCCAACTCGAACTCTAAGCAAATGGCCTTCCTTCTTGCCAAGTCCCTTATGCTAAATTCCAATCCGAATCAAGTCCACTTGCCCGGTTCTCCTATCCGATCCGAGCCTAGTAATCCGATCCGATCTGGTTTGAAACCCTGCACATTTCCTGCAACTTTCCAGCGACTGTTTTACGCCATTCGACGGCGTTTTCGACCAATCTATCACTTCCAGACAATCACAAAACATACCATACAGTCATAGCAACATGTATAATCATTCACAAACACCAAAACAATAAATTGGTAGGTTAAAACGGGTCAAACATAGCCAAAATCCCATATTTTCCCTTAAACATGTTTAAGCAAATCTAATGATATAATTATCAAAACTTAACCAAATTAACCCAAACTTCTAACAGAGGTCTAAAACATCATTTTAGAATTTATAAATATTTTTCCAGATTTTTAACGTGTATAAATTCGCTAATTATCAATAATTACCCCTAATTAGCTGTAATTAGTGAGAAACCTTGCAAATCACTCACCTTGGCCACAAATGAACTTTAGATCTGAAATAATCTACTGTTACGGCGATGTTCACAATGCAACGCAGAAGCTCGAACCTTGCTTTGGCGCTATTCCTCCTTAATTTGATGTAGTTTAAGCCAAAACTTGATTAAGAAGTGATTAGAGGTGTTTTTAGATGTTGGAGGCCATTGTTAGGTTGAAGAGAGGGTTTGTGGCGGCTTGAAAATGAGTGAAAAACTGAAATCCTAACCCTAGCAGCCCTTAAATACCTCAAATTCCGAAATTCCCCATTGGGCCTAGCTGTTAATCACCTGGTTAAGCCCAATTAAGCTGTTTTTCACCATCTGAAACTTGTTTTAGCCATATCTCCAAAACAGTGAGTCCGCTTGGCTAACGTGACCACTCTACGGAATTGTAAACCATCATCCGGAGCCAATGGAAGTCGTTTCAGGTCAAAACTCCTTTCCAATCAAAAGTTATGGCCAAAACAAGATTAGCTAGGGGCAAAACGATCATTTAAAAATCGGGAAAAATCATGAACATGGGAAAAGACCCCAATAGTCGTCTCCCAAAGTTACATGACTGTACGACTTCGTTTGTGAAAGGAATAAATATCCTATGACCGTATGATGCGTAGAATGCGGGTCGTTACATGTATGGTATACAATCAAAATCGTACGGGCTCGTAGCGGAGATTGAGTTTCCAACAATGACCAGGCAAAGGAACTTCCTTCCGAACTGAATTTTGAACACCTCTAGAGGGATGCACGAGGATCAACAGTGATGCTCCTAATGCCAAGTGTGCGCTAATAACAACCACAAAAGTAGATATATGTTTAATAGAGTACGCCTGAGTATGTCATCTCCTGGTCGTTACTGACCTTTCCAAGTGTGCGCTAATAACAACCACAAAAATAGATGCTTTTACCACATAGGTTCATACCTGGGCTCCATACCATAGTACACCTTTTATCTAGAAGGAGACAATACCCCATAACCCTGCTACATTTCTTCCTATTTTGGCCAATTACCGGGGTGTGAGGCTTGCCGAGGTCCCGATATACACAAAGCTATGCTTAAATAAGCCATGTTTTGATCATCCTAAGCTCACCACATAACTTAAGTTTGCCACATTGTCCATTCACAATGCATCACTGATTTCTATCGATGTATAACCTCTAAGCTCATATGTCTTAGAGAAGGGTGTTAAGCAAGAAAATAAATTCTCCACCACCAAATAGATATATGTTTAATAGAGATCAGTACGCATTCAATTACAATGTCAGACACACAGTCCATAAATGTTCGTTCTGGGTCAGAACGAAACAACAATTCGAAATTCCTTTACATATGTTTGAGCTTCTTGCCACTTAGCTGATATAAAATCCATCTGAAAATGGAAGCTACCCATTTGAAACATTCAGCAAGGCGTCCTTACGATATAAAGAGTCCCGGTCTTCAGTATCGTCTTCAATTGCTCCACAACGTCGTATTATTACCTGGAATGGTTTTCGGACATACATCCGATCCCAGTCTTCCCAAATAATATGCGTAATTTTTAAAACACAATTACAGAACACACAGGCTTTCAATCAAATCTCCTTCCATTTTAGATTTTGTTAAATTTCTTTAAAACCATTCTCAAATTATAATAAAATCCATATTTAACCTTTCTCTTCTACAATGCATCTCTTAAATCAAAGATAATTTAGCCCCAAAGCCTTAATTAATTTTTCGTTTGATAACATGTTATCAAAACCCAGTTTCCTTTGAAAATCCTTTAATCCATATTTCAACCATAGTTCCAAATTAAATTGATTTTCCAATATTCAATTCTTTAATCTTAACTAGAAGATTATATTTGGTTCCCAATTTCTTATTTTTAGTTTTCTCAAATCAAGGATTTGATTAAATCCCAATTTACGATATGAATTTCCACAACTCAATCTCATTGGGTTTCAAGAATGATATCGTTGAAGATATGATTCACGAAATAACCCAAATCAATCTATATTAAACATAAGTTACATAGAAATTATATCTACTTATATTCGATATCAATTCTCATAATCAATGAATACTATAAGTAGAATAATGATATAATAATAATATCTTCCAAATTCCTCAAATAGTATACGTTTACACCAAAGAATTTCATTTCAAATATCCGAAGATTATTTCTATCCAACTTATCCCAATCAAATTGGAAACCCATATCTTACTTAAAAGATTTATCCAACTCTATGACATTAGATTTGGACAGAAATACCATCAACTAATACTTAATATTAATCTCGATAACCAACTCACACTATAAGTGGAATAACAGTGAACTACTTTTTAAAGTCCTCGAATAATAAGAGTCATCATCTACCGAATTAATATCAAACATCTAAAGATTTATCTCCAACCATATCCAATTATTTAAAATTGAAACCCGTATTAATATCAATTTATATTCCGTATAAAATATTTCTAATACTTTTAAACCTTGAAAACATTCCACTAATCATTACTTATAGTTCGGAAAATAGTTAACGGTTTAAAACTTCAAAATAGATTGTTTTGGAAGGAAGCCTTACAATAGCATTTCAAAAGTGTTACAAAAGCGTTACAAAACAGTTATCTTAATTATTCTGATCAAAATATCGTGTATCTTAGCCAAAACTTAAACTTTACAATTCAAAACACCTTTTCATAATTTGTAATGATTTTAAAAAAAATCCATTTTTTTAAAACATTTAAAAATAGCTTTTTATAGTTATGGTCAACAGTTGTTCTTACATCGACCTTTTCCAAAACGGTTTCAAGCATAACTTGAAAATTATAACTCGAATTTAAAATCTGCTTTCACTCATTTGAAAGTTCTTGTTAATGTAAATCAAACGGTCTTTCATTTTATGGAAATCTGATTTAGTTTGCAATAATTATTAGCGTTTAAAGTTTGCATCTAAAATTCACAGATTGCCGTTGTGCGATAAGCTCTATTTTGACCATAATAACCATTATTCTATGATACTTCAAAATACCTTAAAAAACCATTATATCCTTACATAACCCTTTTAAAATCATTCAAATTTACTTTCCAAATTATTTTGGATCTAAAATTCAGCTTTTATTTTTTACCTAATAAATCAAATTCCAATTCATTTCTAAATTCAAATAACTTCAAATTAACCATCCCAATTGTCAGATCAGTTAGGGATAGGCAAGGAGGGCTGGAAACTTTATTTCCGAACCCAAGCCTAGAAACTATCCTCTCTGTCATCCTAGAATGTTCCGGTATTTATTTATTCATTTAAAGGACTTTATCAATATATATGAATTCATACATATGATCTTTCCAAATTATTAACCTTCAAATTCAATAATGATATTGCTTCTAATAACGAAGGATATTTGCCGATATACAATGTGATATCATAATTGTTGTGTCATAGTGTGTGCAAAACAACATCAACAACCATTTAAACATCCATAGCAACCATCATCAACATAATTAAATAAATCATAACTGTGCACAAGCGTTATAATACTAACGCTTAATAGTGTGTGTGGTCTAAAATACGCATCCATCATCCATCACAACGAACATCAATCATCATTAAACACTAATAATTCATCACTATATTTAAATTATTCTAACTACTAATTAAATATATAAACCATGATTAAAGAGTTCTCACCCAACAGCTTTCCAAATCTTCACGGTAGGCGAGCCTAGTTGAGCGAACCATCGGACAGTATTTCGGTGCAACGTCTTCTTCACCAATATATATATATATATATATATACACACACACTAATCTCTCTCGCCCTATCATAAGAGGGGGAGGAGGAGGATGACGACAAACTTCGGCAAGGTGATGGTGGAAAAGAAGAAGACATATGCCATGGAAACCATGGCCTTAAGCTTAAGAAGAAGGAGGAAGATAGGAAAAATGAAAATGGATGATAAAAAGTGAAGTAAAGAGCTCATTATATAGGAAAGGAGGAGTAAGGAGGTAAAGACACATAATGGGACAAGTGGAAACCATGCATGAAAGGAGGCATGCAGAAATACAAGTGTCCTTACACTTGTCTTAAGGAGGGAAAGTGATCTTTTGGTAGCATTTCCTTTAAAATGCTATGAACACTACGGACAACACTTAGTTCTAATGCTACTAACTCATGTTATGATTTGACAAATCCGATCAAACGACAAATAGTGTCAATAAATCCAAACTTACTAATAATCATTCTCATTTATAATTCAAGTTAAATCTATCATATAACTTATCAAAATTATTAAATATTCTAAACAATATATATTTTGGTCAAATTCAAATTTAAATTCAAATTAGTAATAAAAATTCCAATTTTAAATTGGTTAAAAATTCTGGATCATTACAGCTAGGCACTGCTAGCCTATTTATAGGTGTTTAGGATCTTATCGTACACGCAGCTCTGAGTCATCAACGAACATGTTTAAGAAAATCGTCCAGATTCATTAACGAATCTAGCCGGATCTGGGGTGGTCGACCCTTATAGGTGTGTCGACCCCTGGGTCGACCCCCCTATAGGTCCCGCGAGCTGTATTTGGCGTAGTGGTTTGAACGTTTGAATTTCTAGAATTTATTTAAGTATTATATTTACATATAATTTCCTTACATCTATACGAAACGTCCAATGCCTATTTTACGCGTGTATATATATACACACACACACACACATACATACACGCACAACTTTTATTTCGATTTCAAAATTCAAATGGTGTTATGCCGTTATTTAATTCTTACCATAGCAACCTAACTTGAACTTTTCTCTTGCATATATATATTTTTGCACATATATACATATATATTCTCATATACATATATACATATATTTATCTACACTTTCATATATGTATATTTTTCCTTATATGTGCGTTTATACCTATTTTCTCTTTAGAACATGTGTTATTTTAGAGACGTTCCCTTAAAATAAAAATACGGGACCCGACGAGGATCGAACACTGTACCTCTTGCATGAAAGCCACATGTTCTAACCAACTAGACTACTTAGGCTTTTGTTAACAATTCTTAGAACAATGATGGTCATTGTTCTTTTCTTTTTCCTCTTTATTATGTTTTGTTACAAAATTTTATTTAAACCATTGCATGTAACTTTATCATTTCGCATGCTTTTTTTCTTTCATTTTTCTTTTATTACTAATGCATAATATTTGTAAATCATTGCATATAACGCAATTACAGTTAACACTATTAAAACACAGTTCAAAATACTGGATCGGCCTAAACTGGATCGGACAGCACTAGATCGGCCTCAATCATCTGGGTCGGACAGTACCAATGGACGGGGTAGGTCAGTTACAAACGGTCACTACAGATAGGGTCGACCTCAATTAAAGTATGGAGAGGCTGTTACATTCACTACATGAAACAGTGGACCAACATACTTCTTGCATGGAGATGCAAAGACCACAAATTCCATTTATACGGGTTGGCTTTGTTATGAAGGCTCCTGAAATGCCACGTGGCACCTACATATGAACCAATTGTTTACATGATTCCATGTATATGCTGCAAATAGTAAATGATTCATTTAGTGGCCATAACATGAACGTAAGGATCAGCAAGCAACATAGCGTCTAGAAATAGCAGCAGGTTCAAATGGACCAGGTTGTTAATTTCTACCATGGCATATTTGTAAATAAAGTGGGTCGTTTGCTTTAGGGTGCCACGTGGATCTGTAAGTTGCCAGTACAAGTATAGATTGGCTGCTCTAAATTACAAAGTGGAACAGTATGTTTCTGTACACGTGGACCAGGCACCAATGTTATAAGATGGATCGGCCTTAAGTAAACACGCGGTGGCATAAAATGTAAATAATTGGATCGGTCCCATTTGCTTGTAAATAGATCAGTGTATTAAATGGAAAATGGTTCGGTACAGTAATACAAGGTGGATCGGTGCCTTCAATGAAGATTGGATCGGTATGTCCTAAATTGGATCGGCATATTTAAATAAAGGCAGAAGCTCCTTAAAAGCAAGTCCCGATCCAAGTATACCCCGATCCAACTTTACACCTGATCCAACTTTGTGCCCGAACCAAGTTAACACCCGATCCAAAGTTCACACCCGATCCAAGTTACTACCCGATCCAAACTCCACACTCTATAATTACGAAACTGCCACTACCTTCAAACTTCTTCTATAAATAGCCCCTTGCTCCACAATTCAAGGGACCGATTCCACGACCCCGAAGGGCTGTCAAAACCATTCATACACCACTATAAAGATTCTAAAAACTTCACTAATGGCCTCCAAACTTCTCTCCTCCTTTCTCCAACATGATATGGACCTTATCTTCTCCAAGCACCATTAATTCACACTTCGATCTACTCCAAGTGATCTCCAATCGCCATAGCTCCTCTTTATTGCATGGATCTAGAATCATTTTCATGATGGAATCACGGAAAAGTGTATAATAACATGATCCGATCAATTCCACCTCGAATCTAAGTGTGATCTAAAGCATAAAGAGAGCAAAAAGCAGAGAATTGCCATAAAAGTGGTCAAGTGTAATTAATGCGATGTATGAGATGATAAAATTTGTAATTCTCTTCATGATGATGAAAGGTGATTGAAAAGTGGATGTAGATTCTCATTGAATCGAACCACTATAAAAATCTCGTCTTCTTATTGCTTTTACTTTTATTTTGTATTCGTGGCTTCATAATTTCATACCATTTACTTGGTGACGTGCTTTTCTAGCATCATTTGGTGTTTGACCATTTTTGATTAAAACATTTGGCGCCCATCGTGGGGCCGCGTTCGCTTCTCTTACCTCCTCTCACAAAGTTGAAAGCCTTGCATTAAAGCTCTAAACAACCTTCTTCTCCGAAATAATGGCGAAATCTAAGAAGACCGCTAGCAAAACCATGGTAGAAGCAAATGATGTTGCTAATGAAGAAACACCGCTCGCAAACCGCTTTGAAGTTAGCGAAAATTCAGAAAGCGGAGCCGGCGTGACCAAAAATGAAATAAAAGCCGCTATTTCCATTGTCAACAACCGAATGGACGCCTCTAATAAAATGATGATGGAGAAACTTGACGCCATTCTTAACGCTCAATTAAATCCAACCCCTCCGAAAGTGCATGTGGATCTCGAAGAGAATGATAAATCGCCCGCTTTCGATCATAACCGCAATGACAACATGGAAGACGATTATGATTGGGCAAGTGATGGAAATGAAGCTAATACTGAAGAATTGAGGCCAAAAGCTAAAAATCATTCCGAGGTAGATGCTCGAAAGATCGCTAACCCAATCACGCGGACATCCCCTCATCGAGAAGGCAAAGCACCTAAGCTCTCTAATGGATATGCCTAGACGAACATTTGGTAAAGAGCTCATCTTCATAGAGCGCCATGACACTGAAGAATATATTTTGGATATGATAGAATGAGCCATGAAAAAGAATTAAGCTAGCAAAGATGACGAAAGAGAATGGGACTTCTCCCCCGATAGGACTCTGTTCACCGAAAGGATCCTCGAAGCAAAATGTCCAAAGAAATTTAATCCTCCGACTTTGCCTCCATACAATGGTTCCGTTGATCCCAACTACTTCCTATTCAAATATGAGTGTCATATGAGCGCAGCTAAAGCGACTGACGAAATGAGATGCACCTACTTTCCCCTTTATCTAGAAGGTGCCGCATCATTATGGTTCACAAAGCTACCACCCAAATCCATAGACTGTTTCTCCGACCTAACCAAAAAGTTCAAGGAGCAGCTCCGCTTGTATGCTACCAAAGCCAAGGACGCTATAACTCTCTTAGCAATGAAGCAAAAGCCAGGGGAAACTGTCAAAGCCTTCCTCAGTCGATTCAATATTGCCTTGTCTGAAGTGAGGAATCCAGAGCCATGCATAATTCTCATGGCTTTACTTGACGCTATAGACAAAGCAAGCGAATTCGGGAAGTGGATAAAGATGAAGGAACCGACTATGCTTGACAAGTTCTATAAGAAAGCAGAAGAGCACATGAGGGTGGACGATAATCCTATACCTCTTTAGATTATTGGTGGTAACCAACTCCTTGAGGCTCCTAAAAGTGAAGCTATTCAACCTAATCAGAAGAGTATGCAGGGGCACAAGCGAGCCAACAACGGAAACGACAAAAAAGGTAATAAAAAGTTTCGTCCTCTTGACTCGTATGATCTAACACCATCTGACCAAATCTGGGAAGTTTTGTCGGTTTCATAATCAGCCGGGCCACAACACCAACGAGTGCAGACAACTAAGATCATTGATCGAGGAGCTGATTAAGAAGAACTGTTTGCAACAGTATGTGAAAAATTCTTAAGATGCAAATCCTTCTGCGACTACCCAGGGGCAAGGGACATCAAATGACCAATTCGGTCCAAGCAACGTAGCTTCTGCTCACACTATGTCAAGGCTGATAATCAACTGATGACCGTTGATGATGATCTAATATCTACAGCTCAAAACAAGCGATCTCTATCACATTTACTTTGCTTCCTGCATTACTTTACTTTCCGCTATGTTCTACTTTCTTGTAAATATTCTGTAACGATTTACATGCATTGTACTAAACAATGGCATTATGACTGAAGTATTACCTGCCTGTATAAATCTCTGTCTTTCCAAATTTATACGAAAATTTGCTAACAGTCGGTTTCTCATTACAGGTTATCCAAGGAGCGCTTGCTTCCTCACAACCCTACCAAGTGAGACTACCCCGATAACACCGATTCAATGGTAGATCGAGAAATTCCCGATAAGTCAAACACCCAGGAAGTTAGCAAGTAGCCATGGATCCAAAAGCTTAAAGGTTTGCAGGAGTCTAGGGCACCTTAGTCGAGAAACGATAACTTACCGAGTTAAGTGACTCCGACCGATGACTGAGGTTCGCTCTGTGGATCGATGCAACCTTAACCTTTACCTCATGATTCATGGAGGTCCAGGGTGCTTCAGTCGGGCATCGGTCACTTAACGAGTTAAGTGACTCCGACGGATGACTGATCACCACTCCGTGAATCAACCTTAACCTTTACCTCATGGTTCATGGAGGTCCAGGATGCTTCAGTCGGGCAGCGATCACTTACCGAGTTAAGTGACTCTGACCGATGACTTATCACCGCTCCGTGAATCAACCTTAACCTTTACCTCATGGTTCATGGAGGTCCAGGGTACTTCAGTCGGGCAGCGATCACTTTTCAAGTTAAGTGACTCTGACAGATGATTGATGCCCGCTCCATGGATCAGCTCAACCTTACCTCATGGTTCAAGGAGGTCCAGGATACTTCAGTTGGCCAGCGATCACTTACCAAGTTAAGTGACTCCGACCGATGACTGATGCCCACTCCATGGATCAGCTCAACCTTACCTCATGGTTAATGGAGGTCCAAGATGCCTCAGTCGGACAGCGATCACTTACCGAGTTAAGTGACTCCGACCGATGACTGTTGCCCGCTCCGTGGATTGGCTCAACCTCGCCCCTCACCCAAACTTCGTGGGAGTTCGCACTGCAAAAGGATGCGACAAGAAAAAAATCATTTCCATAAAGAAAGCAATTTCTCCACAGGAAAAATCAACAACGCTCGATGAGCTCCATCATTTTGACTCAGTCAACAAGAAAAGACAAAACATTAGATTAAAATGAACTCTCCAAAACACGGGGCATCCAACGGAGTCTCCAACATCAAAACTGATCAACAAAAATTGAGTTATATAAAAAAAATCTTCTCATATTGAAGACTGGTGATGAACTCTAGAGCCGGGCCACCAATAATCAAAAACTATTTCGAAGAGAAACAGAGAATAATCACAGATACGTACTTCTCAAATAAGAAATATCTTATACCATCATATAAGTCAAAAAGCGATAAAGTTTGAAATCCACAGTCGACTCTAGTCGATTAACTGATTTTAAGCATTAAATGCGAATTCGAATTCGAATATCGTATTTGTACGGATAATATTCTATGAGTTATAAAACGTTGAGTAGAACAAAACTATGTAGATATTTTATTCAATTCAGAATAAGATTCACTATATACCATTTTTAATGATTAACTAATCCACTATCGATATGCACGGTCGATGGTGAAGCATAAGTCTAAAACCATGCAATCGCTTGTTTTAATTACAGAACATGTGGCATGGAATATTCAAATTCGGATCATGTTCCACCATGGCAAACAAAAAGCTATAACCGGACCTCAATACAGAATATATCAACAACAATGTCTATTTCGAAACCCGCATTTCTCACAAGCAAAAAATACAAGCTTCGAGGGGCAAATGTTAACACTATTAAAATACAGTTCAAAATACTGGATCGGCCAAAACTGGATCGGACAACACTGGATCGACCTCAATCATCTGGGTCGAATAGTACCAACGGATCGGGTTAGTTAGTTACAAAGCACCGGATCAGTCACTACAGACAAGGTCGACCTCAATTAAAGTATGGAGAGGCTGTTACATTCACTACATAAAACAGTGGACTAGCACACTTCTTGCATGGAGACGCAAAGACCACAAATTCCATTTATACGGGTTGGCTTTGTTATGAAGGCTCCTGAAACGCCACGTGGCACCTACATACGAACCAATTGTTTAAATGATTCCATGTATATGCTACAAATAGTAAACGATTCATTTACTGGCCATAACATGAACGTGAGGATCAACACGCAAAATAGCGTCTAGAAATAGCAGCAGGTTCAAATGGACCAAGTTGTTTATTTCTGCCATGGCATATTTGTAAATAAAGTGGGTCGTTTGCTTTAGGGTGCCACGTGGATCAGTAAGTTGCCAGTACAAGTATGGATCGGCTGCTCTAAATTACAAAGTGCAACGGAACGTTTCCGTACAATTGGACCAGGCACCAATGTGTTAAGATGGATCGGCCTTAAGTAAACACGCGGTGGCATAAAATGTAAATAATTGGATCGGTCCCATTTGCTTGTAAATAGATCAGTGTATTAAATGGAAAATGGTTCGGTACAGTAATACAAAGTGGATCGGTGCCTTCAATGAAGATTGAATCGGTATGTCCTGAATTGGGTCGACATATTTAAATAAAGGCAGAAGCTCCTTAAAAGCAAGTCCCGGTCCAAGTATACCCTGATCCAACTTTACACCCGATCCAACGTTGTGCCCGAACCAAGTTAACACCCGATCCAAAGTTCACAACCGATCCAAGCCTACCCCGATCCAAGTTACTACCCGATCCAAACTCCACACTCTATAATTACGAAACTGCCACTACCTTTAAACTTCTTCTATAAATAGCCCCTTGCTTCCCAATTCAAGAGACCGATTCCACGACCCCGAAGGGCTGTCAAAACCATTCCTACACCACTCTAAAGCTTCTAAAAACTTCATTAATGGACGCCAACCTTCTCTTCTCCTTTCTCCAACATGAGATGGATCTTATCATCTCCAAGCACCATTAATTCACACTCCGTTCTACTCCAAGTGATCTCCAATCGCCATAGCTCCTCTTTAATGCACGGATCTAAAATCATTTTCATGATGGAATCAAGGAAATTGTATAATAACACGATCCGATCAATTCCTCCTCGAATCTAAGTGTGATCTAAAGCATAAAGAGAGCAAAAAGCGGAGAATTGCCATAAAAGTGGTCAAGTGTAATTAATGCGATGTATGAGATGATAAAATTTGTAATTCTCTTCGTGATGATGAAAGGAGATTGAAAAGTGGACGTAGATTCTCATTGAATCAAACCACTATTAAAATCTTGTCTTCTTATTGCTTTTACTTTTATTTTGTGTTCATGGCTTCACAATTTCATACCATTTACTTGGTGAAGTGCTTTTCTAGCATCATTTGGTGTTTGACCATTTTTTGTTCAAACTATTACACTGCATGCCACCAAATTTTTATTTTAATGTATGCGTTGCATTTTTATTTGCATTAATCTTTTCTTCTTTTTCAATATATATATTTATTTTATAATTATATATTATCTTTATTTTATTTTTCTTTTATAAACTTATGTCTATGCATACATATACACATATGCATAATTAAATATTTCATTTTCATAAAATGCGGGGTGTTACACATGTGGTCATTGATTCCACAGAGGTGAATGGTCTCGTCAGTTGGTCTCCCTGGCCCTCTTCTCAATATAATCACCACCTGGTTGATGATGATGTTGAATTAATTCCCCTTCAATTTTTTCCTTTACTAGCTTTGACTACTCCTTCACCTCATACTATAGCTCCTTCTAGTGAATTCCCTTACGCTAGTTACACCATTTGCATAGACCTTTTGCTCCGCCTTATGGATATTTTTCTGTCTCCTCTATATCGGTCAGACGTAGAGGCTGATTACTTCAGAAATATGTTGGATTCGCTGTATGTTGTTAATATTTTTTTCAGGCTTCTATTTTTACTTCATCTAACCATAAGTTCAATAAGAAATTTGCATGTTGCATGGCTTTTTTTATTATTATCTAAGCATACATAGACTAAGCATGCATCGGAAATGGAGCATATCTCCTTTTCGTCATGAAGATTCTCTCCTACAAGGAGTTTGGTGAACCCGAATAAATGCTTCTTTATTAGACATATTCTCTCCCCACTCAAACTTGACATTTTATTTATTTAGGATTATAAAATCTCTAATCCCAATCATAGCATGTTTAATAAGATTAAGACTCTTTTTGTCAGCTTGGAAATTCATTAAGGCCTTGGGTTCCAAAAGCGATACTCTAATTGCTTAGGATGAGACTATACAGAATATTTTTAAGTTATAAGAACTTTATGCCCTTTACGTAGTTTTTTAACCCATTTGAAATTATCTATTTTTTTCCAATATATATGGTCCTCACTCTAACCATGATAGACTAACTCTTTGGGTTGCCTGTTCTAAGTTTTCAACCTTTCACAAGGACCCTGGATTCTAGGTGGAGAGTTCAATATTACTAGCTACCCTTTTGACTGGAACTTTGTTGGGCCTTGCATCCTCGATATTGATTCCTTAGGTGTTTTATTGATGCTTGTAAGCTTATTGAAGACCTTATTAATAATCACCACTTTACTTGGAGCAATTGTCGCTCTTTTCCTTCTCTTGTAGAATTAGATACATTTATTTTCAGTTCAACCTATGAAAATTTTAACCCTCTGATCATTGTTCGATTATTGGATTCCCGGGACTCCTCTCCCTTAAATCTAGATTTTTCTTAGAGAAGTTATGGTTCATGGTGCCTATTTTGAAGAGTTCGTTGGCCTTTTAGACTGTTGTTTCCAAGCTCAGATCTCACCAAAAATTCCTTTTTCCTTGTTCCAGATCTATTTGTGGTTCATTTTGGAGCTACATCACTAAGATCCAAGATGCCATTCTTGACCTTAATATCTATGGAGAGCTCAACCCCCTCCTTTCAGATGATGTCTCCTGTAACGACCCGCCATTTTTACCGTGCCAAATCGACAAAACATGTCAACTTGGAACGTCCAAAACAACAGATTGTTATTAGCTTATGAGCTAAATTGAATATATCACAAATCATAGACACAGATACAAAGCAATATAATATCTCGCAGCGGAAAATAGAAAATACAATAGTAGTTCATGAAGCTACTAAATAAATTTACATCAGAGTTTACATAAATAATGCTGTGGAAGTCAAATACTATGAATTTCAGATACATAAATAAAAGATAAATACATAAACTGAAATGACAAGAATAGGTGGAACTGGATCAACTGAACAGGTAGGTACAGGTAAGCAAATCCAATATAAACTCCAACTCCGAAAGTGAATCTCAAAAGCTGTATGAATCTCAAAATACAATAGTAGCTCTCGAAACCTCACTGGCTAAAGAAGGACGATCAAAACATGGCTTATTTCTATGAACTTGCTGATGGTAAAAGGCATTTCAATTGCATCTTTGAGATCTTTCATTAAAGGTACTCTTTCGAATACCAATTTGACCTCAATCTCTTGTTTATAAACTTCTATAGAGACATCCTCAATCGTCCACATCCTCCTTCTCTAGCTTTTTCTTATGATGAGATATAATGATGAACATCAAATTATGTTAATTTCACATTGCTTAATTATACACTTTATTATTCATAAGGAAGCACTTCTTAGTCGTTTTGTATAAATTATTATAGATTCTTGACTTTTAGGAAAAAGAGGTTATTGAAGAATTGATTCAAGATAAAGGGTTCAACTTCAATGTTCTATTGATAAGAAGTAAAATGCCTTTTATGAATAAAGACTATCATAGCTCGATTGATTTAAAGATGTGCATTCAATAAGAGGTTATTGGTTCAAATCCAACTTAGCATGCTTTTTAACATCAACAAAATCTTCTAAAGAAAAAACCTTGTAAAGTAGATCGAATCAAGATATCCTAGAGAAAGAGATTTATGGAATCATATAGAGCACACAAGAGTGTGCATGCTTCCGTAGATTGACGAGACGAAGACTTTTAGAATGTACAAGAAGGTTGTTATGTTAGGAAAAAGGGTCTCCAGATTAATATGGAACAAGCTGGATCAAGAAACTTCTAGATAAAGACAGAGTCAAAGATTTCTACAAAGTAACCAGGAATCTTGAAAAGGATATATTCTAGAATAAATGGAAACAAATATAAAGAAATAATGGGTCTAAATTTCTAAAGTCTTAGGTCTAGATGTATGAAGTGCTATAAATACTTTTACCTAGTACTAAATTAGATAATCTTGGCATTAGGATACCCTTAGAGCATCAACTTTGGGTTTTACTTTTTAATTTACTTTTAGTTTATTTTCATGTAATAAAATTTTTATTCAAACAAATTCTCTTACTTCGTTTTAGCGTGGTCATCAATTGTTCTTATTCTCTTCTAATTTCTGTTCAAAGTGGTGTTTAGTTCTATCGTATTTTGTTTTATTTCATTATTATTATTATTTTCGATTTATTTTGGAACTATTGGTTTGCTAAGACGTCAATAGATCTCTTTGATATTCCATTGATTTTCCGCTAATCACCTAGTTAATCACTGTTGCTTAAATTTCATCCCTTTATTTTTAGCTATTTCATTATTTAATCGTTCAATTATTTTTGCTTATTTCTAGAATTTTTTCATTAGTTTTAGACATTTTTATTTTAATTTAATCAGATGTAACCCGCAATTTCATTTAACACATCTAGATTTAATAAAAATTAGTAATTATATAACTCCCACTGGATTTGACCCGTATCCGTATAATTATTATAACTAATGTCATGCGCTTAGGGTCAAATAAATCACATTTTTTGTTCACATCCAGAATTGTTGATTGGTACCCTAACCCTCTTTTCATTCCTACTATTTTTGCTTTCTCGTAATCCAAGACCCTCTCGGCTTGGAGATGCTTAGATAATGATACACCCGTAGGCCAAGCCCAGATGGTTTTGGCCCTTTTCTTTTTACAACTTTGCTACAATACACAAAGTAGTTGCGGGTGTTTCAGCCGACCAAGAGAGGAAAATATGGGACCCTACATCATAATTTTAAGGCTGAATTCAAGCAATTCATGAGTGGCCCGTGCATTTTTATCTCACATTTTGGTATTTCAACCGATTTTCATTTGGGTAAAATAGCATTTTTGTAGTTTTTAAGGCTTTTCTGGCTAATTATCTGTCCTCTTACTGTAGCCATGTTTAAGTCCAACTCATATTTAATCCCTAGAATCAACTATGATAGTGTTATTCTTACTCCTAAAAAATCTGGGGCTAAGTGTCTTTGAGTGAATTTCATCCCATTAGTCTCCTTAATACCACTTTAAAACTCAAGTCCTTGCTAATAAACTACAATCTTACTCCCCTACTTAGACCACAACAATCGGCTTTTATCTATGGTTGGAATATTCTACACTGCGTCATTGGCACCTTAGAGTTCATCTCCTTCTTCCAGTCCTCCCAAAATTCTTGTGCCCATTTTAAACTTGACTTATTTAAAGCTTTTGATTTCATAAGTTAGGACTTTATTCTTGATACCCTTATGCATCGAGGTTTCCCTGCTGTATGGATTAATTAGACAGTCGTATTCTCAATTACAGTATGTTAACTATTATTTTAATGTATCTAGTCGTAGCTTCATTAAATCTGCTTGCTGTCATTGACATAGGGATCCCTTGTTCCTTTTGCTATTTCTGACTACTTGCAATAGATGTATTCAACAAAATTTTAGATATGGAGTAGATGGGAATAAGTTTCTAGGTAAATCGAGGGAAATAATAAGGTTATAAAGAAGATAACAATAATTACTTCAGGAATAGTAGCAAGAAACCTTTATAGAGTGTGAAGAATTATAGAAAGAGTATATAAATCTTACGTTAATGTGTGTGCAAGCCATAAAGACAATTTTGAAGTATACTTCTAGAAGTTTGCGGATATGCTTGTATTAGGCTTACGAAGGATTGGAATGAAAGAGGATAGTAATAAAGGTTAATAACGAGGTGAATACACATGAAGGGTATGGCAGGCATAACCTCGTGCGAGAAAGAAAAGAGTTAGAAATGTTATTACCCTAAACTTAGTTGTCCTTCAGTCATCTAATATCATGTACTCTGTATTTCTTATACACTATTGTAAGAAGAGACATTGTTATTTCATAATTGGATATGGAATGGAAGAGATGAATATACCTTACTCATCGGAAGAAGGATAAGATATAAAGGTTGTTGTAGAGGGATGACCAGCTATGAAGATCCATTCTAGTAAGGATTTTTTTTTTTTTTTTTGATTTGAGTCACTTTCGAAAACTAATAACAGGAATAAGCTAGTTTCATAACTAATTACCAAAATAGGCCACTTTTGTCAGTAAAGGCGATATCTAAGATAACATGTGACACCCCACATCCGTTAATGTCACTCTATATAGAATGCATTAAGTTTCATGAAGCGTTATAGGTAAATAAGAACATAATATCACAAGACAGACATGTAAAATAGCAGCGGAATTAAAAACTTTATTTGAATCAAAACATCATGGTCCCAAATACTGAGTTTACATCATAAGTTTGAAATAACCAATTACATTAATAATCTGTCTTGCCAAAAATATCAGAGTACAAAATCATAAAATTATATTTCCCTTGCAAAGCCATAAGAGAGTTGACAAGAAGTCAAAGCAGTAAATCAATACCCAAAATCCAAGCTAAGCTAAAAGAATCCAAACTAACTCTAAGCACTTCCACCCTGAGAACCGAGGGGTGGGGGAGGGGGGTGAAGGGAAACGAAAGAGAGAGAAGAGGAAACAAAAAGGGTCAGACATAAAGTCTGGCAAGTCCAGTTACTCTTAAATATAAATAAATAAAAGTATCATGGCAGGTATATAAAAACTGGAAGAACAAGATAACAATAACAAGGACAAGTGTGAACTGATCAAGATAAGTTTGAACAGAATATACTTCGCTTCTTAAATATGTTTCTATGAACCACACTAATACTAGTATCTATGACATAGAATGATCCCTACAAATACCGTTCCATTACATTTTCTTGATTTTTAGGTTACTTGGGTTAACGGCACTCAACGCTTATACACACGTCATGCCCATTTACTTCCTAGTGGATTAACCTAATATGGTATATATGTAGCTACCTCTCAATAATGAGGTACACGCCATGGTATCCCACTCATGTGGTCTCCCTCGTAATACCACAAAAAAGTACGCAGTCCCTCATCCTACGCCGGAGTGACGTACGGATCTCTATATACAATGTTATATTCTGCATATATCTGTCGTTACTATGCTACGTAAACGTACTGACTGCCACCATCGATATAATAAGATTTTATTTCGGAGTAATGCCCTCAAGTGCATGATACATCACTCATAGTAGTCATGCATGTATCTAGACTGTCCCACATATGTACTGTAACTGTAGCTCGAAGCCTCAGTCGCACGTCCTCTAATGTGCACCGAGTTCTGTGGCAGGGCGATACAAGAAACAAGGAACTTGGTCGGGAGTTTTTCCATATCTGTACAGGCCCGTCTTTAAGAGCATGTACAGATATTTTTTGGGTTTGTTTTCACGGTGGCTATGGCCCCACCTCGGTCCCTCCCTCAACTAGTAAAGACTGCAAGAGCTAAACGACTGCCCCTAAAGAAAACAATCTAAACATCCATTTGGCGTCTTCCCTCAACCACCGTACCTCGATAGTGAAGGGTGAATGGTCTATTGGTTTTACCTCTAGTCTTTCCGCATCCCACTGGCTGCCAATGACGCGTATCCGACGATCTACTATCCTTGTTGGTCATAACCCTTCGCCTCCTCGTTGAGGCAACCGCCGAATCACCCTAGTGTCACCGCGTCACAGCATTCTGACTGCACAACTACTTCTGCAGTCAAGGCCCACGCACCTAAAAGTTACGCGCAGACCAACCTCTGCGAGCACAACCTAAAACATCTGTCATCACACAGAGGACAACTAGGAGCACCTTACGTACCTTAGGAAGTCACGTGCTTCCCCTTCCAGTCCTTTGGAGCCGTCAGATCAAGCAGATGAATGTGCGCTTCTCCTCATCCCTTATAACAACACGACGATCTACCCCGTTGGGTTATTCACCCTTAAAAATGTGGACTGGTCCAAGTGCCTCACTTTAATATGTTGTTAGACCCTATGTATAAACATTCTTTTACGTGCTTGCCTTACTCATCAAGTTTTTATTCAACTTGGTTATTCTCATTCATATTGAATTCTTAATCAAGTTACCAAGTTCCTTTTGCTTATTAATTTCAGTTATATGACCTAACCCATTTAAGTTTATTAATAAGCCCACAACATGTTATTCTTTAGATTGTGGTCCAAGGTCTGTGATCCACAATCCCTTTATATTCTTGTTTGGTTACCATAACATGTTCTACTTAGCAGGTTATTATGCTATCTAAATTCTGTCATTTATACAAGTTATGCTTACACTAAAAGGTGTCTTTAATTACATAACTTAATGATTTCTACCGGTTATGTATACCGCTAGGTGTCTTAAATTACATAACCTTATCGGGTTAAGTTTACGGGCCTATATGTAAATATTACCTACCCCCTCAGATTTACTTAACTCACCCACTATTCAATCAATTTCCTAACCCCAACTTTGGTTTATATTCATACAATCGCTATGGATTCAACTAGGTTAAGTATTCAAGATTTATTACCATATTTTCATTTATGGCTACAATATGCTAGATCTTCTACATTAAGCCTGCCATTTGTGGATGCTGGATACGCCGGGCGGGTCTGGGCAGACTTATTCCACAAATTGGGCTTAACCTCGTATCTGAGCACATCTCATATTTGTACACTTAGACTTCTCACATTAATTCAACACTTGCGGTCGCTGAATATGCCGGTCAGTTCTGGGCAGACTTCCATCGCAGGTGCAATCTAACCTCGTGTCACATGTGTAGTTACAGTTTCCAATTGTTGTAATCCTAGGCATTTCATTATTATCCAATTTTACCTATGTCCTTGTAGGTGTTCATGCCCTTTTTTTATATGCCCAATTCATTATTCAAATTACAGATTTTTATGCCCCTTTTCAATTCATCTTTTAATTATGCACCATATGCTCTTTTTCCCTTATCATAAATAAAGGCATATATATATATATATATTGTGCAAACTTAAATCCACAAATTTTCCAATTTATGCCCCAAGTCCATATTCACCCATTTCAATACCAGTTATACCCAAATCCATATTCACATATTTTCCAATATATGCCTAAAATTCATATTCACATACTTCCAATTTATGTCCCATATCAATATTTATACATGTTCCAATTTATGCCCAAGTTCATGTTCACATATTTTCCAATGTATGCCTAAAATTCATATTCATATTATCTAGTACGATATATGCCCCCAAACCCATATTCGTATATTTCCAAATTTTACGTCCAAATTTAGATCCATATTCTCCAACACCAATTATGCCCCAAATTGTGTCTTTCCCAATCGTTCCCAATTTCGCACGTTCGCATATTTCAGCATTATACCTAGGCTCGAAGGTAGCCTGGTTATATAAAAAAATAAAAAGGAAAAGAGGGAGAGAAGAGAGACAAGAATAGGCATAATAGCGAATCAATAATAAACTGATAGAAACAGGCATAAAACTGAATAGATATATTATGACAAGATTTAACATGGCGGCAGTACGAAAATATAAAGGCAGATCTGATAATTATGTCATAATAGAACGTGCTTAGGCATAGATCCAATATCCAATTTCTATATACATTTTATGATTATCAATTAAATATTTAGATATAAAAATAACATGAAATCACAGTGAATAGATCTAAGGAAATGGATCGAAATTACTACGAAGAACACGTTGGATTTGTTGTTGTAGCGATCGTTGAATTTGTATAATCTTTGCTGAATTGGATTTGGAGAAGAAAGGCCATTCAATTTACGTTGCAACAGAGCTCCGCCGTTGCCACCATTTTTCAGATGAATAAAAACCTAGGTTTAGGGTCCTTTATATAGCCTAGGATCAATGAATCCTGCTCAGAAAGGTGTCTAGATACAAAACGAAGTATTTCGCCTAGATCTGCTCAGGTGGGTCGACCCCCTCCCCCTTATGGGGTCAACCTAGGTGTCGACCCCCTTGAAGGGATCGACACCCCTTTGGTGCGGTCGACCCCCCTTTGATGGAGTCGACACCCCTTTGAAGGGGTCGACCCCCCTTTGAAGGGGTCGACACCCATGGACGGGAAATCTGCCGCCTCCCTAAATTTCGAATTTTGAATCGATTTCTGAATTTCTGGACCTAATTTTGAATTTTTGGACCCTATATATATAATCTTCTTGCGTGTATACAATCTTCAAACCTTGATAACGTCTGCATACGAAGTCCATTTTACGCAAACTTGGTGTCTATCTTGACCAGAATTCCATGATGGACGCAGTAGCGCAGTCCATTTTACTTAGTTCGGAATATTTAATTAAGTTTTCCTTAATTCATTGTTTACAGTGTATTTCAAATTAATTATTCTTTAATTTATCATCTTTAGTATCATTAAAATTACGGGGTGTTACATTCTCCCCTGCTCAATGGATTTCGTCTCCGAAATCTCTAAGTTAAGAAGAATGTATATCCAAACATCCAACAATCCTACATTCATCTAGCAATCACAGGCATCCGTTGTCCTTAAGGAATTTCTAACGCTTTTACGAACATATGCAATAGTGTGTGTATATGTCTGTAAACTAATGCGGAAGATCAGGCAGTCTACTGATTCAGTTGACCTCCTTAATGAAATGTATGTTTGTGCCATGCAACCAAAATGTATGCAAATCATCCTAATACACGTAAATTCTATATGTGTGCACAATCATCCATCCAAATGCAACATCAGTGTAACGATACAACCATTTTCATCCATAAAAATTTAAAATGCACACACGTCCATATGCAATATGTAAGTGATTGAGCCGATCTAGTGCCTATTGTGTGTGTATATGCATCCATGAGCAATCACTAGCAAACACTTGCATCCATCAAACATAACATGTCTCAAACACATGTTTACATTCATTAGTTTTCTACCTAAAGGCTTGATTGATAGGAGATGTTCAAACGATAGATACAAGTATTAATTCGAAGCTTGAAAAAAGAGAGGTTAAGAACATATTCCCGAAAAGGAAAGGATATGAAGCGCGAATCTTGTCTTCAGCCTCCCAAGTAGCGTTCTCGCGGCCCTTTCCCCATTGCACTCTTACCAGCTTCACTACTTTATTGCACAATTTCTTAACCTTCGATCCAAGTATGCAAGTCGGAACTCGTCCAATCATTGCTTCCTTCTCTACTTTCACTTCCTCTCGTAAGTTTAGCTCCACTACCTCGAACTCTATACATTTTATTGCCTCTTGGATGAATAATCATCTTAGAATGATGGGATTCCTCAAGTACTGTCTTCAATAGGTTTCCCATTCCAGTATAATTCACTTATCAAACCTCTTCTCAAATAGCTCTCCTACTTGCTTACAAAGTACCCTCTTTTCTTTTAGGAGTCGCATGTCGCACCGGCAATGCAACTGGCTTTGCATTTTCCACCAAATATATGCGAAAACTAATCTCGTGCCTCGGTGGTAAACCCCGAACCTCATTAAAAACATTGGGATACTCACAACTATTGGTACAGATCGCAAACCATCGATAGATATACCAAGAGATTTTAGGAGACTAAGCATGACGGACCCTGTTTTGGTCATAAGAAATCTCGAGAGTCTTTCCATGGCAAGTCATAAGTCTAATGAACCTCCTCTCACAATCTAGAATGGCTCCATACATAAGGTTAACCAATCCATCCCTAGAATCAAAACGTATCTTATGAAATCAAGAACATATGCGTCGCAATCAAACTCTACGCCTAACATAGAGATTCTCAAACCCCGACAAATCCTCGATAAATGAGTTGTACCTCCAATGGGGTTTGAGACAATAACGGGATCTAAAACCATACTAGTATCTAGGTGTAGAGACTCAACCAAAGGCTCAGATATAAAAGAATGTTAAGCGCCAGAAAAAGAATCCTAACAGGATGATCAGAAATAGAAATCAAACCTTTGACGTAAACTTTCTTACCCATATCCTGTCTACCAGCTATGATAACATTAGCTTGCCTTCTAGAAGTTCCTGCCCTCTGGCCTTGTCCTTGTCTTTTTGGGCACTCCTTAAGGTTTCCCGCCTTACCAAAGTGGTAACAAACACCTTCCCTCTTTTTGCAATCATTTTTCAGATAACCCACCATTACGAAATTATGGTATTTCCTATTTTCTTCTTTCATTTATATTCCCTTCTTAAGCCACCATTTTCTTTCATCTTTGGGATGTGTTCCCTAGCCCCAACTCCCTTATTCTCCTTTTTACCATCCTTGTGCAACATGCTAACAAGTCTCTTGAAAGCTGCCTCCATCGCACGGAAATACTCATGAGGCTTGAGAGAAAGTAAGCAGCAGGTGAAACTATTGTGGCTACAGATGGAGGTTAGGCACTTCTTTGCCCTTCGACATGTACTGTGGTTTTAACATTTCCCCGAACAAGAAAGAAAAGAAATCAAGTGGAGAATCGAGAAGATATTTATGGCTTTGGGAAATAAGCTTTTCAAAAATAGACTTTTTATTTTTAAATACTTTTTTTTGAGACCTTTTTGAAAACCATTTTCAAAATATTTTATCCGATCTTATAACCATATGCTCTGATACCAAATGTGAAACCCCACGTCTGTTAATGTCACTCTATATAGAATGCATTAAGTTTCGTGAAGCGTTATAGTAAATAAGAACGTAATATCACAAGACAAACATGCAAAATAACAGCGGAATTAAAAACTTTATTTAAATCAAAACATCATGGTCCTAAATACCGAGTTACATCATAAGTTTGAAATAACCAATTACATTAATAATCCTCTTGCCAAAAATATCAGCATACAAAAGCATAAAACCATATTTTCCTTGCTAATCCGTAAGAGAGTTGACAAGAAGTCAAAGCGGTAAATCAATATCCAAAATCCAAGCTAAGCTGAAAGAATCCAAATCAAATCTAAGCACTTCCACCCTGAGAACCGGGGGAGAGGGGGGCGGGGCGGAGGGGGGAGGGGACGAAAGAGAGAGAAGAGGAAACAAAAAAGGGTCAGACATAAAGTCTGGTGAGTCATGTTACTTTTAAACATAAATAAATAAAAGTATCATGGCTGGCACATAAAAACTGGAAGAACAAGATAACAACAACAAGGACAAGTGTGAACTGAGCAAGATAAATTTGAACCAAATATACTGCGCTTCTTAAATACGTTTCTCTACACCGCACCAATACTAGTCTCTCTGACACAGAATGATCCCTACAAATACCGTTCCATTACATTTTCTTGATTTTTAGGTTACTTGGGTTAACAACACTCAACGCTTATACACACGCTGTACCCATTTACATCCTAGTGGATTAACCTAATATGGTATATATGTAGCTACCTCTCAATACTGAGTTACACCCCATGGTATCCCACTCACACGGTCTCCCTCGTAATACCACAAAGAAGAACGCAGTCCCTCATCCTACACCAGAGCAACGTACGGATCTCTATATACAATGTTATGTTCTGCATATATCCGTCATTATTGTGCTACGTAAACGTACGGATTGCCACCATCGGTCAAATCAGATTTCATTTTGGAGTAATGCCCTCAAGTCTACGATACATCATCCAGAGTAGTCATGCATGTATCTAGACTGTCCCACGTATGTACTGTAACTGTAGCTCGAAGCTTCAATCACACGTCCTCTAATGTGCGCCGAGTTCCGTGGCAGGGCGATACAAGAAACAAGGAACTCGATCGGGAGTTTTTCCATATCTGTACAGACCCATCTTTAAGAGCCTCTACAGATATTTCTAGGCTCTGTTTTCACGGTGGCTATGGCCCTACCTCGGTCCCTCCCTCAACTAGTAAAGACTACAAGAGCTAAACGACTGCCCCTAAAGAAAACAATCTAAACATCCATTTGGCGTCTTCCCTCAACCACCGTACCCCGATAGTGAAGGGTGAATGGTCTATTGGTTTTAGCTCCAGTATTTCCGCATCCTACTGGCTGCAGATGACAGGTATCTGACGATCTATTATCCTTGTTGGTCGTGACCCTTCGCCTCCTCGTTGAGGCAACCACCGAATCACCCTGGTGTCACTGCGTTATAGCATTTTGACTGCATAACTACTTCTGCAGTCAAGGCCCACCCACCTACTAGATACACGTAGACCCAACCTCTACGAGCACAACCTAAAACGTCTGTCACCACACAGAGGACAACTAGGAGCACCTTACGTACCTCAGGAAGCTATGTGCTTCCCCTTCTAGTCATTTGGAGCCGCCAAAACAATCAGATGAATGTTCACTCCCCTCGGGCCTTATAACACCACGATGATCTGCGCCATTGGGTTATTCAACCTTAAATGCGTGGACTGGTCCAAGCGCCTCAATTTAATATGTTGTTAGACCCTATGTCTAAACATCTTTTACGCGCTTGCCTTACTCATCAGGTTTTTATTCAACTTGGTTATTCTCATTCATATTGAGTTCTTAATCAAGTTACCAAGTTCCTTTTGCTTATTAGTTTCAGCTATATGACTTAACCCATTTAAGTTTATTAATAATCCTACAACATGTTATTCTTTATATTATGGTCCAAGGTCTGTGATCTATAATCCCTTTATATTCTTGTTTGGTTACCATAACATGTTCTACTTAGCAGGTTATTATGCATATCTAAATTCTGTCATTTCTACAGGTTATGCTTACCCTAAAAGGTGTCTTTAATTACATAACTTAATTATTTCTACTGGTTATGTATACCACTAGATGTATTTAATTACATAACCTTATCGGGTTAAGTTTATGGCCTATATGAAATATTACCCACCCCCTTAGATTTATTTAGCCCACCCACTGTTCAATCAGCTTTACTTAACCCGAAGTTTAGTTTATATTCATACAATCCCTATGGATTCAACTAGGTTAAGTATTCAAGATTTATTACCATACTTTCATTTATGGCTACAGTATTCTAGACCTCCCACATTAAGCCTGCCATTTGTGGATGTTGGATATGCTGGGCGGGCTTATTCCACAAATTTGGCTTAAGCTCGTGTCTGAGCACGTCTCGCATTTGTACACTTAGACTTCTCACATTAGATTCAACAATTGCGGTCGTTGGATATACCGGTCGGTTCTGAGCAGACTTCCACCGTAGGTGCAATCTAACCTCGTGTCACAAGTGTAGTTATAGTTTCTAATTGTTGCAATCCTAGGTATTTCATTATTATCCAATTTTACCTATGTCCTTATAGGTGTTCATGCCCTTTTTATTATATGCCCAATTCATTATTTAAATTACAGATTTTTATGCCCCTTTTCAATTCATCTTTTAATTATGCACCATATGTTCTTTTTCCCTTGTCATAAATCAAGGCATATATATACACATATACATATACATATTCATATATATATATATATATTGCACAAACTCAAATCCACATATTTTCCAATTTATGTCCCAAGTCCATATTCGCCCATTCCAATACAAGTTAAACCCAAATCCATATTCACATATTTTCCAATGTATGCCTAAAATTCATATTGACATACATTCCAATTTATGTCCCAAATCAATATGTATACATGTCCTAATTTATGCCCAAGTTCATGTTCACATGTTTTCCAATGTATGCCTAAAATTCATATTATCCAGTACGATATATGCCCCCAAACCTATATTAGTATATTTCCAAATTTTATGCCCAAATTTAGGTCCATATTCTCCAATACCAATTATGCCCCAAATTATGTCTTTCCCAATTGTTCCCAATTTCGCACGTTCGCATATTTCAGCATTAGACCTAGGCTCGAAGGTAGCCTGGCTATATAAAAAAATAAAAGGGAAAAGAGGGAGCGAAGAGAATCAAGAATATGCATAATAGCGAATTAATAATAAGTTGATAGAAACAGGCATAAAACTGAATAGATATATTATGAAAAGATTTAACATGGTGGCGTTATGAACATATAAAGGTAGATCTGATAATTATGCCATAATGGAACTTGTTTAGGCATAGGTCCAATATCCAATTTCTACATACATTTTATGATTATCAATTAAATATTTAGATCTAAAAATAACATGAACTCACAGTGAATAGATCTAAGGAAATGGATCTAAATTACTGCGAAGAACACGTTGGATTTGTTGTTGTAGTAATCGTTGAATTTATATAATCTTTGTTGAATTGGATTTGGAGAAGAAAGGTCATTCAATTTACGTTGCAGTAGAGCTCCGTCGTCGCCACTATTTTTGAGATGAATAAAAACCTAGGTTTAGGGTCCTTTATATAGCCTAGATCAATGAATCTTGCTCAGAATGGTGTCTAGATACAAAACGAAGTATTTCGCCCAGATCTGCTCACGGGGGTCGACCCCCCGACCCCGGGGTCCACCCTACTTGGGGTCGACCCCCTTTTGATGGGGTCGACACCCCTTTGAAGGGGTCGACCCCCCTTTGAAGGTGTCGACACCCATGGGCGGGAAATCTGCCGCCTCCCCAAATTTCGAATTTTGAACCGATTTTTGAATTTCTGGACCTAATTTTGAATTCCTGACCCTATATATATATATTCTTCTTGTGCGTATTCAAACTTCAAACCTTGATAACTTCTTCATACGAAGTCCGTATTACGCAAACTTGGTGCCTATCTTGACCAGAATTCCGAGACGGAGACAATGGCATTGTCCATTTTACTTAATTCTGAATATTTATTTAAGATTTCCTTAATTCATTATTAATAGTGTATTTCAAATTAATTATTATTTATTTATCATCTTTAGTGTCATTAAAATTACTGGGTGTTAATAACGCTAGTGGATAAATCAGTATTTCTGTGAAAGCATTATCCAAGATAATGCTTAGTCGAGTATATCCATTCGTCCCTCTTTTTATATTTCCTCCTTCCATTCTTATTTCACTAGGCCTCTTTCGAAATAAAGGTATCCCCTTTTTCTAGAATTGGAACAATTTTAGTAATAAAATTGTTTTATAAGATCTACCCTTCCCTTAAAAAGTTAGAGAGCTTGTTTTGTGTTAAAAGGCATGGGTATTTACTTTTGGCTTTTATAATTTCTGATTTTTGGTATCTTGTACAAGTAGGTTCGTTATAGGTAGATAAATTGTTGTTGCTTTTCGTGTGGAATGACTCCTAAATGTATGGCTACCATTTGTTATTTTGATGGGGAATTGGTGGTAGACGATAGTAACTTTGGCAAATTGGAGGGTCGTATAAACCCATTAATATAGTTCGAGGATGTAACTTGGTTCAGTTGAAAGAATCGGTATATAAAGCGACTAAGATTAGATCCGTTGAATTTGACATTGATTTGGTATGTAACTGGCCTACCGATTCTGGATCGAAAGCCATTAAAATAGCCCATAATGTTGATGTGCTATAATGTTTTTAGCGGCAGTAAAATCCATAGAGTTTTATGTTATAAAGAGCGATCGGGTTTTAGTCGAAGAGTATACATCCCCAGTAGAAGACAACGTTGAATGTCAAAATAATTATTTGTTGAGCTGTAATCCTTCGACCTTTAATACTACATCTGTTGGATCCAATGATCCCAATTTGATGCAAAGAAGTTTCACACACATGATGGAAAGGTTGACTGTATTTTGGTTATTTCTTGAATATATAAGCATATGTTATTACTGTAGTTCGTAAGTACTATGTTTTCTATGTAGTATTGTTACCCAACAATGAATCCTTTTATGCTATGCAGGACCGTCAGATTATTACATGTCCCCTTTTATGGATCCTATGCAAACTGAATTCCAACATTCGAGTTAGACGTATGTGAAAAATATTTATAGTTAACTCATTGTTTTTTTATGTGAAGTAATACATTTAGTTCTCACGGTTACTTTATTTGAATCTTCAATGGTCAAATCAACGACAATGGAATCAAATACCCAAGTACTGAATGAGGGCAATGTAGCAAATGAGGCAGTACACTATGAGGACCCCCCTTCAAATAGTATGGATGTAGTAGGCATGCCAGAGAATGACCAATCCTGGATAGAGAGCATGCAAGTTAATAGTGAACCATTAGACTTTAATTTTGTTGATTTGGACAGTAGACACGCTGAAGATAGTGATGAGAATGAAATGGAAGTTCCCCTTGATGATGACTTATGTAAGGCCGAGCTATTGTCGAACTCAAATGTCGAAGATATCCAATCTAAGAATGAGATATTTTCAACATTAAGTGTCCAAACCAGTTTCAAAGTTGTTATGGTTTTTGAAACAAAAGAAAAATTCAAACAACAATTAAGTGAATGGTCAATTCTTCATGTTGTTTCCTTCAAACCTATTAAGTCCAATAAAACCAAATATACTGCTATCTGTAATGTCGAAGTCAATTGTCCATGGAGAATTCATGTGATTGTTTCAAAAAAAGCCCACCAAAGGTGGTGGATTGTAAGAAAATATCCAAACGATCACAAATGCGTTAATCCAACGGTTAACGCAAACCACAACCAGGCAACGTCTTCATTTATGATTTCGAAAATCTTGTCATTCGTAAAATCTTATTAGAGTATAACCGTTGGTACCATGCAAGTTTTAGCGGAGGAACAATTGCTTGTGAAGATTAGTTATATGAAAGCGTGGAGAGCATTGAGTAAGGCTCTCGAAACAGTATATGGAGACTGGGCGGAATCATATGGCAACTTAAGGCAATATTTCACTGAAATTGCAAGAACAAATCCGAGAAGCGTAGGGCATGTTGTTACGGACGATGTTGGAGAGTTTGAACGTGCTTTTTGGGCATTCAGACCATGTATTGAAGTATTTGCACATTGTCGTCCATTATTGTGCATTGATAGCACAAATTTATATGGAAAATACAAAGGAACATTGCTAGTAGCTACCACTGTTGACGCGGATAACCATCTATATCCTTTGGCTTATGCAATTGTTGAGTCAGAATCTGTAGACAGTTGGGGTTGGTTTTTTTCTTGTATGCGCCACTTCATTCGAACCGTTAACGATCGTCGAATTACTTTTATTTTAGACAGAATGAAAGGCATACTGATTGTGCTGGAAACAAGGTGGCGTTTACCTCATCAGCATCGTTTTTGTGCAAGATATCTCAAAGCTAACTTCCAAGCAGTTGGTTTTAAGGACAAAAGGCTGACCGGGCTTTTTTTATGTTGTGGCTTGTGCTTCAGAGGTAGTCGAATACCAAAAAATTCATGATGAAATAAAGAATGTTAACGAAAGGCGCATATTTGGATTGAAAATAGTTTAGGCAGAATGAGGAAAACTGGGCTCTTTGTAAAGATGATGGTGGTCGATTTCACGTAATGACCACAAATGCTTCAGAGGGCTTTAATGGTGTATTAAAGGGGCTCGATCATTACCCATGAAAGCATTGATTGCTCGTACCTTCTTTCGATCAATCAATTACTTTTGTCAATGAAGAGAAACAACAAAAAGTCTTGTAACCAAACTTACACCTAAATGGGAAGAAAAGATTGATGAACGGGCCGATGAAGCAAAACACACAAAGATTATTCGGTTTAATCCAACAGTATGGTCTGTGGTGCATTATTTTGGTGATGCATTCAAAGTGATTATCAGTGATGACACTTGCTCCTGTACATGCAATATACCTTTTCTACAACATTTACATTGTATGCATGTAATGGCGGCTTGTTCATCGGTTTCAACTAGAGCTAATAGAGCTCATCATTACTTTGCTTCACCATATTATACAATCGCAAAATACCTAGCAGCGTACACGCCGGAATTTCACCCCGTTATGGATAGGCGATATTGGCCATTAATGGAAAATTAGTTGGTCCTGCCTCCAGTAGTGAAAAGCTGCCTGGCTGCCCTAAGTCGACCAGATTCAAAATTACTATGGACGAACAACAGACTTCATAAGGAAACAGGTGCAGCAAATGCGGTGGTGTCGGTCATAAGAAGAATCGTTGTGCTTCAGTTATTTAACTTTTTGTAATTTGGATATGTTTACGTTTGTTGTCGAATATGAATTGCCTTTTGTTGTCTTCTTTTGTAATTTAGATATGTTTACGTTTTGCAGTGGTGTTGGTCATAAGAAGAATGTTGTACTTCAGTTATTTAAATTTGTGTAATTTGGATATGTTTACGTTTTGCGGTGGTGTCTTCTTTTGTGCTTAATCATTTCATAGTTTGATTTATAATTGCCTTTTGTTGTGGCTCCTAGAATATGCTCACTGCCTGCTGAGGAGACAGTGAATAATTGGCAGAGCATTATCTGAGATAATGCTTACAAGCATTTTCCTAGAAAACGCTCAGTTAATTGTTCCAAAAATTAGTTGACGGATAGAGAATATTCTAAATAGCGTTATCTGAGATAACGATTTCAAGAAATTAAATCAAATCGAACTAGCATTATCTGGGATAATGCCTTTATATGAAAAATGGTCTAAATTTGTAATTAGTTTTCAAACTGGCCTAATTCCGTTTATAAGTTCTGAAAAATGGTCTAAACTGGAAAATTTTCCTTCTAGTAATGATAGTAGCTAGTCATGTTATATTTCCTTCATAGGTTAGTTTTCTTTTCCTGGATTGTAAGAATTAGTCATAGCTATGAATTACATACGTTAGTGGAATTCTTTTTTTTATGTACTTTCTATGTAGATTTCTAAGATTGAAAAAGTAATGAAAAGGAAATTTCATAAAATCACTTAACTAATGTAAAGGAAAATAAAAATATTGAAACCAAAAGTAAAGTAATGAATTGAATTCTTTAAACTAATTACTAGTTAAAAATTAAAATGAAAAAAAAACGTAGGTACTGAAAAGAATAAGAACTTTTCCGGAAAACTTAGCGGATGGAGGATAGGAGTATGGAGAGGCGAGCCATGACTTAATGTTTATATTCCTCATAAACTGAAATTTAATAGCATGTGTGTGGTTAATATTAGTAGTAAAGAAAACTTTTTGAAAACTTAGAATTTACCATTGAATAAGGGAAATCCACTATAAATGATGAATTATTTGATAAATTCTAATATCAGAGATATGGAAAATGTAATTGTATATATTTTGAAGAAAGGGATATTTAACAAGATTGTTTCATAAAAATTTTTTGTATATAAATGAATACAATTTTGAAAAAAGAAATACACACCTTTGGATATTTAAAAAAAAAATCTAAGGATTTTGAGTTTTAGGAAATCTAAAATACCATGTGTTGACATTACGTAATAGTCGGTAAGATGATTAGTATATACTTTACTATGTATCTAAATGGATATGGTGAGCGACAAATGAAGCTATTTGTTGATGGAGCATTTCGTATGTTTACCTAGTTGACAAGTGAAACTTTAAAAGATAATTTTTGAGACAACGATGTTTCTGAAATTAAAAAATTAATTACTTACACAAACTATATTTAGGGAAGTGGAAAAGGATTATGGGAAAAAGAGCATATCCTAGGGTATCATGGAGAAAGGGCATACAAGATATGGATTGAAATATTGAACTTCCATTTATACCGTTTCTAAGCATAAGAAAATATGTTTCGAAAACCAATCTTTTTCTAAATTTAGATGTTAACATTGGTATGCTTGAAATTTGGATAATAAAATTTGGATGTAAAATTAGTTGAACTATGCTTCTTCTTATATAAGTATGTGAAAATCTGGATGAAAAATAGTTTTTGATTTTTTTGAAAACAACATTTATGTAGAACTACAAAAGTATTTAGGATGCTAACATCATGTTTTCAAAATTTATTTATAAGAAATCATTCATATAGGAGGCGTCAATTAGTAATTATTGTTCATGCATATTATATGTATTATGATCAATTATGCACATGTACATGGTTGTTGTGAAATTGGCGTACATAAATTAATTGTTAGTATAGAATGGATGTGCGACAAATTTACATGATCCAATCTTTATGGAATTTCAAGGTGAAATTCTTTTAATGGGAAGAGAATGTAACACCATGCAACAAATAATTAAAATCGAAATTAATTAAATAATAATAAACAATGAAAAATGAAATTTTTATAGATACTACAATTTGACTATAAAATTTATACTATTGGATCCGTGGTGATTTTATGATCAAGTTTCATATATAACCTTCTTTGATCAAATTTCAAATGAAATAGTTGCCAACATTTGGATTTTCATAGTAAAAAAATAAACTTATATGTAATTAAGAAAATAATTTAAAATTAATTAGTTATTAATTAACGTCAATTAAAATTAACCATTACTTAATATTTATGAATTATAATTAAGGAATACGGTAATGTTAATGGGCTAGCAAAGGAAAGAAAAGAAACAAATTAACCAATGTTAAAAAGTTACCCAAAATAATCCACATAGGTCGACCCGGACCATGCACATATTGACCTTGGGCGGTCGAATGTGGCTCATAAGCAGTTGGCCCAAAGATTTTGATGGTGGTAGTAAATTATGACCGCATAATCCAGATTTAACATAGTTTCATCCAATGGTTAGCACTGACTTGAACCTCCATAAGTCAGGACCCAAACCTTTACTTTCGAATCATTATTTTTCTAATGGATGCGAAATCTCTACCATTTTCTCTCATCTTTCAAATTTTCTAAACACACACAAATAAATCTGGATTACATGGATAAACTTTGGAGAAGAACAGAAAAGTTTAAATGATAGAAGATGATTTTAAATCAAGTTTCTGCATCAAAGATGGACACTAGATTGATCTTATAGTGAAAAATCAGTGATTTGGGCAACGGAAACAAAACACCCAATAATCTAGTCTATCGACAATCTTAACAATGTCAATCCGATAAAGATAATAAAAAAAACAATGGATCAAATTATAGATAAAATAAAAACATAAAAACACACTAATATAACGAGGTTCGGCTATGCCTACGTCATCTGACCCAACAAACTTTTATTTCTTCACTTCAAGAGGATAGAGTACAATATGAAAAGAAACTTAAAACATTTGATACAAATTTCTCACCCTATAATTGATACAAAAATAGAGATCTTAATGAAAATATAATACGGAGAGCTTTCTTATCTTATGTTTTAAAAATATAAGTAAATATCTTTATATATATATATATATGTATGTATATATATGAGGAAGGATAAAGAATGCTTTGAGAATAAGGATGAAATATCTTCATATTTTCTTGATTTGATTCCATAACAGATCTAGCATATTTGTATTTGTTTCCACCTATACCAATATTTGATTGATTTCACAAATCAACTAATATAACTTCTTTATATAATATAATATCTTCCCATCAATAGATTTAAATCGTCCAAATATAACACTCCACCTCGAATTAAGTGTGTGTGTATATATATATATCAATAAAATTGGTTATTGCGTTAGTGCCTCATGGCGCTAAGTAGCTCGTATCATGTCAATCAAGATTGAGCAATGCTCAAATTTGTCCTTTGGAAATGACTTTGTTAGCATATTAGCTAGATTGTCATTTATGTGGATCTACGACAACTTAATCTTATTTTTCTCTTATTCAAGAATGAGAAAGAAAAACTTAATATCAACATGCTTTGATTGTAAGTTATAGGCTTGATTTTCCATAAGATGAATGGCGCTCTAACTACCTAAAAAAAGTCCGCGGTCTTCTACATCATTGATAGATTATCCAAAAGCTCGAACAAATGCAGTCCTTCCTTAATCGCTTCCATAATAGAAATGAGAAATACCTCTATAGTTGATAAAGCTACAAGGGATTGTAGCTTGGATCTCCAAGAAATCGGGATTATGCCAAGTGTATAAACATAGCCCAAAATCAATTTCCAACCATCTCTATCCCAGCAGAATCTGAATCACAATAACCCCTTAGAGTTATGTCACCAGCTCCAAACAACAAGTCAATGTCATAAGAGCCTCTTAAATATCCTAGAATCCGCTTATTGATTTCCAATGAGTCTTTCCTAGGTAAGACATGTTTCAGCTGACAACACCAATTGCATGAGCTAAATCAGGCCTCGTGCATACCATATCATACATAAAGTTCCAACCATACCAGAGTAAGGAATATTAAACATATCCCTTTTATTTTCATCTAATATAGGACACATATCTCTGGACAGCTAAAATTGAGAGCCTAATGGAGTAGCCGTCGGTTTTGCATTCTCCATGCCGAATCAAGATAGGTCTTTCTCGATATATTGAGTTTGGAATAGCCTCAAAGCTCTTTACTTTCTATTCTCTGAATCTCCATCGCCAAAATTCTCCATGCATTTCTTAAATCTTTTATCTCAAACTCATTGTTGAGCTCCATCTTCAACTCTGAAATTCTTATCATGCTCTTAAAAGTTATCAACATATCATCAACATAAAGCAGCAAATAGATGATGTCATCATTACAATTCTTAAAATAGGAACACCGGTCCTTAAAGCTTCTAGACTAACCTCGTGAGATCATAAACTTATTATATTTCTTATACCATTGTCTAGGAGACTTTTAAAAAAATAAAAAGATTTGTTTGGTTTACAAACATGGTTGGGCCTGCTACTGTCAACGAACCCCTCTGCTGTTGTAAGTAAATGTTATCCTCAAGATCACGATGCAAGAATGCTATCTTGACATCAAATTGTTCCAAGAAGTAAGCAGCCAATGTCAAAAGAATGTGAATGGAAGTGTGTCTAACAACTGGAGAAAAAATATCATAAACACCAAACCTTTCTTTTGAACATAACCCTTCGCCACTAATGTTGCCTTGTACCTTAAGTCACCATTGTTGCCATCTTTTACCTTATAGATCCATTTATATCCAATTTGTGACGACCCAAACTTCCCCATAAAGGAAAGCCTGAATTGCTTTGAGAACAACACACATTAGAACACAAACTGAAGAACATTTTATTGTTGATTACAACCATTACATCAAAGTACAAGAAAATAACAGAGTATGAATACTTATTACACAATTGAAATACAATAATATCAGAGATTTAAATTACATTTAAATAGCAGTGAAAAAATAATAATACAAATATACAACTGAAAGGAATACACGGATACAGAGCCTTACGAATACCGCTTCAGCTGTAAACCAGAATCCTGTAAATATATCTGCAAAAAGCTACTCGACTGCCTGTGTGGAAAATATGGGCACCCGAGTTTGCCAGTGAAACAAACTACAGGTCAGTCATGGGACTGGTATGAGAAATCTAACTTAACTAATCTAATAATAAGGCGAATCACAGGACCACGCTGCTAACGCGGAATGGGTTTACTCCATTGGATTGCCAGTGCATAAAATAAAGTAAAACGTTAAACAACGCAATGCTTTCTAGGAAAATGAAACCATTATAAGACCCAGGTCCCATCACACAATGCAACGCAAACCGGAGGATAGGGTTTTACCTTATAATGGTCAAAAGATGCTTGATACGATAAAACAGATTTAATATTAGTGTGTATATCTATGGGTATATATATATTTCAAAAACAATTTCAATCATAATGTAAATCATAGACGGCATAATACCCCATCCTACTATGTCGCCATACTAGTTCTACAATCAAAACCGCAAGGTCGTATTGGAAATTGGATTTCCATCATGAAATCGAGGCTAGGGATCGTCCTCTCCGATTCGAGACACTCTAGCAAATGCCTCAGGATCCCATGCAGTGAACCCTTGGATGCGGTAGGGCCGGTCCCCACCTAACGGTAGTGGATTGGCAATTCCTGAACACACGCTTCCCGGTCCCTTTGGACCTCCATATGACCACTAACGGCCTATAATCCCGAGGCGCCTCAATCCATCATCCACATATGCCAGCCAGTTTAAGCACTGACACTACCCCTAGCTAGAAAGAAACGTGTGCACTCCTTACGGTCCATATCCCGTTTTTGATTCATACCGGGGTGTGAGGCTCACGAAGTCACACTATACACAAAGTTATGCCATGATAGGCTATACTTTGATCATCCCAAAAGGCCCTACTTTTCAACAAAAGCCTTGATCATTTGCATCTTGGCGTGCCACATTGACAATTCATGCCATGCGATCAATCACTATTAATATATACCGGGGTGTTAAGCAGAGAATAAATTCTCCACCACCAATTAGATATACATTAATAAAAATAAATTTAATTCACATGGAACGAAATCCAATGTCAGGCAAGCATCCATTTACAAGTCCGTTCTGGGTCTGAACGAAACCGGAGACACCTGAGAGGTCCTCGCATATCCGAACAATCAACAATATGTCTGGACGGCTACCACTGAAGCCCCTTCAAGGTAGCTACTCCCATCATGGGTCTCAGTAGCAACACATCCATTCGATGTGAAGATCGTCGGTCTTCAACCACCGTCTTCATCTTCGACTCTTCATCGTCGTAGTAATTATTCAGAATGGGTTAAACCCGGTCTTTCCGAATAATCCACGTGCTTTTATAATTAAAAATAAAGTACTATAAAAACACATCCAACGCCACATTCCAATTCAGAATATTCTTTTAAATAAAATATTCACATTATCTTATCAAAGATAAATTCTTCAAATTTATCTTAAATCTTTCCTTTAAAGATTTATTAAAACCCAATTTGGTTTTAAATATCAAAAGTCATTATTCAATGGTTATTTAAATTTAAGAAATTAATCTTATTTTTAACTGGGTTAAAGAACTAATGTCATTTAAAACATAGTTCACGGTAAACCCGAAATTATCTTCTATAATTATGGAGTCTTCACAGAAATCAAATCAATATATAATCGTTATAAATTTCTGTATCCGACTAATAATATAAATGGAATAACGGCAAAGCCTCTTAAATTCCATATGTAGTATCGATCTTCTTTTACAGAAGCTTATCCCAGTTACTATTAATTCGAATTCCATTCAACTCCAATTTAATATATTAAATTGGGAAACTTGGCTTTTGGAAAAATTCCCCTTTAAATCTTAATAAAAGATTTATAAATTCCAAATCATATTTTTACTGTCAGTTGGGTTAAAGAACACATGTCACTTAAGAACACAGTTCACAATAAACCCAACTCACCTTTCATCTTATTTCAATTACTAAATATAACTGAAAACTTTAACAATCTAAAGAAAAGATTATTCTTTTCATGCGGGGTTTAACAACAGTGTTATTTAAGACACTATTCACGACAAACCAAAAATCCAATTTATTTAATCTAACTACAATTAAATATAAACACATTGGAAAACTTCATTAAATCTTAATTTAATGACTTATCCTAGTTAATAACAAGTTCATTTCAATAAAAATACATTTTCTAAAATATTCCTTTCTAGAATATTCTTTATTGGAATGTGACTCAATCAACAACCATATACTGCATGTAATCAATGATAAATATTATCAAACATCCAAATACAACCAGAGTGGATTCTACACTAAATATTGGGACTAGTGTAGTCAAATATCATCCCAACACCCGTGTGGGGTTTCATCCAACAAACAAATAATAAATTATTTGTGCACTTAGGCGATGTGTAAAAATTATCGACCCAATCACATAAACAAGTAGGATGACTTGAAAATGGAAGTGTAATATTCAGTTTGAAGATACTAACATTATATTTAACACATCAAACATTTCAACATCACAGACATATATTTCAATTCTCTTTATTGTGAACAAATGACAATAAAATTCTAGTCTTTTATTTCCATTTTTTTTTGTTAACAAATGACTGTAAAATCTTAACTCTTATTTATTTACCCAAAATGTATGCTTTTGGTCTCATTCAATTTTAAATGACAAAATGAATATTTTACTTCATCCTTTTTAAAATGACAAAATGTCTCTTTTATTCTAATCCTTTTAAAGTGACAAAAATTGTAATTTTTCTAATTTCTTTTAATGTACAAAATATGATACTTTGTCTAATCCTCTTAATGTACAAAATATGATACTTTGTCTAATCCTCTCAATGTAACAAAATATGATTATTTTGTCTAATCTTTTCAATGTAACAAAATATGATTATTTTTTCTAGTCTTCTTTAATGTACAAAATATGATAATTTTGTTTAACCCTTTTTTCAATGTACAAAATATGATAATTTTGTCTAACTCTGCTTTAATGTACAAAATATGATAATTTTGTCTGACTCTTCTTTAATGTACAAAATATGATAATTTTGTCTGACTCTTCTTTAATGTACAAAATATGATAATTTTGTCTAACTCTTCTTTAATGTACAAAATATGATAATTTTGTTTAATCTTTTTTTTATGTGAACAAAATGTGAATTTTTGTTTAATCTTTTTATGTAAACAAAAATGTTAATTTTTCTTCTTCATTCTTTTTAATGTATAAAAATACACATTTCTAATTCATTCTTTTTTAATGTATAAAAGTATACATTTCTAATTTATTCCTTTTTATTGTATAAAAGTATACATTTCTAACTCATTCCTTTTTAATGTATAAAAGTATACATTTCTAATTCATTGTTTTTTAATGTATAAAAGTATACATTTCTAATTCATTCCTTTTTAATGTATAAAAGTATATTTTCCTTATTCTTTTACATTTGATAAAAATGTATATTTTCACATTCATTCTTTTTAATTTGACAAAAATGATAAATTTGTCTAATTCTTTTATCTTTGACCAAAAATGCATAATTTTATCATTCTTTACATTTGACAAAAATGAATATTTTTGTCATTCTTTTATCTTTTGCCACGCCCACATATTAACTCGAAAAATTATGAAAAATTAAACTTAGGAATAATTCGACATTCCGGTTCCATCAAAAGTGGTTTTGTCGAAAACAGAGGTCGTTTGTAAAATGGCTATTTTTAAGGCCAATATATTATAGTAAAATATATATAAATTCTACAGCGACTTTTCTAAATTTTAAACTGGACATATCTTTTAAATTATAAAGTGAAATTTCAGTTTTTCAGATTCGTTAGAAAGATATGATTAAACAGATTTAAATATTTCTTGTTTCGTTCAATTCTGATTTAAGATGAATCCTGTATATTCTGTTAAAGTTTGAAATCAAATTTTCAAACTGCAGCACTGTTTCTAACTCCTTTTATAATTAAATTAAATTTATTCATTTTAAAATAAATTTTTAGTCGTTATTATTTAAAATAAATTATGTTAAATATTAAAAATCCATTAAAATTTCTAAAATAAAAATTTTAAATTAGCCCCAAAATTCCGGGTTGTCACAGTCTTCCCCACTTAAAATCTTTTCGTCCTCGAAAAGGAACGAAGCTGAAGGTTGTTTAATTAACTAACTTACTTAAAAAAAATATTTATTGTTTTCAATAATTTTATTAGTCAAAGTAATTATCATAATTTTATTAGCTAAACTAAAAATCAAACATCACAACCACCAATCAATTAGGTGATTAACTTTTCAAATATATATAACTTTTATATATTGCCAAAAATCTTATTCTTAGAGCAAATCACAGCAATAAATCCTATCTAAGTTTTGGTTCTCATACCAGTCAATGGAAATATATAGAAATCCCACTTTCGAAACTCGAACATAAATACTGGTCATGGTGCACCTATCACCAGAATCATCTCCGGGCAACTAGAGTGTGAATCTATATCTATCCAGTATATTAAAACTTCGAATATCCGTTAATTACTCGTATATTCGAAATCTTTATATACTCGATTGTCCACATTAAATTATAATAATATATTCAAATACGTATAATAGGATTTAAATTTTCAAAACAAAATTTGTTTTCATTTTTATATAATTTTAAAGAAAATAATACCCTTCCTACTCGTTCTAGGATACTACTGATCCCATCTCTAACGAGTTATTCTCATTGGATATTATTAATCCAATCTCTGATGAAATCTTTCGTTCGGTTCTAATGTGTCTTGTTCTCGAGCTCCGTAAACCAAAGCTCTGATACCACATGTGACGACCCAAACTTCCCCATAAAGAAAAGCCTGAATTGCTTTGAGAACAACACACATAAGAACACAAACTGAAGAACATTTTATTGCTGATTACAACCATTACATCAGAGTACAAGAAAATAACAGAGTACGAATACTTATTACACACCTGAAATACAATAATATCAGAGATTTAAATTACATTTAAATAGCAGCGAAAAATAATAATACAAATATACAACTGAAAGGAATACACGGATACAGAGCTTTCCGAATACCGCTTCAGCTGTAAACTGGGATCCTGTAAATATATCTGCAAAAAGCTACTCGACTGCCCGTATGGAAAATATGGGCACCCGAGTTTGCCAGTGAAACAAACTACAGGTCAGTCATGGGACTGGTACGAGAAATCTAACTTAACTAATCTAATAATAAGGCGAATCATAGGACCACGCCACTAACGCGGAACGGGTTTACTCCATTGGATTTCCAGTGCATAAAATAAAGTAAAACGTTAAACAACGCAATGCTTTTTAGGAAAATGAAACCATTATAGGACCCAAGTCCCATCACACAATGTAACACAAACCGGAGGATAGGATTTTACCTTATAATGGTCAAAAGATGCTTGATACGATAAAACGGATTTAATATTAGTGTGTATATCTATGGGTATATATATATTTCAAAAACAATTTCAGTCATAATGTATTAATCATAGACGGCATAGTACCCCATCATACTATGTCGCCATACTAGTTCTACAATCAAAACCGCAAGGTCGTATTGGAAATTGGATTTCCATCATGAAATCGAGGCTAGGGATCGTCCTCTCCGATTCGAGACACTCTAGAAAATGCCTCAGGATCCCTCGCAGTGAACCCTTGGATGCGGTAGGGTTGGTCCCCATCTAACTGTAGTGGATTGGCAATTCCTGAACACACGCTTCCCGGTCCCTTTGGACCACCATATGACCCCTAACGGCCTATAATCCCGAGGCGCCTCAATCCATCATCCACATAAGTAAAATGCCAGCCATTTTAAGCACTGACACTACCCCTAGCTAGAAAGAAACGTGTGCGGTCCATATCCCGTTTTTGATTCATACCGGGGTGTGAGGCTCGCGAAGTCACACTATACACAAAGTTATGCCATGATAGGATATACTTTGATCATCCCACAAGGCCCTGCTTTTCAACAAAGCCTTGATCATTTGCATCTTGGAGTGCCACATTGACAATTCACGCCATTCGATCAGTCACTATTAATATATACCGGGGTGTTAAGCAGAGAATAAATTCTCCACCACCAATCAGATATACATTAATAAAATTCAATTTAATTCACATGGAACGAATTCCAATGTCAGACACGCATCCATTTACAAGTCCGTTCTGGGTCTGAACGAAACCGGAGACACCTGAGGACTATCCGGACAATCAACAATACGTCTGGACGGCTACCACTGAAGCCCCTTCAAGGTAGCTACTTCCATCATGGGTCTTAGTAGCAACACATCCATTCGACGTGAAGATCGTCGATCTTCAACCACCGTCTTCATCTTCGACTCTTCATCGTCGTAGTAATTATTCGGAATGGGTTAGACCCGGTCTTTTCGAATAATCCACGTGCTTTTATAATTAAAAATCAAGTACTATAAGAAAAACATCCAACGCCACATTCCAATTCAGAATATTCTTTTAAATAAAATATTCACATTATCTTATCAAAGATAAATTCTTCAAATTTATCTTAAATCTTTCCTTTAAAGATTTATTAAAACCCAGTTTGGTTTTAAATATCAAAAGTCATTATTCAATGATTATTTAAATTTAAGAAATTAATCTTATTTTTAACTGGGTTAAAGAACTAATGTCATTTAAAACATAGTTCACGGTAAACCCGAAATCATCTTCTATAATTATGGAGTCTTCACAGAAATCAAATCAATATATAATCGTTATAAATTTTTGTATCCGACTAATAATATAAATGGAATAATGGCAAAGCCTCTTAAATTTCATATGTAGTATCGGTCTTCTTTTACAGGCGCTTATCCCGGTTATTATTAATTCGAATTCCATTCAACTCCAATTTAATATATTAAATTGGGAAACTTGGCTTTTGGAAAAATTCCCCTTTAAATCTTAATAAAAGATTTATAAATTCCAAATCATATTTTTACTGGCAGTTGGGTTAAAGAACACATGTCACTTAAGAACACAGTTAACAATAAACCCAACTCACCTTTCATCTTATTTCAATTACTAAATATAACTGAAAACTTAAATAATCTAAAGAAAAGATTATTCTTTTCATGCGGGGTTTAACAACAGTGTTATTTAAGACACTATTCACGACAAACCCAAAATCCAATTTATTTAATCTAACTACAATTAAATGTAAACACATTGGAAAACTTCATTAAATCTTAATTTAATGATTTATCCTAGTTAATAACAAGTTCATTTCAATAAAAATATATTTTCTAAAATATTCCTTTCTAGAATATTCTTTATTGGAATGTGAATCAATCAACAACCATATACTGCATGTAATCAATGATAAATATTATCAAATATCCAAATACAACCAGAGTGGAATCTACACTAAATATTGGGACTAGGGTAGGTCAAATATCATCCCAACACCCGTGTGGGGTTTCATCCAACAAACAAATAATAAATTATTTGTGCACTTGGGCGATGTGTAAATATTATCGACCCAATCATATAAACAAGTTGGATGACTTGTAAATGGAAGTGTAATATTCAGTTTGAAGATACTAACATTATATTTAACACATCAAACATTTCAACATCACAGACATATATTTCAATTCTCTTTATTGTGAACAAATGACAATAAAATTCTAGTCTTTCATTTCCATTCTTTTTATTGTTAACAAATGACTGTAAAATCTTAACTCTTATTTATTTACCCAAAATGTATGCTTTTGGTCTCATTCAATTTTATATGACAAAATGAATATTTTACTTCATCCTTTTTAAAATGACAAAATGTCTCTTTTATTCTAATCCTTTTAAAGTGTCAAAAATTGTAATTTGTCTAATTTCTTTTAATGTACAAAATATGATACTTTGTCTAATCCTCTTAATGTACAAAATATGATACTTTGTCTAATCCTCTCAATGTAACAAAACATGATTATTTTGTCTAATCTTTTCAATGTAACAGAATATGATTATTTTGTCTAATCTTCTTTAATGTACAAAATATGATAATTTTGTTTAACCCTTTTTTCTTATGTACAAAATATGATAATTTTGTCTGACTCTACTTTAATGTACAAAATATGATAATTTTGTCTGACTCTTCTTTATTGTACAAAATATGATAATTTTGTCTGTTTCTTCTTTAATGTACAAAATATGATAATTTTGTTTAATCTTTTTTTTTATATGAACAAAATGTGAATTTTTGTTTAATCTTTTTATGTAAACAAAAATGTTTATTTTTCTTCTTTATTCTTTTTAATGTATAAAAATACACATTTCTAATTCATTCTTTTTTAATGTATAAAAGTATACATTTCTAATTCATTCCTTTTTAATGTATAAAAGTATACATTTCTAATTCATTCCTTTTTAATGTATAAAAGTATACATTTATAATTTATTCCTTTTTATTGTATAAAAGTATACATTTCTAACTCATTCCTTTTTAATGTATAAAAGTATACATTTCTAATTCATTCTTTTTTAATGTATAAAAGTATACATTTCTAATTCATTCCTTTTTAATGTATAAAAGTATACATTTCTAATTCATTCCTTTTTAATGTATAAAAGTATATTTTCCTTATTCTTTTACATTTGTAAAAATGTATATTTTCACATTCATTCTTTTTAATTTGACAAAAATGATAAATTTTTCTAATTCTTTTATCTTTGACCAAAAATGCATAATTTTATCCTTCTTTACATTTGACAAAAATGAATATTTTTGTCATTCTTTTATCTTTTGCCACGCCCACTTATTAACTCGAAAAATTATGAAAAATTAAACTTAGGAATAATTCGACATTCCGGTTCCATCAAAAGTGGTTTCGTCGAAAACAGAGGTCGTTTGTAAAATGGCTATTTTTAAGGACAATATATTATATTAAAATATATATAAATTCTACGGCGACTTTTATAAATTTTAAACTGGACATATCTTATAAATTATAAAGTGAAATTTCAGTTTTTCAGATTCGTTAGAAAGATATGATTAAACAGATTTAAATATTTCTTGTTCCGTTCATTTCTGATTTACAATGAATCCTGTATATTCTGTTAAAGTTTGAAATCAAATTTTCAAACTGCAACGCTGTTTCTAACTCCTTTTATAATTAAATTAAATTTATTTGTTTTAAAATAAATTTTTAGTCGTTATTATTTAAAATAAATTATTTTAAATATTAAAAATCCACTAAAATTTCTAAAATAAAAATTTTAAATTAGCCCCAAAATTCCGGGTTGTTACACAATTTCTCTCTTGTCAACAGGAAGTGGCACTAAATCCCAAGTGTGATTTTGTGCAAAGACTCATTGTCCTCTTCCATAGTTATTGACCAACTGGAACTATCAACTGAACTAATTGTATCTTTACAGTCTCTGGGTTCACCATGAAATATGGTTAATGCATAAGTTTCCATGTCATCAAAGTCAATGTCTTCAATACTAAATCCCACAAAATTATCAAGCCATGTAGGTCTTTTCTTCTCTCTGGTTGTTCGAATTTGAATTTGATCTCCAACTTGAGGTTGATCCTTTGTCCTCTTCTTATCAACCACGATGTCATCGAAATCACCATTTTTACTCATATGGAAGTCCAATGATATACTTTATGTATGGTATTCTGAATTTGTCCTTTCAACATCAGATCTGTTCCATCATTATTAACAGAAGAAGAAGGTCCCACCATCAACATAACATTCTCATCAAATGTGACGTTCATGCTAGTAATAGTCTTCTGGTTAGTAGGACAATGTATATCCCTTAACTCCTTTCCTATAACCAAGACAAATATGTTTACACAATCTTAGATCCAACTTCTCATTGCTCTCATGAACATATGTTGGACAACTGAACACTCTGAGAAAGGAATATGAAATAAGATCTCCCTTCCATACTTCTTTAGGAATCTTCATATCTATGGAAGTTGAAGATGTGCGGTTGATAAGAAAAACCACCGTAGTTAATTCTTTTGCCCAAAAACTCTTCTTTAATCCCGTATTTAGACATAAGCAACGAGTTCTTTCCAACAAAGTCCAATTCATTCTCTCTGCAACTCCATTTGACTGAGGGAACCTTGGAGTGGTGTAATGCCTTTTGATTTCCTTGGACTAATAAAATTTAATGAATTTTATTGCAATGAATTCATCACCATTATTTAAATGAAGAATCTTCACTTTTATTTGAGATTTCTTTTCAACAAGAGATTTCCAACTTTGAAACCATCAAAAGATTCATCTTTGGACTTCACAAAGTAAACCTATACTTTTCTAGAAAAATCATCAACAAATGAAACAAAATACCTGGTTCCTCCAAAAAACAGGTATGGTGTTGGGCCTTAAACATCAGTGCAAACATACTTTAAAACAACTTTAGACTTATGCTTTGCACTGCCTAAAGAAACCTTCGTCTGCTTTCCAAGTGCACATCCTTTACAAAAGCCAAGTTTGAATGATGAACACCATCAATCAAATTCACTTTCTCAATACTTCCAAATTACGACCTCCAATTTGACCCATACGAATATGCCAAAATCTGGTAACATCAGAATCAACAAAATCAACAACCGAAGAAGATTACACAATAGTAGTTGTACCCTTTAGCAAATATAGATTTATAACTTTTACCCTTTTCATTACTATCAATGAGTTATTTGTAATATTTAATGAATCTTAGTATATTAAAAACTTTAAACCAAAATTTCACAATGTACCAATGGAGACCAATTATGCTTCAAATCAGGCACTGCTTGACATCACACAAAGTACGAACAACACCATCAAACATCCTAATTTTTACCATTCCAACATCAACCATGTGACGAGAAGAATTATCTCCTATGAGAACCTCTCCTCCATCAAGCTGACATAGGTGGAAAAAGAGTGTCTATCATGTGTCATTTGGTAGGATGCTCCAGAGTCAATAGTCTACATAGTACTTTTCATAGAAGAGGCAGAAGCCATAAAAATGCCGGGATCACTCTCTAAATCTGATGTCTCTGCCATAAAAGTTGAAGCCTTTTGGGGAACAACCTTGTTTTTATACTCCAACTAGGGGTAACTTGCAATATAATGTCCAAGTTTTATACAATAATGACAAACTCAATTTCGAGCTCCCCATGATTGAGGTTTGGTGTAACAACCCAAAATTTTAGAAATAAATAAATTAGTGATTTAATTATATTTCAAAAAATAAGAATTTTGCAAATGATGGGATCTGACCATGAAACTTACATCGTTGCATTCATTACAAAATTTTGGTTAACTAAGTTCATGAATGGAACCCCTACGAAAAAGTTATGAACGAAATACGAGAATGGACGAAAAATAAATAAAAGAGAATCTATAATAATTAAATACCATTTATTACCCGTCTTCAATGGCAAAATCAACCCACGGCGGTCGATCTTAGTGGTCGACCAGGCAGTCAACCCTCTAAGACTGAATTTGCCCAGTGGCGGCTAGAGTTGTAACACGCCGTAATTTTATAACACTAAAGATGATAACCTAAAGAATACTTAATTAAATATTCAAAACTAAGTGAAATGGACTGTGCCATTGTGTTCGTCTTGGAATTCTGGTCAAAATAGACACTGGTTTGCGTAAAACGGACATCGTATGAAGAAGTTATTAAGGTTTGAGGTTTGTATACGCACAAGTCATTTGTATATAAATAAAACCATAACACAATTCAAAATAATTCAAATTCATACAGCGGAGAGGGGTGGGAAAATTCCCGCTATGGGTGTCAACCCATGGGACAACCCCATCAAGGGGGTGTCGACCCCAGTGTCGACCCCTGGGTCGACCCCCATACGGATCTGGGCAGATCCCTACTTCCGAACATGGACTGATTTCTGTGCAAGATTCGTCAGCTGGTGGCTATAAATAAAACCCTATACCCATTGTTTATTCATCTAAATCAATGGAGATGGTGAGATGTTGCTCCAACTCAGATTATATTAGCCTTTTCTTCAGCCACGACGATTCATACGTATTTAAAGATCACTAATTCAACATCAACACACTTTCCTCAGTTTTCTTAGATCCATTCTCTATGAGTCTACATTATTTTTAGATATGAATACTTAAAAGTTAATCTTTACATGTTATGAATTGGATCTAAGCCTGTCACTAATTGAATTATATTAGATCTGCCACAACCTGAGTATCTAAGTTATTTTGACATGACTATGAATTGAGTCTAAGACTATGCATATTTATCATGTCATATCTACTAATATTTGTACATTTAATTTACTGATTAGATCTCATCATGCCTGTTTATGATCATGACACTATGCCTAATCAGTTCTATTATCACATGTTCATCAGATCTGTTCCTTTATGCCTATCTTGTCATTATGCCCAATTTTGTCATTATATGTTTATTAGTTGCTATGCCTATTCCTGCCATCATATGTCAATCTTGTTATTATGTTTATTTCTGTTCTCTTCCATTCTTCTTTTCCCTTTTTATTTTATAGCCAGGCTACCTTCGAGCCTATACATACTACTAAAATATGCGAACGCGTGAAATAGGGAACGAGGGGAAAACGTTAGGATTGGGGCATAACTTGTATTTGGAAATTTGGGCATAACTTGAATTAAATGCATGAATATGGATTTGGAGCATAAACCAAACTGTGATTAAAGATCTTAATTTTGGGGGATATGGTACGTAACACCCCGTAATTTTAAAAACATGACATATGGGATAATTAAATAATACTTAATTTTTATAAGAGGAATTAAGGGAAACGAGTTGCGCCATTGCGTTCGTCTCGGAATTGTGTTTGGGATAGAGTCCGAGCTTGCGTAAAACGGATACAGTATGAAGAAGTTATGAGGCTTAGAAGGATTCAAGAATTAGCAGAATTTAATAGTAATTAAATAACAAATCAAAATTGAATTTAAAAATCAAAATCAACCGAATTTGGCTGAGCGGGAAATCTCCCGCTCTAGGGTGTCGACCCTCCCCTAAGGGAGTCGACTTAGGTGTCGACCCTCCCCTAAAGGAGTCGACATAGGTGTCGACCCCCCTATAGGGGTGTCGACCCCATCGGCCCAGATCTAGCCGTGACGTGTTTTGAGGTTTGGATGGTGACGTGGCCTTCTGGGATTTGCTAAATGACGTGTTTTTCTGGGTTGGACGATTCAGATGGTTCCTAGTCAAGTCTAAAGGTCCTAATACACCTAGAAATCCTATAAATAGACATCTAAGCCTAACCCTAATTTCATTACACTAATCCATAGCACCTTCATGCTGCTCAAATCTAAATTAGCCTAGCCTTTCTTCTCCACCAAAGCAAATCAGAATAGGAGTGTTCAAATTGGAAGATAAGAATTAAATTCTACAATAATGGTTTAGCTAATCAAATTCAGAATTCATATCTATCCTCTCTTTTAGACACTGTCGCGGTGATTCCATGTTACTTTCACATATAATTAAATTAAAATGGATTGTGATAAGATTGTAAATTGGATTTTATGAACATGCATGTAAGATGAATCATATCAAGTTGTGTAAATTCTAATCTTTCAGATTCATACCCAAAGTTCTATTATCATATGCCTATTGGATCTATTTCATTGTTCTATGCCAACTCATATTCCATATGCCTACTGGATCTATTTTATTGTTCTATGCCAGTTCATATTTCATATGCCTTTCTAATCCAGTTTATCATTATATGTCTGTTTAAGTTTCATATGTCATTCATATGTTTACGCCAATTTTGATATTGATTCTCTTCTCCTCTTCTTTTCCTTTTTTTATGAGATTAGGCTAACTTCAAGCCTAACATATTGCGTTGAGATTTGCGTACGAATAACTTTTGAATGATTGGGAAAAGTCGGGGAAATATGTAATAAAATGAGATTATTGGCATAAATCAATTTGGGCATAATTGTGTATAAATTGTATACATCAGATTTGGCATAAGTTGGATTGGGCATAATTGGATATAATTTGTATACATGAGGTTTGGCATAAATTGTTAATCACGATGAACACAAATTTATTTGGGAGTAATTTGGCATAACATGTATACACAGATTATAGGCATAATTTGGCATAACATATATACATGAGATTATAAGCCTAATTTGGATTAAAATTATAAACATATGAAGTTATGGGTAATTGGAATATATTTTAATCCAAGATTTAAAATTGGGACTTGAATCAAGAAAGTGATAATGAACGCCTAAGACACGAGGTTAGATTTGAATTGCGGTATAAGACTGCCCGAAACCGCCCGACACATCCAGCAACCGCAATTTGGTAATCTAATGTGAGAGGTCAAAGGCAGAAATTTGATGTGTAATAATGCAAAAACACGAGGTTAGATTCGGTTTGTAGTATAAGCCTGCCCGGAACCACCCGAGATATCTAGCACCCGCAAAACGACAATCTAATGCGAGGGGTCTTGCAAGATTGCGGTTATAACAAATTAATGAACACTTAACCAATATAAGGCATGTGGGAAGACATGGGAAAAGTAAAAGGGTAAGGTGGGTGACATGGGAAGCATGTATTGCATGGGTAGCATGTATAACATAAATAATAAGCACTTAACCAAGATAAGACATGTGGTAAGACATAAAGGGTTAAGTAGGTAACATGGGTAGCATGCGAAACATAATAAAAGCACTTAACCAAGATGAGACATGTGATTAGACATGGAGATAAAGAGGGGTTAAGTGGGAATTCCAAGTGGGGACCAAGTTTAGGAGGGAAGCTTGTGTCAAGTGGGTTAACCCTTTTTAACCAGTAACCGATTTAGTATCTATGTGAGCTCGAACAAGGTCGAGGACATGACACACTTACTGGTTTGATTGTAAGAGGTCAAAAGAGTAAAGAGCGGTGGCAACGCAAGTCCAACGGAGTCATGTGCGTGTGTGGGTCTGGGTTGATAGGTAAGACGTTGTTGCATCGTGTAGATATAAGCCGTGCATTTTAGTAGTATCGGGTTGCCACTTTAGGGAGTGATACACCCTACTGTGGGACTATCACGGGAATCTACGAGTTAGGGTGCTTATCGAATGAGGAAGGTACTGGGTACAACTAGTGGAGATAGGAGCAGGCGACACCTATGACAGCATCTAGGAGTACATGAAACTACCATCATCATCATTATTATTATTATGTTTAGCAAAAGGGTACAACTAGTGGAGATAGGAGCAAGCGGCACCTATGACAGCAGCTAGGAGTACACGAAACTACCATCATTATTATTATTATGTTTAGTAAGAGGGTACAACTAGTGGTGGTAGGAGCAAGTGGGGCACCTACGCGAGCAGCTAGGAGTACATAATCGAACAAGGAAAATAGGGGATACATCTAGTGGTGATAGGTGCATGAAGGTTACCTATGATGGCAGCTAGAAGTACACGAAACTATCATCATTCTATTTAGCCAAGAGGGATCATCTTTTAGTATGAAACTAGTATTGGTGCGGTGCAGAGAATACCTTATAGTGGTTAGAATCGCAGTCAATGTTACATGTTGTTCGGCTTGTTACCTTTCCATATCTGCTTATGTTGCAATCATCTCTTATATCCACTTTATGTTCTTATCGTGTTGCTTTACTAATTATATTGTTAAAGTCACTGGACTCGCCAGACTTTATGTCTAACCCTTTTTGTTTGGCCTCTTTTCTTCCCTTCCCCCCAGGTTCTTAGGGTAGGCACTTTGAAGCTTGATTCCGACTTTCCTGCTTGAAGTGCTGAAAGTGATGCTTAGCTTTGTTTCTCTTTCGTATGGCATTTTGGATTAGGGATTATGGTTTTAAAAATTATGTACTCTGATGGCTTTTGTACAAGACAGATATTATGTACTTGGTTTTGATGCAATGGGTTTAAAGATGTAACCAGACTTATTTCTGTTTCCGCTGCAATAAAGTTATAAATTTTTCAAGTACTATTTTATATATCTATCTTGTAATATTCTGTTCTGTTTACTTATAACGTTCCACGAAACTTAATGCATCCCCTTTGTGAGTGACATTAATGGACGTGGGGTGTTACACGTGGTATCAGAGCTGAAGGTTACCAAATCAGATAAAGGATTTTGAAACCTATTTTAAAAGAAGTATTTTCAAAAGAAAAGTTTGTTTTGAAAGACATATTCCCCAAAGCCATATGCACTATCTCTTGATTATTCTGTTTGAATCTTCGTTTCCTTCTTTTTTGAGTCTTTAGGGCTCCTGGCATTCTGGGAGGTAACCTCATCGCGGCATGGTTCCGTAGGCATGATGAGACTACAGCGCCTGTTGAAGGGCAAAGAAGTGCCTAACTTCCATCTATAACCGCAGTGGTTCCACCTGCAGCTAATTTCCTTTCAAGCTTTGTAGGGTTTTCCTCGCGATAGAGGAAGCTTAAGAGAGAGACTTGTTAATATGTTTCACAAGGTTGAAGGATCACAGAATAAGGAAATGGAGCCTAAGAAGGGTGGAAATAAACTATAGACCCCGAGAAAAGAGGAAGTGTCATTACTGAGGAATGGTGGGTCATGTATAGCCAAAGACCATAGGAAGAAGATGACTGGTTGTTATCATTGCGGAGAGATAGGACATCTTATCAGGGATTGTCCAAAAAGGGCAATGAAAAAGTACAAGATCTTCCGGAGGGCAGATGCGTGCTCTCACGGCTGGCATACCTGATAGAGGTAGAAAAGTTTCAGTTGAAAGTTTGATTTTCCTTTTTGATTATCCTATTAGAACCTTGTTTGATTCTGGCGCTTCACGTTCGTTTATATCGGCTTCTTTAGTTGATACTTTGCACCTAAATACTAGTCATGGATCCCGTTAAAGTCTCAAATCCTGTTGGTGGCTCAGCTCATTTACCTATGATTTGGCGGAATTTGAGAATGTCTATCTTGGGCGTTGGGTTTGAATGCAACGCCTATATATTTGGCTTCATAGGCTATGGGTTGATTCTAGGAGTGGATTGGCTAGCCAGGTATGGTGCCATTCTCGATTGTGAAAAGAGGGTAGTTAGACTGTTGATTAGTTTGGGTAATACTCTCGATATCTCATGTGATCCAAAGGGTTTTTTTATTCTTAGCTACATAGAATCTCTTGACACGTCTATTGATGATTTGCAATCTGTTCGAGTAGTCTGTGAGTATGCAGATGTCTTTGAGGAGGTTAGGGGCTTACCTCTAAAACGCGAGATAGATTTCCGTATATACTTGGTGAAAAATGCAAAGCCAGTTGCACTGCCAGTACACCACAAGGCTCCGAGAGAGAGGAAGGAACTCAATAAACAAGTTGGGGAACTTCTTGAGAAAGGGTTCGTAAGAAGAAGTTTTTCGGAATGGGGTGCTCTAGTTGTTTTCGCTATGAAGGCTGATGGTTCACTTAGATTATGTGTGGACTATAGGGAGCTGAATAAGCTCACGAAGAAGGAGAGGCACCCATTTCCAAGAATAGGTGATTTTTTCGAATAGTTGGTTGGTGCTTCGGTTTTCTCGCAATTGGACTTAGCTACAGTTTTTTTTTCATCAGTTGAGGGTAGCTAAGAATAGTATGGATAAGACTGCTTTTAGGACTCCCGACGGTTTCTTCGAGTGGCTCGTCGTGCCTTTTGGTTTGACGAATGCACCGCATATTTTGAAGATTTGATGAGTAGGGTGTTTAGGGAGTTTCTAAACAAGTTCGTGGTAGTCCTTGTGGATGATATCTTGATATTCTCTAGAAGCAAGGAAGAGCATGCCCTACGTCTTAGGGAGGTCTTAGAGACCCTTTGAGCACATCAAATCAAGGCTAAGTTCTCCAAATGTCGTTTTTGGAGGAAGGTAGTAAAGATTATTTGGGCACGTGGTCTCTAAGAGTAGATAGCAGTGGATCCCTCAAAGGTTGTGGCATCCCAAGATTGGAAGATCCCAAAAGAACGCAACAGAAGTAAGAAGTTTTCTTTTGGGCTGGAATGAAGAAGGATGTGGCAGAGTTCATTTCTAGATGCTTAGTGTGCCAGCAAGTCAAGGCTGAGCAAAAGAAGCCTGGTGGTTTGCTTCACCCTTTAGAGGTTCCACAGTGGAAATAGGAAAGTGTTTCCATGGATTTCATTGATGGGTTGCCGAGATCAAGGAAGGGTAATATGGGGATTTGGGTAGTAGTAGATAGACTTACCAAGAGCACCCATTTCATTCCCGTTAAGAGTAAAAGAACAACGACATGGTTAGCATCTATTTATCTCTGAGAGATAGTTCGTCTACATAGCATACCTTCTAGTATTGTGAGCGACCGATATCCCATTTTCACTAGTGAGTTTTGGAAGAGCTTGCAAGAGGCGGTAGGAACGCAATTGTGTTTGAGCACCGCTTATCACCCTCAGACAAACGGCTAAATAGAAAGAGTGAATCAGATTATAGAAGATCTTTTGAGGTTATGTATCTTGGACTTTGGAGGGACATGGGAGGAACATCTTCCGTTAGTAGAGTTCGCCTACAACAACAGCTATCAGACTAGTATTGGCCTGGCACCTTTTGAGGCTCTATATAGACGACCTTGCCAATCACTGACTTGTTGGTCGGAGTCTACGGATAAGATTTTGCTTAGGCCCGAGATGATTAGAGAAACTTCGGAGAAGATAGACTTGATTCGAAGACGCATGAAGACGGAACATGACCGGCGAAAGTCATATGCTGATAAGAGAAAGACCAATCTTGAGTTCAGTGTTGGAGACATGGTCTTTATTAAAGTATCACCATTGAGGAATGTAGTTCGTTTTGGATCTGTAGGGAAATTGGCACCAAGGTTCGTAGGGTCATTCCCCATTACAGAAAGAGTTGGACAGATTGCCTACAGAGTGAAGTTGCCTGAGAAGCTTAGTGGTGTCCATGACATATTTCATGTGTCGCATTTGAGGAAATTTTTACACGATACCACGGAAGTAGTGGAGCCGAGCATGCTTAGAGAAGTGGAAGTAGAGCGAGATTCCACGGTTAGACGAGTTCCTACATGCATCCTTGGATCGGAGGTCAAGAAATTATGCAACCGAGAGGTCAAGTTGGTTAAAGTCCAGTGGGAAGATGATCAAGGAGACGCGACTTGGGAGACTAAAGACAAGATACGTGCGTCATACACTTTCCTTTTTGAGGGTAGGTTCTTAACTTCTCCTTTTTCTACCATTTTGTTTATACTTGCTCTATTGTTTAGTGTATCCTCTCGATTATATCTTCGATCTTTAGGTAGGAAATCCTATGGTTGTAAACATGTGTTTGAGACATGTTATGTTTGGTGGATGCAAGTGGATGTAAGTGTTTGCCAGTGGTTGCTCGTGGATGCATTTACACACACATTAGGCACTAGATCGGGTCAATCACCTTCTATTGCTTATGAATGAGTGTGCATATTTAAAATTAATGGATGTATATTGAATGTGTTATCATATGGATGCTGCATTTGAATGAATGGTTGTGCACTCATATATAAATGATATGTATCAATAGGATTCTTTTGCATACATAATGGACACATGGCACTAACATGATTGCATTAAGGAGGTCGACCGAATCAGAAGACCGCCTGATTTTGCATTAGGGTAAGGACATATACACACACTACGCATATGTTCATGAAAAGCATTAGAAATCTTTTAAGGACAATGGATGCTTATGATTGATGGACGAGTAGATGGATGATTGGATGGTAGGATACATTCTTCTTAACTAGAAGATTTCGGGGACGAAATCCTTTAAGGAGGGAAGAATGTAACACTCCGTAATTTTAAAAACATGACATAAGGGATAATTAAAAATACTTAATTTTTATAAGAGGAATTAAGGGAAACGGGTGCACCATTGCATTCGTCTCAGAATTCTGCTTGGGAAAGATTCCAAGTTTGCGTAAAACGGATACAGTATGAAGAAGTTATGAGGCTTAGAAGAATTAAAGAATTAGCAGAATTTAATAGTAATTAAATAACAAATCAAAATTAACCGAATCTTGGTAAGCGGGAAATCTCCTGCTCTAGGGTGTCGACCGCCCTAGGGGAGTCGACCTAGGTGTCGACCCTTCTATAGGGGTGTCGACCCCCAATAGGGATGTCGACCCCATCGGCCCAGATCTGGCCGTGACGTGTTTTGAGGTCTGGATGGTGACGTGGCCTTCTGGGATTGGCTGGATGATGTGTTTTTCTGGGTTGGATGGTACAGATGGTTCATAGTCTAATCTAAAGGTCCTAATACACCTAGTACTCCTATAAATAGACATCTAAGCCTAACCCTAATTTCATTACACTAATCCATGGCGCCTCCACGCTGCTCAAATCTAAATTGGCCTAGCCTTTCTTCTCCACCAAAGAAAATCAGAATAGGAGTATTCCAATAGGAAGATAAGAATTAAATTCTACAACAACGGTTTAGCTAATCAAATTCAGAATTCAGATCTATTCTCTCTTCTAGACCGTGTCGAGGTGAATCCACGTTACTTTCACATATAATTAAATTAAAAGTGATTGTGATAAGATTGTAAATTGGACTTTAAGAACATGCTTGTAAGATGAATCATATCAAGTTTTGTAAATTCTTATCTTTCAGATTCATACCCAAAGTTCTGATATCATATGCCTATTGGATCTATTTCATTGTTCTATGCCAGTTCATATTCCAAATGCCTATTGGATCTATTTTATTGTTCTATGCCAGTTCATATTTCATATGCCTTTCTGATCCATTTTATCGTTATATGCCTGTTTATGTTTCATATGTCATTCGTATGTTTACGCCAATTTTGATATTGATTCTCTTCTCCTCTTCTTTTCCCTTTTTCATGAGATTAGGCTAACTTCGAGCCTAACTTATTGCATTGAGATTTGCGTACAAATACTGTTTGAACGATTGGGAAAAGTTGAGGAAATATGTAATAAAATGAGATTATTGGCATAAATCTATTTGGGCATAATTGTGTATAAATTGTATACATGAGATTTGGCATAAGTTGGATTGGGCATAAATGGATATAATTTGTATACATGAGGTTTGACATAAATTGTTAATAACAACGAACACAAATATATTTGGGAGTAATTTTGCATAACATGTATACATAAGATTTTAGGCATAATTTGGCGTAACATGTATACATTAGATTATAAGCCTAATTTGGATTAATATTATAAACATTTGAAGTTATGGGTAATTGGAATATATTTTAATCCAAGATTTAAAATTGGGACTTGAATCAAGAAAGTGATAATGAATGCCTAAGACACAAGGTTAGATTCGAATTGCGGTATAAGACTGCCCGGAACCGCCCGGCACATCCAGCAACCGCAATTTGGTAATCTAATGTGAGAGGTCAAATGCATAAATTAGATGCGTAATAATGCAAAGACACGAGGTTAGATTCGGTTTGCGGTATAAGCCTGCCCGGAACCGCCCGACATATCCAGCAACCGTAAAACGACAATCTATTGTGAGGGATCTTGCAAGATGTAGTTATAATAAATTAATGAACACTTAACAAAGATAGGACATGTGGGAAGACATGGGAACAGTAAAAGGGTTAAGTGGGTGACATGGGAAGCATGTATTGCATGGGTAGCATGTATAACATAAATAATAAGCACTTAACCAAGATAAGACATGTGGTAAGACATAAAGGGTTAAGTGGGTAACATGGGTAGCATGTGAAACATAATAAAAGCACTTAACCAAGATGAGACATGTGATTAGACATGGGGATAAAGAGGGGCTAAATGGGAATTTCTAGAGGGGACCATGCTTAGGAGGGAAGCTTGTGTCAAGTGGGTGGACCCTTTTCAACCAGTAACCCATTTAGTATCTATGTGAGCTCGAACTAGGTCGAGGGGTGGGCACGCTTACTGGTTTGATTGTAAGAGGTCAAAAGAGTAAAGAGCGGTGCCAACGCAAGTCCAACGGATTCATGTGCTTGCGTGGATCCAGGAGGGTAGGTAAGACATTGTTGCATCATGTAGATATAAGCCGTGCATTTTAGTGGTATCGGGTTGCCACTTTAGGGGGTGATACACCCTACTGTGGGACCAGCACGGCTATCTACGAGTTAGGGAGCCAATCGAATGGGGAAGGTAGTGGGTACAACTAGTGGAGATAGGAGTAGGCGACACCTATGACAGCAGCTAGGAGTACACGAAACTACCATTATTATTATTATTATTATTATTATTATTATGTATAGTAAGAGGATACAACTAGTGGAGATAGGAGAAGGCGGCACCTATGACAGCAGCTAGGAGTACACGAAACTACCATTAATATTATTATTATGTTTAGTAAGAGGGTACAACTAGTGGTGGTAGGAGCAGTGGGGCACCTACAAGAGCAGCTAGGAGTACATAATCGAACAAGGAGGATAGGGGGTATATCTAGTGGTGATAGGTGCACGAAGGTTACCTATAATGGCAGCTAGAAGTACATGAAACTATCATCATTCTATTTAGCCAAGAGGGATCATCTTTTAGTATGAAACTAGTATTGGTGCAGTGTAGAGAATACCTTATAGTGGTTAGAAGCGCAGTCAATGTTACATGTTGTTCGGCTTGTTACCTTTCCATAGTTGCTTATGTTGCAGTCATCTCTTACATCCATTTTATGTTCTTATCATGTTGCTTTACTAATTATATTGTAAAAGTCACTGGACTCGCCATACTTTGTGTCTGACCCTTTTTGTTTCGCCTCTTCTCTTCCCTTCCCCCTCCTCCAGGTTCTCAGGGTGGGCACGTTGAAGCTTAATTCGGACTTTCCTGCTTGAAGTGCTGAAAGTAATGCTTAGCTTTGTTTCTCTTTCGTATGGCATTTTGGATTGGGGATTATGGTTTTAAAAATTATGTATACTGATGGCTTTTGTACAAGACTAATATTTTGTACTTGGTTTCGATGCAATGGGTTTAAAAATGTAACCTGATTTATTTCTGTTTCCGCTGCAATAAAGTTATAAATTTTTCATGTACTATTTTAAGTATCTATCTTGTAATTAACTGTTCTTTTACTTATAACGCTCCACGAAACTTAATGCATTCGCTTTGTGAGTGACATTAACGGACATGGGGTGTTACATGGTACATGATGAATATGACTTAAATAAGGGGTGTGAAAACCTATAATGAAATAGGGATAATTGTTAAAGAACGAAATGCCTAGAATTACAGTAATTACAAATTGTAACCGCACTTAGACATGAGGTTAGATTGCACTTGTGGTAGAAGTCTGCCCGGACCCGCCCGACATATCCAGCGACTACAAGTGGTGAATCTAAGGTGAGGTGTCTAAGTGCATAAACATGAAACGGGATAAGACACGAGGTTAAGTCCGACTTGTGGAAGAAATCTGCCCGGACCCGCCCGACATATCCAACATCCACAAGTTGTAGGCTTAATGTGTGAGGTCTAGCGCATTATAACCATAAATGAATAAATGGTAATGAATTTGAATACTTAACCTGATTGAATCCATAGGGATTACTTGAACATGTTAACTTGAGTAGGAGTTAAGTATACTTTCTTGTAGCAGTGGGAGGGTTAAGTTTATCTTAGGGTGGTGGGTAATATTTATATACATATGCCCACAAACTGAACTTATGTGATCTATCTTGGGGTGGTGGGTAATATTTATATATATAGGCCTACAAACTTAACTTGTGGGGTTACGCATTCTTTTTTTTTACACTGGTATGGCATAACCTGTGGAAATCCTAGTAGTGGGGATGCAAGTGTAGGGGGAAGCTTGTATCATCTTGTGTGTGGGACCCATTTCAGTCAATAACCCATATATAGGTGTCAAACGAGTACTTCGAACAAGATCGGAGTCGGGGCATGCTTACTGGGTTGATTTTAAGAGATCCAAAAGAGGGGACGGTGTGGGCGACACATTCCGACGGGTTAATGTGCATGCATAGGTCCAGACAAGAGGAGGCTGAGTGTAACAACCCGAAAATCTGGGCCAGTTTAAAAATTTTATTTTGGCCATTTTAGCGAATTTTGATTATTTAAAATGAATTATTTTAAATAATATCGACGAGAAATTTATTTTCAATAGCATTCGAACGTATATATTATATACGTCGTCGTTAGAATATAAATAATTATATATATAATTATAAATAGAATTGAAAATGGCGCAGTAGTTCGATAATTCGATTTCAAACTTCAATTGAATGTACCGGGTGCAAAACAATCCGAATTTTAGTGAAACCAAAAACATTAGGATCTAATTGGGAATATCTTTCCAACGAATCCGAAAAATCGAAATTTCATAGTGGGAATCAAAAGATATGTCCAGTTGAAAATTCTGAATAGTCGCTATGGAATTCTGGCCCTTAAAAATGGGAATTTTGCAAACGACCTCGGATTTCGACGAAACCACTTTTGTTGGATCCGTGATGTCAAATTATTGCTAGATTCCAAATTTCATAATTTTTCGAATCAATATGTGAGCGTGGCATAGGAAAACGTGTTTGACCAGTTTTAGTTGATTTTAATCGACTGGAAATTGGCCATTTTTCAAACGGTCTCAGAATTCGACGAAACTAGTTTTGTTAGGACCGTATCGTCAATACAAAGCTAGAAAATATTTTTCTGCAATTTTTAGAGTTAGTATGTGACCCCGGTAAATTGAAATGCGCGTTCAAATTCAATATATAGAGTTATATGTTGATTTTGACGGAAACTGATTGTAACTGTCGAATCAGCTTACGATACATATCCCATTGTGTTCGGAATGGGGGTAATTAGCTATGGACGATAGGCGGTGGGCCTCGTTTAGAGGTCGTATGCAAAAGTCAACTTTTTTCGAAAAAAAGAATATAAAATATATATCTCCTCCCCTTAATTCATTCTGGCCCCACCTATAAACCTAATCGACATCAGATAAAAAAAACAAAGGCGGAAACCCGCCGCCCCTCACCCTGTCACCGCCGCGCCTCAGGCGCGAGACCCCCTCCTCTTCTTCCCTTCCTTCTCCCTCCTCGCCCAAGAACGAGCAACCCCAAACCCTGGACCGCGAGACTCCACCATCGTCCGCCCCTGTCGCGTCAACCGCCTCCGCCCTAGCCGCAGCCTTCCCCAGCGATCCGCCGCCCCCTGGTCTTCATTGACGAGCGCGACAGCCCCCCCAATATTCACAGTGAGTTTTTTTTTATTATTCCATTTATTTGTTTATTTTTGTTTTAATTCATTTTAAATGGTTAGCTTAGGTTAATCAGTTTGAAAACTGATTTGTAGTAAGTTAGATTTTTAGTTTACAAAAGAAACGATTTTTATGTTTAGGCATAAAATAAAAATATAATTTTTAGGGATTATAAAAACTGATTTTTATATAGTAATTAAAACTGATGTTGAAATGATAAAGATTTGATTTTGAAATGAATGAAAATTATAATTTTTATATAAGTAGATTATTAAAAATATGATTTTTATATTTTTAAAGAATTAAAAATATGATTTTTATATTTTTAAAGTATTAAAAATATAATCTTTACTATATAGAAGGCGTAGAATATGATTTTTGTTTAGGTAGAGAATTAAAAATATAATTTTTACATGATAGAAATATTAAAAATAGCATCTTTATATGTATAGAAAAATAAAAATGTGATTTTTATAATGATATATTTGAAAAGATGAAATCTATATTTTTGAAAAGGCGAAATCTTTATATGAAGAATAGCGGGATAGAAATGGGATTTTTATATATTGAATAGCGAAGTAAAAATTCGATTTTTATATATTGAATAGCGAAGTAAAAATTCGATTTTTATATATTGAATAGCGAAGTAAAAATTCGATTTTTACATATTGAATAGTGAAGTAAAAATTTGATTTTTACATATGTAGTGGCTGCAGCAACGAAGATGACAAAGATGGGATAACGATGAAGATTTCTATAAATGAAGTGTCGTGAAGTTGGATAGCTATTGGTGAGAACTTCTCACTCGAAATTTCTTTTTCTAGTGAATATATATATACTAGGATGCAGACGGTGTTTAGTAGCACCCGACACCCGTCATCCACAGACCATGGATGGCTTGTTTGTGTAACGACCCAGAAAATCTGAACCAATTTAAAAATTTTAAATTGGCTGAAATAATGGATTTTAAATATTTAAAATAAATATTTTAAGTAATGGCGATGAAAACTGAGTTGAATCGACATTTGAAAACCAATATAATTAAATATAATTATATATAGAATTGAAAATAGCGCGGTAGTTCGAAAATTCGATTTCTAATTTCAAATGAATATACAGAATTCAATATAAGTCAGAATTGAACAAAACAAGAAATATTTGAATCTGTATAACTATATCTTTATAACGAAGTTAACAAACTGAGATTTCATCTTAGAAATGATAAGATATGTCCAGTTTGAAATTAGAAATAGTCGCTGTGGAATTTATATATATTTATATATATATAAGGCCCTTAAAAATAGCAATTTTGCAAACGACCTCGGATTTCGACGAAACCAGTTTTGTTGGGTCCGTGATGTTAAGTTATTGCTAGATTCCAAATTTCATAATTTTTCGAATCAATATGTGAGCGTGGCAAAAGAAAACGCGTTTGACCAGTTTCTGTTGAATTTAATCGACTGGAAATTGGCCATTTTTCAAACGGTCTCGGAATTCGACGAAACTAGTTTTGTTAGGACCGTATCGTCCATACGAAACTAGAAAATATTTTTCTGGAATTTTTCTAGTTAGTATGTGACCCCGGTAAATTGAAATGTACGTTTAAAATTCAATATAGTGATTTAAATGTAAATTCAACGGAAATTGATTGTAACGATCAAATCAGCTTGCGATACATATCCCATTGTGTTTGGAATGGGGGTATAACGCTATAGACGACAGGCGGTGGACCTCGTTTCGAGGTCGTATGTAAAAGTCAACCTTTTTACAAATTAAATAAAAAAAATATATATATATTATTTTAATTTCCCTCCCTCCCTCTTATCTCCCGCTTGCCCCCCCCTCATTCGATTAAAACCAGAGAAAAAAAAAAAAAAAAAAACCCTAAATCGAATCATCACCGCCTCCATCGATCGCACCCACGAAGCCGCCCTCCTCCTCCTTCAATCCGACCGCCCTCCTCCTCCTTCAATCAGAGCCACCCCCCCCCCTCGAAGCTCGCGAAGACGCAGAGCCACCCCCCTCGAAGCTCGCGAAGACGCAGAGCCACCCCCCCCCCCCCTCGAAGCTCGCGAAGACGCAGAGCCACCCCCCCTTTTTGTAAGTTTTTTTTTTATTAGCTCTGTTATTTAATTTTCTTAAGATTTTAAAACTGTAGTTTTTAAATAGATTTTGAAACAGTAATTTTTAAAAAGGATTTAAAAACTGAAACTGTTTTAAAAATAAAGAAATAGAACTGATTTGTTTTTAAAGAAACAAAACTGATTTTTAAAGTTATAAAAACTGAATTTTAAAAAGTATTCAAAACTGATTTTTAAAGTTATAAAAACTGAATTTTTAAAAGTATTCAAAACTGATTTTTAAAGTTATAAAAACTGAATTTTTAAAAGTATTCAAAACTGAATTTTTAAAAGTATTCAAAACTGAATTTTAAAAAGTATAAAAACTAATTTTGTTTTTTTAAATAAAAACTGATTTGATTTTAAAGAAATTTTAAAGAATATAAAAACTGATTTTAAAATGACTTATAAACTAGAAAACGGATTTTGTCAAAAATTGAAAACATATTTTTATATGTTGAAAGCAAAAATAGAAAACATATTTTTATATGTTGAAAGCAAAAATAGAAAACATATTTTTATATGTGAAAGCAAAAGTAAAAATTATGTTTTTATATGTGAAAGCAAAAGTAAAAATCATGTTTTTATATGTGAAAGCAAAAGTAAAAATCATATTTTTATATGTTGAAAGCGAAAGTAAAAATCATATTTTTATATATTGAATAGCATAGTAAAAAATTCTATTTTTACATATGCAGAGAATACGGGTGAAAGCGACAAATAGGCGAAGATTTCTATTAAGAAGAGTCGTGAAGTTGGATAGCTATTGGTGAGATTTCTGATTTAAAAATTTATATATATGTGTTGAAAATAAAAGTGAACTGCTATATATAAATAAATATATATCTATATATATATATACGCCCCCTCGTCCACAAACCATGGACGATATTTATTGGTTGAAATTGTGGTGAAAATTGAATGATTGTTTGTGATTGATATTGGTTGATTGTGGTTGAAAAATACCCATTTGTGGTTGAGAAATATTTGGTTGAAACCACATAGGATTAGTTTGTGGAAATGAAATAAATATATATACATGCCGCCTGCGTGCGAACTAGATGCATATTTCCCATTGTCAAAAACCGCGAGGTTTTAAGGTAGAGCGAGGAGCCGTACTAGGGACGGTGCCGGTGTAACTACCCTGCCGTTATGCTGCCGAAATTTTGAATAATATTTGTGTGTTTGAATTATTTTCATATGCTTAAACTATATTTATTCCTTATATAGAAAACATTCATGTGTTGAATTGATATTCATTCGTTGTTTAGAAATTCATGTGTTGAATGGTATTCATATTTTGAAATAAATTGTTCGATAATAAAAATCACATTTCTATCTATATATAAAAACTATAGAAAACATTCATGTGTTGAATTGATATTCATTCGTTGTTTAGAAATTCATGTGTTGAATGGTATTCATATTTTGAAATAAATTGTTCGATAATAAAAATCACATTTTTATCGATATCTAAAAACTATAGAAAACATTCATGTGTTGAATTGATATTCATTCGTTGTTTAGAAATTCATGTGTTGAATGGTATTCATATTTTGAAATAAATTGTTCGATAATAAAAATCACATTTTTATCGATATCTAAAAACTATAGAAAACATTCATGTGTTGAATTGATATTCATTCGTTGTTTAGAAATTCATGTGTTGAATGGTATTCATATTTTGAAATAAATAGTTCGATAATAAAAATCACATTTCTATCTATATATAAAAACTATAGAAAACATTCATGTGTTGAATTGATATTCATTCGTTGTTTAGAAATTCATGTGTTGAATGGTATCCATATTTTGAAATAAATTGTTTGGTAATAAAAAATCACCTTTTATCGACTATATGAACTATATAGAAAAATAGTGTTTTGAAATGAATCGTTTTACAATAAAAATCACATTTTTATTGTATGCATAAATCGTTAAAATGCGAAGTGTTAAAAATAGCCACTTGTTCAAAATAAACATAGATGAGTTGAAATATTCATTAATTAACTAATGAAATGATTTGCACCTATTTATGTAACATTAGAATGAATGGTGTTTTTAAACCAAATAGAAATCGAATATGAAATCGAATAGAAAATGAAAAATGATATGAACTGTATATATATGTACATGCAATATTCTTTGAACAGGTTATAGCAAAGGGGCTAGAGAAGAGGAATAAAATTTTGTGCCCGACAAATAGGTACACATTTACTGATTTGTTTGGGTGATGATTTTGAGCCTATTGGCTAGCCGCTTGGCTTCTTCTTTTTCTTTTTGAGATTAGAAGGACCGGGACGCTATTTGCGATTTCCCGACGCTCCCGGTACAGGGGAGGTTATGGCGAAATTTTTCCAAAATTTAAGGTGTTAGAAAATTTTTTGAAGTGAAAACGATATAGAAATCCTTGAATGAACTATATTTATATAACTATATAAATATAAATAAAATTAAAACGAAACGAGGCCGTGCAGTTCGTATTTCGAAACCGTGATTTCAAACGACTAGTACGGGAAATCCGACCATTGGATTTTCCCGAAACCTCAACCGTCGGGTTCGCCTTGGAATAATCTTTCCAACGGCACCAACCTTGTAAAAATCCAACGGTTGGATTGTCTGGAATGTTTAATTCAAATCTGAAGAAAAACAGCGCCAGAAACGATTATATTTATTTATATATATAAATAAAATTATATTTAATCGAATAACGACGCGGCAGTTCGTATTTTGAAATCGAAAATTCAAACGATTGTACCGGGAGATCCGACCGTCGGAATTTCCCGAAACTGGAACCGTTGGGTTCGTTTTGAAAAGACCTTTCTAAGGATGTAAATTTTGTGAAGATCCAACGGTTAGATTTTCAGATATGTGTAAATCAAATCTGAAGAAAAACAGCGCCACGGCCGCCTTATGGCCCGAAGCGTCGTTTTGAATAAAATGGCTATTTTAAAATAAATAAAAATAGCGATAAATAGTTATAAAATATCGTAAGCGATATGGAATGGAAATAAACTGAATTTGCTTGATTTATGTGATGTTTGATGGTTGAATGTGTTTGGTGTGAAAATCACATTAAAGAACAAACGTGATGTTGTCGAATAATTTAACCATTGAAATAAATCGATTTGAAATTCTAAATATACGTGAATTATTTGAAAAGGCCGAGTTAATTCTCATTTCGAATAATTGACCGACGATTGAAATTCGAAGATGAAGACGATGGTCGAAGACCGGAGATCTTCACCTCGTTTGGATGGTAACCGAGGTCCTGATTGGGAGGCATCCCGAAATATGGATAATGAGTGGTGATCGTTCAGACGTACGTGTTGATCGAAGGGTTTGCGAGGTATTTAGTGCCTCCGGTTTCGTTCAGACCCAGAACGGACTTGTAAATGGACTGTGTGTCTGACATAGGATTTATCCTGTGTGGCATGCTAAGATGCAGTGATCAGGGCTTCTGTTGAAAAGCAAAGTCTTGTGGTGATGATCAAAGCACCACCTGTGTGGCGTAGCTTTGTGTATAACGTAAATTCGCGAGCCTCACACCCCGGTATGAGCCTAAAACGGGAGGAAGGACCTCAGGGAGGACATGCGTTTCTTTCTAGCTAGGGTGGTGTCAGTGACCTACCAGCCCTGACATTTATATACTTTTCACCTATGTGGTTGTTGCTGATGCGAGGCGCCTCGGTTTGATCGGACGATCCGGGTCCGATGGAGTCATTCGTTGGCTCGTTTGCGCCCCAAAGGGCGGGGAGACGTATTGTTCAGGTATAATAATCCACATCGGTGGACCGGCCCTGACGATCCAGGGGGCAGTTGCGGCTGTTCCTGAGACATGGTAGGCTAGATTGTCTCGAATTCGGTAAGGACTATCTTTTGCCTTGGTTCATGACGGAAATCCAATTTCCAAATACGTGACGGTGCGGTTTTGATTGTATGCCTATATATGGCGATATAGTGGTATGGGGCATTAATGCCGTCTATGATTGATAGTTATGATTTGAAATTGTTTTCAAAACATATAAACACTAGCAATAATATCAAATGCCTTTGTTTTATTCGTATCAAGCATATCTTGGCCGTTATAAGGTAAAAACTCTATCCTCCGGTTTGCGTTGCATTGTGTGATGGGAACTGAGTCTTATAACGGCTTCATTTTTATAAAAAGCATAGCGATGTTTAAAAGAAAGATTTGTTTTAAAGCACTGGCAATCCAATGGAGTAAACCCGTTCCACGAAAGTGGCGTGGTCCTGTGATTAGCCAATTATATATGTGTTGAGTAGATTTCTCATACCAGTCCCATGACTGACTCGTAGTTTGTTTCACTCTCAAACTCGGGTGCCCCTTTTTCTACACGGGCAGCCTTGTATTCAGGTTTAGCTGGTTCTTTCTGGATAGCTGGAGCTGAAGATGGATTCTATCATTTATTTCCTTTTATGCTGTTCAGCTCCTATTGTACATATTTTGTTTATTTCCGCTGTAGACATTTATGTATAGCTGAACTGTATTTGTACTAAGTAAGATCCTGTATACTGTGTAACTCTGATGATTACTTTTATCCAGTATATTTTGTTGTTCGTTCTGGTGTATTTATTTAATTCTGTTCTGTTATTATATGTTTCTGTGTTATATTCCAAAGATAACCTTGTTTCCGTGAGAACGAGAAATCGGGTCGTCTCAGTTTGTTAAATTGTTTGGTTGTGTGGTTAGTTAGAATATTTTGTTTGAATTGAATTGTTTGGTGAAATGAATTGATTTGATTGATGTGTGAATGGCGTGGGCCTTCACTAGACCGGGGATAAGGTTAGGCCTCGTCCCGTTTCTAGTATCGTGCCGTTATGCCGCCGAAATTTTCTAAAATAAGTTAGAAAAATAAAAATATCATTTTATTTAAAGAATGAACTGAATAGAAATTCATATGTTAAAATAAAATGTTTTATCGTTAAAAATATAATTTTTAACGTGAAGTGAATAAAATAAAATATTCATTTACAAACCGGACGGTTTGTTTATGTACACCTATTTGAAGGACATTGATTGGGACGATAAATTTTACACATCGCCCAACTGCACAAATAAAATCTGTGTTTGGTTGTTTGAAACCCCACACGGGTGTTGGGATGAAATATGAAGTTCACTCATCCTGATTGATTAAATATGTCGATCGATTGATTGACAGGCTGTTATAAGCGTTAGATATCTATATTTGATGCTTATACAGTGTAGTGCACTTTGGGTGATGGTTGATTATTTTTCAATGCTATTATATACATGTGTTGTATGAAAATCCATATAATTAATTTTATATGGTGATTGATTGGGCCTCATTCCAATTTAGAGAATAAAGAATATTATAAAGTAAAGGTTCATGTGTTGACTGTACTCATTCGTGAGATTAGTCATGTGTTGAACGTAATATTTTAACAATAAATTTTATATCTTTATCACTATTAAATAAAGGTTCATGTGTTGACTGTACTCATTCGTGAGATTAGTCATGTGTTGAACGAATTATTTTAATAATAGAAATATTTGAAATAGAAATATTTGAAATAGAAATATTTGAAGTTGAATATTTGAAAATAGAATATATGAAGCCGTGTTGATTAGATTGACGCCATTTTGACGTGAACGATATTTATATCGATTTTATTCATTTTATAATGAATATCGAATGTGATTTCAACATCTGATATTTTGAAAAGATTTAAAATTCGAACTATATTGAGATGAATTGAAATTCGAATTATATTTAAAGTGAATTGAAATTCGAATTAAACTGAATAGATTTAAAATTCGAACTATACTGAAATGATTTGAAATTCGAACTATACTGAAATGATTTGAAATTCGAGTAGAAATGAATTCGAATTGAATTTGAATAGAAATGAATTCAAATTGAAATCGAATTGAAATGAATTCAAATTGAAAATGAATAGAAATGAAAACGAATTGAAAATTGAATTGAATTGAAATCGAATTGAAATTGAATTAGAAATCAGTTTGAATTGAAATCAATTTGAAATGAATTTAAAATGAATTTAAATTGGAATATTCAATTTTGATTTGAAATTGAATATGAAGTTGAAACCGTTTTGAAAACGAATTTAAAACGATTTATAAATTTCATTTTAAATAGAAATCGATGAAATATATTATATATATATTATATATAATATAATGGCCTGAATAGAACGCGTCGCGCCGTGGCAGTTCGCGAATTTCGACCATTGACTTCGAACGGATATTACGGGAGATCCGACCGTCGGATTCTCCTGAAACCGGAATCGTTGGGTTCGTATCGAAAAGAGCTTTCTAACGAATATTAGAAATTTGAAATCTAACGGTTGGATTTGAAATTATGTCCAAATCAAATTTGGAAAAGGTCGCTGTAAGTGCAGTTCGATGGCCGTTGATGGAAATCGACTGTACGGGCCTTGATAAAATTATTAAAAATGGTAATAATTTGTGTAAAATCATAAGAAATGATTTAGAAAGAATTAGGATGAAAAACTCCATATTTGAAAAGATAAAAATAGATTTTTATCGAAATGAACTAGTTTTGAACTAGAATAGTAATTTATTTATTTTTTAAAATAAATAAATTGAATTTGAAATGGTTTTGAAAATAACCAGAACTTCCAATAATTGCATTGGAATGGATTTGAATCGAAATTGTCTTCGGAATATTTTGATGTTGGATTTCGTGATTATACAGATGTTGTGATGGAAATTTGAAAGATATAGATATATACATCGTTATTTCCAATATGATATCTGTTGGTCGTAGAATTTGATATTGAATATAAGCCGATATATTTTCTATTCAGAGCCTTGTACTTAATATCAAATGTGATTTGGGTTTGTCGTGAATGGTGTCTTGACTAACACTGTTCTTGAACCCAGTTGAGAAAACATTAAATCTTTTTATTTAGATTTAATGAAGTGTACCAATTAAATAATATTTAATTGAAATTGAATTGATATTGATTTTTGGGTTTATCGTGGACAGTGTTTTAAATAACACTCGTTCTTTAACCCGATAATTAATGGAATGTGATTTTGGGTTTATCGTGAACCATGTTTTAAATGACACTGATTCTTTAACCCATTTAACGATTAAAACTAAGTGGAGTTTTAATGAATCTTTAATTAGATTGAAAAGGTGTTAGAATGGAGTATCACCAGTTTTGCTCCAGGCGATAGTTAAATCTTTAATTAGATTTGAACGTGAAATGGTAATTGAATTTACCGATAACACCGTGGTGTTAGATATGAAGTATTACTAGTTTTACTTCAGGGGATGAATAGGTTGGGATTGGGAAATTAAAACAAATGATTACTTCGGTAAGGTTCGTTAATCCCGACTAGTTAAATCGAAATTCAAAAGGAGATTAGAGAATAAATTCAAGGAATTTATCTTGGATAAAATTAATGGGAACCTTTCCCTATGAATGTGAAATTTAGAAACTAACTGTCAGTTAGCTAAGCAGAATGGTTTTCTGGATATTGATCTGATGTTGGTTTCGGCCTTCGGGGTTAATATTTGGGGAATTATTCTCTTGATTAATTTACGGTTAGTGACTGATGAATTGGAATGAGGCGTATGTTGTGTTTGTGTAACACTTATTTAAAATATACGCGAGTTATCCGGAAAGACCGGGTTTATCCCATTCTGAATAACTGATACGACGATAAGTCGAAGATGAAGACGATGGTCGAAGACTGGAGGTCTTCACGTCGTTTGGGTGATTACTGATGATCTTGATTGGGCTGTACACCCAAAAAGATGGAAACAGTTGGTGATCGTCCAGACGTACTTGGAGATCGATGGATATGCGGGATACTAGGTGCCTTCGGTTTCGTTCAGACCCAGAACGGACTTGTAAATGGACTGTGTGTCTGACATTGGATTTTAGTCCGTGTGATTGATTTCTATTAAATATATATCTGTTTGGCGGCGGAGAATTTATTCTCTTGCTTAACGCCCTTCTCTGAGACGTACGAGCTCAGGGGTTATATACTGATGGATATCAAACGCATGGAGTAAATTGCCTGTGCGGCATGCCTAAGTGGCAATTGATCGAGGCTTCTGTTGAAAAGCAAAGTCTTGTGGTTGATGATCGAAGCACGGCCTTTGTGGCGTAGCTTTGTGTAACGTTTGCTTCGCGAGTTTCGCACCCCGGTGGTGAACCAAAAACGGAGAGGACCTCAGGGAGGGCATGCGTTTCTTTCTAGCTAGGGTGGTGTCAGTGACCTACCAGCCCTGACATTTATATACTTTTCACCTATGTGGTTGTTGCTGTTGCGAGGCGCCTCAGTTAGATCAGACGATCCGGGTCCGATGGAGTCATTCGTTGGCTCGTTTACGCCCCAAAGGGCGGAGAAACGTATTGTTCAGGCACTATAATCCACATCGGTGGACCGGCCCTGTCACTCCAAGGGGCAGTTGCGGCTGTTCCGGAGACATGGGCTAGATTATCTCAAATCGGTTGAGGACGATCCCTGGCCTCAGTTCACAGACGGAAATCCAATTTCCAAATACGTGACATTTGCGGTTTTATTTGTAGAGCCTAGTATGGCGACATAGTGGGATGGGGCGCTTATGCCGTCTATGATTGATACTTATGATTTGAAGTTGTTTTATACACTATACACTTATAATAGTATCAAATGATTCCTTTTAAACGTATCAAGCATTCTTTGGCTGTTATAAGGGAAAACCCTATCCCCCGGCTTGCGTTGCATTGTGTGATAGGACCTGGTTCTTATAACAGCTTCATTTTTCTTTATTTAGCATTGCGCTGTTGGTTTTATGCACTGGTATTCATGGGAGGAAACCCGTTCCGTGTTATACGGCGTGGTCCCTTGATTTACCTAACTTTAAAATAAAGATTAATAACTGTTTTAGTTCTCACACCAGTCACATGAATGACCTGGAGTTTATTGTTTTAACCTAAACTCTGGGTGCCCCTATTTTCCGCACGGGCAGCTAGTAGTTTTGGTTTTGCAGATTTATATTCACAGGATCCTGGTTTACAGCTGGAATGATATCCGGAAAGCTCTGTATCCGTATATCACCTTCAGTTGTGCTTTGTATTATTTTCCGCTGCTATGTAATTTATTGTAATCTCTGATATTTATCGAATGTAATTTATTCATTTATACTATGTATATTCTTGTATCTGATGGAATTGTTGTAATAGCAATGAAATGTTCTTCCGTCTGCGTTCTGATTTGTCTTGTACTCAACGCTATCCACGCTTTCCTTCACGGGGAAGTTCGGGTCGTTTCAGTTTGGTATCAGAGCTTTGGTTTACAAAGCTCAGAGAATAAGACACATTAGAACCATACGAAAGAATTCATCAGATATTGGATTAGTAATATCCAACGAGAATGACTCGTTAGAGATAGGATCAGTAATATCCTAGGACGAGTGTGAAGAGTATATTTTTTAAAAATGAAACGAATTTTGTTTTGAAAATTTAAAATCCATTATTCGTATTTGATTATTTATTACATATTGATTAGGACAATCCAATATATAAAGATTTTGCGTATGCGCCTAGCTAGCGTGTATTCGAAGTTTTGATATATTGGATAGATATAGAGTTACACTCTAGTCACCCGAGGGTGATTCTGATGATTGATATATCATCATCAGAATTTATATTCGAGTGACGAACGTGTAATATCTATATATTTCCTATTGACTGGTGTGAGAACCAAAAATTAGATAGGGCCTATTGTTGTGATTTGGCATCAAAAATCTGATTTTTGACTATATATCAAAGTTATGAATTTCAAATGATAATTCACTAATTGATTGATGTTTGTGTTGTTTGTGTAACTGTTTGATAATTTTGAACCATTATGCCTAACTGAATCAAATATTGAATTATATTGAAAATTTGTCGCATTTGCTTGCATATACATGTACTTACATTGAACAGGTCATAGCAAGGAGGCTAGAGCAGAGAATAAAATTTGTTTGCCCGACAAATAGGTACATGTTTACTATAATTTACTGTTTTGTTTGGGTGATGATGATTTTATGAGCCTATTGGCTAGCCGCTTGGCTTTTTCTTTTTCTTTTTGAGATCAGAAGGCCTATATGGCAATTTCGGGATTTTCCCGTGGCTCCCGGTGCAGGGGAGGTTATGGCGAAATTATTCAAAAATTTAGGGTGTTAGCCAAATTTTTGAAGAATTTGAAAATTCTCAAAAACTGAAAAGTTGGAGAATGAAAACCAGATCGAACGTAGAGTTGATTAATCAAACCACTTTCGACTTTGTTCCTTTTCGGGGACGAAAAGTTTTAAGTGGGGGAGATTGTAACAACCCGAAAATCTGGGCCAGTTTAAATTTTTTATTTTGGCCATTTTAGCGAATTTTGATTATTTAAAATGAATTATTTTAAATAATATCGACGAGAAATTTATTTTCAATAGCATTCGAACGTATATATTATATACGTCGTCGTTAGAATATAAATAATTATATATATAATTATAAATAGAATTGAAAATGGCGCGGTAGTTCGATAATTCGATTTCAAACTTCAATTGAATGTACCGGGTGCAAAACAATACGGATTTTAGTGAAACCAAAAACATTAGGATCTAATTGGGAATATCTTTCCAACGAATCCGAAAAATCGAAATTTCATAGCGGGAATCAAAAGATATGTCCAGTTGAAAATTCTGAATAGTCGCTATGGAATTCTGCCCTTAAAAATGGGAATTTTGCAAACGACCTCGGATTTCGACGAAACCACTTTTGTTGGATCCGTGATGTCAAATTATTGCTAGATTCCAAATTTCATAATTTTTCGAATCAATATGTGAGCGTGGCATAGGAAAACGTTTTTGACCAGTTTTAGTTGATTTTAATCGACTGGAAATTGGCCATTTTTCAAACGGTCTCAGAATTCGACGAAACTAGTTTTGTTAGGACCGTATCGTCAATACGAAGCTAGAAAATATTTTTCTATAATTTTTAGAGTTAGTATGTGACCCCGGTAAATTGAAATGCGCGTTCAAATTCAATATATAGAGTTATATGTTGATTTTGACGGAAACTGATTGTAACTGTCGAATCAGCTTACGATACATATCCCATTGTTTTCGGAATGGGGGTAATTAGCTATGGACGACAGGCGGTGGGCCTCGTTTAGAGGTCGTATGTAAAAGTCAACTTTTTTCGAAAAAAATATATAAAATATATATCTCCTCCCCTTAATTCATTCTGGCCCCCCCTATAAACCTAATCGACATCAGATAAAAAATAAAAAAACAAAGGCGGAAACCCGCCGCCCCTCACCCTGTCACCGCCCCGCCTCTGGCGCGAGACCCCCTCCTCTTCTTCCCTTCCTTCTCCCTCCTCGCCCAAGAACGAGCAGCCCCAAACCCTGGACCGCGAGACTCCACCATCGTCCGCCCCTGTCGCGTCAACCGCCTCCGCCCTAGCCGCAGCCTTCCCCAGCGATCCGCCGCCCCTGGTCTTCATCGACGAGCGCGACAGCCCCCCCTAATATTCACAGTGAGTTTTTTTTATTATTATTCCATTTATTTGTTTATTTTTGTTTTAATTCATTTTAAATGGTTAGCTTAGGTTAATCAGTTTGAAAACTGATTTGTAGTAAGTTAGATTTTTAGTTTACAAAAGAAATGATTTTTATGTTTAGGCATAAAATAAAAATATAATTTTTTGGGATTATAAAAACTGATTTTTATATAGTAATTAAAACTGATGTTGAAATGATAAAGATTTGATTTTGAAATGAATGAAAATTATAATTTTTATATAAGTAGATTATTAAAAATATGATTTTTATATTTTTAAAGAATTAAAAATATGATTTTTATATTTTTAAAGTATTAAAAATATAATCTTTACTATATAGAAGGCGTAGAATATGATTTTTGTTTAGGTAGAGAATTAAAAATATAATTTTTACATGATAGAAATATTAAAAATAGCATCTTTATATGTGTAGAAAAATAAAAATGTGATTTTTATAATGATATATTTGAAAAGATGAAATCTATATTTTTGAAAAGGCGAAATCTTTGTATGAAGAATAGCGGGATAGAAATGGGATTTTTATATATTGAATAGCGAAGTAAAAATTCGATTTTTATATATTGAATAGCGAAGTAAAAATTCGATTTTTATATATTGAATAGTGAAGTAAAAATTCGATTTTTACATATGTAGTGGCTGCAGCAACGAAGATGACAAAGATGCGATAACGATGAAGATTTCTATAAATGAAGTGTCGTGAAGTTGGATAGCTATTGGTGAGAACTTCTCACTCGAAATTTCTTTTTCTAGTGAATATATATATATACTAGGATGCAGACGGTGTTTAGTAGCACCCAACACCCGTCATCCACAGACCATGGATGGCTTGTTTGTTAAATTGTTTGGTTGTGTGGTTAGTTAGAATATTTTGTTTGAATTGAATTGTTTGGTGGAATGAATTGATTTGATTGATGTGTGAATGGCGTGGGCCTTCACTAGACCGGGGATAAGGTTAGGCCTCGTCCCGTTTCTAGTATCGTGCCGTTATGCCGCCGAAATTTTCTAAAATAAGTTAGAAAAATAAAATTATCATTTTATTTAAAGAATGAATTGAATAGAAATTCATATGTTAAAATAAAATGTTTTATCGTTAAAAATATAATTTTTAACGTGAAGTGAATAAAATAAAATATTCATTTACAAACCGGACGGTTTGTTTATGTACACCTATTTGAAGGACATTGATAGGGACGATAAATTTTGCACATCGCCCAACTGCACAAATAAAATCTATGTTTGATTGTTTGAAACCCCACACGGGTGTTGGGATGAAATATGAAGTTCACTCATCCTGATTGATTAAATATGTCGATCAATTGATTGACAGGCTGTTATAAGCGTTAGATATCTATATTTGATGCTTATACAGTGTAGTGCACTTTGGGTGATGGTTGATTATTTTTCAATGCTATTATATACATGTGTTGTATGAAAATCCATATAATTAATTTTATATGGTGATTGATTGGGCCTCATTCCAATTTAGAGAATAAAGAATATTATAAAGTAAAGGTTCATGTGTTGACTGTACTCATTCGTGAGATTAGTCATGTGTTGAACGTAATATTTTAACAATAAATTTTATATCTTTATCACTATTAAATAAAGGTTCATGTGTTGACTGTACTCATTCGTGAGCTTAGTCATGTGTTGAACGAAATATTTTAATAATAGAAATATTTGAAATAGAAATATTTGAAGTTGAATATTTGAAAATAGAAATATATGAAGCCGTGTTGATTAGATTGACGCCATTTTGACGTGAACGATATTTATATCGATTTTATAATGAATATCGAAAGTGATTTCAACATCTGATATTTTGAAAAGATTTAAAATTCGAACTATATTGAGATGAATTGAAATTCGAATTATATTTAAAGTGAATTGAAATTCGAATTAAACTGAATAGATTTAAAATTCGAACTATACTGAAATGATTTGAAATTCGAACTATACTGAAATGATTTGAAATTCGAGTAGAAATGAATTCGAATTGAATTTGAATAGAAATGAATTCAAATTGAAATCGAATTGAAATGAATTCAAATTGAAAATGAATAGAAATGAAAACGAATTGAAAATTGAATTGAATTGAGATCGAACTGAAATTGAATTAGAAATCAATTTGAATTGAAATCAATTTGAAATGAATTTAAAATGAATTTAAATTGGAATATTCAATTTTGATTTGAAATTGAATATGAAGTTGAAACCGTTTTGAAAACGAATTTAAAACGATTTATAAATTTCGTTTTAAATAGAAATCGACGAAATATTATATATATATATATATATATATATATTATATATAATATAATGGCCTGAATAGAACGCGCCGCGCCGTGGCAGTTCGCGAATTTCGACCATTGACTTCGAACGGATATTACGGGAGATCCGACCGTCGGATTCTCCTGAAACCGGAACCGTTGGGTTCGTATCGAAAAGAGCTTTCTAACGAATATTAGAAATTTGAAATGTAACGGTTGGATTTGAAATTATGTCCAAATCAAATTTGGAAAAGATCGCTGTAAGTGCAGTTCGATGGCCGTTGATGGAAATCGACTGTACGGGCCTTGATAAAATTATTAAAAATGGTAATAATTTGTGTAAAATCATAAGAAATGATTTAGAAAGAATTAGGATGAAAAACTCCATATTTGAAAAGATAAAAATAGATTTTTATCGAAATGAACTAGTTTTGAACTAGAATAGTAATTTATTTATTTTTTAAAATAAATAAATTGAATTTGAAATGGTTTTGAAATTAACTAGAACTTCCAATAATTGCATTGGAATGGATTTGAATCGAAATTGTCTTCGGAATATTTTGATGTTGGATTTCATGATTATACAGATGTTGTGATGGAAATTTGAAAGATATAGATATATACATCGTTATTTCCAATACGATATCTGTTGGTCGTAGAATTTGATATTGAATATAAGCCGATATATTTTCTATTCAGAGCCTTGTACTTAATATCAAATGTGATTTGGGTTTGTCGTGAATGGTGTCTTGACTAACACTATTCTTGAACCCAGTTGAGAAAACATTAAATCTTTTTATTTAGATTTAATGAAGTGTACCAATTAAATAATATTTAATTGAAATTGAATTGATATTGATTTTTGGGTTTATCGTGGACAGTGTTTTAAATAACACTCGTTCTTTAACCCGATAATTAATGGAATGTGATTTTGGGTTTATCGTGAACCGTGTTTTAAATGACACTGATTCTTTAACCCATTTAACGATTAAAACTAAGTGGAGTTTTAATGAATCTTTAATTAGATTGAAAAGGTGTTAGAATGGAGTATCACCAGTTTTGCTCCAGGCGATAGTTAAATCTTTAATTAGATTTGAACGTGAAATGGTAATTGAATTTACCGATAACACCGTGGTGTTAGATATGAAGTATTACTAGTTTTACTTCAGGGGATGAATAGGTTGGGATTGGGAAATTAAAACAAATGATTACTTCGGTAAGGTTCGTTAATCCCGACTAGTTAAATCGAAATTCAAAAGGAGATTAGAGAATAAATTCAAGGAATTTATCTTGGATAAAATTAATGGGAACCTTTCCCTATGAATGTGAAATTTAGAAACTAACTGTCGGTTAGCTAAGCAGAATGGTTTTCTGGATATTGATCTGATGTTGGTTTCGGCCTTCGGGGTTAATATTTGGGGAATTATTCTCTTGATTAATTTACGGTTAGTGACTGATGAATTGGAATGAGGCGTATGTTGTGTTTGTCTAACACTTATTTAAAATATACGCGAGTTATTCGGAAAGACCGGGTTTATCCCATTCTGAATAACTGATACGACGATAAGTCGAAGATGAAGACGATGGTCGAAGACCGGAGGTCTTCACGTCGTTTGGGTGATTACTGATGATCTTGATTGGGTTGTACACCCAAAAAGATGGAAACAGTTGGTGATCGTCCAGACGTACTTGGAGATCGATGGATATGCGGGGTACTAGGTGCCTCCGGTTCCGTTCAGACCCAGAACGGACTTGTAAATGGACTGTGTGTCTGACATTGGATTTTAGTCCGTGTGATTGATTTCTATTAAATATATATCTGTTTGGAGGCGGAGAATTTATTCTCTTGCTTAACGCCCTTCTCTGAGACGTACGAGCTCAGGGGTTATATACTAATGGATATCAAACGCATGGAGTAAATTGCCTGTGTGGCATGCCTAAGTGGCAATTGATCGAGGCTTCTGTTGAAAAGCAAAGTCTTGTGGTTGATGATCGAAGCACGGCCTTTGTGGCGTAGCTTTGTGTAACGTTTGCTTCGCGAGTTTCGCACCCCGGTGGTGAACCAAAAACGGGAGAGGACCTCAGGGAGGGCATGCGTTTCTTTCTAGCTAGGGTGGTGTCAATGACCTACCAGCCCTGACATTTATATACTTTTCACCTACGTGGTTATTGCTGTTGCGAGGCGCCTCGGTTAGATCGGACGATCCGGGTCCGATGGAGTCATTCGTTGGCTCATTTACGCCCCAAAGGGCGGAGAAACGTATTGTTCGGGCACTATAATCCACATCGGTGGACCGGCCCTGTCGCTCCAAGGGGCAGTTGCGGCTGTTCCGGAGACATGGGCTAGATTGTCTCGAATCGGTTGAGGACGATCCCTGGCCTCAGTTCACAGATGGAAATCCAATTTCCAAATACGTGATATTTGCGGTTTTATTTGTAGAGCCTAGTATGGCGACATAGTGGGATGGGGCGCTTATGCCGTCTATGATTGATACTTATGATTTGAAGTTGTTTTATACACTATACACTTATAATAGTATCAAATGATTCCTTTTAAACGTATCAAGCATTCTTTGGCTGTTATAAGGGGAAACCCTATCCCCCGGCTTGCGTTGCATTGTGTGATAGGACCTGGGTCTTATAACAGCTTCATTTTTCTTTATTTAGCATTGCGCTGTTGGTTTTATGCACTGGTATTCTTGGGAGGAAACCCGTTCCGTGTTATACGGCGTGGTCCCTTGATTTACCTAACTTTAAAATAAAGCTTAATAATTGTTTTAGTTCTCACACCAGTCACATGACTGACCTGGAGTTTATTGTTTTAACCTAAACTCTGGGTGCCCCTATTTTCCGCACGGGCAGCTAGTAGTTTTGGTTTTGCAGATTTATATTCACAGGATCCTGGTTTACAGCTGGAATGATATCCGGAAAGCTCTGTATCCGTATATCACCTTCAGTTGTGCTTTGTATTATTTTCCGCTGCTATGTAATTTATTGTAATCTCTGATATTTATCGAATGTAATTTATTCATTTATACTCTGTATATTCTTGTATCTGATGGAATTGTTGTAATAGCAATGAAATGTTCTTCCGTCTGCGTTCTGATTTGTCTTGTACTCAACGCTATCCGCGCTTTCCTTCACGGGGAAGTTCGGGTCGTGTCACTGAGACGCCGTGACATTGGTAGATATGGTTGTTCACATCCTAAAAACGAAGGATTGCCACTTTAGGGAGTGATACATCCTACTGTGGGGCCAGCACATGGTATCTACGAATTCGGGAGCCGATCATTTGGGGTAGTAATTAGGGTACATCTCGACTCTGGTATGTTTAGGAGCCCGTTATTATCCTTAGTGGTAACTCTGGTATGTTCAGTTGGTCTGCCTGTTATTGTATGGGGTTAAACCTCTTACTAAAAGTATGCCTAAGTCTACCACCTTATACTTGTTGGGGATCATCTTGTTCTAGTGATACTAGTATTGGTGTAGATAAGGGGAAAAGTATTAGAGAAGCGCTATACATATACGTTCTGTTCAGTTTATCCTGTTTACCTTGTCATACCTGCCTTATATGTTGTTATCTCTCTTATCCAGTTTATATGCCTATCATGATACTTTTACTTATTTATATGCTAAAAGTAACTGGACTCACCAGACTTTATGTATGACCTGTCTTGTTTCCTCTTCTTTCTCTTTCGTTCCCTCCCCCCAGGTTCTTAGTGTGGGAATACTCAAGCTTGATCATGATTCTGCTTTCATCCTGCTTGGAGCTGCTTAAATATACTGCTTGATTTTGTACCTTTTTTACTATGGCTATGCTTTTGGGGATTATGCTCTTTTCATGTTTATTGTACTCTGATGATTTTAGTACAAGAGAGAAATTTTAAAGTTGATGTACTGGGTTTCATGTATTTTAGACTCATGATGTAACTATGCTTTAAACCACGACGTTTTCTGCTTAATAATGTTTTAAATTCCGTTATTATTTTATATATGCCTTACAATATTTTTGTTCCTGTTTACCTATAATGCTTCACGAAACTTAATGCATTCTCTTAATGAGTGACATTAACGGACTTGGGGTGCCACATTTGGTGACAGAGCTGAAGGTTACTAGATTGGATAAAAGGTTTTGAAAATTGTTTTCAAAGATGTTTTAAAAGAACGCATTTCCAAAAAGAAAAGTCTATTTTGAAAAACATATTCACCAAAGCCATATATAGTATCTTTCGAATCTCTACTTGTATCCCATTTCCTTTTCTTTTCAGCATTTCTAGGGAACCTTATATTCCTGATGGCGTTACGATACCAGGCTGGTTCCGTAGGTATCTAAAGGCCACAATGCTTGTCGGCGGTCAAGCAGATGTTCCTCTCCCAGCTGCACCTGCTGTTCCTCATCCTCCTCTTTCGCGAGCAGATAATTTCTCTAAGATCTGCAACAATTTCTATGCTTTGGGCCAAAAACCATTTCGAGGAACTGAGACTTTCGTAGAAGCAAGGAATTGGCTTAAAGAGACAGAGGATTTGTTTGGAATTTTCGAAGTTGATGATTGTAGGAAGATTCAGTTGGCCACTTGGCTGCCGAAAGATAAACTACACCAAAACTGGTGATTCCCAACGAGTATAACCGTCGCAAACAATTTCAGCAACGCTTATTAGTGTTGCTGTGGAGGGGTGGCAATTTATTTCCAACGCATATAAGCGTTGGTAAATTTTCTCTCCCAACGCTTATAAGCATTGGTATATTATCATTTGTGACACTTATAAACGTTGGTAGATTTTCTCTCCCAACACTTATAAGCATTGGTATATTTTCATTTGTGACGCTTGTAAACGTTGGAAGATTTTCTTTCGCAAAGCTTATAAGCATTGGTAGATTTTCTTTGCCAACGCTTATAAACGTTGGTAGCTTTTTTTTGCAACGCTTATACACGTTACAAAGTTTTAATTCATAACATATATAAATTTTAATAGTAAAAAAAATGTTAGTAACTCGCATATTCTGATATTAATAGTCAATTAATAACCAGCATGATGAAAATATAGACGATATTCAATATGAATCAAAAACTAATATTATTTTCAATTTAAACTCAATGCATACCAATAGACAACATTCATAATCACGTAACGACATAGAATAACAGTTAACAACAGACAAGTACAATACATAATTAAGTTGTCAAGTTCAATACATAATTAGGTTGCTAAATTCAATACATAAATGAAATTCTACGAATACCGAATATGAAACTCTGGCCATATAACGAAGCCTCCATCTGAAAATTCACATAACTTGTACATTCCCTTTTGAGGATCATCATAAATTGGTGCATCTAGTTCAAGAACATCAACCACCCAATTTCAAGATCATCTACTGCACCATTAGAACTACCATCTAATTTTCTCTTTTTTTCCGCTGCCTCTAGAAGTGCCTGCATTCATTGAATATCACATTGAATTAAAATTTTCAATTCCTTGTTAAAAACCGAAAAACATAAGTATGCATCACGCACAAAAAAATATTAAACTGTAGTCTCCGAACGGCTCAGTTTTACTGAGCCAAACAACTCAATAAAATTGGGTCTAAGGCTCGGCTAAACTGAGCCGTTATGCTCATTTTTACTGAGCCTAAGGCTAGGTTTAACTACGCCAATGGTTCAGTATAACTAAGCCAGCCGAACGGGCTTAGTAAAACCGAGCCTAGGACTCAGTATAACCGAGCCTAGGACTCAGTAATACTGACTAAGGCTCAGTATAACTGAGGCCTAAGGCTCAGTGCAACTGAGCCTAGGACTCAGTGCAACTGAGCCTTTACATAAGTATGTATTGAGGAGTTTATAAATAAGTATGCATCACATAACAATTGGTGCTATGACTATTTCAATCAACTCTCTTACCATTATAAGTAGAAAAGTACAGTTATAACTATCTAATCTTTAGCCAAATTTATATAACATGGGAGCACTTTGCAAATTTCTTGTGACAGGCTAATAACTGTACCTCATAAATACCTTATGGATGCTTTATTATGCCGTGAATTTGCATATTATTCCTCAAACCTATTTTTTTACCAAAATACATTCTGGAATTTGGATTTATAACTTTAAGATTAATAATATTTTCCGAGTAACTAAAAAACACTTATTGCACTATTTGTGTATGCATGTCTTCCAACGTTGTCCCTTTTACTCCACGCTATAACTAAATGAATGCAATGAAACAGTGCATATTCAAAGAAAATATGGCAGCAGCAAATTTGATCAACCATGCACTCTTTCAATCAATAACAACTTTGTGTTTAACTCTGTATTTTCTGTAATTGTATGTTATCTCTACAGGTTAGTTTATTACCCAGCCATTTTAGGGTAATCCACTCATGGTGAACTTTATCCTGTGTATAGATTTAAAATATGTTAACCAATCAATTATAGCAGCAAACTGCTTTCTGCCACAATTAGAAAGAATAATCCTATTATTAAAATTTCCATGTTTATAGTAATAGCTATGTCAAAATTAATATTAGATTTATAGTATTCCATAAACACCATAGCCCATACATAAGAGTTAGATTTCCCCTGCACTCACTTTTGTACACATTACCAGTATTTGTTTTTCACATTTATTTGTTCTTATTTCCAAATCTTGTGTATTCTAACTTTGAAACTTTTGTTTGTTATGTGGTAGTATCTTTGTTGGATGTTAAATAAAATTAATGAACCCTTTTCCCAAGGTAAACAGTAAATGTAGCTACTCATATTTTGTAGCCGAGGTATATAAATAGGCTGGACTCCTAAAGTAATATGCCTTCTTGTATTTTACTTGATTACATGCTTTGTTTACAAATCTTTGTTGTCTTAGTTTTAGGCATTCGGTGATAACTTATCTGCTTCTAAGTTTATATGTTCATCAATAAAAATTTACCAAATGATAAACATTCATTAAGGACCCTTTTGCAAATGTCTGTCTGTAGTCCTGATAATCTGCAACATGTAATAAATAAAAAGCCAACTCTAACCCGCTTTGTCAAAAAGGAATTTTAGATCAAAAGTAACTAGCAAGCTTTGCATGTAACAAGTATATAAAGAATAACGTTATCAATTTATTGTAACCGCTAATTTCAGAAATCCTACACCTAAATTGCTTGAATTACAATTGCTTGTTATCTTAAAACTCTTAGTTTCCATAAGACTATAGGACTTAAACAAATGTGTATTAGTGGAACTTTTATGTGTGAAGCATGAGATTATCATTTGTTCTAGAAAAACAATACATGGTTGATGGATATCATAAATAAAAAAATAATTAAATGTGAAGGAAATTATCATTTTTAGAAATAATTACGCAACACTTCGATAATAAACTCAAGCTACTGCTGAATTAAAATAATTACTATTGCACTAACGAAGGAAATACACACGCTAACCACTAGGAAATACACACACCAACTGAATTTATAGTTGTGCATGAAATATAACTTGTACCATTAAAGCTCTCTTTATATATTACATAGTTCTCTGATTAAACACTTATCCATTAACAAATTGAAACAACGCATCAATTCAACATATAAGCTATAACTATGTTAATGATGTGATGTCTATCCAATTCTCAATAATGAAGTATCAGTAAACATCATATGGTCCTAGCATTATTTTAAGCTCGTGCCATGATTTTAGACCTGATGAACTAGATTATTTTTGTAGTGTTAAAGCTAGTAAAACTAAGCTTCGGCTCGGTTTTAAACTGAGCCTTGTAAGCTCAAGTTCTACTGAGCCATCGGGCTCAGTTAACTGAACCCTATGGCTCAGTAAAACTGACCCACTCAGCTTAGTTTAAACTGAGCCAAACCTCAGTTTTACTGAGCCGAGGCTCAGTAAAACTGATATTTAGCATCAAGTACTGGATATTTGGAGAGAAGCAACACTTTTAGAGGCATACAAATGAAAGTCAATCAACAGTGGAGGATATTATAAATTCAAAGGGTTATATTACCCGTATTATTCTTCCTATCTTATGATGGACCAGCTAATGAAGCTTTAGGTTTGATCTGCACAATAATCAAACAATATGCACAACTCAGTGAGTACATTAATCTGATGATAGACCACAAAATGTACGATAATTACATTAGTTAACGGTTATGGTTAGTGATTATTACCTCTATTTTTTTTCACAAACTTATCCCATCAATCTTAAAGCAAGATTAGTCACAGCAGTACCATGGTTCACACCTAGACCGTATACACCAAGAAGATAATATAAATACTTGAGAACAGAAATTTACGAGAGTTTGATAACGAAAATTTTACAACATGCTTGACTTTGAGTCTAGGTTTAATTTTGCTCTTTTTTAATTTCGTCTGTGTTCTTGCTTTTTAATATGAAAGGTCTCAATCTGCTAATTCTATGGTTTTAGTTAAAAATCATTTGTTCCATCTATGCTGTCAATTTAAAGATAACGATCAAATCTAATAAGCTTTGAGGAATTGAATACATTGTGTTAATTAGCTTGAACAATACTATCCTTTTCTAATGCTATTCTACATTTTCAGAAAAAATTTGCTAGTGTTCGGTTGCAACTATATGTTGGCTCATATTAAAGTATTCTCTTTATCATATCATCGAGTTTAGAAGATTACATGCTCAAAGAAGTCATTACATGAATTCATTTGACTAACAACTGAAGAATGGTATTATCAACCAAATTTGGGTAACACTATCTAGACAATCAAAACAAAATATAGCAAGTAAAAAAGTTAATAAACAAATAAGCTTACATGAGTTCTGTACTCCTAGTCAGCTGGTTAATTTATGCACAATTATAGCGCATGTTCCATACTCGAGTTGTGCCGATGTCTTCCACTGGGATTGTGATACTATCCCTTGTATACAAATGAAATAAATTTGTAGCTAATAAATTAACAGTTTGAATCAAGAAGGAAAAAATGAACCTTTAAGTAGGAAAACAAAATAAAAACATTCACTACTAGGTGACAGGTAAAACAACCATTATGCACATATGCAAAATCAGGTGTAAATGGCATGCACGATTGTTAACATAAGCAAATTACAGCTAAACTAAAAATAGCATTTCAGATAGTAAATCATTGTACAGTATACATATCCATATTCCAGTACCAAATTTATATTTCAAAATAAACCAAAAGGCAGTTATGTATGAACAGATTCTTCTTCAACGTTGTGAAACAAGAGTATAGAGTAAGATCAATTCTGATTGGCAACATAGTAGAATCAATTTTGATCGGTGATAAAAATAGATTGATCTGTATAAACATGAAATCATTGATAGATACAAATATGGTAGAAAACAGGTTGCATAACGAAAATAAAACATATTGGTTGGTGACACGGATATAAAACAAAAAAGTTGGCCACCATCGTATAATTTTTTTTAATGTAAAGCAATTAAAAAAAAAAACTAAAGCAATGATTTTTTTTAGTAGGAACTTCCATTATATGCACTTTCACGAATGACCACAATGTACAAAATTCACAAGAAAGAAAAGGACAAAAGTGACTTAAAATTAAAAGCTCTGTGCAAATTAAAGTAAATCTCCAAATATTTTAGACACATGCAAAATAAAAATGTACAAAAACACTAGTAAATGGCATAAACATAAGAAACAAACATATATATATTTGACAACGAAGGAATATGTCTCAAAGGAAATATTCCGAATATTACTTACTTCCAAGCATGCAAATTACCGAGTTTGAAAGATGTTCTGAACCATTCTAGAGAAAGAACGTTTTACGGCGAACTCCAGGTCAGATATTTCATCGGGTCTAAGACGCCATCCGAGTGCACCCAAATTTTCATCCACTTGTCTCACTGTTTTCTCTCCTGGAATCGGGATAGTCCCTTTGCAATGCACCAGTTTATTGCAACATGTGACATGGATTTTTCCTCTCCTTGTACCAATTTCTTTCAAAGAATTAAGTAGAGGGTCCAGTCCTGGAAGGATCTGTCAAAACAGTAAACCACGAAGTCCGCTTGGTAGATTTGAAGTAGAATATTTTCCTGAAAGCATCCCTAAACCAAGGGGATTGCATGAAATTATACGGATGCCTAAAGAATCGCATACTTCTATTAGTTCCTTTTGATCATCTCCCATGCTCAGCAATGAAAACTGGATCTAACCACTTTCTTCCAATATGATGTTTCTGAAAAGGCTTCTTGTTGTTTACAGAAAAGATTTGGCATGGTTTGTTCCTGAAGAAGCTTAATGTTGTTTGTCATTTTGGAAGACCGGTTTCATTTTTGTGGAACATGATGGTACTCCTTGAGATATGGGGTAATCATGAATTTTGATGAGCTGCTTTGTCCCGTAGTTACTCACACCAACAGCTTGAGCTGGTCCCTGACAAGGAAGGTCTCTTCATACATGGCAACCAATCCATCCCATAGAGCTGACTCATGTAAAGGGGCATATTTTTCCATCGACCAATGTAATTGACCAATTCCTATTTGCTCAAGTTGCATTCTGCTCGAGAAGCCATTTTATAAAGCATCAACTATCAATCAGAAAGTGCACTTGCATGCTTCACAAACTGTCCATATGTCAAGAGCCATGGATATGCAGCAGACTTTGTAGCAACAACAATGTTATCCCTTACTTTATTTGATCCTTTTCCCATGGCCAGAACAGTGGAGGGCGAGGAACCAAAGAATTGAATCTGATGTTCGACTAAGATGAATAGAACAAGGAAAATTAGGTCCTTTAGTTTGGTCTTGAAGTGTCAGACGCCCTGAAATCGTCGTGAACTACACCAGTTAGGGCTGATGCTCCTACTGCTACAACTGCCATTTTTCATGCTAGTGCTCTTTACTTCGCAAGATGAGGGGTATAGAGAAGAAAACAGAGGGATGTCTATGCTCCAGATGTTTTGTAAAGCAATGAATTTGTTCAATTAAATCAATAAATAATTAAATATCAAGAGAAGATAACCAATAATCATATTAACAGTTTAGGAGATCACTCACCTACCATCTTCCTTTATGCCAATAAACATGTAAGGAAAATGTAACCCAAAAAACTATGTTGCAGCAACTGATGACTGAGAAACACCAACTGCAGATAAATACCTGACTACCCTCTCTACCTCCTCAGCTACAGCCACCCACCTTCTACATATCCTTCCTAAGGACGCAGCCTTTCTTCCTCTCTCCGTTTCAGACCCCATTAATTCACATATCACCAACTCTATACCCGGTACCTTCACAAGTTCTCCGATCATCTCGACCCCTCCTACCGTTCTACACAAAACAACAAGTGCAGCTACAACGTGTTCCCTTGCAGATTCAGACCCGTTTTTCAAAACCCATACCAATTTCATAACCACACCAGACTTCGCACCCACTTCTTGAGCACCTTCTCTTTTGATCACACCTGATAATATGCTAGCACTCTCGTCCGCAAAATCCGGATTGCTTATAAGCTCTAAAGCAGTTTCGACCACGTTCCTTTTAACTAATCTTGCTATGTTATCTCATTCACCGGCAAGGCTTAATATAGCTGACAATGCATCTTTTTTTCTTTTGACTGGGCCTTCGTTTGCTATATTCACAAGTGATTCCACCAATTCCATGTTTCTCCCTAACCTTTTTCTACAAGAATGAATGGCTGATAAGCTAACTACTGTAGCAACAACATTCTCCTTTGCCTGCCACGTGAAACCATGTGTTAGGACTTCCGCAATGGCGTCTACATCCCCATCTGTGTGAAAGGTTAATCACAAGTGTAATTGCATTGACTTGCAAGTCTGCATTTTTGAAAGGAAGCTAAGTAATTAGCAATAGAATGGCCCCAACGTCTCTTACAAACACACGAATCTCTGATATTTTTTGGAAAGCTGGCACAGCTCGTTCACTACATGGTTCACTGCTTCGTCGGATAATGCAACCTACAGTTTTTTGACATTGAGGGTTTCGGGTACCAAATCAAATATAACAAAAGAAAAAATACTGAGATTTATCACAGTAGAAGAGAAATACTTACATGCTAACCCAAAAAATAAGAATTAAACGAACAACAAACCAAATTATTCAAGGGTAGACTGTAGAGAAAAGGTAAATAAACAGATTAAATGGGGTAATCTAATCTAACCGAATCAAATAGAATAACAAAGGAGAGTACGGAGAAGAGAGAAGGAGTGGAGAACCTTGTTTCTCCTGAAGAAGTGGAGTACTTGGAATCCGATTTGCAAATTTCTGCTATCTAATTTGATTTGTAGCGGCCGATGAATGAAAAAGCGTTGGGGAGGTAGGAAATAGGGTTAAGCACGGGCATTTACGTTTTTTCCCCAGCAAATTCCAAGTTAATAGAAATTTTCAACCCAAATATGCGTTGGCAAAAAAGGAGATGTATATTTGTATTTATGGTAACACTTTTTTACTTAACAACGCTTATTTCGGTGACTAAGCTACAATGCGAATAAGTGTTAGAGTCTAGAAAAAATAAGTGTTGCCAAATGACTGTTTTGGTGTAGTAAGTGACACAACCAGAGTGTCCAGTGGAGACTTGGGATGATTTTTGGAGAGATTTGAAATAAAGTTTCTTTCTCAAGCTGAGAAAAGTATGCGAATGGAAAGGTTTCTGACACTCAAGCAAGGAGGCATGACTGTCAAAGAGTATGCTAACAACTTTAACCAACTAGTGAGTTTCAGTTTGGAGCTAGTAGATACCCCGCATAAGAAAGCTTTGCAGTTTGCTAGAGGATTGAATGAACCCCTCAATGGGTCAGCTATGTCTCATATTCTGATGGGAGCTACTTTTGAAAGACTCGTTGATATGGCGTTGATGCATGAGGAAGATAAAGGTGAAAAGAAAGAAGCTAAGGTTGAGGAAACACAAAATAAGAAAGTATAGCCCAAGAAAGGACAGAAACAACAAAAAAAGAAGGGCAAAAAGAACGACAAGGCTAAAGATAAGAGGAAGTGTCATAATTATGGACGCGAGGGTCACTTGAACAAGGATTGAAAAAGAAGGAAGAATGCTTGTTTCAATTGTGTGGGATCGGACATTTTTCTAAGGAAAGCCCGAAGAAGCAAGGACAAGGTTAAAGGGCAAGATCTTCGGGAGGGCAAGTGCATGCTCTCGTGATGGTGCACTAGATAGAGGTAGGAACATTTCCATTGAAGATTTGATTTCTCTTTCCTATCATCATGTTAGAACTCTTTTTGATTCGGGCGCTTCGCATTCTTTTATATCTGATTCTGTGGTTGAGTCTACACCTTTGTACTAGTATGGTTTGGGATCCCATTGTTGTCTCAAACCCCATTGGTGTTACGGCTCATCTGTCTATGATTTTTCGGGGTTTTAGAATATCCGTGTTGGGTGTCAAGTTTGAGTGTGATGCATATGTGCTTGGTTTCATGGGCTATGGTTTGATTCTAGGGATGGATTGGCTAGCTATGTATGGTGCCATTCTGGATTGTGAGAGAAGGGTCATTAGACTTTTGACTTTTCATAGGAGGACCCTTGAGATTTCTTGTGACCTAAAAGAGTCTGTCATGCTTAGTTTCCTAGAGTCACTTGATGCCTCTATAGATGATCTACGATCGGTACCAGTAGTCCATGAGTATCCTAATGTTTTTATGAGGTTCGGGGCTTACCTCCAAGGCGTGAGATCGACTTCCATATATACTTTGTTTACAATGCAGAGCCAGATGCATTGCCTGTGCGCCACAAGACTCCAAGAGAAAGAAGGGAGCTTAGAAAGCAAGTAGGGGAGCTACTTGAGAAAGGGTTTATTAAGTGAAGCATATCTGAATAAGGCTCTAGTAGTATTCACGACTAAGGCGGATGGTTCGCTTCGCTTAGGTGTGGATTATAGGGAGTTGAATAAGCTCACCAAGAAGAATAGGCACCCACTTTCGAGGATATATGTTCTGTTTGACTAGCTTGTTGGTGCATCTGTTTTCTCCCAGTTAGACTTGGCCATACGGTTTCATCAGTTGAGGGTGGACGAGGACGGTATAGACAAGACCGCTTTTCGAACTCTAGATGGTTTCTTTGAGTGGATCGTCATGCCTTTTGGGTTAACGAATGCACCCGCCTATTTTGTTGATCTGATGAATAGGGTGTTTCGGGAGTTTCTAAATAAGTTTGTTGTGGTCTTGGTTGATTATATCTTGATTTTCTCGAAGAGCTAGGAAGAGCATGCCATACATTTAAGGGAGGTTTTGAAAAACTCTCTGTGCACATCAGCTTAAGGAGAAGTTCTCCAAATGTCATTTTTGGAGAAAAGAAGTGAGATTTCTAAGGCATGGGGTTTCTGAAGATGGGATAGATGTAGATCCCGCAAAGGTAGTTGCAGTTCAAGATTGGCGGATCCCAAAGAATGCAATGGAGGTGAGAAGTTTTCTGGGGTTAATAGGCTATTATAGGAAGTTCATTAAGGACTTCGCAAAGGTATCTGCCCCACTCACTAGGCTGACAAAGAAGAATCTGACATTTTCTTGGGACGTAGATAGTGACGATGCTTTCCAGCAATTAAAGATGGCTCTGACAACAACCCTATTCTTGACCTTGCCCAACGGGAACAAAGTGTTCATAGTATATACTGATGCATGTGGTACAGGGCTTGGTGCGGTTCTGGTGCAAGAGGGAAGGGTAGTATGTTATGGAGGTAGACAGTTAAGAGTTCATGAGAAGAACTACCATATCCATGACTTAGAGTTAGCCATCATAGTGTTCGCACTTAAGACTTGGCATCATTATCTACTTGGGGAGAAGTTTTAGTTGTACACCGACCATAAATCTCTTAAGTACTTGTTCTCGCAGAAGGATCTTAATTTAAGGCAACAAAGGTGGATGGAGTTCCTAGCATACTATGACTTCGAGATTGCCTATACCCCTGGCAAGGGTAATGTGGTGGCAGACGCATTGAGTAGGCAGAGGATGACTTTGAGTCCTCTATTTGGTGAGAGGAAAAGCGTGGAGTTTTATCGACTTTGGATTTTAGACCCTTAACCGAGTTTATACCTGGTTTATTGGCATCGTTAGAAGTGCGACCTACTCTTATGGATCATATAAGAGCTTCACAGTGAGAGGATCCACAGATTTCATACATCTTGAATAAGCTAAATAGAGGGGAGACTTCTAGTCACCTCAGTAGATATTCCATAGATGATAGAGGGAGGTTGCGATGAGATGGAAGGCTTTGTGTTCCCTGAGTTGGGAATTTATCAAAGACAGACCTAGAGATAGCCCATCATTCTAAGATAACTATTCATCCAGGTGGTGATAAGACGTATAGAGAAATGAGGAGGGTTTTCTATTGGGCTGCGATGAAGAAAGATGTGGCGGAGTTTGTTTCTCAATGTTTGATTTGCCAGCAAGTCAAGGCTGAGCAAAATAAGCCCGGTGGTTTACTTCATCCTTTGGAGGTCCCATAGTGGAAGTGGGAGAGAGTGTGGATTTCATCGATGGTTAGCCTAGATCAAGGAAAGGCAACAACAACATTTGGGTTACAATAGATAGACTTACTAAAAGCGCTCATTTCATTCCAGTTAAGAGTAAGAGGACGACAACATGGTTGACAACAATTTACGTTCGTGAGATAGTCCGTCTTCATGGAGTACCTCCAGTATCGTAAGTGATCGTGACCCCATTTTCACCAGTGAATTTTGGAGGAGCTTGCAAGAAGCATTACGTACACAGTTGTGTTTGAGCACTGCTTATCATCCTCAGACCGATGGACAGACGGGAAGAGTGAACAAAGTTCTTGAGGATCTTCTAAGGCTATGTATCCTAGACTTCAGAGGGTCTTGGGAAGAGCATCTTTCTTAAGTAGAGTTCGCCTACAATAACAGTTATCAAGCTAGCATTGGTATGGAACCCTTCGAAGCATTATACGGACGACCCTGCAAATCACCGACTTGTTAGTGGGAGTCTACAGAAAGACTTCTACTTGGACTGGATATGGTTAGAGAAACTTCAGAAAAGATTGACCTTATCCGCAAACGCATGAAGACAACTCAAGACAAGCAAAAATACTACGTTGATGGAGAAGGACTGACATTGAGTTTTAGGTGGGAGACATGGTTTTCATTAAGATATCACCATTAAGGAACGTGGTTCTCTTTGGATCTGTAGGGAAATTTCCACCAAGATTTGTAGGGTCATTTCCCGTAATAGAAAGGATTAGCCAAATGGCCTATAGAGTAAAGCTACCTGTGAGACTGTCCGGCGTTCATGATGTTTTCCACATTTCTCATTTACGGAAGTGCTTGCATGATACCATAGAAGTAGTTGAGCCGAGTATACTGGAGGAAGTAGAGGTGGAATGGGAGGTGACAGTTGGACGAGTTCTTACCCTTATTCTTGGATCAAAGGTTAAGAAGCTACGCAACAAAGAAGTCAAGTTGATGAAAATTCAGTGGGGAGATAACCAAGAGGATGCAACTTGGGAGACCGAAGACCAGATCCGCACTTCGTACCCTTTTCTTTTCAAGGGTATGTTCTTAACTTCCTTTCCAAAGCTTTTATTCATGCTTGTTTCTATCGTTTAAGTATATCCTATCGATTGAATATTCGACCCTTAGGTAGGAATCCCATGAATGTAATCATGTGTTTGAGACATGTTATGGTTGATGGATGCAAGTGTCTGCTAGTGGTTGCTCGTGGATGCATGTACACGCACATTAGGCGCTATATCGCCTCAATCACTCTCATGCTGTATATGGATGTGTGCATTTTTCTTCTTTTAACAGATGAAAGTGGGTGTATCATCATATGGATATCGCATTTGGATGAATGACTGCGCACGCATATAGAACTTACATGTTATAATAGGATTATTTGCATACATGTTGGATTCATGGCACTAACATACATTGCATTAAGAAGGTTGAGCAAATCAGTAGACCGCTTGATCTTTCACATTAGTATAAGGACATATACACACACACCTTTGCATATGTTCATATAAGCATTAGTAATCTTTTAAGGACACTGGATGCCTATGATTGGTGGATGAGTAGATGGATGATGGATGTTAGGATATACATTCTTCTTAACTTGGAGATTTCGGGGATGAAATCCTTTAAGTAGGAGTGAATGTAACACCCCGTAAATTTATAACACTAAAGATGATAAACTAAAGAATACTTAATTAAATATTCAGAATTAAGTGAAACGGACTGTGCCATTGCATCCGTCTCGGAATTCTGGTCAAAATAGACACTGGTTTGCATAAAACGGACATCATATGAAGAAGTTATTAAGGTTTGAAGTTTGTATACACATAAGACATTTGTATATAAATAAAACCATACAGAATTCAAAATAATTCAAATTCACGAAGCGGAGAGGGGCGAGAAAATTCCCGCTATGGGTGTCGACCCATAGGACGACCCCATCAAGGGGGTGTCGACCCTGGTGTCGACACACTAAGCGGGTCGACCCCTATATGGATCTGGGCAGATCTCTACTTCCAAACGTGGACTGATTTCTGTGCAAGATTCGTCGGCTGATGGCTATAAATAAGACTCTATACACATTGTTTTATTCAAGTAAATCAATGGCGATAGTGAGATGCTGCTCCAACTCAGATTAAATTAGCCTTTTCTTTAGCAATGACGATTCATACGTATTCAAAGATTGCTGATTCAACATCAACATGCTTTCCTCAGTTTTCTTATATCCATTCTCTATGAATCTACGTTATTTTTAGATATGAATACTTAAAAGTTAATCTTGACATGTTATGAATTGGATTTAAGCCTGTGACTAATCGAATCATATCAGATCTGCTATAACCTGAGTACCTAAGTTATTTTGACATGACTATGAATTGGATCTAAGCTATGTCTATTTATCATGTCAGATCTGTCGTTATTTGTACATCTGATTCACTGATTTGATCTCATCATGCCTGTTTATGATCATGACATTATGCCTAATCGGTTCTATTATCACATGGTCACCAGATATGTTCCTTTATGCATATCTTGTATTATGCCCAATTTTGTCACTATATGTTTATTAGTTGCTATTCCTATTCCTACCATCATATGTCAGTCTTATTGTTATGTTTATTTCTATTCTTTCCCTTCTTTTTTTCCCTTTTTATTTCATAGCCAGACAACCTTCGAGCCTAGGCATACCGCTGAAATATGCGAATGTGTGAAATTGGGAACGAGGAGAAATGTTGGGATTGGGGCATAACTTGTATTGGGAAATTTGGGTGTAACTTGAATTAAATGCATGAATATGGATTTTGGGCATAAACCAAACTGTGATTGAAGATCTTAATTTTGGGGGATATGGTAAATGATGAATATGACCTAAATAAGGGGCATGAAAACCTATAATGAAATAGGGATAATTGTTAAAGAATGAAATGCCTAGAATTACAGTAATTAGAAACTGTAACAGGGCTTAGACAAGAGGTTAGATTACATTTGTGGTAGAAGTCTGCCGGGACTCGCCCGACATATCCAGCAACCACTACTGGTGAATCTAATGTAGGGGTCTAAGTGCATAAACATGAAACCGCTAAGACACGAGGTTAAGTCCGATTTGTGGAAGAAGTCTTCTCGGACCCGCCCGGCATATCCAGCATCCACAAGTTGTAGGCTTAATGTGGGAGGCCTGGCGCATTATAACCATAAATGAATAAATGGTATTGAATTTGAATACTTAATCTGATTGAATCCATAGGGATTACATGAACATGTTAACTTGAGTAGGGGTTAAGTAAGCTTGTAACAGTGGGAGAGTTAATTCTATCTTGGGGGTGGTGGGTAATATTTATATACATATAGGCCCAAAAAACTTAACCTGTGGGATTATGCAATCTTTTTTTACACTCGTATGGCAATCTGTGGAAATCCTAGTAGTGGGGATGCAAGTGTAAAGGGAAGCTTGTATCATCTTCTGTGTGCGGTCCGTTTCAGTCAGTATCCCATATATAGATATCAAACGGGTACTCCGAACTAGGTCGGAGTCAGGGCATGCTTACAGGGTTGATTGTAAGATATCCAAAAGAGGGGATGGTATGGGCAGCGCATTCTGACGGGTTCATGTACATGCATGGGTCCAGCCAAGAGGAGGCTAATACACCGTGACATCGGTAGATACGGTAGTGCACATCCTGAAAACGAAGGGTTGCCACTTTAGGGGGTGATACATCCTACTGTAGAGCCAACACAGTGTGTTTACGGAGTAGGGAGCCGATCGATTGGGGTAGTAATGACTCTGGTATGTTTAGGAGCCCGTTATTATCCTTAGGGGTAACTTCGGTATGTTCAGTTGGGCTACCCGCTAAACCTTATACTTGTTGGGGATCATCTTGTTCTAGTGATACTAGTATTGGTGCAGAGAAACAGAAAATTATTAAAGAAGCGTTATATATATACGTTCTGTTCAGCTTATCTTGTTTACCTTGTCGTACCTTCCTTATATGTTGTTATCTCTCTTATCCAATTTATATGCCTATCATGATACTTTTACTTATTTACATGCTAAAAGTAACTTTACTTGCCAGACTTTATGTCTGACCTATTTTTTTCCTCTTCTTTCTCTTCTGTTTCCCCCTTAGGTTCTCAGGGTGGGAATACTCAAGCTTGAGCAGGATTCTTCTTTCATCCTGCTTGGAGCTTCTTAGATGTACTGCTTGATTTATCTTTCCTACTATGGCTATGCTTTTGGGAATCCTGCTTTTTCATGTTTATTCTACTCTGATGATTTTAGTACAAGGCATAAATTTTAAAGTTGATATACAGGGTTTTATGTATTTCAGACTCATAATGTAACTATGTTATGAACCACGATGTTTTCTGCTTAATAAAGTTTTAAATTCGGTGTTATTTTATATCTGCCTTGTAATATTTCTGTTTCGGTTTACCTATAATGCTTCATGAAACTTAATGCATTCTCTTAATGAGTGACATTAACGGACATGGGGTGTCACAAGAGTTGGTAGGTTTATCTTATATATAAAACTTATATATACGAACGAATCTTTATTAAATTAAATCTAACGGCTTAGGGTCACTTTAATACTTATAAATTAAGGGTTAGACCCCCATTTTTTGCACATAATTCTGAAAGCAGTAGCAAGGCTCTTCCATATTCTCTTCTCCCAAATCTCTTCTAAAATAAATATAAACATATACAATTAAATAAACATAGATTTGAGAGGATTTAAATCAGATTCTTGTGGAAAAAAGATGGTGCTACAAATAGGTGTTCTTCCACTTAGAATTCCTTCCTCTTTCATATTTTCTTACAAATCTGCAAATCTAAAAGAATCCCCTTTTTGAAATAATTGTAGATATGTAAGACTTGGGAATTGTAGGCCTAAAAGTTTCTTTCAACTTAAAATTTCAATAGTTTTCAGGTGAGCAGGAAATTATATACATCTTTTGTAATAACTTATTTAATTAGTTTGTGTAGATCTAAATTAAATGCCTAAAAGTTATCAGATTTGTTTGTTATTATCAAATCTAAAATAATAGGTTATGATTTTTACCCAAAAAAAATTTGAGATTTAAATTCTCTATAATCCAAAACATTGAAAGGTTGCTGCAATCGATAGAATAAACTGGAGTATAAATTTTTAAACATTTATTCATATTGTGAGACCTTCAATTAAAAATAAACTTTAACTTCGAACAATTTTCAAAATTTTCTCATGTAAAAGGATAAGGAATTTCTATTCATCTTGGGCTATTCGATTTCAAAAATCATTCGAGTTTTTTGTCAGCTAGGTAAGCGAAAAATCCATATTAATTTTATTATGGATTTCTAGAGGAATTTTTATCCGTTTCGGTAATTCATTCAGTTGTTGTGTGGTTGCAGCTTTTTGTCGATACTACTTTGAATCTTTGGAGACAGTTCGGAGTTTGATTGTGGTCTATGATACCGCCATGAAGAGGACAAGTATTTTCCAGATTCGTGCCAAATCTTAGGAGAATACGTAGGACGATTAATATTTCAATCTAACCCTACAGGGTTAAGGTTCAACCTTTGTCCAAAGCTCGTTTAACAGTTCACTATTTAGCGTCGTACCTAGAGTGGTCAACTAGTTGATGAGTTTTGGTACAACCTGAACCTAGGACTCAGCCGTAAAAGTTGCGTCCAAATTTCTCTTTATAAGCTTCTTTCTTTTATTCTTCCTTTGTAACGACTCATATTTTTGGTCACTTTGAAATTTGGATTTAAATATATTTTAAGTGTATTTTTAAATGATTAAATATTGAATCTAGACCTGAAAACTATTAAAATGATTTCTAACTTTGTTTTATATTTTATTGGAGTTAAGTATGGTTAATGAACTTTTAAAATTGAACTAAAAGTAAATATATTAAAATTCGATAATTTAATATTGTTTTAAAGCCTAAAAATAAAGCATTTTGGTAATAGTTTCAAAATTTGATGGAACCAGTTTCATTGGGTTCGTATATGTGAAATATAGTAGGCTTTCAAATTCTGTATCGATGGAACTTACAGTTTGATCGTATGAGTTGAAAACGCATAGAGATTGTTTAATTAAATCCAATTAAAATTAAGCAGTTTTAGACGATATTGAATTTTGAAATATTAATAAAAGAAATTTAATATGGTTCAAAATGAATTTATATGGTAATGAACCTATTTATAAATTTTTATATTTAACCTATATCACTAATATTATTTACATTAGTTTTAAATTGGAAATTTAAATTGTAATGAGAATAATACTTCTTTGTAGCTATATAGAGATCCCTATTGGTATTTTAAGTAGCTAATTGCATTTTAATTTAACATGTTAACATAAATAAAAGTGTTTAATGTAGCTAAATAATACAAAGAAGTGGTTAGTGCTTTCTTATGCATGCTTATGTAATAGTCAACTTAATTCAAAGAAAATACAACTCATTGACATAACTTCCTAAGCATCCTCTACATTAGACAACTCATTCTCTCTCTCATACACATGTCACCTTCCTCCATGTTGCCTACTCTTTTAGTAAACTTAGCATGTGGGTTAATATCATTTCATTTCATTTTTGTTTTCATTTTCTCTTTTTCCTTCTTCTTCTTCCTCTCCACAAACTCTACCTCCTCTCCCCACCACTATCGTCCACCACCATCACCACCACCTCCTAACACTATGAGCTACCCCTAGCCTCCACGTGGGTCCCCTTATGGCTAAAATCCCTCCTTTCCTCCTTGAAGTCCAAAACACCCTCCTTTACTCCATTTTTGCACCACCCAAGCACCTCCACCTCTTCCTATCACCACCAAACCTCCCCTTGAAGTCCACCACCGTGCACACCACCCCTACCCCCTCTCTCCAACTATGGGTCCCCCTCCCTTTGGTCATGCCTAAAACGCTTAAAAATACCACCTTTCCACTTATAAATGAAAACATATATATATATATATATATATACACACACACACTCTTATATAGCTTGAGTTCGTAGCAATGTTGAGTTGAAAAAGGTGTTAACTTGGTTGCTAAGTGAAGTTCGAAGTCGTAGAGAAGCTAAAAAAAGTCCTATACTAAAAGTTTGGTGGAGTGAAGAAGCAACGGTGAGTGAATTTGCTCCCATTTGGTTAACTATAATAATTAGTGCAGCTATTTATGTTGTGTCTAGTAATTGCTAATTGTTTAAGTAATTCTGGGTTTAATGATGTTAATGGTTAAGTCAGAAAGTTAGTTACTTAGTAGTTTAGTAACTAAAGTAGTTACCTTAATGGTTATGAAGTAATTTGAAATGTTTACTAAATTATCAAGTAAATGGAAAATAGACGAATAGTGACATTTATATTGACGTGACATTGGTCAATATTGATGTGGCATTGGTTGATAACTTGATGTGATGTGTGTTAACGTTGATTTGACATGATTTGGTTTGCCAATAATAACAATAAAGTATTAACGATAATTAATACTTTAGTTAAAGATGGTTTGTTATGATAATAAGTGTTAATGAACTTAACATTTAGGTTAATGATGACATTATGTGATAATTGGATGTTAGGGTAGTTAATGATTGTTAATGATGTTAATGACGTGTTAAAACCATATAAGTTGGATTGTATGGTGATTGATTAAGTCCCATTTCAATTTAATGATTTAGTGGAATATTATATTCAATTAAATAAAAAAAGTTTGAATTTTTAATCTAAAATGATTTGGAAAGATAGTTTAAGCAATTACGAATAGTTTCTGTAAAGGTGAAAAATTTATTTGAATAAGTTTTCAAGGAATTAAGGCGTGTTCAAATTTAGATTTAAATTGTGAATAGTTAGTTTAAAAAGTGAAGTTCGGTCTTGATATGCAGAAAGTGTTTTAACTATATTATATTATCCAAACTATCTATTTTTTAATGGTTTGAGGAAATTTTGGGTTTCAAAGGATAAAGTTTAAAAAATAGTATTATTTTAATAATTAAAATAATATGATAATACTCAAATAACAGATATTTGAATTTAAATTTAAATAACGGAAATATATTTCCCAAAAGTTATAATATATGTTTTATACAATTAATAACTATTTTGATAGCAACTCGACTTGGTTTTAAATATAAGTCAAAGTTCGGTCTGAATAAACTAGTCGTGCATTGGTAGTTCGCGAATTTCAACCGTTGACTTCAAATTGATGTACTGGGAGATCCGACCATCGGATTTTCCTAGAACGAAAGATGTTTGCTTCGAAATGAAAAGAGGTTTCAAATGCAAAGTAAAGTTTTATAATCCAACGGTTACTTCCTGAAATAAGTCCAAATCAAATTTGAATAAAAATCGTGCTCACTTTGGGACACGAAATTTGATTTCTATGAAATAAGCTAATTTTTAATTATTAAAATTAGAGATAAATTATGATAAATCATAATAAATGGTTAAAAAGTGATCTGGATTGAATATACTAAGTTTTAAACAGATAAAAAGCTATTTTATGAAAATGAGCCGTTTTAGCAATGTTGTTTGCAACGGGTTTATGGGACAGGTTAAAATAAAAAAGTTTTGATATAACCAATGTTATCCAAATGTTTTGCAAACATATCTAAAGGATTAAAATGAGGATTTTTCATATATTTTGGGACTTTAAGAGTATATAACAAAATTAAGTTTTCCAATTAATGAACTAAATTGGAATTGAATGGGAATTGATTTGGTGATAATTGAGATGAGTTTTTGTGGATAAAGACCTTTATTATTTAAGGAACTCAAAAGGATTTTCTGTTATTACGCTTATAGTATTAGTCCGATATGGGAATTAATATCGATTATGAGCGGATATGATTTCCGTGAAGATTTCATTTAGAATGAAAGTATGATTTTGGGTTTACCATGAACTATGTCTTAAATAACAATGTTCTTTAACCCATTTAAAGGAGAAGATGATTTCCCAAGTTAAGATGATGTGACATCTTTATTTAATTTGACAATAAGTATCTAATGAAAGAGTTTCCCCTATCGAACGATAATAGGAACAAAGTTTAAAGATCGTCTAAAAGAAGATAAGCGTATTTTTCACGTAATGATAAGATTAAGAAATCGCAAGGACAATTTTGGGCTAGAGATATGATCAAGGAAAGATAATTTACCGTAATCAATGATCAATTAATGGGCTAGGTTAGGGTAAATATGTTTTCCGGTAAGGATAAAAGAAATCTTTAATCAAATTTAGAGTGAAAAAATGGAGTTAATGAAGGCAATTAAACTTACCAAAATATGGAGGCAATTAGATATGAAGTACTTCCATTTTTTCTCCATGGGATGGATAGGATGGAAATAGGATAATGATTTGAGAAATTACCTTTTTGTGAGGTTTATCAATCCCGATAAAGCGCAGAAACCTTGGGTTGAGTTAGATTTGTGAAATGAGATTTTATAAACATTTGAAATGATTTCCAAATAAAGATTTAAACAAGAGTTTAAAATATGTAAATCTTGGATAAGATTTGAATGAGTATACCTAATATAAAGAATGGTTTGAATAAAAGAATATTCCAAAGTGGAATGATACTCATGATAATATATATATCTATTGATTTTAAAGATGCGCTAGTTATTCGAAAAGACCGGTTTTCAACCCATTCTGAATAACTATATGACGAAATGAAGCAAATGAATATTTTGAAGACGGTTGTTGAAGACCGAGGATCTTCACATCATAAGACTGTTTGTTGATGTCTCAAATAGGTGGCCACCTATTATGAGGTTATATTGTAACAACAATACGAATATACTTGATAATTTTTGGGAGTCACAAGGGCCTCTCTCATTTATTGGACGAGGAATTTTGTGCCTTCGGTTTCATTCATAACCCAAAACGAACTTGTAATGAACGTATGTCTGACATTGTACATTACAACATAATAAATTGGTTTCTATTGATGATATGTCAGCTTGGTGGCGGAGGATCTATCCTCTTAGCTCAACACCCTCCTTCGAGAAATATTTACCCAGAGGGTTATATATTAATAGATACCGATTATATGTTCTGAATTGATAGTATGGCATGCTAAGTGTCGCTGGCAAGCAGATCAAAACTTTTTTTAAAAAGTAGAGCTTTATGGAACATGACTTTATAGCCTCACAACCGGGTAATTAGCCAAAACAGGATGAAGTACAGCAGAGTTAAGGACAAACGTTTCCTTCTAGTTAAGAAAGTGATGCTATGGTATTGAACTAAGGCAATTTACTTAGTGGATGATAGACCGAGGCGACTTGGATAATGGTCAGTTACGATCGGGAGATGTTATGCTCAGGAGAAACCCAAAGTACACCTTGTATAGGTGGGATGATTCTGCCGCTACAGAGAAAGGGATCATCTGTTGGTTCCTATGATATCCCGCTAGAGGTGTTCCCTAATCGGTTAAGGAAGATCCTTTACCTTGGTCACTGTTGGAATCCAACTTCCGATACGAACCTTTACGGTTTTAGTTGTAATCTATGCATGTAGACGTGATATATGTGTACCTATGTCTGCCAAGATTTATACATTTACTTTCGAAAGTGATTTCCACATTAGACATTAATGATAATATCCAATGATTTTCGCCTACCAAGCATATTTGGTTATCATAAGGTAAAACTTGACCCTAATGGTGTGCGCTTGCATTGTTGTATGGGATGCGGGTCTTATGGTAGCTTCATTTTCCAAAAAGCATGCACAAAGTTTTGAAATCCTTTTGGTGATTGTTTGGTATACATATGGCTTTTTATTTAGTTCTCAAGCTGGTTAATCCAAGTCTGACTCGAGTGTTTTGGCACTCGGGTCAGATCCGAGTGTACTTCAGGTTTAGGCAGGATTCGAGGAGTTCCCAGACGATTCCAGAGAAGCTGGTGATCTTTGTCAGAAGGCGGAGAGTATTCTACTATCTTTACATGGATGTCATGGTTGTATTATGTAAGGCTAGAGCTTATAACTATCCATGGTATGTTTACTCTGATTATTTAAATGTTTTCCATTGTAAAATTTCCGCTGAAAAGTTATACTTAAATATTATATTTTGTTATGTTCCGCTATGAGATTCAGGTCTTGTCTCTTATTCTGTTCCGTTGTGTTTGCTCTAATAAACCCCCGATGGATTGAGTTCACGATATTTAGTTTTGCAGTATATGAACGCCGAGGATGTGTTAAATATCGACTATCGAAGATTGGAAATTCGGTTTATCGTAGGACATTTCGAGTATGCTTACTTTTTGGACTGGACTTATGTGGTTTAAAGTCGGTTCAAAGGGTGAGGATTTTTGGTGTCGTCACGCATGATATCAGAGCTTTGGTGTAGTGATAAACCTTGGCTCTGTGGAGTAAAGACTCATAGGAGATGGGATAAGTAGTATCCTAAGATGAGTAACTCATTAGAGATAGGGCTAGTAAAGCCCTAGTATGAGTCGAGAGTATTATATATAAGAAAAGTATTTATGATTTTCATATACAACTGATTTTGGTTTTTGAAAATGTATTTTGAAAATATAAAAAGATACATGTTTTTACAACTTAATAAGTTGCATTTGAAAAGTTAATCAACCAATTGATTGCTGGATGTGATTGTGATAATTAGTCTACCTAGTCAAAATAAGTATAAGTATACTTTAATAAAAAGTAAAGAATCGGTTAAGTTGTGAATATGGAACTTGAATTCTAACCAAAAATCAACTTTTTTCTAGGAAAGTAAAATATAATTAAATATGATTAAGCTAAACTAAGAGTGAATAAATAAAGTGAACTAATTAAGGAATTTATTAGTAAATTGAATGATTGTGTTGAATTGATTTGAAAATTAGTTGGAACTAGATGTATATGTATTAAACAAGTTATTGAATGGAAGCTAATATGGGGAATAAAATTGGATGCTCATCGAAAAGGTACATATTTACAATTTTAAAAGGGTTTAATGATTTATGAGCATATTTGGCAAGCCACTCGGCTTTTCGATTTTCTTTTTGATTGGTGAGTGCCTATAGAGGTGTTTCGATGTTGTACCGATTGAGCCATGCAAAGGAGGTTATAGTGGTTTTTTTTAAAAAAATTTAAGGGGTAAGAAATATTTATATAGGGTAAAGAAGGAAAAACATAGGAATAACTGTGTAAGTTTACGAGGAAAGGATTTATCACTCGATGTTCGAAGACGAACCTGGATGAGGGTTTGTGATTGGTTGCTTGAGTTTACTATCATAGTTGTGAGCTGTGAAATGAAAGCTAGAGTTTACTGATCAAAGAAGCCTGATCAGTGTCTGTACTAAGGGATCGAGGAATCAATACTAGTTTGGAGATAAGTTGTATTCCGAATAAGAATCAAAACAGATTTTTCCCATCGATGGTCTATGTATAACTTAAGGAGTTAAGTTTGGAAAATAGGAAAAAGTACATGCTAATTTAGTTAGAATAATGGCTTTGTTGGTTAAGTAAACGACCTTCGGTTCCATCTTCTATTTCGAGAATGAAATCTTTTTAAGTGGGTGAGATTGTAATGTGGCGACTGCCCACAGCCCCCACACTAAATAAGAGGAATAATGTGCTGAAAGGTGTGCACGGCAGCTATGGACGACCATCAGTTTGGATAAACACAATCGGAACATGTCGTAAAACACACAGTGCAAGGATGAAATATAATAGAACATATACAACAGGTAATTGTAGTGAAGCATCATATAGAAAACTTTTCAAACTTTCACAACGTCCTGAAAGATTATCCAACATCATAGGAAATATCAAGTATGTACATAAGGCCACACTACAACACTCATAGAGCAACTCAAACAGCAGAAACAGAAATACTAGACAGTAGTAAAAGTAACACGCTAGCCTCTTACTCGCCTTCGCACAACAGCATCGTCCTCACAAATCACCTGCTACTTAGTCTGCCCATCCACAACCGGATGAACAACCCAAGGTAATAAGAGGAAACATAAAACCTTCAGTCAGACAACAATCTTAGTGAGCGATAAAACAACTAACAAACTTCAACAATAGAGTATATGAGGATGGATAGATAAACATACTAATTTACCCATAATAGCAAAGAAGAACTCAACCCTATCTTCCCCACATGGGACAATGATAGCCTTTACCATAAACAATTCAACCATTCATCCATGGAAACCAGAACACCTATTCAATCATGGTAGAACACTCATAACATCTAGATTATATGTATCTCATGTAAACCATCCTAATCGAATTCAACATCCCTCAAGCACAAGCCCTTGAGGCCTAAAATAATATTAGACAAGCACCCAAGGGACATTCCCTTGGATATTGGACGACCTACATGGGATGGTACAAATAGAACAATTAATCATCCATGATTGACTCTGACTATCACAGCCAATCCTGCTTTGGAACCATTGTTAATCGTATGACGGCTAACCTTGCCATATGTCAAGGGCTAATGGTAACCCCAGTTCTAGCATAAACTTCATATGCCTTTCAACGGTACACATGCATGTCAAACCTTGACAATTAGGCCTTTCAACGACACCCAGGGTACTCGACCTACAACCGGTCTTTTAGACGTCTCTAGTGTGCCTGTGCTTTGAGCCTACTAGAACTTACGATAACGATAATCTCTGGGCCTTCGCATCTCTAGTCGTCCAACCCAATGACTCTTCATAGCTCAAGCAACCTTCTCGAGCAATCCATTATCCACCAACTCACAACCTTTGAGTAGTCACCTCATTCGTTGTTCTACACCGATCAACAAACACTTTTTAACACTTCAAACCTTCCCCCTTGAATTCACTTCGAAGTTACACCATCACTGTGCTGCGGCACGGGTCTGGGAACTTTTGCCCAAAAAAAAATTAAAAAGCACTTTTTGTTCAAATCTGGGTCGTACCCAAAAATATAATTTTTCAAAAATAACCTTTGATGACTGACCCACCCTCTTGGAGCCGACCAATCCATCTCTTTTAGACCAACCCATATTCTCATGGAACCAGACCGACAAGAACCCAATAGCCGTCCCGCTCCTCCATTGCTTCAAACAGGACCGACCGACCGATCCAGAAATTCGAGACCAACCAACCCTCCTACTTTCTCACCAAAACCACAACTCCAAACCTGTCGACCAGTAACGACTGACCGAAATTGAGACCGACCCCCATGCTTTGACCAAATCTCCTACTTGTTCATGGTCTGCCCGACCTTGGCATACTTGACCCTGGCATGTTCGACCGACCAAATCATGAGATCAACCACAGGCTCGCTCAACCGACCCTTACTCCCCGAGGCTCGCTCGACCGACCCTGCTTCTGTCTTGTTCCCCAAGAAAACCACACCATGGTGCGACCGACCCACCCCATGCGACCCAAAACTGGCAACCTCCAATTCGAGCCCAATCTCGACCAAAACCTCTTTAATCGGCCGAATCGGCAAAACATGCTCAAACAATTCACCAAATACAACCATAAACATGTCACAAGATTGCTAACAACATGAATACGATGATTATCACTAAAATGATGTAAATTTCACTACAACCATTAAAATGAACGTATGATTAGAACGATGGATCTAGTAGACATACGCATATGAAATGTCATAGAAATAACTGGTTTAAACTTGCTAAATTGGATCATAAGGTGATTCGTATGAAAATTGACTTACAAGTGTATAGATCTATGGTAAAACACTTGAACTTGATGAAAAACATGATCAAACATTCATATACTTCATTGAATCCATGTGCAAGATGTAAATCACTCACCAAATCTCCCAAGCAAGCTAAAATCAATGAATAAGATTCCAGATAGCAAGTAATTCGAACCAAAGCCCTTGATCCAATGAACTCCTTATTAAATTGATGTAGGTTGAGCCTCCAATGGTGTAGATCTTCAATTTCCTTCCTTAAGAGGGTGATTTTAACGGTGGAAAGGTGTTAGAAGATGGAGGAATATAGGCCACCTAATGAGAGAATAGAAAAACTAAAACATTTCTCATACCTCCCATCCCCTATTTATACCCTTCCACTAGCCCACCAATTGGCCTTCCCCAAATTAGCCCATTGTGGCTTTCCAAACCTGAACAACCAATTGAAAAACCTTAAAACAGCGATTCCACCCAAACCGTTGATCCAAATCTTTAATGTAACCACTCTACGGAAAGGCAATCATCATTTCCTTTCTAATGGCACAGGTCTCAACAAATGATTTGACCTGAGTCAAAAGTTATTCCCTGTACAAGACTGACAGGGGAAAAATTATCACAAACAAAATTGGTAAAAATTATGGACATGTCTCACATCCCCATAAGCAACATATTAAAATATGAGAATGATCCAACCCTCCGGGAATAAAATAAAATTATTTTATGATCTTCCGATACGTAAAATGTGGGTTGTTACATTCTCTCCCTTAAGAATTTCTCCCTCGAAACTCTAAGAAAACACAAGAAACCACAATAATTATACATGCTTGTCATCCATGAGAAGCTAATTTTATCATCCAAACTAGCAACCATCAAGCCAGGCATCCATAGCCATATCCTAGAACGCGGAATTCTATCAAACAATCAACAAGATACAATGATATAACGATGATACAATATCATAGTGTCCTACTGGCGAAGAGCTCTGGATGAGTCGCCCTCATACTCTCTTCCATCTCCCATATACAATCGTCGCCATCTTCACTCCATTGTACCTTGACTAGCTTAACCGTCTTCCTCATAAGTTGTTCCGTGTCATTCCTTACAACACGAAGCGGGTTACAAGATTTCGCAACTGCCTTCTCTACTTTAGGTCTTCGTACTGCTCTGGAGATACCACGACATTCGAATCATACACTAACTTCCGTAGGAACGATGCATGGAAAACATTATGCACACTCGACATCTTCTCGTGTAACTCCAATATATATGCGAGCTTTCCAATTTGCTCGACTATCGGAAATGGTCCAACGAACCTTGGAGCTAACTTTCCTTTACTTCTGAATCGAACCACATGCTTTAATAGCGAAATCTTCATGAAAACCATATACCAACATCGAATTCCAAATCTTTTCCAACATTTATCAGCATAACTTTTTTGACGATCTTGGGCCGCCTTCATTCGTTGCCGAACGATCTCGATACAATCCGAGGTCTCTCTAACCATTTATGGCCCAAGTACCAACTTATCTTTAGTTTCAAACCAACATGCTGGAGAATTGCACAGTCTCCCATACAATGCCTCGTATGGTGCCATTCCAATGCTAGACTGGAAGTTATTATTATATGCAAACTCAACTAGATGCATATGGTCTTCCCATGATCCCCCAAAATCAAAACACGAGCTCTTAGGAGATCTTCCAAAACTTGGTTGACCCTCTCGGTTTGACCATCAGTTTGGGGATGGTAAGCCGTACTTAAACACAACTTGGTTCCCAAAGCTTCTTGCAAACTCTTCCAAAATCTACTCGTAAATAATGGATCTCGGTCACTCACTATGCTCTTCGGGATACCATGGAATCGAACTATCCATTTCACATAAAGTTTAGCCAATTTCGATGTTATCCTAGTCAACTTGACAGGAATGAACCTTGCAATTTTGGTCAAGCGACCCACAATGACCCAAATTCCTTGGTTTCTTGCCTTGGTTCTAGGTAGTCCATCGATAAAATCCGTCGATACTTGCACCCACTTCCATGTAGGAACTTCCAATGGCTGAAGAAAACCACTCGGCTTCTTCCATTCATCTTTCACCAACTGACAATTCATATACTTGGAAATGAACTTTCCAATATCCCGCTTCATACCCTCCCAGTAGTAGACTCGCTTCATGTCCTGATACATCTTATTGCCACTGGGATGAATCGTCAACTTCGAGAGATAACATTCTCTCAGAACCTCATCTCTCAATTTGTTGATATCACGAACAAGTAATCATCCTTGCTTTCGAAGCCAACCTTCTCGATCGACCTCGAACTCTTTATCTTTTGATTCCAGTTTCTAGATTAACCCTGCAAGCTTTGCATCTTTCTTTTGGATCTCTCCAATCCTTTCGATGAGAGTAGGTCTTATCAATAAGCATACCAACATTTCAAGTTCCAATTCACATCTTGGCCTAAAATCGAACTCCGCCAAATACTCGAGGCTCTTCCATTCTGAAAACATTGCTCCTAAACTTGTGTATCTTCGAATCAACTCATCTACAACTGCATTACCTTTGCCAGGAATATAGGTTATTCCAAAATCATATGATGCCAGAAACTCTAACCATCGTTGTTGCCGATAGATTCAAATCCTTTTGGAAGAAAAGATACTTCAACGACTTGTGATCTGTAATTAACTCAAATTGAACTACCAATAGGTAATGTCTCCACATCTTCAAAGCAAACACAATCGCAGCCAACTCCAAATCATGAGTTGGGTAATTCTTCTCATGCAGCTTTAGCTGTCGACTCGCATAGGCCACAACTTTACCCTTTTGCATCAGTACCGCTCCATGTCCAGTACCACATGCATTGGTATATACCACCATCTCTTCATTCCCACTCGGAATGGTCAACTTAGGAGCACTCGTTAATCTTTCCTTCAGGATTCCAAAAGTTTGCTCACACTTTGCATCCCATGTGAACACTTGGTTCGTCTTTGTCAATACTGTCAACGGTGCATCTATCTTTGAGAAATTCTTGATAAACCGTTGGCAATAACTAGCCAATCCAAGGAAACTTCTCACATCCGTCGCATTCTTAGGTCTATCCCGGTCCTGGATTTCTTCTACTTTAGCAGGGCCAACTGCTATCCCATTTCCGGAAACTACATAGCCTAAGAACCTCACTTCACTCTTCCAGAAGTTACACTTCGAAAACATAGCTCTCAGCTGATGCTTTCGTAGGATTTCTAACACTACTCTCAAGTGTGTCTTGTGTTATTCCTCATTTCGAGAGTAAACCAGAATGTTGTCCATGAATACAAGCATGAACTTGTTCAATTGGTCTCTGAAAATCCTATTCATAAGGTCCACAAAATGTGTTGGCGTGTTAGTCCACACGAATGGAATCATCAACCATTCGAAGGAACCCAATAGTGTCCTAAAAGAAGTTTTTGGCACACAATCCTTTTCCACCCTCAGCTGGTGAAATCCCATTTTCAAATCCATATGAGGAAACACTTTGGCCTCATGAAGCTGATCGAACAATTCATCAATCATTGGCAACATATACTTGTTCTTCTTAGTCACCTTGTTCAGCTCACGGTAGTCCACACACAATCTTAACGAGCATCTGCTTTGGTTGCAAACACGACCGATGCACCCCATTCGGAAACACTTCTCCGAATGAATCCCATTTCTAGAAGGTCACGAACTTGCACCTCCAACTCTCATTGTCCCTTAGGAGCCATCTACCTAAGAGGCATAACGATTGGTCTAGCACCCTCGACCAAATCGATCCTAAACAAGATATCACGATGCGGCGGCAACCCTTTGACCTCGTCAAAGACATCCTCATACTCATTAGCGATCAGTACATATAACAAGTCTTCCAGTGGAATCCCACTAATACAAATAGCTCACGAAGACACCCTCTTCGCGCTTACATCTAATCAACACCTTTCGCCCTTCTACATCCCCGACTCTTACTTCTAGCTTCTCGCAATTCACTCTTGTCGCATACCTGTTGAGCCAATCCATGCCCAAGATGATCCCGAACCCAGCGAAGTTAAGAACAAAGCAACCGCACACAAAAGAGCAACCATGACTCGACAACACTAGACCACGACAAATCATGCAAAAATTGGACGAACCCCCAACTGAAGTAGTCACTAAGAAAGGTCTATCACAAATCTTGGGTTCCAAATCCAAGCGGCACACAGGCTCATTGTAAATGAAATAATGTAATGCTTCAGTATCGAACAAAACTCAAACTGAAACACCTTAGATAGAAAGAGTACCTTGCATGACGACACCCTTTCACTTTTCCTCTGAAGTAAGAGCTATTGAAGAAGCTGGCAAGACTTCCAAAGCATATGCCTTCACAACCTGCTTGCCCTTAGCTGATTCTTGACAGTCTTTCTTCTCATGTCCAGGATTTCCACACTTGAAGCACTTCTTCTCAGCTTTGGGATTCTTGCACTCATTAGCAAAATGACCTTTATGTTTGAAGTTAAAGCAAACCACCTCACTCTTAGGCTTCTTTTGGCCATCCCTTCCTTTCTGTTGTTGTTGCTTCCTCTTCTTATTATTACCACCCTGCTGTGGTTACTGAACCTCTTTGGTTGCAGCGACAACATTTTATTCCTTAGGAAACAAGCTCTCATGGTGAATAGCTTCTTCCACAAACTTCTCGAATGAATCGTCAAGATGATCTACCAACGGCCTTCCAATATAGGTATCCAGATCCATAACAAACTTCTCATTCTTCTGATAAGGTGTATCAATGTATGAACGAGCGTATTTAGACAAGGCCTCGAAATCAGAAACATAATCAAGCACAGAACGACCATTTTGTTACAGCTCCATGAACTTCTTGAACAAAGCTGACTTCTGAGCAATGGAGATAAACTTTTCTTCAAACTTAGCCTGGAATTGCTCCCATGAAATTTCTTCCTCTATAGTCTAAAGCGTGACTAAATTCCACCATTCCATGGCCCTGTGTAACGACCCGGAAAAAAGTCGATCTTGGTTATCCGATATACAACACATATCGAACATCCAAGGATCGAAATTATCGGTAGTTAATGAAAGAAATTAGAGGGTGAGGAAAGATAAGATAGAAACTTAGAATAGAAGAAGAAGAAGAACAACAACAACAACATCAGAGTAACACGAATCTCACAGCGGAATGAATAAAATATAACATAACTCTAAAATAAAAGATTGTACTTGAATATACATATCATTATCAAGTACAACACTTACAACACAGCGGAATAACAATAGCTATATATAATCCTGAAGTCTCCTGCTCCATCTGTAAATCCCGACTACTTGACTACCCATACAAAATTGGGCACCCAAGAGTTTAGGGAAAACAAAACAAAATAAACTCCGGGTCAGTCATGGGACTGGTATGAGTAAAACAGTTTAAAACAGTTCGAACAAGTAAACGATATCTCATAAGACCACGTCGTATAACGGAACGGGTTTTTCCCTTATGAGAATCCAAAATATCTTTATATCAAAAACCTTTTGATATTATAATAATGTCTATCAACCATAATATAATAATCATCTAGCAGAAACGCTTCCATCTCACGTTCTACATATATAGTATACAATCAAAACCGCAAGCACGTATTGGGTAATGGATTTCCAACTATGACAAGGTGTGGAACCACCTTTCGCTAGTGTACCTCTAGAAAGGAATACACTGGGTTCAACAAGAACATCTTGCAACCCGGCCACACATGACCGACCACTCATTTCGCTTGAGTGTATCGAATGTATATCACCAACGGTTGGATCAGCAACCGTTTCCCGAATGGGGCAGCATCAACAATAGATTTTTAAAAGTAAATGAAACTCTAGATCGGGTGATTATACACCCTAATAGGTGCGACCTACATAGCCATGCTGCCTGCCCGATTTCTGTCATTTCCCGGTTGTGAGGCTAGAGGCCACACTTATCTCTGACAGATCACACATTTATTCACTTTGAATGTCACATCATCATACCCGCCAAATCACAAATTGATTTCCTCAAAAATACAACGGGTATACAGCTAAGAGAAACGAATTCCTCCGCCACCAAACGTAAATACGTTTGAAGAGAACAACTTACACGATCTATTAAATATACTTTGTCAGACATTCTTCCATACAGGTCGTCCTGGGACTGGACAAACTGAAGGCACTATTCAGTACATCCATCTTAGGAAATTGTTATCTAAGATTTATACAATAGCCCTTGCACTTTACTCCGTCTTCAATTATCTTTGGCATATATGATTCACAACGCTTATGCCAATACGGAGTGGTTCATTGGATAATAATCCAACCGGTCTCCCCATATTAACAATGTTAAAATGGTCAAAACTTTGATAGTCGATGAGTTAACTATCAAAGAAAAACACGTGTGCAAACAATGATATTATTTCCAAATAGAAATTATATCGATCAATCATCAACCATATATATATATTCATATTTCCTTATTTTCTACATTTAGAAAATATATGTTATTAACACTGGAAAACATTTCCATGGCTTAGTTACGTACCACTATTCTTCCACATCTATCAGACTCTAACTATAAACTAACAAGAGAACAACTTCCTAATAAACCCCGAAGGCCAAAACCAACATCAGATCGATACTCAGGAAACCATTCAACTTATTAATATCTACTCAGTTTCTAATTTCTGTTTACCTCCATTTTGATTAACTATGTTCGATTAACTCCTTTCGATTAACTCCTTTATTTATTTTCTAAATAAATAATCCTTTATTCTATTTATTTTCTAAATAAATAATCCTTTATTCTATTTATTTCTAAATAAATATTTCCTTTATAACTCTTTTTATTTTATAATTAATTTCTTTTAAAAAATCCTTTTTCCTTTTATATATAAAATCCATCGATTTCATATAAATAATTTATCTTCAAAATCTACTTTGAAAATCTCCTTTCTATTTCCCAGTATTTCTTACGGTATTTAATATACCAAACCACAAAGATCGATATCATTTAAACGCACATAATCAAACAGATTATATGTCACATCATATATTATAATATATGAACAGAACAATATTATAAATATTAAGGAGTCCAGTTAGACCCCTCCAACCTGTTTCCCTGCATCACAGATGTTAACAACACTAATATAAAATATTTTGCTAAACAGAATCAATATTTGATTTACGAGTTATATAAATATATCGTTATCTATGATTTCAATCAATACTCAAACAATTCAACCAAAAAGTTAACACACAGTAATCAGTCATCATTTATCGGTTCTAAATATACGTTATAAAAATATAACTGTTCAGAGTTGGTGAGTTTTACTCACGTTGGATGATCATCGTTAATAACGATAATCATCGATTGATTCAGACAGACAATTTATTTTTCTATAATTGTAACGAGCTCGGATTCACTCCCAGTCAGTTCCAGGTGTAGCCAACATCCATACGATTCCAACGCAACTTATGGTTCGTCAGTCTGATATCGTACGATCAAATTATTGAATTTACAAGATTGGATACCATTATTTATTAATTCAACTAAATTTCCTTAATATTTATTTTGGGCTTTACCTTAAAAACTTGGCCCACTTACTTCCTTAACAGACCATACGGCTTTTTCCTTCTTCCCCAACGAAAATCGTCCCGACTTCAGTAGAAACTCCAACTGCCATTTATCGACTTTGATCACCACGTTCTCCCTACCTACCTCATTTAAAATCACAACAAAATATCCAAAATTTTCCCCTTTCAAATCTCTTCATTTCCGCACCCTGGTAGAACTCAATTCCACCGTCCTTGATGCGGTTCTAACCCGTAACGGCAATCTGCAGTTGGGTTGCGAAATTTGTTGCAACCAAATCCTTCAAAACTCGTATACCCATTTCGGATTCCAACATAGACCTCAAAAATGAATTCGAATCAAGCAAACTCCTCTTCAGTGTCACCAAATGTCGAGCCCTCGGTTCACTGGCTTATTTCGAGCTATAGAAAAACCCATCGAGTGATACAAATTTCAGATCAAAATAAAGCTTGAAAGGGAACAAGATCATTGAACCAAGAATCGAATAATTTCATTTGGTATTTTAATTTCTATGATTTTCTGAAGGAGGTATTCTTCACGTTTTGAAGAAAGAATTTGCTGGCGGCTTCAAGAGAGGTTATATAGAGGGATCAAAATGTTTGTGTGGCTGAAAAATGATAGTGCATGGCTTCTTTTTGTTCACAATTTTGTTATTATATTTTTATTTATTTTTGCTTTCTAAAAATTCGTGTGGTCACACATGATACCCAAAAATCACGAAAATTGACATGCCACTAGAGTTCGACATTGCGGACACAATGAAACTGGTTTCGTCGAATTCTGACTCCGTATGCTAACACAGCGTATTTTTACTTGTCAAAATACTGACTGTTTTTCACTCTAAAAATCCGTATGGCCACATTGTGACCCTAAAAATCACGAAACTGGAAATCTAACATATATTTGACGTTGCAGATCCAACAAAATTAGTTTCGTTAAATTCCGACTTCGTTTGCAATAGTGGCTATTTTCAAAGCTCTAAATAGCCTATTTAAATATATGAATATAATTAAATTTAGTATTTTAAAAATAAATATTATCGTATATATTCAAAGTCGAATACCATACACCTCTCATTGGATTTATAACTCGATATTTCATCATCAGAGTTATATCGATATTCGATTTATATTTAAATCCTTTTATAAATCATTATAAATTATAAAGGAATTCCACAGCGACTTTTCTAAAATTTGATTTGGTCATAAATCAAAATCTACGCGACGAAATCATGATCTTTCTCTTCCACTAGAAATATATACTTCACCAGCTCCTAACATTTCTTGTTCCATAGAAATCCGACTTAAAACGAATCCTGTATAACTAGTTGAAGTTCAAATCGTCAAATCGTGAAAAACCGCGCCATTTCGAGCTCGATTATAATTATATTATAATTTATACGTTCAATCTTCGTTCAAATAATATATTCGTTATCGTAATTTAATTTTAAATTGAATTATATATTTTGAATTTCCCAATTCACACCATATCGCCATTTCAGCCAATTCTGATTATTTCAGAGTTAAATATATTATTTAATTATTATTTTAATTAAATATTCAATATAATTTAATTCAATCGACCATTTGAATTCTAAACCACTATTTATATAATTAAATAAGTTAATTATATCGCAGAAAAATGCGGGTCATTACACCCTGCCTTGCAGTTGCCTTGATGCAAGCTTTCTCTTGGTTGCACCATCCAAACTCAAGTCTCCAAAGATATGAACACAAGAATCCATCCACCTCTGCACCTCTTCAGCTGGCTCAGATCCTTTGAATGGTTTCCCTCCTAGAGATGTATAATCTTTGTATATCTTCGCAAACTCCATAGCTCTAGGCAATTGAACTCCTACGTCTACCGTAGCTGCCACTAGAGCGGGGATCGTTCGCATGAATGCCTCCATCATGGCTTCAAACATGGTAGGGTAGTCTGGTTCACCGCCATTTACCCCTCTAGTATTAGCTCCCCTAGTATCATGTATTGATGGTCGTGTACTCATTCTAAATCTGCAATTTAGAATAATTAGCCACTTCCTAGAAAAATTGCTAAAGGAATACAACCGCTACTACTATATATGCTAATATATATAGTAAGCTTCCAACTGAAATGTACAATTACATCTCTTATACGTTATTAAGTCTTAGAACTTTGGCTAAAATTGTTAACCAGAGCTCTGATACCAAATGTGACGACCGCCCACAGACCCCGCACTAAATAAGAGGAATAATGCACCGAAAGGTGTGCATGACAGCTATGTACGACCATTAGTTTGGATAAACACAATTGGAACTTGTCGTAATACTCACAGCGCAAGGATAAAATATAATAGAACATATACAACAAGTAATAATAGTGAAGCATTATATAGCAAACTTTTCAAACTTTCAAAACGTTTTGAAAGATTATCCCAACATCATAGGAAATATCAAGTACGTACATAAGGCCTCACTACAGCACTCATAGAGCAACTCAAACAGTGGAAACATAAATACTAGATAGTAGTAAAAGTAATACGCCAGCATCCTACTCACCTTCGCACAACAGCATCATCCTTACTAATCAAATGTCATCTGCTACTTAGACTGCCCATCCACATCCGGATGAACAACCCAAGGTAATAAAAGGAAACATAAAACCTTGAGTCAGACAACAGTCTTAGTGAGCGATAAAACAGCTAACAAACTTCAATAATAAAGTATATGAGGAAGGATAGATAAACATACTAATCTACACACAACACCAAAGAAGAACTCAACCATATCTTCCCCACATCGGACAGTGATAGCCTTTACCATAAACAATTCAACCATTCATCCATGGAAAACAGAACACCCATTCATCCATGGAAAACAGAACACCCATTCAATCATGGTAAAGCACTCATAACATCCAGATTATACGTATCTCATTTAAACCATCTTAATCGAATTCAACATCCCTCAAGCACGAGCCCCAGAGGACTAAACCAATATCCGACAAGCACCCGAGGAACATCCCCTTCGATGTTGGAAGACCTACATGAGATGGTACAAACAGAACAACCAATCATCCATGACCGACTCTGGCTATCACTGCCAATCCTGCTTTGGAACCATCATTAATCGTTTGATAGCCAACCTTGCCATATGTCAAGGGCTAATGGTAACCCCTGTTCTAGCATAAACTCCATACGCCTTACAATGATACGTAGTATATCCAACCTTGACAACTAGGCCTTTCAACGATACCCAGGGTACTCGACCTACAACCAGTCTTTTAGACGTCTCTAGTGTACACCTACTTCGAGTCTGCTACAAATTACGAAAACGATAATCTCTCGACCTTCGCATCTCTGGTCATCCAACCCAATGACTCTTCATATCTCAAGCAACCATCTCGAGCAATCCATTATCCACCAACTCACAACCTTTGAGTAGTCACCTCATTCGTTGCTCTATACCGATCAACGAACACTTTTCAACACTTCGAACCTTCCTCCTTGAATTCACTTCGAAGTTACACCACCACTGCGCTGTGGCATGGGTCCAGGCACTTCTTCCGCAAAAATAATAATTTAAAAAGCACTTTTAGTTCAAATCTAGGTCGTACCCACCCTCTTAGAGCCGACCAATCCATCTCTTTCAGCTCGACCGACCCATATTCTCATGGGACCAGACCGACCAGAACCCAATAACCGACAAGCTCCTCCATTGTTTCAAACAGCACCGACCGATCCAGAAATTCGAGACCGACCGACCCGCCTGCTTCCACGCCAAAACCACAACTCCAAACGTCCAGTAACAACTGACCCCACCCAAACTGAGGCTGACCCCCATGCTCTGACCAGATCTGCCACTTGTCTCTGGCCTGCCCGACCATGGCATGCTCGATCCTGGCATGTTCAACTGACCCACTCATGAGATCAACCCCAAGCTCACCCGACCGACCCTGCTTTTGTCTTGTTCCCCGAGAAAACCACACCATGGTGCGACCGACCCACCACGTGCGACTCAAAACCTGCAATCTACAATTCGAACCCAATCTCGACCAAAACCTCTCTAATTGACCAAATCGACAAAACATGCTCAACCAATTCACCAAATACAACCATAAACATGTCATAGGATTGCTAACAACATGAATATGACGATTATCACCAAAATGATGTTAATTTTACCACAACCATTAAAATGAACATATGATCAAAACGATGGATCTAATAAACGTAAGCGTATGAAATGTCATAATAATAACCGGTTTAAACTTGCTAAATTGGATCATAAGGTGATTTATATGAAAATGGACTTACAAGGGTATAGATCTATGGTAAAACACTTGAACTTTATGAAAAACATGATCAAACATTCGTATACCTCATTGAATCCATGTGAGAGATGTAAACCACTCACCAATTCTCCTATGCAAGCTAAAATCAATGCAATAAGATTCCGGACAGCAAGCAATTCGAACCAAACCCCTTGATCCGATGAGCTCCTTCTTAAAATGATGTAGATCTAGCCTCCAATGGTGTAGATCTTCAATTTCCTGCCTTTAGAGGTTGATTTTAATGGTGGAAAAGTGTTAGAGGAATGAGGAACATAGGCCACCTAATGAGAGAAAAAAAACTAAAAAGTTTCTCAAACCTCCCACTCCCTATTTATACCCTTCAACTAACCCACCAATTGGCCTTCCCAAACCAGCCCATTGTGGCTCTCCAAACCTGAACAGTCAATTGAAAAACCTTAAAACAAAGATTCCTCCCAAAACGCTAATCCGAATCTTTAATGTAATCACTCTACGGAAAGGCAATCATCATTTCCTTTTCAATGGCACATGTCTCACCACCTGATTCGACCTGATTCAAAAGTTATTCCCTATACAAGACCAATAGGGGGAAATATTCACAAACAAAACCGGTAAAAATTATGGATGTCTCACATCCCCATAAGCAACATATTTAAATTGAGAATGATCCAACCCTCCGGGAATAAAATAAAAATATTTTACGATCTTCCGATACGTAAAATGCGGGTTGTTACATGTAATGACCCGTATTTCTGGTCACTTTGTAATATGGTTTTATATATATTTTAGGTGGATTTTTATTGATTAAATATTGAATCTAGATCTGAAAAACTATTAAAAATGAATTCTAACTTTGTTTTATATTTTACTAAAGTTCAGTAAGACTGGTGATCTTTTAAAATTGAATTAAAGGTAAATATATTAAAATCCAATTATTTATTATTATTTTAAAGCCTGGGCATAGTCTCATAGTTCGTGGAAACCGGTTTCATTGGATTCGTATATGTGAAACATAGTAGGATTTAGAATTATGTATCGGTAGAACTTACGGTTTGATCATGCGAGTTGAAAACGCTTAGAGATTGTTTAATTAAATCTAATTTAAATTAAGAAGGTTTAGATAATATTGAATTTTGAAAATATTGATAAAATAAATTTATATGGTTTAAAATGAATTTATATGGTAATGAACCTATTTATAAATTTTTATAGTTAATCTATATCGATGGAAAATATTTGTATTATTTACAATAGTTATAAATTGGAAATTTAAATCGTTATGAGAATAATACTTGTTAATAGCTATATAGAAACCCCTATTAGTATTTTAATAAGCTAATGGCATTTTAATTTAGTATGTTAACATATACAAAAGTGTTAATGTAGCTAAATAATTCAAAGAAGTGGTTAGTGTTTCTTATGCATGCTTATGTAATAATCAACTTAATTCAAAAAGAAAATACAACTCATTTACACAATTTCCTAAGCCTCCTCTACATTGGATAACTCACCCTCTCTCACGCACGCATGTCACATTCTTCCATATTGCCTCCTCTTTAAGTAAACTTAGCACGTGGGTTAAGATCATTTCATTTCAATTTTTATTTCATTTTCATTTTCTTCCTTCATCTTCCTATCCACAAACTCCACCTCCTCTCCTCATCACCACCGTCCACCACCATCACCACCCCTTCCCCACACAGTACGCATCCTCCTAGCCCCTACATGGGCCCCCCGGCCAAAATATCTCCTTCCCTCCTTAAAGTTTAAAACTCCCTCATTTACTCCATTTTCCACCACCCACTCACCTCCACCTCTTCCTATCACCACCACACCTCCCCTTGAACCCCCACCACCATGTGCACCATCCTTTAAGTCTCTCTCTAGTCGTGGGTCCCCCCGGTCATTCCCTAAATCCTTAAAAATCCCACCTTTCCACTTCTAAATGTATATATATATATACTTATATAGCTTGAGTTCATGGCGATGTTGAGTTGAAAAAGGTATTAGCTTGGTTGCTAAGTGAAGTTTGAAGTCATAGAGAAGCTAAAGAAGTTCTACACTTAAAGTTTGGTGGAGTGGAGAAGCAATGGTGAGCGAATTTTTCTCACGTTTGGTTAACTATAATAATTAGTGTGGCTAGTTATGTTGTGTCTAATAATTGCTAATAAGTTAAGTAATTTTGTGTTTGAAGATGTTAATGGTTAAGTTAGAAAGTTAATTACCCAGTGGTTTAGTAATTAAAGTGGTTACCTTAATGGGTATGATGTAATTTGAAATGTTTAATTAATTATCAAGTGAATGGGAAATGGATGAGTAGTGACACTGATTTATATTGATGTGGCATTGATCAATATTGATGTGACATTGGTTGGTAACATGATGTGATATGTGTTTACATTGACTTGACATGATTTGATTTGCTAATAATAGCAATAAACTATTAACGGTAATTAATACTTAAGTTAAAGATGGTTTTTATGATGTTAAGTGTTAATGACCTTAACACTTAGGTTAATGGTGTCATTATGTGATAATTGGATGTTAATGGTGGTTAATGATGTGCTAAACCCATATAAGTTGAATTATATGGTGATTGATTAAGTCTCAATTCATTTTAATGATTTAATTGAATAATATATTCAATTAAATAAATAAATAAAATTAAAAGTTTGAATATTTAATCCAAAATGATTTGGAAATATAGTTTAAGTAATTACGAATAGTTTTTGTTAGCATGGAAAATTTATTTGAATTAGTTTTCAAGTAATTAAGGCATATTCAAATTTAGAATTTAATTGTGAATAATAACTTTAAAAAGTGAGGTTCGATTTGGATATGTAGAAAGTGTTTAAACTAGATTTTATTATCTAAACCATCTTTTTTAAGGGTTTCATAAAAGTTTAGGTTTCGAAGGATAAAGTTTGCATAATAATATTATTTTAATGATTGAAATAATATTATAATATTCAAATAATATTATAATATTCAAATAATAGAATATTTGAATTTAAATTTAAATATTGGAAATGTAGTTTTCAAAAGTTAATATATATGTCTTATATAACTAATAAACTATTTTATAAGCAATTCGGCTGGGCTTTAAATATAAGTCGATGTTTGGTCTGAATAGAAGTAGTCGCGTAGTGGAAGTTCGTAAATTTCGACCATTTCTTCAAACTAACATAACGGGAGATCCGACCATCGGATTTTCCCGAATGAAAGATGTTTGGTATGAAATGAATATTTTTCAGATGCAAAAGAAAGTTTTATAATCCAACGGTTAGATCTTTAAATAAGTCCAAATCAGATTTAAATAAAAATTGTGATATTGCAGTTTAGGACCCGAAATTGGATTTCTACGAGATATGCTATTTTTAAATTATTAAAAATAGAGATAAATTATAATAAATTATAATAAATGGTTTAAAAGTTATTGGATTGAATATACTAAGTTTTGAAAAAATAAAAAACTATTTTATGAAAATGAGCTGTTTTAGCAATGTTGTTTGCAACGGGTTTATGGGGCGGGTTGGAGTAAAAAGGTTTTGACATAACCAGTGTTATCCAAAGATTTTGCAGACATATCTAAAAGATTAACATGAGGATTTTTAAGATATTTTGGGATTTGAAGACTATGTGATGAACTAAATTGGAACTGAATGGGAGTCGATTTGGTGCTAATTGAGATGAGTCTCTCTGGATGAAGACCGTTACTATTTAAGGAATTTAAAAGGCTTTGCCATTATTCCTCTTATAGTATTAGTCCAACATGGGCAATCATATCGATTATGAGTAGATAAAATTTTCGTGAAGAATTCATTTAGAATGAAAGTATGATTTTGGGTTTATCGTGAATGGTTTCTTAAATAATATCGTTCTTTAACCCAATTAAAGGAAAAGATGATTTCCCAAGTTATGTTGAAATGAAATATTTATTTAATTTGACTATAAAAATCTAATGAAAGAGTTTCCCCTATCAAACTATAATGGGAAAAAAGTTTAAGGATCGTCTAAAAGAAGATAAGCGTGTTTTTCACGTAATGATAAATTAAGAAATCATAAGTACAATTTTGGGCTAGAGATATGATTAAGGAAAGATAAAGTAATTTACCCTAATCAGTGATCAATGAATGTTAGGTTTGGCTAAATATGTTTTCCCATAAAGATAAATGAAATCTTTAATCAGATTTGGAACGAAAAAATGGAGTTAATGAAGGCAATTAAACTTACCAAAATACAAGGGCAATTAAATGTGGAGTACTGCCAGTTTTTCTCCATAGGATGGATAGGATGGGAATGCAATAATGATTTGACAAATTACCTTTTTGTGAGGTTTAATAATCCCGATAAAAATCAGAAGCCTTGGTTTTAGTTAGGTATGTGAAATGAGATTTTATAATCATTTGAAATGATTTCCAAGGAAAGATTTAAACAAGAGTTTAAAGTATGTAAATCTTGGGTAAGATTTGAATGAGTATACCTAATATGAAGAATGGTTTGAGTAAAAGAATATTCCAAAGTGGAATGAGGCTCATGATACTATATATATCTATTGATTTTAAAGATGTGCTGGTTATTCGGAAAGACAGGGTTTCAATCCATTCTGATTAACTGTATGACGAAATGAAGCTAATGGATATTTTTGAAGACGGTTGTTGAAGATCAAGGATCTTCACATCGTTGGACTATTTTTTGATGTCTTAAATTGGTCGCCACCTATTATGACGTTATATCGTGACATCAGTCTAAATGTACTTGAAGATTTTTCAGAGTCGCAGGGGCCTCTCTCCATTATTGGATGAGGAATAAGGTATCTTCGGTTTTATTCTAACCTAGAACGAGCTTGTAAATGGATATATGTTTGACATCGTACTTTACGGCATAATAAATTGGTTTATATTGATGATATATTAGCTTGGTGGCGAAGGATCTATCCTCTTAGCTCAACACCCTCCTTTGAGACATATTTACCTAGAGGGTTATATATTAACAAATACTGATTATATGCTGTGAATTGATAGTGTGGCATGTTAGTGTTGCTGGCAAATTGATCAACGCTTTTGTTTAAAAGCAGAGCTTTGTGGGACATGACTTCAGGGCCTCACAACCCGGTAATGAGCCGAAACAGGATGAAGTATAGTAGAATTAAGGGCAAATGTTTCCTTCTAATTGAGGACGTGATGCTATGATATGGAGCCGAGACAATTTACTTAGTGGATGATAGATCAAGGCGCCTCGGATAATGGTCGGTTACAATCGGGAGACGTTATGTTCAGGAGAAACCTGAACAACGCCTGGTTTAGGCAGGTTGTCTCTACCGCTACAAAGAAAGGGATCACCTATTGGTTCCTTGGACATCCTGCTAGAAGTGTACCTGAATCGGTTAAGGAAGATTCGTTTCTTTATTCATTATTGGAATCCAACCTCCAAATTAAACCTTTTTGGTTTTTGTTGTAATCTATGTATGTAGACATAATATAAGGGTATCTATGTCTATTAAGATTTATACATTTAATTTCGAAAGTTATTTCCATATTAGACATTAATGATAATATCCAATGATTTTCATATACCAAGCATATTTTGTTATCATAAGGTAAAACTTGCTTCTAATGGGTTTGCCTACATTATGTGATGGGATGCAGGTCTTATGGTAGCTTCATTTTCCAAAAAGCAAGCACAAAGATTTGAAACCCTTTTGATGATTATTTGATATATGTCTGGTTTGTTATTAAGTTCTCAAGCTGGTTGATCCAAGCCCGACTCAAGTGTTTTGGCACTCGGGTCAGATCCGAGTGTATTTCAGGTTTAGGCGGGATTCGATGAGTTCTCAAACAATTCCAATGGAGCTACTGATCTTCGTCATAAGGTAGGGTGTAAATCTATACTTGGATGTCGTGCATGTATTATGTAAGGACAGAATTTATAACTATCCATGGTATGTTTACTATTATTATTTAAATATTTCCATTGTAAAATTTCCATTCAAAATTTTTATTGAAATATTATATTTTGTTCAATTCTGCTGTGAGATTATGTTCTTGCCTTTTGTTCTTCTCTGCTGTGTTTGCTCTGATAAATCCCGAGGGATTGAGTTTGCGATATTTGGTTTTGCGGTATATGAGACACCAAGGATGTGTTAAAATTGACTATCGAAGATAGAAAATTCGGTTTATTGTAGGACATTTCGAGTATGCTTACTTTTTAGACTGGACTTGTATGGTTTAAAGTCGGTTAAAAGGGTGAGGATTTTTGGGGTCGTTACATCCTTCATCATCCAACCAAACCATAACCTTCTTCTATTCTTTGTTGTCTCCTCGTCTCCTCCTTTTCCACTCTAGTTTCCGCATTACACCTCGCCCCTACTATGACTTCAAGATCTAATCCCAATTTCTTCTCTTCGATCATTTCTTAGCCCATAATACCTACTTGCAATATCTGATCTTTCTCGTGCCATTTAAGTTTCATTCCTAGTGATAGGGACTATTTGGTTGGATCAACTTTATTGGAGAATGGAGTTTTGATGATAACAACCTTATTTTACTTGAGTTGTTAGTTGATTATAAAATATATACTTATATTTCTAACTAGAATATATACATATATATGCAGGGTTTGTTTATAGGATTTAAACAAAGAAGACTGTACAGTTTCAGAGTTCTGAAAGATTTAGGATTCAAAAGAGATTCAAGACTCATGAGTTATCAAGTTATCAAGATATCAAGATTTCAAGAAAAATATAGTAATTGAGTCTAGTATATATGTAAGACTCTGAATAGCACTCTAGGTTCAAATTCTGATTTTCAAATTTCTCTTTCTGTTTTCAAAATTCTAATTCTAATTTCAAATTATTTTCCAAATGATTTCAAACTATTATCTTACTTATGATTTCAAACATATATGTTTATAAAGTTATATATATAAGTTTATATATATAGTTTATAATATATATAATTTCTATAGTTTTAAATCTTATAACTTTATAAATATGTTTATATAACATATTATTACAATTTCATATGATTTTAAACTTTAGAATGTTCATTTAAATTATTAAGTTTTGATTCAAGAATTTCCATAATAATATATATGTTTAAACACTTGAAAAATAGTTTTAAAAATAAAAATATGATATATATATATATATATATGTTGACATACATTTTTTGGAATGTCGACATACAATTGTCATAATTTCAATTTTCAAAGGAAGTGTCTTTTCACTATTTGTAACGTTTTTGAAATATTGCAACCATTAAGACACTATAAATAGGGTCTGATTTCGAATTTTTAATCATGCTTCTTATCCATCTTCACCCATTTTCATGTCATCGTTAAAATACATCATTTTCTTGATTTTTACACTTATACTTTACCGATTTCTACTCAAATTATGTCAAACTTCTTCTCTTCTCAATCTCTACCTAATACTCTCTAAATTTAAGTGCTATCGAAGAGTTCTAAGGTTGTTGTAATCATTCGGGAATTTTTTGGAAAAGGGTGTTTTCCTTTAGCTCTGAAATCAAGAAAAGGGAGTGGTTTTACCTTGTACCGTGGAATCAAGGGTAGTGGAATCGGTGTTAACCTTGCAACCGCGAAATCAAGGGTGGTGGAATCGGTGTTAACCTTGTAGCCGTGAAATCAAGAAGTGTTGTAATTAGATTATGATATTAATAAAACTCTACATAATCTTACGTTGTGCAGGACTGGACGTAGGAATAACCTAAACCAATATAAAATACGGTGTGTTCATTCCTTTTCTGCATTTTATATTTACTTATATCTGTGTATGTAATTGTTTCTGTGTTTGTGATAATCTCTGGTGTAATAATCATTGTGTGATTGATATAGTAGATCAATTGAGTTTAAAATTTTCATAAATTTCTTATAAACATATTTACCCCCCCCCCCCCTCTAGTGTTTATTTTGCCTTAAGATTCGAGTTCCTCATTCCCTAACAATTGATATCAGAGAATAGGTTTTCAAAAGCTCATCATTTGAATTTTGGAAATATTAATTGGTAAATTTTGAAATGATTTATAACACTAGTCTTAAGTCAAGCATTGCATCAGTATTATATGTGTCAGCATTCTATTCTGTTGAAAAATCAAGTTATCATAATTTGATTTGTTAAAAAGTTTAATTGGAAATTTCTTTTGAAAGGATGTGTCATAGAATCATCATGTTATTATTTAAAAGTACAATTAGTTATTTTGAAAAGTCACTTGATTCTTTGAAAAGTTGTATTGTTTTGCAGAAAAAGAAGTTATCACTATTGGTCAATGGACACCAAGATGCTCATTCGTTAACCAAGAAGAAAAATAAGAAAGACACCAAGGTGTTCATTTATCAGTCAAGAAGAAAAAGAAGAATATTGGCAATCTACAATGAAATGGACACCTGATCTACAAAACTATTTTTCGACTTCAATGTGATTCAATATTGTACTTCTCTTCAAAGTCTCTGCAGTGCCTCTAGTTTCATGCGAATCCTTCAATAAATGGACAAGTTACGATCTAGTGATGTTTTGATGCACAAAGGGAAAAAGAAACAAAAACTGTCACTGGTATTTTTCATATTTCGCCTAGATATTTGTATTATTTCATCCCAAATCCTTTACCAGATTGTAATCCTTGTTCTTACGGTCGTTTTGATGGGTAAATCATCAAATTTCGATTAAAATTGAGCGCGATATGGCAATTAGAAGTAGGCTATTCAAAACAGGAAACTATATACGGGATTTTCCATTTTCTTCTCATTGATCCGGTCTTTTGCACCATAATACCATTCAAATTATTCACCAAACTGTTATTCAATCATAGCCCTTGCCTTCCTCTTCGATTTTCCACTAGTTTCATTCAATTTAGTTAAGAAATGAAGAAATTATGCCCTCCGAAAGATTGATTGCAAGTACGAGGAAGAAGAAGAAGAGAAACTTTTGTGAAGAGACATGACTTTTGGGCCTATATATAGTAGTTGAAGTATCCATTCATTCAAATTCAAATACAAATTCAAATTTTTGGCGCTAAGTTGGTTAAATTACAAAATCATCGTTATCTTTTTCATCCGGTCTTTAAACTCATTAAATGAATATACCATGTTGTGATCAGAAAAACGAGCATGTCACAATGGAGCAGATCTCGTCATCAAATTCTGAAAGATATGAATGTATGGTTCATGACAAAGGAAGAACAACAAAATGGATAATTGCAAAAGGAGGTATGCTTTACAATAATTTCATAATTATCATTATATGTAGGTACATCTATGTACATAGTTAGATATAGAAAGTTACCTCTTTTTGGCTCGTATGTTGATACATCATAGTATACTTATCAATATACCAATGTAATTAAAATCTTTTCTTATTCTAAATTTAATTTTCTATTTGATCTGGATTTGAAAATTTGAAAGGACATCTTTTCAATATAAAAATGTTTGTTTGAACTCTAATTATCAATTTTATTTATCTACTTATGTTTCATATATTTTGTTTCATATATATATATATTGAAATTATATAAATCAATAAAATTATATAGAGTACATAGATATATACTTGAAATAATTAAAAAGTTTCAAATATTTGATATTGTTATAAATTTATATATCTATTATATATAATTTAAACATACATAGTCTAACTTATATATTTTTTTTACCAATGATTACATAAAGATTTGGGTTACATTGTAGATTGAATACTAATTTTGATTATTTTATTTTTATAAAAGTTGTATATTTAAACTTGGGTATATAAAACATATTTTTATAGTTCACTCCATATTACTAGATTTTATAAAAAAATTATTTTTTATAATTATTAATTTTATATTATAATAATTTTCTAACTTGAAGTTTTAACATTTTAATGGTTCTTTAGTAAATTAATTTATTCTATAATATAAATTTAAAGTTAATTTGTATTAAAAGATTGATGTATATTTCACAATACATTAATTTTTGTTAGTTTTTATATACAATTATGAATATATGTTTATATCAAAATAGTTTACTTCATATGATAAAACTTTATATTTCCTTTAAAATGATCTTCAATAGTTATTATTTTTAAAGACGCACCCTATTAAGATTATTTAACTCCATATTTCTCATTGAATAATCCAAAATATTTTACCTCCTATCATGAATATATTATTAATTGAACTCTTAGTTTCTTTCATTAGTATCATTAACCTAAGTCTAGAAATTAATATTACCTTTATTTGATTGAAATAATTTGTAATATATGTAATACTTTGAATATCTTTTACCAAAGTAGATATCATTACCAAATCATTCTGCATATTATCATTACACATCTTATCTCATATAATACATCATTATTATAAATTACAGTGCATATCAAATTAAAATCATTTACATCACAATTTGCATTTCATTTAATATATCAGTTTATATAGCTTTGCATATGACATACTGCATTATAACCAACACACTGCACACACTACATTACATGTTAACTTAACTCCACAACAAGTATAATGTATGAGGAGTTTTTGTCTAATTAGAAGTATATAGGATTATTAATAAAACACATAACATATTTACTTTGACCTATTTAGCTTGATTGACTTATTTGAATTGTTTAACTTGATTGACTTGTTTTAGTTGTTTGACTTAATTGACTGGTTTGATTTGTTTGACTTGAATTACTTGATTGACATATTTGACATGGTCAAATTTGAAATATACTTATACATATGTAGGTAATAAGTAATATAAATATACTCTTTTTTTTCTTTAAATTTCATTACTTTACTTTTATATAGTCCTTATAGTATTGGATTAAAGCAGGAGATTTATAGGTTTTTGGGATAAATAGAAGTTACAAGAAATGTTTGGCTTTATGTTTGAATTTATTTGAATTGATGTTTTGTGACAACAAAACTTAAATTGGTTGATTGTTCGGATTGCTTGTAACTTTTTTTGGATTGCTTGCTTATTTTATACAATGTTTGTATTGATTATCCTTCTATTTAAGTTTACTTAATAGAATTATATCATAGAGTTAGCAGAGTTTTAGGGAAATTTTAAATTCACGTTGTATTATAGATTCAGAAGGAGTTATCATTGTATTAATTACTAGGATCACTAATAGCATAGATTTAGGGAGACTATAGTTTAGTCTAGTATTGTTTGTCTTGTAAAACAATGGTTGTTTTCTATCTAATTTTAGTTCGTACGATGTTTGTTTTCTATCTAGTTTTAGTTCGTATGATGTTTTTTTATATCTAGTTTTCATAGATTTTATAATAAGTGTTAGAATAGTTATATATAGAGTATAAGTATATTATAAGCATGAATTTAGGGGGAGTCATGTATAATTAAGTATTATAACCTTAGAATATATAGATAAATAAAGATTATAGTTCTTTATGGTATAGGTTTAGGGAGAGTATATTTAGATGTTATTTTTGTTGATGATAATGGGGAGAAATTATGAAATAAGGATTAGTTAGGCTTTGTTTAAGAGGGGATATGTAGGATTCATGGTGAAAGGTGGAGTAATAGAATGACCAGATCAAAACGTATCAACAGGTATGAACATGTATGAATATTTTATAAATCAAGGTTGTCATCATCAAAAAGGGGGATATTGTGGGAGAATGGAGTTTTGATGACAACAATCTTATTTCAATTGAGGTTTTAATTGATTAAAATACATACTAACATTTCTATCTAGAATATATATACACACACATATATGTAGGGTTTTTTTATAGGATTGAAACATAGAAGATTGTACGGTTTAGAGTTCCAAGAGATTCGGGATTCAAAGGAGATTCAAGACTCATGAGTTATCAAGTAATCAAGATTTCAAAAAAATATAGTAATTGACACTAGTTTATATGTAAGACTCTTAATAGCACTCTAGGTTCAAATTCCGATTTTTAAATTTCAAATTCTGTTTTCAAAATTCAAATTCTGATTTCAAATTATTTTCCAAATGATTACAAACTATTATCTTACTTATGATTTTAAATATATATGTTTATAAAGTTTTAATATATATATAATTTTACATATATAGTTCTATAATATATATATTTTTATAGTCTTATAGTTTTAATTTATATAATATATTATTATGATTTTACAATTTAGAATATTCACTTAAATAACAAAGTTTTGATTCAAGATTTTCCAAAATAATATATATGTTTAAACACTTGAAAAATAGTTTTAAAAATAAAAATATGATACATATGTCAACATACATTTTTAAGCATGCTGACATACAATTGTCATAGTCTCAATTTTCAAAGGAAGTGTCTTTTCATTATTTGTAATGTTTCTAAAATGTTGCAACCATTGAGACACTATAAATAGGGTCTGATTTCGAATTTTTTAAATCATTCTTCTTCTCCATCTTCAACCCTTTTTATATTACCATTAAAATACACCTTTTCTTGATCTCTACACTTATAATTTGCTGATTTCTATTCAAATTATATCAAACTTCTTCTCTTCTCAATCTCTATCAAATACTCTCTAAATTGAAGTGCTATTAAAGAGTTCTAGTTATGTTGTAATCATTTGGGAATTATTTGGGAAAGGTTGTGTTCCTTGTATATCTGAAATCAAGGAAAGGGAGCGGTGTTAACCTTGTAGCCGTGAAATCAAGGGTGGTGAAATCGGTGTTAACTTTGTAGCCATGAAATCAAGGGTGGTGGAATCGGTGTCAACCTTGTAGCCGAGAAATCAATGGTGTTGTTATTGGATTCTGATATTAATAAAACTCTGTGCAATCTAGTGTTGCGTGGGACTAGATGTGGTAGTAATCTGAACCAGTATAAAATCCGTTGTGTTCCTTCCTTTTATGCATTTTATATCAACTTATGTCTGTGATTGTTTCTGTGTTTGTGATCATCTCTGGTGAGATAATCATTGTGTGATTCATATAGTAGATCAATTAAGTCTAAGATTTTCATAAATTTCTTATAAACACTATTCATCCCCCTTTTGTGTTTGTTTTGCCTTAAAATCTGCATTCCGCATTCCCTAACAAGCTTGAGCATAAGGTTTCATCGCTTGAGGATTAAGGGAATTAATCGTAGCAGTTTGGCTTGCACTGGTCCTTTGCTTCAAGGTTATTGAGTGGGTTTGTTGTTTGTGCTTCATCCGCCTTTGCCACTCTTATTGGAATAGATTTTGACGAAGGTAATCGTTATTATGGAGGTGAAGGTTGAGTCATCTTTGGATGGTTTTTCTAAGGAGAATCCTGAGGATACTTTAGAGGCATCCGTGTTTTACACAGATTTGAAGGATCTTTGGCTTAAATGGCTTTAGAGATTTTTGCAGTAGATCTCTCTTTTTCTAAATGTCGGTTTTTGAGTTTGGAAATCTAGGTTTGAACTACCCATGTTGATGTGTGATTCATTTAGAACATTATTCTGAAATTGGAAAGTTACGACTAGATTTTTCTCATGATGTGGGAATCATTCTTTTCTTGGATCGGTGGCAAAACCATCATTTAGTACGTATCGTATTTGATTCAGCATGTTGTCGTTGTGTGTTGTTTCATGAAGTTGCTTGCTTTATTTTCTTTTATCCATTTTGTCATTAGATAATGAAAGGTGAATCTCTATGAAAAGCAGTTTTGTGGTAGTTTCTTTTGTCATTGCAAATTCTCTTTTAGAAGAGATGGTGATGTGGGAACCTCTAACAACACCAGCAATATCGGCATCACGAGATTAAGCATTTTGCTACCATGAGATGACTAGTCAGCGGTCATGGAAATGGTTTGAGCTCCATCCGCAGAGCAAGACGTCTCATTGTTTATAGGCAATGTTTTAGAGTTTTGGTGTTGTCTTTATTCTTTTTCTCTTTCGAGCAATTTTTTCTTGGTTTTGTGGTAGTTCATGCTTGTAACTGTTAGTGATGTTCCTGTAAATCGCACGATGATGTAAAGGTATTTCATGTGTGTTTGTATTTCACACTTCATTATATTTGAATTAGAATTGAAATCTCACTATCTTATCTAACTAACAGTTATTTAGAGCTAGAAAGTATAGAATTCTAAGTGGGTAAATTTTAGGAAAGAATATGTTTTTGCATTGTCGTGTCATGGGTATATGTATTTGTTTTCTGCTCCTATTTGAGTTTTGTGTGTAGTTTTGGTGTTTACGATTTTGTGTGGCCTACTTCCTTCGATGCCAGTTTCCGTAAAATATATTTTTGAAACTTTTTGTAAACGTTGTTTGAAAAAAAAAGAACCCTTTTAAATTTTATATTTCTCTTATTTACTTTCTTTTAATCTGATTTATGTAAAAAGATAGATTTAGGTATGGTAGTTTACATATGTTTAAACATATGTTTTGTATAAAATAAGTGGTTTAAATATACTAAAGTTCATGTTACCGAAATTCTATTTCTGTGAAAATCTTATAAGGGAAGTAGAGCAGTATCAAGAAGGAATTTCAAAATTTTACATGAGTATTTTTTAACTGAAAATTTACTTTTGTAGAAAATTTCTGTTTTTATAGTCACATGTAAAGCATAGGAGGATTTTGGATGATCTATTTGAGCGTTTTAGCGATGCATTAGGGATGACAATCCAAAAGGACGTTAACGGTAACAAGAAAAAGACTATTTTAGCCATAGAAACATTTCCATATATTGTCGACGATGCGCGCTAGTTGTTAATTAGCTTGTTTTATGTATTAGAGTTTGTCTTAAGCTCCCTTTGCAGTCTACGGTGGAGAATTTTTAGAGTATTTCATGGCTTTTGAGGTAAATTCCACTGCAGGATGGGAAATAAAAGATTTATAAGTGGAAAGAACATTGAATTTCTCCACTTTCATCTCCTTTTCTTGGCTTAGGAGAAAATAATAGGAAACGGTTTAGATACATTAATGTGTGGATGATATTTTGGATGCAAAATTGGTTGCTTCACACTTCTATTCATAGTCATGTGATGGTTATGGATGAAAATGATTTTCAAAAATTTGCATTCATATAGAACAACAAGTATATTTTAGGATGTTTCCATCATGTTTTTGAAAGTGTTTTCAAAATAAAAGGAATACATATATAAGGATTTGATTTAGAATTACTTGTGCATACATGTTTCGTGGTTGAGATGCATTATGTACACTGTGAACATGCGCACTTGGTTGCAAAATGTATGAACACCAATTGGTTGTAAAGGATGGGATAAGTAGGAATTTTGCAAACATTGGAACTGTACCACGAAACTTACACCATTGCGTTCGTTATGGAATTCTGGTCAATTTTCATGTTTGTAACTTCACATACGGAATCGTATGAAAAAGTTATGGATGAGATATGAAAATGGACGGAAAATAAATACAAGAGAATATATAATAATTAAATACCATTTACGACCCATCTTTACAGGACAGGTCGACCCAAGCCCACATTAATTAGCGTCCAACTAAGTTAACCTATTCTGGTTTATTTGTTTACATGTACTCCAATTACGTGTTAAGTTTTATCCCGAATTTACAGCCCAATATTGATTATAATATTTAATCGGTTCTAGCATTCCTAAGAAACCCTTTTTATTCAATTTCAACATTATTCTAATTTAACACAAAATAACGATAAAAGTCCTAGGCTCTCTTTAGGCCTGGGCTCAGCACTAAAAGAAAAAGGGAAATGGTTTAGGCATTTGCAAGGTTTATACTCAAAAATAAACAAAAAATAGGGCATAGCCCGAGCTGTAAATAAAACCACAATAGGGAAGAGGATAGGAGAATTACTTATAAATAGTAAATCATTAGAAAGAAATAGGCATGGACAGTAAATAAATTACTGTAATTTTACAAAACAACTAAATGCATAAATACTGTAAATAACTGTAAACTTGCAATTTAAAACTATTTAACTTTCTAAATTTTCTTATACAAATTACAAATCTAGAAATCACGTAAAAACTCATAGATTTGATGAAGAGAGCTTCCCATGTGTCCTTTCTTATTATAGCCGAACCTCCGCCTCCAGAAATATTTACAAAAATAAATATTTATAAGTATAGAACTTCTTTACATGTGTAAAAATTTAATTATTTGGCCCTTCTTAATTCTGAGGAGAGGATCAGGGAAGAAGAAGAAGAAGACAGAGAGAAAGAATGGATGCGAAGAAATGAGAGAGGCTCTACAAGTCTATTTATAGGGTGTACTCAACCATGCTAATTTAGGATTAGATCTGCACCAACACATCACAGGACCAACCAGAAAACGTTATGCTAGCCTCAAGTTCAAACTTGAACCCAAAAGCTCAGAAAATAATATTCGAATATTATAAATTGTTTGCATGATACGTGCATGCCAAGGCACGATGTAATTACGCCCTGGGTCGACCCACACTCGCCATGTGTTGATCCAAGTTGGCTTGGGTCGACAAAGTGTCGTCCAAAGAGGGAGTGGGTCATCCCAAGTGGTAAGTTATATGTATATATATACATATATATATATATTATTTTTAGCTTATCTTCTTTAATTCATAACTTATTCATTTTAACTTTGTTTTCAACAAACCAAGTGTCTAATTTCATCAAGAAATTACAACAGACCCCAATGGTGCTACTCCCTTGTCTAACTCTGAAGTTTATTTTGATTAATAATTAGTTTATTACCCTTTTTTATTTAATTATTATTTATTAAAATCGGGGTGTTACATTCTACCCTCATTAAAGGATTTCGTCCCCGAAGTCTCCAAGGCTAGAAGAATGTTATAAATATTATCTACCATTATCTACACCCATCTACTCAACCATCAACCATTGGCATCCATTGTCCTTGGATTTTCTAATGCTTTTAATGAGCATATGCAAAAAGTGTTAGGTAAATGTCCCTAAGCTAATGCAAAAATCAAGCGGCCCACTAATTCAGTTGACATCCTAATTTAATGTCCGTGTCATGCATCCAAAAATGTATGCAAAGGAATCCTAATAATATGTATAATTCTGTATGCATGCAATGACAAATCACCAAAATGCAACATCCAAATGATGATTCATCCATATTTAAAATAAAATAAATTGTACATACATCCATATGCAATTATGTAAGTGTTCTAGTTTATCGATTGCTAACTAGTGCCTAGTGTGTGTATATGCACCTACTACATCCAGTAGAAAACACTTGCATCCACATGAATCCATTTAACAATAACATGTTCTATTTACATGTTTTAAACCATTTCCTACCATCCATAGACTTCTACCTATGACTTACAGTTTAAATGATAGGATAAATAGATTTAAATTCAAAGCTTGGGAAGGGATTAAGAGTGTGTTACCAAAGAGAAATGGAAAAGAAGCGTGAATCCTATCCTCTGGTTCCCAAGTCGCATCATCATTGTTCTCTCCTCGTTGAATATTAACAAGCTTGATCTCTTTATTCCGCAACTTCTTCACCTCAGATCCTAGTATCCGTGTAGGAACTCACCTGACCGATGCCTCGCTCTTTACCTCAACTTGCTCTAGGGTACTTGGATCCACTACTACCGCGAAAATCATGTAAGTACTTTTGCAAATGCAAAACATGCAATCCATCATGAACCCCTACCAATCTCTCCAGCAGTCTAACCCTATAAGCCATCTCACCTATCCTCCCTACTATAGGGAATGGCCCTACAATCCTTGGTTCCAACTTCCTCACTGAGCCGAACCGAACAACACTTCTCAAGGGTGTCACCTTAATGAAAACCATGTCCGCTACCTCGAACACTAGTTTGTCCTTCGATGACTTGATCAGCATACGACTTCTGTCTGTTCTGAGCTGCCTTCATCCTCCTTTCTATCAAATCTGTCTTATCTGAGGCCTCCCTAACCATCTGAGACCCAAGTAGAAATATATCATGGACTCCCACAAACAAGTAAGTGATCTACAAGGACGCCTATGTAATTCCTCGAAAGGAGCCATACCTATGCTCGTCTGGTAGCTGTTATTATATGCGAACTCTACCAATGGAAATGCTTCTCCTAAGTCTCTCCCAAGTCCAAGATACGCACCCATAATAAATCCTCAATAACCCTAGTCTGAGGGTGATACGCAATGCTAAGTCGTAGTTGTGCTCTCTATGCATTCTGTAAGCTCCTCCAACACTCGCTGATAAAGATAGGGTCTCTATCACCAGCAATACTAGAGGGAACTCCATGAAGTCGGATGATCTCACTAAGATACACTGGTGCAAACCAATCTACCATCTGTTACTCTTAACCGGGATGAAATAAGTGTTGGATCTAGATTAATCCTTGAAGGGGGAGGGGGTGAATAGGGTTTATTGAAAATTAAGCGAGATATTAAAAAATATTCACAGATCACAGAATGCAGCAGAAATAAAAGTGCAGAAAGTAAATAACACACAGAGATACCCAGCTTCGGCAAAACCCTACCTACTACTGCATTCCTAAGGTTTTTACTAGGTAATAGAACAGATCTCGCTTACAGGATCATGTAAACTCGCGAACCCCTCGATCTTATTCTAATCCTACGATCAAAAATCTAGACTGATCTAATCCCCTTGATCATATTTCCCCTAGTTTTACAGACTCTAGAAAACTGCCTAGTTTTACAAATGAAACTAGGAAAGAACCTAGATTTTACAGACTCTAGAAACTGTTAGTTAAACCCCTAACTGAATCCCATAGAATTTTACAGACTCTATAAACTGTTCGAGAAATTTCAACACAAATTGAAAAAAACACAAAAATAAAATAGAAACCCTAGATTTAAAAAGAGATTAAATATCCCCTTTCGCACATTTACTTGGCCGACCACTTTAAAGTTAGTTCCACCCTTGTTTCATTTGTCGCCGATCACTTCTCTTAATCAATGGCGGCTAGAAAAAGAAATTATGGTTTTTCTGATTGAATCCCAAATCGAATCTCAGTTGTTTGCTTCTGGAATCAAATCTCTATTGCATCGAGCACAATGGATGGATTTGATACTTCGATTTGGAATTTGCTCTCTCTCGATCGAAATTGTGAGTTTTCTGAATTATATGTCTTTGAATAACTCTCGAATTGTTTTGTGGTTTCGATGCATATTTTCCCAGTGATGAGTGGTGTTTTTATAAGGCAAACAAACCCTAAATTCTCTGATTTCGTATATGTGATGACTTAGCTGATTTTCTTGCTTTCCTCTTTTGGCTGCCCCGATTTAGAAATGGATTTCTTGTCTTTTAATTGATGTGTGAACGTTGAAATGAATCTAGACACGATTTTGATTCTTTGAAACATATTCTCCCTTTTAAAAAATAAATCTCTCAGCTTTGATTAAGGATGGTAAATGTGGAAAGTGAGTTTCAAAATTGTTGCCGAGTTTCATTCTGCCTTGTCACCATGCTATATATGATTTCTGGAAATAATCCTCTGATTTGTTGCCAAATAAATCTTGCAAACAAAAACTGGAAACATTCGATTTTATGCTTGTAAATTCTGCTCCACTCATTTGTTTAAAACTGGAAACATTTTCATATATGCTGAAAGTGTTCATTTGATTATTTTGGAAAGAAATTCTCGAAATATTAAAACATTTTCAGGAATCAATAACTAGCAAATTTTGTTCCTTGCCAAATCTTGAAACAACTTGAATGTATTATGTTTGCCTAAATCTGAATCACTTTATGGATGATCTATGCTGAACCATTTACACATGTGTTCCTGTTTACACGCCTGTCATGTTGATGCCTTACTTTGCATTTTCATCAACATTTGTATTCTTGGCTTGAAATATGTTGCTGCCTCCTTAAGCACCATTCTGTTGAACCATGACTGAAAAATTGAACTTGCATATAAATATGGATCATGATATTGACATGTACTCCTTGTATGTTGAACTATGCCGATTGATCACATTGCTTTGGCTTGTTTTGCATATGTCTTGTGTACCATACTTTGCATGTTGATGCTCCATACTGCTTTGACATTGTGTAGTTGTTCTTTTTACACTTGCTCAAAACAGTTTTGCATTTCCATACCTTATTAAATGTTGAAGCTCCATTTGTACTTGTTGTATCATTGTGAAATTGTTGTGTTGATCACATTCATGCGTTTGCATCTAGTCACTTGCACTTGTCTCTCATATATAATCTGTTGTGTATTTGTTGCTCTCATATTTGTGCATTTGCTTCGCTGTGTCTTAAACATGCTGTGGACACCATGTTGTAGCTGAATGTTGTATGCATCATGTAACTTGAGTTGAATATGATCCATGCTGTCCACACTTGATCATTGCTGTATAACACCACCATTTAAAAAACTAATGATTTTCCATTGATCATTGAGTTGATCGTACTTGAAGATCACTTGCATATGAGTGATCTTCCATTTATGTCACCACAGCAGAGATGATTTGCCACCTATTTTGAGATGATCTGAAATGATGCACATCCATTATACTTGTTGTTGACTTTTCATTGAGTTGTTTTCATGTGTGCACTAAGTCGAGTTGGTCCATGTGGCTGCTACTCAGTTGCTCGCTGATTGGTGAGGCAGTGCACACGGTACATTTACACACGTGTATATATGCAGCCATTCAGTATTATTTTCTATCCCTGTACATATATAAAGTGGTTGCTATGTGGTATTTACGGTGTTTAACTATGAATATCACAAGCTGTCTAGACACAGATGCATCAGATCATGTCATGGAGAATTATTAGAAACATACAGAAATCTAAGGCAAATAAAATTTATACTCGCATGTATTCAGTTTTATTCCTATTGCAATGTACTATGTGTGTGTTTAATGTGATAGGTAAGCAGGTGATGACAGAAGGTTGAAGATAAGAAAACAATGTATAAGTGTCAATGAATGTATGAGTCTGAAACTGTACATGAGTCAATGTGAGTTATATGTGAAAGTGTATGTGCGTGTACTTGCCAAGTTTAAAGTACACTTGGATCGTGTAATATGGAATAACAAACAACTACTTGTCTAATGCAATAGTTATGCAAGTAAATATAAAACAGAATGAGATATCATAGAATCAATATCACATATAAGTAAATGCAGTAAAAGGAAAAATCACACCAGAGATTTTTATACTGGTTCAGAGCACCGTCCTACGTCTAGTCCCAGACTTCTATCTGGAATTTCACTAATCAACAACCTCACTTAACCTGGAGGAAACAGGTTCACAACACCCGAGCAGCCGAACGGGATTTCACGCCTCTATCAACACGAGGACTTCACAATTTGCCTCTTACACCACGGAGGACTTCACAACTTGACTCTTACAAAATGGACTTCAAACAGGGCGAGTAGACTTGTAATTTGACAATGTGTGTTCTAAATAACACGAATTTGTCAATTCTTGTACAACCTTCCTATAATCTTATCCTCAAGTAGAATTTGTATTTGTGAAGATTTGGAAAAGGATATCGTGTTTGAATTAGAAGAATAATATATAAATTCTAGGATTCAAGAATGATATTGTGAAGAATATGAGTGTTTGAGTGCTTTGAAATTGCAATAATGAGATCAACAATAAAGAGAATAGATAGAAAGAATTGGTTATTTGATTTGATGATTTCAAAGTGTATTTATAGACGATAAGTAGTTGTAACCTTTGGTAAAGAGTCACAACCAATAGAAATGATCATTGATGAAAGGAAGGAGAAGCAGCTCATGGAGGAATGGAAGTGACTATTCAAAAAGTTGCATCTGTGTAAAAACGGTTGAAAGGTCAAAATGGACTAGTAGACTGGAATTTAAATATATATACGTTATATGTACATGTGTGCACGTTCATTGTGCAAACTGGGTAAAAACGGTCGACCGGTCTGTTTTGGGCGGTCGACTAGTATTGCCCCGTTTGCACAATTTATGTGCATACATATACATAAGTGTATATATATACTTTGATTATTTGAGGATAGATTTTAACATAAGTGAACACTATTACCATACCAAATAATCAAATTCTAATGACCAATACCATATGAAGCTCCTTATCTTCTTAGATCAATGAACGTCATCTTTTTGTCGATCATTGCATATTACTGTAACAACCCGAAAATCTGGGCCAGTTTAAAATTTTTATTTTGGCAATTTTAGCGAATTCTGAACATTTAAAATGGATTATTTTAAATAATATCGACGTGAAATTTATTTTGAATAGAAATCGAACGTATATTTATATACGTCGTCGTTAGAATATAAATAATTATAAATAGAATTGAAAATGGCGTGGTAGTTCGATAATTCGATTTCAAACTTCAATTGAACGTACCGGGTGCAAAATAAACTGGATTTTAGTGAAACCAAAAATAATAGGATCTATTGGAGAATATCTTTCCAACGAATCCGAAAAATTGAGATTTCATAGCGGGAATCAAAAGATATGTCCAGTTGAAAATTCTGAATAGTCGCTATGGAATTCAGGCCCTTAAAAATAAACATTTTGCAAATGACTTCGGATTTCGACGAAACCACTTTTGTTGGATCCGTGATGTCAAATTATTGTTAGATTCCAAATTTCATAATTTTTCGAATCAATATTTGAGCGTGGCAAAAGAAAACGTGTTTGACCAGTTTCAGTTGATTTTAATCGACTGGAAAATGAACATTTTTCTAACGGTCTCATAATTCGACGAAATTAGTTTTGTTAGGACCGTATCGTCAATACGAAGCTAGGAAATATTTTTCTGGAATTTTTCCAGTTCGTATGTGACCCCGATAAATTGAAATGCGCGTTCAAATTAATATATAGAGTTATATGTTGATTTTAACGAAAACTGATCGTAACGGCCAAATTGGCTTACGAAACATATCCCATTATGCTCGGAATGGGGGTAATTAGCTAGGGGCGACAGGCGGTGGGTCTCGTTTGGAGATCGAAATCGGAAGTTACTTTTTGGAATTTATAAATTAAGAAAAAGGGGGGGCAAGCCTTATTCCCATAACCAGACCCCCCCCCCCTTTACCTTTCTCCATCAATTCGATTTCCAGATAATAATAATAAAAAAAAACTCGATGTCGACGGAAACCGCCACGCCCCCACCCTCGTTCAGCCGTCGACCACCGCATCGATTCCCCCCCCCCCCAGGCTCCGGCCGACTGAGGCCGCACCCCCCTCTTCTCTGCCCCTCCGTCGATGGAGACCCTAACCCCCCATATGCCTGAAGGTCGTCGCCTACCCCACTGCTCAGACCACCGGACCGCCGCCGCACCCCTGCCCTACCACCAGTCCTCCGGTGACTCCCAACCCCGCCACCTCAGGGCGCAGCAGTCCCCCCCGCCACATAATTCCAGCTGTAAGTTTTTTTTATTATTTAATTTGTTTTATAAAATTCGTTTAGTTTAATTTAAAAAGAATTGTTAAAATCAATTTTTACCTATGATGTTGGTGAATAAAAGTTAGATTTTTATTTACATGTTAATGTATGGAAGATTCGATTCTTATTTATAGAAAAGGATGGATTTTTATAAATAGAAAGGTCGGATCTTAATTTTAGAAAAGTTCGAATTTTTGCAAATAGAAAAGTAGGATTTTTATAATGAAAGAGAACATATAAAAAGGTGATTTTCATATATAATGATATGATCAAGATTCAATTTTTATAAACAGAAAAGATTGATTTTTTTTATAAACAGAAAAGTTTGATTTTTTATAAACAGAAAGGATAAAAAAAAATTATAATAGAAAGGGTCAAATTTATAGAGATGAAAAGATCGGATTTTTATATATTATAGAATAGAATAAAAATGGGATTTTTATTTATAGGATAGCGAGTTAAAAGTATGATTTTTATTATGAAGTTAGCGGTATAAAAATATGATTTTATACTACAAACACCGTTATGAAAAATGTGATCTTTTTATATAAGCAGCTATATAAAAATTCGATTTTTATCTATATGAAATGGAATTTTTACATGTATAGATTAGTACTAAAAATATAATCTTTTTATAGAAAGTGGCGCTGTAAAAATTCTATTTTTACATTATAGAAGCAGCGATAAAAATTCTATTTTTACAAATAGAATTTAGCGATAAAAAATTTTGATTTTTCCATATTGAATAGCAAAATAAAAATTCGATTTTTCCATATTGTATAGCGAAATAAAAATTATATTTTTCCATATTGAATAGCGAAATAAAAATTAGATTTTTCTGTATTGAATAGCGAAGTTAAAATTCGATTTTTATATATGTAGTGGATGCAGACGACGAAAGTGACAAAAGAAGAAACGGCGAACATTTCCTACAAAAGAAGAATCGAGGCGAATGGTTTAGCTATCAGTGAGAATTTCTCACTCTTCAATTTCTTTTCTAGTTATATATATATATACTAGGATGTAGACGGTGCTTAGTAGCACCCGACACCCGTCGTCCACAGACCATGGACGGCTTGTTTGTTTGATTGATGTGTTGTGAAAATTGATTGTGTTGTGGAATGATTGAATAATAAAATATTCTTGTGTTGAAAGGAAATAAAATATTTATATAAATAAAAATATTTTATCGTTAAAAATATAATTTTTAACGTGAATGTGAATAAATAAATATTTATAAACAGATCGGCCGATTTGTTTATATGCACTGATTTGACTGATATTGATTGGGATGATAAATTTCACACATCGCCCAACTGCACGAATAAAAATATGTGTTTGTTGATTTGAAACCCCACACGGGTGTTGGGATGATATTTGGCGTACACTAATCCCAATTAATTAATTGTATGTCGATCGATTGGTCGACAAACTGTGTAAGCGTCGATTATTTATATTTGATGCTTATGAAGTTGTGTGGTGCACTTTGGATGATGGCTGATTGTTTATCGTTGCTATTATATACATGTGTTGTATGGAATCCATATAATTAACATTATATGGTGATTGATTGGGCCTCATTCCAATCGGGAAAATAATGAATATTATAAAAGAAAATTCATATGTTGAATATAAAAATAGTCATGTGTTGATGCTATTCATGTGTTGAAACTATTTATGTGTTGAGTAAAATATTTTAACAAAAAAATTTATATCTTTATCATATTTAAAATTAGAACTACTTTACGGTTGAAGTCTAATTAAAAATCAAACGATAGATACCATAATTTTATAAAATATTTTACATACCAAAAATAGTGATGTGTTGACAGTACTCATGTGTTGAGAGTAGTCGTGTGTTGAAAGAAATATAGATTCATGTGTTGAATAGAATAAATATTCATTTGTTGAATAGAATAAAGAAGTTTTTGAAAAATATAAAGCCATGTTGATTAGAGATGCATTATTTTGACGCGAACGATATTTATATCGATTTTATTCGTTTTATAATGAATATTGAAAAGCGATTTCAAATTTTAATATTTTGAAATGAAATTAAAATTAAATTAGATTAAAATTCAAATTGAAATTAGATTAAAATTCAAATTGAAATTTTATTGAATCAATTTGAAATGAATTCGATTCGAATTGAATAGAAAGTGAATTTGAATTGGAATTGAATAGAAATGAATTCAAATTGAATTAGAATTTGAATTGAATTGAAACAAATTAGAATTTGAATTGAATTGAAACGAATTAGAATTTGAATTGAATTGAAACGAATTAGAATTTGAATTGAATTGAAACGAATTAGAATTTGAATTGAATTGAAACGAATTAGAATTTGAATTGAATTGAAACGAATTAGAATTTGAATTGAATTGAAATGAATTTGAACTCGAATTAAATAAAATTGAAATGAATTCGAATTGAATTGAAATCAAATCGATTTGAAATTGAAGATGAAGTTGAAATTGTTTTTGAAACGAATTTAAAACGATTTATAAAATACGTTTTAAAAGGAAATCGATGAAATATATATAATATATATATATATTATATATATAATGGCCTGAATAGAATGCGCCGCACCGGGGCAGTTCGTGAATTTCGACCATTAACTTCGAATTGACGTTGCGGGAGATCCGACCGTCGGATTCTCCTAAAACCGGAACCGTTGGGTTCGTATCGAAAAGAGCTTTCCAATGAATATTAGAAATTTGAAATCTAACGGTTGGATTTGGAATTATGTCCAAATCAAATTTGAAAAAGGTCGATGTAAGTGCAGTTCGTTGGCCATTGATGGAAATCGACTGTACGGGCCTTGATAAATTATTAAAAATATCTATAATTTATGTAAAATCATAAGAAATGATTTGGGAAAAATTGGGCTGAAAAATTCCATATTTGAAAGGATAAAAATAGATTTTTATCGAAGTGAACTGGTTTTGAACTAGAACTAAAACCAATTTATTTTTGAAATGAAAAATTGAATTTGAATCGGTTTTGAAAATAACCAGAATTTCCAATATATATAAAGTGGAAGTGGATCTGAATCGAAATTGTCGTTGGAATATTTCGATATTGGATTTCGTGACTATACCGATATTGTTATGGGAATTTGAAAGATATATTTTATATCGTTATTTCCAATACGATATTTGTAGGTTTCAGAATTTGATATTGAATATAAGCCGGTATATTTTCTATTTAGAGCCTTGTATTTAATATCAAATGTGATTTGGGTTTATCGTGAATCGTGTTTTAGATGACATTGGTTCTTTAACCCAGTTAAAGACAAGATATTGATTTTTGAAAAGATTGAAACTAAGTGGGGTTTTAATGAATCTTTAATTAGATTAAAAAGTGAATTGATAATTTAAATTATCAAATCTGAAAGGTGATCGAGAATGGAGTACCACCAGTTTTGCTTCAAAGCGATAGTCAAATCTTTAATTAGATTTGAACGTGAAATGGTGATTAATTTTACCGATAATACTGTGGTGTTAGATATGGAGTATTACCAGTTTTGCTCCTGGGGATGAATAGGTTGGGATTGGGAAATAAAATAAATAATTACTTTGGTGTGATTCGCTAATCCCGACTAGTTTGGAAAACCATAATATGGTTTGAAATGATATCCAAAGGAAGATTATATAATAAATTTAGAAGAATTTATCTTGGATAAAATTAATGGGAACCTTTCCCAAAGAATGTGATTTTGTGAATAAAAGAACATTCTGAATTGGAATGAGGCGTTCGTAGTGTTTGTGTAACATTTGTTTACTATATACGTGGGTTATTCAGAAAGGCCGGGTTTATACCCATTCTGAACAACCGATTCGACGAGATGTCGAAGATGAAGACGGTGGTTGAAGACCGGAGGTCTTCACATCGTTTGGGTGATTACTGATGATCTCGATTGGGCTGTACACCAAGATGAGGGAAACAGTTGGTGATCGTCCAGACGTACTTGGAGATGGATGGATATGCGATTAAAGTGCCTCCGGTTTCGTTCAGACCCAGAACGAACTTGTAAATGGATTGTGTGTCTGACATTGGATTTTATTCTGTGTTGATTGATCTCTATTACGTATACATCTGTTTGGCGGTGGAGAATTTATTCTCTTGCTTAACGCCCTTCTCTGAGACGTACGAGCTCAGAGGTTGTATATCGATGGACATCAGTCGCATGGAGTGAATTGCCAGTGTGACACGCGTAAGTAGCAATTGATCAAGGCTTCTGTTGAAAAGCAAAGTCTTGTGGTTGATGATCAAAGCACGGCCTGTGTGGCGTAGCTTTGTGTATGACGTGAATTCGCGAGCCTCACACCTCGGTATGAGTCAAAAACGGGATACGGACCCAAGGAGTGCACGATGTTTCTTTCTAGCTAGGGTGGTGTCAGTGACCTACCAACCCTGACATTTATATACTTTTCACCTGTGTGGTTGTTGGATACGAGGCGCCTCAGATATAGTTTGTAAGGACCGGGAAACATGTGTTCAGGAATAATTAATCCTCAAAAGTAAGAGAGGACCGACCTTGGAGGTTCCAAAGGATCAGAGTGGGGTCCTGAGGCATTGCTTGAGTGTCTCGAACGCGGAGAGGAGCTTGCCCCTTGCCTCGACTCATGACGGAAATCCAATTTCCAATATGTGATATTGTGGTTTTAATTGTAGAACTAGTATGGCGACATGATAGATGGTACCCATGCCGCCTATGATTGATATTTATGATTGAATTGTTTTGGACACTATACACTTATTATAGTATCAAGTGATTTGTTTTAAACGTACCAAGCATGTTTGGCTATTATAAGGGAAAACCCTATCCTCCGGCTTGCGTTGCATTGTGTGATGGGACCTGAGTCTTATAATAGCTTCATTTTTCCAAAGAGCATTGCGCTGTTTTGTTATATGCACTAGTATTCTTGGAAGGAAACCCGTTCCGTGCTATACGGCGTGGTCCCTTGAATTACTCTCTTTTAAAGTAAAGTTTTAAATAACTGTTTTAGTTCTCACACCAGTCACATGACTGACCTGGAGTTTGTTGTTTTAACCTAAACTCTGGATGCCCCTATTTTCCGCACGGGCAGCTAGTAGTTTTGGTTTTGCAGGTTTATATTCACAGGATACTGATTTACAGCTGGAACGATGCTCGGAAAGCTTTGTATCCGTGTATCACTTTCAGTTGTATTATGTATATTTTTCCGCTGCTATGTAATTTATTGTAATCTATGATATTCATCAAATGTAATTTATTCACTTATACTCTGTATATTCTTGTATCTGATGGAATTGTTGTAATAACAATGAAATGTTCTTCCGTCTGCGTCCTTTTGTGTGTTGTTCTCAAAGTATCTGCGCTTTCCTTCACGGGGAAGTTACGAGTTCTCACAGTGGTATCAGAGCTTTGGTTTACAGAGCTCGAGAACAAGACACATTAGAACCATACGAAAGAATTCACCAGATATTGGATTAGCAATATCCAATTAGAATGACTCATTAGAGATAGGATCAGTAGTATCCTAGAACGAGTGTGAAGAGTATATTTTTCAAATGAAAACAATTTTGTTTTTAAAATTTAAATCGTTTTAAATGTATTTGATTATTTATTTATTTTGAATTTGGACAATCGAGAATATATAGATTTCGCGTATACGCGTCATGAACGTATAGTCGAAGTTTTAATATACTGGATAGATATAGAATCACATTCTAGACACCCGGGGATAATCCTGGTGATGTGGCCACATCATCAGTATTTATGTTCGTATTTCGAAGGTGTGATTTCTATATATTTCCATTAGACTGGTGTGAGAACCAAAACCAATATAGATAGATTTATTGTTGTGAATTGGCATCAAAACATGATTTTCAGTATATGTATCAAATTATGAATTTGAAACTCTAATTCACTAATTGATTGATGTTGTGTTGTTTGTTTATTTGCTTGATAATTTTGAACCATTTAGCCTAATTGAACCAAATATTGAATTGTATTGAAAATTGGTCACATTTGCTTGCATATACATTTACTTACATTGAACAGGTCATAGCAAGGAGGCTAGAGCAGAGAATAAAATTTGTTTGCCCGACAAATAGGTACATGTTTATCATAATTTAATGTTTTGTTTGGGTGATGATGATTTTATGAGCCGATTGGCTTTTTCTTTTTCTTTTTGAGATCAGAAGGCATGTATGGCAATTTCGGGATTTTCCCGTGGCTCCCGGTGTAAGGGAGGATATGGCGAAATTTTTCGAAAATTCCGGGTGTTAGCCAAATTTTTGAAGAATTTGAAAATTCTCAGAAACTGAAAAGTTGGAGAATGGAAGCCAGATCGAACGTAGAGTTGATTAATCAAACCACTTTCGACTTTTTTTCTTTTCGGGGACGAAAAGTTTTAAGTGGGGGAGATTGTAAGAACCCGAAAATCTGGGCCAGTTTAAAATTTTTATTTTGGCAATTTTAGCGAATTTTGAACATTTAAAATGGATTATTTTAAATAATATCGACGTGAAATTTATTTTGAATAGAAATCGAACGTATATTTATATACGTCGTCGTTAGAATATAAATAATTATATATAATTATAAATAGAATTGAAAATGGTGCGGCAGTTCGATAATTCGATTTCAAACTTCAATTGAACGTACCGGGTGCAAAATAAACCAGATTTTAGTGAAACCAAAAATAATAGGATCTATTGGAGAATATCTTTCCAACGAATCCGAAAAATTGAGATTTCGTAGCGAGAATCAAAATATATGTCCAGTTGAAAATTCTGAATGGTCGCTATGGAATTCAGACCCTTAAAAATAGACATTTTGCAAATGACTTCGGATTTCGACGAAACCACTTTGTTGGATCTGTGATGTCAAATTATTGTTAGATTCCAAATTTCTTAATTTTTCGAATCAATATGTGAGCGTGGCAAAAGAAAACGTGTTTGACCAGTTTCAGTTGATTTTAATCGACTGGAAAATGACCATTTTTCTAACGGTCTCAGAATTCGACGAAATTAGTTTTGTTAGGACCATATCGTCAATACGAAGCTAGGAAATATTTTTCTGGAATTTTTCCAGTTCGTATGTGATCCCGGTAAATTGAAATGCGCGTTCAAATTCAATATATAGAGTTATATGTTGATTTTAACGGAAACTGATCGTAACGGCCAAATTGGCTTACGAAACATATCCCATTATGTTCGGAATGGGGGTAATTAGCTAGGGGCGACAGGCAGTGGGTCTCGTTTGGAGATCGAAATCGGAAGTTATTTTTTGGAATTTATAAATTAAAAAAAGGGGGGGCAAGCCTTATTCCCATAACCGATCAGACCCCCCCTTTACCTTTCTCCATCAATTCGATTTCCAGATAATAATAAAAAAAAACTCGATGTCGACGGAAACCGCCACGCCCCCACCCTCGTTCAGCCGTCGACCACCGCATCGATTCCCCCCTCCCCCCCTCCGGCCGACTGAGGCCGCACCCCCCTCTTCTCTCCCCCTCCGTCGATGGAGACCCTAACCCCCCATTTGCCTGAAGGCCGTCGCCTACCCCACTGCTCAGACCACCGGACCGCCGCCGCGCCCCTGCCCTACCACCAGTCCTCCGGCGACTCCCAACCCCGCCACCTCGGTGCGCAGCAGTTCCCCCCTCCACATAATTCCAGCTGTAAGTTTTTTTTATTATTTAATTTGTTTTATAAAATTCGTTTAGTTTAATTTAAAAAGAATTGTTAAAATCAGTTTTTACCTATGATGTTGGTGAATAAAAGTCGGATTTTTATTTACATGTTAATGTATGGAAGATTCGATTTTTATTTATAGAAAAGGATGGATTTTTATAAATAGAAAGGTCGGATCTTAATTTTAGAAAAGTTCGAATTTTTACAAATAGAAAAGTAGGATTTTTATAATGAAAGAGAACATATAAAAAGGTGATTTCATATATAACGATATGATCAAGATTCAATTTTTATAAACAGAAAAGATTGATTTTTTTTATAAACAGAAAAGTTTGATTTTTTATAAACAGAAAGGATAAAAAAAAATTTATAATAGAAAGGGTCAAATTTATAGAGATGAAAAGATCGGATTTTTATATATTATAGAATAGAATAAAAATGGGATTTTTATTTATAGGATAGCGAGTTAAAAGTATGATTTTTATTATGAAGTTAGCGGTATAAAAATATGATTTTATACGATAAACACCGTTATGCAAAATGTGATCTTTTTATATAAGCAGCTATATAAAAATTCGATTTTTATCTATATGAAATGGAATTTTTACATGTATAGATTAGTACTAAAAATATAATCTTTTTGTAGAAAGTGGCGTTGTAAAAATTCTATTTTTACATTATAGAAGTAGCGATAAAAATTCTATTTTTACAAATAGAATTTAGCAATAAAAAAATTTGATTTTTCCATATTGAATAGCGAAGTAAAAATTTGATTTTTCCATATTGAATAGCGAAATAAAAATTAGATTTTTCCATATTGAATAGCGAATAAAAATTAGATTTTTCTATATTGAATAGCGAAGTTAAAATTCGATTTTTATATATGTAGTGGATGTAGACGACGAAAGTGACAAAAGAAGAAACGGCGAACATTTCCTACAAAAGAAGAATCGAGGCGAATGGTTTAGCTATCAGTGAGAATTTCTCACTCTTCAATTTCTTTTCTAGTTATATATATATACTAGGATGTAGACGGTGCTTAGTAGCACCCGACACCCGTCGTCCACAGACCATGGACGGCTTGTTTGTTTGATTGATGTGTTGTGAAAATTGATTGTGTTGTGGAATGACTGAATAATAAAATATTCTTGTGTTGAAAGGAAATAAAATATTTATTTAAATAAAAATATTTTATCGTTAAAAATATAATTTTTAACGTGAATGTGAATAAATAAATATTTATAAACAAATCGACCGATTTGTTTATATGCACTGATTTGACTGATACTGATTGGGATGATAAATTTCACACATCGCCCAACTGCACAAATAAAAATATGTGTTTGTTGATTTGAAACCCCACACGGGTGTTGGGATGATATTTGGCGTACACTAATCCCAATTAATTAATTGTATGTCGATCAATTGGTCGACAGACTGTGTAAGCGTCGATTATTTATATTTGATGCTTATGCAGTTGTGTGGTGCACTTTGGATGATGGTTGATTGTTTATCGTTGCTATTATATACATGTGTTGTATGGAATCCATATAATTAACATTATATGGTGATTGATTGGGCCTCATTCCAATCGGGAAAATAATGAATATTATAAAAGAAAATTCATATGTTGAATATAAAAATAGTCATGTGTTGATGCTATTCATGTGTTGAAACTATTTATGTGTTGAGTAAAATATTTTAACAATAAAATTTATATCTTTATCATATTTAAAATTAGAACTACTTTACGGTTGAAGTCTAATTAAAAATCAAACGATAGATACCATAATTTTATAAAATATTTTACATACCAAAAATAGTGATGTGTTGACAGTACTCATGTGTTGAGATTAGTCGTGTGTTAAATGAAATATAGATTCATGTGTTGAATAGAATAAATATTCATTTGTTGAATAGAATAAAGAAGTTTTTGAAAAATATAAAGCCGTGTTGATTAGAGATGCGTTATTTTGACGCGAACGATATTTATATCGATGTTATTCGTTTTATAATGAGTATTGAAAAGCAATTTCAAAATTTAATATTTTGAAATGAAATTCAAATTAAATTAGATTAAAATTCAAATTGAAATTAGATTAAAATTCAAATTGAAATTTTATTGAATCAACTTGAAATGAATTCGAATCGAATAGAAAATGAATTCGATTCGAATTGAATAGAAAGTGAATTTGAATTGGAATTGAATAGAAATGAATTCAAATTGAATTAGAATTTGAATTGAATTGAAACGAATTAGAATTTGAATTGAATTGAAACGAATTAGAATTAGAATTGAATTGAAACGAATTAAAATTTGAATTGAATTGAAACGAATTAGAATTTGAATTGAATTGAAACGAACTAGAATTTGAATTGAATTGAAACGAATTAGAATTTGAATTGAATTGAAACGAATTAGAATTTGAATTGAATTGAAACGAATTTGAATTCGAATTAAATATAATTGAAATGAATTCGAATTGAATTGAAATCAAATCGATTTGAAATTGAAGATGAAGTTGAAGTTGTTTTTGAAACGAATTTAAAACGATTTATAAAATACGTTTTAAAAGGAAATCGACGAAATATATAATATATATATATATATTATATATATAATGGCCTGAATAGAACGCGCCGCACCGCGGCAGTTCGTGAATTTCGACCATTAACTTCGAATTGACGTTGCGGGAGATCCGACCGTCGGATTCTCCTAAAACCGGAACCGTTGGGTTCGTATCGAAAAGAGCTTTCCAATGAATATTAGAAATTTGAAATCTAACGGTTGGATTTGGAATTATGTCCAAATCAAATTTGAAAAAGGTCGCTGTAAGTGCAGTTTGATGGCCGTTGATGGAAATCGACTGTACGGGCCTTGATAAAACTATTAAAAATATCTATAATTTGTGTAGAATCATAAGAAATGATTTGGGAAAAATTGGGCTGAAAAATTCCATATTTGAAAGGATAAAAATAGATTTTTATTGAAATGAACTGGTTTTGAACTAGAACTAAAACCAATTTATTTTTGAAATGAATAAATTGAATTTGAATCGGTTTTGAAAATAACCAGAATTTCCAATATATATAAAGTGGAAGTGGATCTGAATCGAAATTGTCGTTGGAATATTTCGATATTGGATTTCGTGACTATACCGATATTGTTATGGGAATTTGAAAGATATATTTTATATCGTTATTTCCAATACGATATTTGTTGGTTTCAGAATTTGATATTGAATATAAGCCGGTATATTTTCTATTCAGAGCCTTGTATTTAATATCAAATGTGATTTGGGTTTATCGTGAATCGTGTTTTAGATGACATTGGTTCTTTAACCCAGTTAAAGACAAGATATTGATTTTTGAAAAGATTGAAACTAAGTGGGGTTTTAATGAATCTTTAATTAGATTAAAAAGTGAATTGATAATTTAAATTATCAAATCTGAAAGGTGATCGAGAATGGAGTACCACCAGTTTTGCTTCAAAGCGATAGTCAAATCTTTAATTAGATTTGAACGTGAAATGGTGATTAATTTTACCGATAATACTGTGGTGTTAGATATGGAGTATTACCAGTTTTGCTCCTGGGGATGAATAGGTTGGGATTGGGAAATAAAATAAATAATTACTTCGGTGTGATTCGCTAATCCCGACTAGTTTGGAAAACCATAATATGGTTTGAAATGATATCCAAAGGAAGATTATAGAATAAATTTAGAAGAATTTATCTTGGATAAAATTAATGGGAACCTTTCCCAAAGAATGTGATTCTGTGAATAAAAGAATATTCTAAATTGGAATGAGGCGTTCGTTGTGTTTGTGTAACATTTGTTTACTATATACGTGGGTTATTCTGAAAGGCCGGGTTTATACCCATTCTGAACAACCGATTCGACGAGATGTCGAAGATGAAGACGATGGTTGAAGACCGGAAGTCTTCACATCGTTTGGGTGATTACTGATGATCTCGATTGGGCTGTACACCCAAGATGAGGGAAACAGTTGGTGATCGTCCAGACGTACTTGGAGATGAATGGATATTCGAGGAAAGTGCCTCCGGTTTCGTTCAGACCCAGAACGAACTTGTAAATGGATTGTGTGTCTGACATTGGATTTTATTCTGTGTTGATTGATCTCCATTACATATACATCTGTTTGGCGGCAGGGAATTTATTCTCTTGCTTAACGCCCTTCTCTGAGACGTACGAGTTCAGAGGTTGTATATCGATGGACATCAGTCGCATGGAGTGAATTGCCAGTGTGACACGCGTAAGGAGCAAATGATCAAGGCTTCTGTTGAAAAGCAAAGTCTTGTGGTTGATGATCAAAGCACGGCCTGTGTGGCGTAGCTTTGTGTATAACGTGAATTCGCGAGCCTCACACCTCGGTATGAGTCAAAAACGGGATATGGACCCAAGGAGTGCACGACGTTTCTTTCTAGCTAGGGTGGTGTCAGTGACCTACCAGCCCTGACATTTATATACTTTTCACCTGTGTGGTTGTTGGATACGAGGCGCCTCGGATCTAGGTCTGTAAGGACCGGGAAACGTGTGTTCAGGAATAATTAATCCTCAAAAGTAAGATAGGACCGGCCTTGGAGGTTCCAAAGGATCAGAGTGGGGTCCTGAGGCATTGCTAGAGTGTCTCGAACGTGGAGAGGAGCTTGCCCCTTGCCTCGACTCATGACGGAAATCCAATTTCCAATACGTGATATTGCGGTTTTAATTGTAGAACTAGTATGGCGACATGATAGATGGTACCCATGCCACCTATGATTGATATTTATGATTGAATTGTTTTGGACACTATACACTTATTATAGTATCAAGTGATTTGTTTTAAACGTACCAAGCATGTTTGGCTATTATAAGGGAAAATCCTATCCTCCGGCTTGCGTTGCATTGTGTGATGGGACCTGGGTCTTATACTAGCTTCATTTTTCCAAAGAGCATTGCGATGTTTTGTTATATGCACTAGTATTCTTGGGAGAAAACCTGTTCCGTGTTATACGGCGTGGTCCCTTGAATTACTCTCTTTTAAAGTAAAGTTTTAAATAACTGTTTTAGTACTCACACCAGTCACATGACTGACCTGGAGTTTATTGTTTTAACCTAAACTCTGGGTGCCCCTATTTTCCGCACGGGCAGCTAGTAGTTTTGGTTTTGCAGATTTATATTCACAGGATCCTGATTTACAGCTGGAACGATGCTCGGAAAGCTCTGTATCCGTGTATCACTTTCAGTTGTGTTTTGTATATTTTCCGCTGCTTTGTAATTTATTGTAATCTCTGATATTCATCGATTGTAATTTATTCACTTATACTCTGTATATTCTTGTATCTGATGGAATTGTTGTAATAACAATGAAATGTTCTTCCGTCTGCGTCCTTTTGTGTGTTGTTCTCAAAGTATCCGCGCTTTCCTTCACGGGGAAGTTACGGGTTCTCGTAATTACTTTGGCATAAATCAAAATTCCTTGACTCAACATTCTTCCCCTTTTTGATTGATGACAATATATCTATGAATCTCCCCATGTATATGATCTCCCCCTGAATTTGTGCCTGTATAATAACTATTGTTCCTGCATATAATGTTAGTACCATACTTCTCCCCCTTTGTCATCGACAAAAAGGAATGAACAATAACACCATTTAGGTACACATAACATAGAGTATAGAGAAGAAACATCAATAGGTCTAATTCAAAATAAAACAACGACACCATTTAAGTACAAGTGTCGGATTAAGTCTAGAAAATACCAAAAGCATAAGTTCATAAAATGATAAAAGAAACAAGCTACTCGGATTCTGTTTTCTCGCCTTCTTCTTCTTCTACATCAAGCATTTGAGATTGTCCACGACCTCGTCCATGACTAGTGTCAGAGTTATTGCCCTCCTCCGAAGATGTCCAAGTAAAGGATGGAGGAGCTGGACGTTTACTGGGGTCCTGTGCTTGCATGGAAGAAGTGGAAGCTCCACAAGATATTGCCTCCCATATAGACGAGAAGAACGACTTAAGTTTATTAAAACGCTTATCCATCTTTGTGTCCATACGCTTAAGTCAAGCTTCAAGAAGGAATTGATTTTGAGCGAGAGTTTCAAGACTTTCTTTGGTGGAGGAAGTCGAGCGTAGAAGTTTCACGTCTTCGGGTTTAGGATGACAAGGTCGAGAGGAGGTTCCTTTGTGGCCTTGTTCTTTCCATTGTTCGAAAGGCATTATATTAAAATATGGTTCAGGAAGTTTCATACGTTTGATTGAAGCTATGTTTATGCACTTTGGTCGTGTAATAGGTGATTGAGGTGGATTGATGCCACAGTCACTTAAGAGTCGCATAACATATTCGTTGTAGAAGAGATGCGGCTTATTCAACTCATTGACTTGTAAATTTTCATCGAAGATCATTTCAATCCAGTTTATTCGAATTCCACCATAAATTGCATATAAAGTTTTGAAATTCTCTTTGTAAATAGCATCAAAATTCCCAATCCGAGGGAAAAGAGAATGCATTAAAGTATGATGAAGAACTCTAGCCGTCGGATGCAAATTTATCGATTTTGTGGTGTCCTTATCATCCTCGATGAATTCATGACTTATTTGATTACGGATATGAACAGTACAAAAGGTACACGAAAAATTTTCTCCGCCAAAGTCGGAACTAAGCACTCTCGCCATCCTTTCGCAAGAAATAAAAACTTGTTGCCCACATACAACCGACCAAAGATAGTAATTAGGGTTTTCCAGTTTGTATTTGTCGTGATTAAGATTAGCGTAGAAAAGCTTGATCATAATATGATTGATTTCAAAATTATTATGATCGAAATCAATTAGAGATTCAATATGAGCATTTCTAGCTAATTGACGAACTTTGTAGTTGGAGAAATCAGGGAATTTGATATACGAACAGGGATGAATTTTGAAATCCTTCATTTGTTTCCATCTTGTGATAGCAATCGGATCAACAAGCCATTTCTTAATCGAACTATCTATTGGTTGGAGTTCGGAAGAAGAGGTGGAAGCTTTCTTCATCTTTTTTTGTAGAGGAGCCATGAAATTAATTTGGAAAAAAAGGAAATTTTGAGTTCTAGGGATAGAAATGTTTTGGAGTTTGAAAAGGTAAAGGTAAAAATGAAGAAATGGGTTGGAAAAAAAATGACCGTATGGGTGTATTTAAAAAACCCTTCAGACGAAAACTAGTCAATTGGTAAATTATCACCGGTCGACTGTTTTCAACCCGAGAGCAAAACGGTCGACTGGTGGTAATTGATCGGTCGACTGGTTCGGGAAACCCTTTAAAAAATAATATCATATAGGACCAGTCGACTGGTTGACCTTTTTAACCCGAGAGCAAAACGGTCGACTGGTCCATTTCAACCGGTCAACTGGTGTTCCAGATGATTGTTTTTCTTGATTTTTTTACTCTTCTTTCTGGTTTCAAACGATCTGAACTTTTTATATTTCGAACGGTCGTAAAAATATTGAAATCATTTCAAAAATCAAAGTACATATATGTTATAAGCATAGAAAAGACCGAAATAAAAGCATAAAGTTTATTAAAACAAAAATTAATGAGATGTTCCAAAATTATGCTCGGTTGAGTCTTCCTTAACCTCGTTGATTCGAGGTGTCCATGATGACCATTTTGCACAATCATTACGATTGTAGTTACGATTCCAGGAGTTTGGACTCCTAGAGGAAGAAGGAGCATGCGGCATAGGTTCATGAACTCCATGTTTGTTCGTGCTACAGAAAAATGAAGCCATGCGTTCTAAGAGAGATAAATGATCGGAAGTAAGTTTTTGCTCGTAATGGAGTTGTCTTGGAGATCCATTTGATGTTTCTGGTAGTGGTGAATCTCATTTATCTTTTCTCTAGTTCGTGGGGAGCAAAACAATGCTTTCTTTGCACGTTTTGACTTTGGTGTATTTCCGGGGGTATGAGTACATTTTGGTCTACTTTTCGGTGTTTCTGGAGAATAGTATTCCTCCGGTTCAGAACTAGTGGCCGAAATGTGCGACCTTTCTGCATATTCATCGCAGATATGAGCCATTTTGAAATATTTGAACTCAGTTAAGAATAATATAGAGTCTGAGTAAGGAGATGCAAAAAGGAGAATGAGTGATACACATATATATAGGTTTGTCTATATATATAGTAGTGGTTAAAAGGTTCAAGGAATAAATACCGTAGAAAAAATGGATAGCTCATAATTTCTTACTAAAAATAGGGATAACTACTTAATAGCTAAAAAAAATATGAAAAGTAAAAGCACCGGTTAAGAAAAGAACTTAACAATTCATGTGTATATAACTTAAGAATTTACACATCAAGTTCAGTTCTAGAGATTAAACCAAGCTCTCTACGTGAAGAAATAAAACATGATTCAAGTAGAGGCGTAGTAAAAATGTCCGCTAGTTGATGTTCAGTATGGACATATTCAAGACATATGTTTCCTTTTCAATATTATCTCTCAAGAAATGATGTCAAATGTCAATGTGCTTTGTGCGAGAATGATTTACTGGATTTTTTGATAAGTTAATCGCACTTGTGTTATCACAGTATAAAATGGAGTTTGATAAATGAATATCAAAATCACGAAGTGTTTGTTGCATACATAGCACTTTAGTACACGCAAGAGCTGCTGGTATATACTCAGCTTCACATGTCGATAGTGAAATGCAATTTTGTTTCTTACTAAACCAAGAGACAAGTGATTTTCCAGTAAAATGGCACGTACCACTTGTACTCTTTCTATCCGTACGAGAGCCTCCGAAATCAGCATCACTATAGGATACTAATTCGAATGGACAATCTTTTGGGTAGAAAAGACCAAAGTCTTTGGTATTATTAAGATAACGTATTATACGTTTTACTGCTCGTAAATGTGATTCTTTAGGATTTTCTGGAAATCGTGCACATAGACAAACCTCATCATTATATCGGGACGACTTGCGATAAGATAAAGAAGAGAACCAATCGTACGTCGATATAACTTCTGGTCAACATTCTTACCATGTTCATCTCTTTCAAGATGTGTAGTTGTATTCATAGGAGTAGGTTTAACAGATACATTTTCCAAACCGAAGCATTTGATAAGATTTCCACGGTATTTTTCTTGATTAATAAAAGTACCATTAGAAAGTTGTTTGATTTGAAGACCAAGAAAATATGATAGTTCTCCCATATGAGACATTTCAAATTCTTTGGTCATAATATTTGCAAAGTTTGTCGTTTGTTGAAACAAAGATAATATCATCTACATATATCTGGATAACCAATATATCTTTTTGAGAATGTTTAATGAATAAAGTCTGATTGACTTTACCAATTGGAAATCTTGAATCAGTTAGATAGCTGCATAATCGTTCATACCAAGCACGAGGTGCTTGTTTTAAACCGTACAAAGCCTTCTTAAGTTTATATATGTAATCAGGATGTTTTTCATGTACGAACAAGGGAGGTTGTTCGACATATACATTCTCTTGATAAATCCATTTAGAAAAGAACTTTTGACATTCATCTAATAGAGTTTGAAATTATAATGACAAGCAAAGGATAACAAGATTCTGATACCTTCTAGTCGTGCAACTGGTGCAAAAGTTTCTTCGTAATCGATACCCTCTTCCTGATTATATCCTTGTGCTACTAATCTTGCTTTATTTCTGGTTATATTTCCTTGTTCATCCGCCTTATTCTTATAGACCCATTTTGTACCAATAACTGACTTATCAGTTGGTCTTGGAACAAGTTCTTAGACATCATTGCGCTCGAACTGATTTAGTTCTTCCTGCATGGCAATGATCCAGTAATCATCAGTAGCAGCTTCTTTTGGATTCTTAGGTTCGATATTTGAAAGAAACGCAACATGACCCATTTTGTTGAGTAGACTCCTTGTTCTAATTTGTGATGTTACTTCTCCAATTACATTTTGAACCGGATGATCCCGTAGTATCCTAGGTGGAGATCGTAATCTTGGTGGAGAGGGTATCACAACTAGTTGAGGAATATTCTCAATAATTTCTAAGTCAGAATCAGCGTTTGTGACGATTGGATTTTCGATGACTATATATCGTCATCATCTGTTATATTATGAGATGGATTATAGAATTCATCGAATGAAACATGAAGTGATTCTTCAATAGTTTTAGTTCTTTTATTAAATATACGATAGGCCTTGCTTCATTCCGAATATCCGATAAATATACCTTCATCGGATTTTGGATCAAAATTTCCAAGACGGTCTTTCGTATTTAAAATAAAGCACTTAGAACCAAAAACTTTGAAGTATGAGATACTTGGATTTGTTTGATTAAATAACTCATAAGATGTATTCTTGGTGAGAGGTCGAATAGATGCCCAAAAATGTTTTGGTAAGGTGGATATATATATATGTATACATGAATATATGAATTGTATAGACAGAGTGTGAGTGTTATAGAGAGGAACTATGTATGAAACTTAATATCAATGAATTTGTATAAATAGTGGAGTAAAAATTTGTACTGTTTGATATTGAAATAAAATATTCTATTCAAATAAAAAACTGTGTGAATATTTAAATTTCTGTACAGTTGTATTTTATTTAAACAAAAATATTATATTCCTGTTTTGTGTAGTATACCAGTACAGTTACAAACACATTCAATAATAAAATATATTTGGTTGTTATCATCAAACAAAAAATCATGTAGTTGTGTATATAACTATTTTATATATAACAATCTCTCCCTTTTAATGATGACAAACAAATAAAAGATTTTGAGCACAATAAATGTGTTTGGCAGTGAATATTGAACTCCTCCTATTTGAATGCTCCCCCTACAACAGAAACTCCTCCTATAACTGAAACTCCCCTATAACTATGCATGAGTGGAAACAATGAAAATTGAATGAAATTTTCAATATTAAAATATTTATAAAATATTCACTCATAAATCAAAATCTCAACCCATTCTCCCTTTTGTTATCATCAAACGGATACATAATTCAAAATATAGATGAAAAGTGACAAATAAATATAATATCAGCTTAAGAGGAAGAACGATCACTATAAATCTCAATCAGCCAAACAAAAATTATAATATTCTGAGAACTAGTGGCATATTCCACATTGTAGAGAATGAAGGATTTACGATGAAATTTATAAAAAATGGAGAGAGTTATAAACATGATTTCTAATTATTTTCAAAAGAATTTTATAAAAAACTGGGCACAAAAATAGTGATGGATTTAGACTATAATTAATAATTCAATTTAAGTGTCAAAATCGAATAGTATCAAATCCCAATAGCTATCAATCAACAAATCATAATACATCATAAAATATTAACACATTCACAAATTAGAACATAGGTTGATAGGCTGGTTTTCACATACCAAGGAGAAATTCATATTAATTTCTATATATAACACATTATTTCCTTTTATTTTATTTTTATTTAAGAGCACACTGACCACGCATAACCAGAGCTTGGATTTTTAAATGAGGTCAGTTGCAACTTAAATTATAAGTTGTCTCATAACCATGCATGACCAGAGCTTGGATTTTTAAATGAGGTTTGAGACACACTTATGTATTAATTATATATATTTATAATTTTCAGCTCCAAAAGGAAAAACTCCTCAGTATATAAAACCAATATGGATGATAGAAATGTGTTCGGTACAGAAATGATTTGTGAAATAAATTTCTAAATTAATCATATTATGAAATACGTTCAATTATACCGGGATCATTGAAAATTTTCAATTATCACTAATTCTGAATAATAACATAGTCCCATTTCTATCACAAATATAACCACTGTTTATTCAAGATGATTTTTTTTAAATAAATAAATTAATTAAACTCTCTACATTAATATAAAATCATGATGGATGGTAGATAATGGAGATGATCGTGAAATAATTGTCAAATCAAAGATATTATAATAGATGTTCAACCATTATGAAAATCTAAATAAAATCTCCTTTTGTTGTGAAATATACTGCAGTCACAATTCATCACAATTTCAAAATCTGGTAATAATTTTGATGAATTATAAATACAGTTCAGTTTGGATATTGATTTCAATTTCTGAATGAATAATCAATAAATAATCTTAAAATTGAAAATCAATTACAAGAGGAATATGAAGAGCTATACAGGACAAGAGGGATTAAAATATATGCAAAAAAAAATTCAACACATCTGATACCAGTTGGTGTCCTTATTAACAAATTTTAATCACAAAGCCCAACCAGACAAAATCAACAAATTTGGCACATTTATCAGAGTTGCAAACAAGAACAAGTAGTTATTTGAAAAACAGTATCAGAGCAGCAAACAGATCATAAACAAGCAATTTCCAAAATATTTTCAAAATAATATCAGAGCAGCACAAGAAATTAGTTCAAAGCAGACAAGTCAAGATGATGGTCATAAAAGATATTCCATGAGCCAAGATTATAAAATATAGTTTATTTTAAATCATTTGAACAAATTATGAAGATATCAGGATTCAACGAATCAATCACATGGTTTATAAATTTCAGATTTAGGATATGTGTGAGATTCAATAAAACAATAATTTCAAATGATTTTAAACAAACAAATATTCTTATCAAATAATCATGAAATAACAGTGATATTTAAGTCTGGTTTGTCAAAGAATTTTTCAAAATTATTTCTGGCAATCCCAAAGAAAATTCAGATCATTTACATCAAGTTTGAGAGGCATTCATGAGACAAAAAAAATTAAAAATAATTTATTTGAAATCATTTGAATCAATGTCAAGTTTAAGATATAATGAATCAGTCACACAAGATTGATAATTTCAAATTTAAGAGGTGTGTGATATTAAAATATCAAGAATTTCAGATGATTTCAAACAAACCAATTTCAACCATAATGATCATGAATATAAGATGAATTTCTAGATGTAAACAATGAGTTTCAAGTCAATTCAAAAAATTCAAGCCAATCTGAGAATTAAAGAAATTATCACAACTGAGAAGTAGCGGTGTGCTGTAATGAGTATAAATTTTCAAGCTTTTCTAAAATGAATTAGAAGAGAATCAGAACAGCAGTGGTGTGTGAAATTCCATTAAACTTTCAGATCTTCAAAAATTTAGAATTCAAATTAACAGTGTTCAAGATATGACAAGAATACATCAACACTGTTAGAAATTCAGGAACAAAATAAACTTCAAAATAACTGCAAAAATTTACTGTTTTGAATTCAAGGTCTAGAAATTAATAAAAATCAGAGTTTTATACGATTAAAGCGAATTTCTAGAAAATCATGAATTTTGCAATTTGAAGTTATTAAAGATCAAGAAGAAAGACAAAAATACATAGTAGTGATAAATCAAAATGAAAAAAAAAAACAGAAGGGGAAGAAGAAGGAATACAAAAAATATATTTACAAAGATGGGTTTAGAGGTTATACCTGAAATTGATGTGAACTAGAATCTCTAACTCATCAGGTTTGGCTAAGGAACTGAAAGTGATTCAATGATATGAAGTAGTTTGCATCCAGTTTCTCTTTCTGCACAGCAGTTCCTAGGCCTCCTCCGGTACCTAACTATTCAGGGAATTGGGTGGTCTAGCAAAATTTGTAAAACCACTCTGAAATGTTTTCAACACTTTTGGTACCTAGACTTATTTGTACAACAAACCATTAGAATTAATCTTTGTGCCTTTAGGAACCCAGATCTGTTTGAATTTAGACAAATTCATTCTATCTCTTTTTGGGATCCAAGGTTATTTAAATGGATTGTTACAAAACAATTTTTCATCACGTTTAGGATTTAAAAATCCTTTGAAATTTCCAGAGTTTAAATTTACAAATTGATCCTTTCCAAAGCAGTTTGAAAGATTTCTAAAATCATTTGAATTTCCTTTTTCAAAATCATTGATTTTCCCAAAGCCAAGACCTCGTTTATTTCCAACAGAAAATTGGTTTTTCAACAACATATTCAAAGATTTTTCTCTGTTAGAAAATTTGATCAATTTTGATTCAAGCTGTTGAATTTTAGATTTAAGATCACTATTTTCTTTTATTAAATTTGAACAACGATTTATAGCAATCTTACTCTTTTCAGCATCGTTTTATTTCAAAACCAAGAGTTCATTTTCAAGCTTTTCAATTTTAGCCCTGGACTCAGGAATCTCATTTTCAAAACGTTTTTACATCTCAACAATTTCACATTTGGAATTTTTTGAGATCTTAAAAATTTCCAATTCTTTTCGCAAGGAATTGTTTATGCATATTAGCTCACCTTCCTTTTCTTTTGAACTTCAAGCTTTTGGACATTTTCATTGAGATGAGCTAAATTGTTTTTCGAGTTGAAACAATCCTTGCAATCAGAGTTTGAAGCTGTCATGATATTTTCAAGTTTTAATTCCAAAATATTATTTTTAGTGATCAACTCAAGTTTTTCATATTTCAGAGTTTTATTTTTCATATTTCAGAGTTTTATTTTTCGATTTGAGACTATCAACATCATTTGTTAATTCAGTACAAAAATAAACCAAATCTTCGTATGAGAAATCTTTAGTTTCATCATCTGTTGAGTCTCCATCGAGAGATCCATCTGAATTATCATTTGTAAAACCTGTTAAGCATAAATTTGAATTTAAGTTGACAGTTGAGGGTTTTAAGCAGTTGTCAGATTTTCCATACAGCGCGTCAAGAGTTCTCCAGATATCCCAAGCAGTTTAACAATGAGAGATAAAATTTAATTGATCATTACCAAGAAAGGAATATAATCTGCATAACACGAGCATTTAAAACTTTTTTTCCTCTTATCTAACATATCTTCCAAATTTTCAATAATATTCCAATATTCAAAATTAACAAATTTTAAATATAATTCGAAATTTGATTTCCAAAATAAAAAATCTGTCCCATTGAAAATAATTGGAATATCCATGGACTGACTCTTAGAGGACTGACAACAAAGATCCATGATTCTAGAGTTAATGAAATAACCTGTTCTGGTACCACTTGTTGGATCTAGATTAACCCTAGAGGGGGGTGAATAGGGTTTATTGAAAATTAAGCGAGATATTAAAAAATATTCACAGATCACAGAATGCAGCAGAAATAAAAGTGCAGAAAGTAAATAACACGCAGAGATACCCAACTTCGGCAAAACCCTGCCTACTTCTGCATTCCTAAGGTTTCTACTAGGTAATAGAACAGATCCCGCTTACAAGACCACGTAAACTCGCGAACCCCTCGCTCCTATTCTAATCCTATGCTCAATACCCTAGACTGATCTAATCCCCTGTATCAGATTTCCCCTAGTTTTACAGACTCTAGTAAACTGCCTAGTTTTACAGACGAAACTAGGAAACCATCTAGATTTTACAGACTCTAGAAACTGTCAGTTAAACCCCTAACTAAACCCTTAAAATTTTACAGACTCTAGAAACTGTTCGAGAAATTTCAACACAAATAAAAAAAAATACAAAATCTAAATAGAAACCCTAGATTTAAAAAGAGATTAAATATCCCCTTTTGCACATTGACTTGGCTGACTACTACAAAGTCAGTTCCACCCTTGTTTCATTTGTCCCCGATCACTTCTCTTAATCAATGGCGGCTGGAAAAAGAAATTAGGGTTCTCTGATTGAATCCCAAATCTAATCTCGGTTGTTTGCTTTTGGAATCAAATCTCTGTTGCTTCGAACACCATGGATGGCTTTGATACTTCGATTTGGAATTTGCTCTCTCTTGATAAAAACTGTGAGTTCTCTGAATTATATGAATAATTCTCGAATTGTTTTGTGGTTTCGATGTATATTTTTCCAGTGATGAGTGGTGTTTTTATAGGGCAAACATACCTTAAATTCTCTGATTTCGTATATGTGATGACTTGGCTGATTTTCTTGCTTTCCACTTTTGGCTGTCCCGATTTAGAAATGGATTTCTTGGCTTTTAATTGATGCGAGAATGTTGAAATGAATCTGGACATGATTCTGATTCTTCAAAACATATTTTCCCTTTTAAAAAAGAAATCTCTCAGCTTTGATTCAGGTTGGTAAATGTGGAAAGTGATTTTCAAATTTGTTGCCGAGTTTCATTCTGCCTTGTTACCATGCTATATATGATTTCTGGAAATAATCCTCTGATTTGTTGCCAAATAAATCTTGTAAACAAAAACTAGAAACATTCGATTTTACTCTTGTAAATTTTGCTTCACTGATTTGTTTAAAACTGGAAACGTTTTCATATATGCTGAAAGTGTTCATTTGAAAGTTTTGGAAAGAAATTCTCGATAGATTAAAACATTTTCAAGAATCAATAACTTGCAAATTTTGTTCCTTGCCAAATCTGGAAACAGCTTGAATGTATTCTGTTTGCCTAAAATATTCTATTTAAATAAAATACTGTGTGAATATTTAAACTTCTGTACAGTTGTATTTTATTTAAACAGAAATATTATATTCCTGTTTTGTGTAGTATACCAGTACAGTTACAAACACATTTAATAATAAAATATATTTGGTTGTTATCATCAAAACAAAATCATATAGTTGTGTATACAACTATGTCATATACAACAATAAGCGCTCTTAATCAACCTATCAACTTTAACCCAAATACTAGTGTTGCCCTTCCTCGATCTGGGAAACCCATTTATGAAATCCATCGAGATGCTCTCCCACTTCCACTGTGACACATCCAGAGGATGAAGCAGTCCACCAGCCTTTCTTTGTTTAGCCTTCACTCTCTGACAAGTCATACATCTAGCCACGTACTCTGCCACGTCCTTCTTTATCCCTATCCAATGAAAGACCCTCCTCATGTCTCTATACATTTTATCACCACCTGGATGAATGGTCATTCGAGAGTGATAAACCTCATCTAAAACCAATATCAACAAATTATCAACTCGAGGAACACGTAATCTTCTATCACGATGTAGCAACCCTTTTTTATCCATAGAATACCTAACAAGGTGACTAGAGGTTTCTCCTCTATTGAGTCGGTCCATGATATCCGCTAACTGCTGATCCTCATGCTGATTGGATCGAATGCGCTCTAAGAGAGTAGGTCGCACCTCCAATGATGTCAATAATCTTGGTGCACCTCCGTAGATGGTCTAAAATCAAATGAAGAGATAAACTCCAAACTCCGCAACTCTATAAACAATGGACTCAAAGTCATCCTCTGCCTACTCAGTGCATTCACCACTATATTTCCCTTCCCCGGGTTATATGATATCCTAAGATCATAGGATGCAAGACTCTCATCCAGTGTTGTCGCAAATTAAGATGCTTTTGCAAAAACAAGCACGTGAGAGATTTGTGGTCGCTGTATAGCTCAAAACCCTCATCTAATAAATAATATCTCCAAGACTTAAGCATAAACACTATTGCTACTAGGTTCAAATTATGGGTAGGGAAATTCCTCACGTGTACTTTCAACCGCCTACTCCCGTAGCAGATAACCCTACCCTCCTACATAAGCACTACACCTAAACCCAAGCCGTAAGTATCCATATACGCAATGAACATATTCGTACCACCCGGAAGAGTCAGTACTGGGGTTGATGGAAGAGTCTTCTTCAAACTCAAGAATTCATTCTCGCAATCTACATCTCAAGAAAATACTAGGTTTTTCATCGTAAGGTAGGTAATCGAAGCTGAAACCCATGCAAAATATTTAATGAACTTCCAACAATAACCTACCAAATATAGAAAGATCCTCGCCTTTATCGCATTCTGGGGTGCTTTCTAATCCTATACTGCGATAATCTAACTGGGATCCACCGCTATACCATCTCTAGAGACAACAAACCCCAAGAACCTCACCTCCTTCCGCCAGAAGCGGTAGTTAGAAATTTTCGCCTTCAACTGATGTGCACGAGTATGGAGGACCTCTGCCAAGTGCAAGGCACACTCGTCCTCGCTCCTCGAGAATACCAAGACATCATCAATAAACACTACCACAAGCTTATTTAGGAACTTCCTGAATACTCAACTCATCAAATCAACAAAATACATATGTGCATTGGTTAGTCCAAAATGCATAAACAGGCACTCAAAGAATCTATCGGGAGTCCTAAAGGCAGTCTTATCTGAAGGAATTTGAATTCTTTTTGGTATGAAATTGTAAGTTGTTATAGTTTTATTTTCACATGATTGCTATTTTTAGTTATAATGTTATCATACTATATCATACTTTGTAATGATTACTCTGTTTTGAGAGATAACAAGTTTACTGAAAATATATTAATAGGTTTGCTGAAAATTTGAAAGATGGATGATTACTCGACTTTCTGCTTAAGAATTTAACGGGCTATCCACTAGGTGGATGCATTTTAGCTCACGTGCAGGATCACTTATCCATGCTTATTAGCTTTATTCAAGTGACAAATGCTGCTTCACTGAACCTTAGTAAAAAGCTGCTTTCACTGGCAACTTTCGCCTCCTTTATAGCAGGGAGACTGTCTAGTGTAAGTTGCACTACGTAGTCTGCTTCAAAGGAACCAAAATTTGCAAGTGAAAGTAGATTTTTAAAAAGTTTAAGTGAAGCCGCATTCGACACTCGACTAAAGCTAATAAGCATAGATACCTGACCCTGCATGTGAGCTAAAATGCATCCACCTGGTGGATCACCCAGTAAATTCTTAACACGAAAGTTGAGTATTGAGGACATCCGAAGATGATGATTCTTTAGATATTGGAGCAAGTATATATAATTTTACACTTGTACATGTTGTTTGCATTTGTAAGATGCCTTGCTAAAACCATATCCATAATTATTGTGCACATATGGTAGTTTGATTTTACTCTTACAGTTGCATATGTATTGTGTGTAGCCAGAAATTTGGACCTTAAAATGATGGTTATGTCCTAGATTATTTCTCTTTGATCAGCAAGAGTACATGATTTTGTAGTGGTTGCATAGTAGAGATTCAATGGTATTTAAGAACTACATGTATATTATGAACTAATTTGCTACTACCATAGCTTTGAGTTCCTATCCATAACTACAATGAATTTAGGTTGTCTAGACTGAAACAAATTCTTACCGTTATACCTTTTGTAACTGTTATTCAATGCATAGGTCCACCGCGATCTGGATTTGTCGTAGTTTTGGGATTATCTGATAGCGCACGATGATGCTTGAGATCGTTACTTGATCCATAGCGCTATCATTGATAAGAAGGACCTAGTTATGAGTTATTCAAGAGGGGACGTGAGAAAGGTAGATTTGTATTCTCCATATTTACTTATTTCTAACCTTTATTAGCTCGATTTATGCAAGCACAACCCTAACTTTTGGATAATTGAACACAAAACTTGTACGTATTTTCTAAGTTTTAGTTGGTCGCTTTTAAGTTATATATTAGTTACACTCAGGGACAGAGCTATGATTCAAACATGATCCAGGCAATAAAATTACTTCACGATAAGAACACAATAATCTTTTTGATAATTAACACTAATTAATGACATTATGGCCATAATATGGTGAAGTGCTTGAAAAACACTACAAAAAGAACACACTCCCTTTTTTGAAAAGGTAATCTACTTCAAAGTTTGCTCAGTCTTTTGTATTCTTTCATTTTATATAGGTTTGTAGTCAAATAAATAAAAGGAAAGAGTATGTGAGTACACAAAATAAGTATTTGGAAGACGGAATAACAAATAAAGGTGGATTAAATAGCCTAACATCTTATGTTTTTATTTTATAAATACTTATCTGGGCTATATCCCAGGTAGTCTTACCTTTGTATTCGTCCCTAGTACTTTCACGTACGTATTAGTTGGTCGCTTTTAAGTTCGATTGTCATTTAAATCGACCTTTCGCTTGTGGCCTTAAGTCATGTACACTTAGAGTTTAGGCACTGTTATCAACCCTATAAGTGTTTGTACTTAGCCCCCATCACATGTACTGGAGTTAGTGTGACGGCCGGATTTTGCCTTTAGATTTATAACCACTCGACATAAATTAGGCTTAGTTTAATTCTCCCAAGTCCTGAAACAAAGGTTGGTTGTCATACATTCGAGTTATAAGCATTAAGATTGGATGAGTAAATTGATCGTATTTTAGTATTTTGCGCTTGTATGTGTAAATTGATCGTATCACAACTATCGTACTATGGATATATAAGAGAATACCCAAGAATATGAGAAACCAAGAGACTTTGATTGATGACGTAAGGTCTTTTCTGTTGAGGGCCAGAATTATCCAGAGTCTCACATCGCTATACCTTTATGCAAAGTTTTTAGTCCGAACTGATATTCGGCGCTATACCTTTTGTAACTGATATTCAGTGCTATACTTTTTGCGTGACTACGCTTGTTTGAAATTCGTGCACTTATTCACTTGTCTATATGTGCTCATTGTCATATATTTCGGTTGTGCTATGTCTGTACTATAGCCATGTTTTGCTGCTAATTCATGGTATACATGGAATTGTTTCGCGATGTCGCCATTACTAACCTGATTTGTCGCCATTACGGTTTCGCACTAGAATTATGTGTAATGAGTGGTTTGGTGTTTTAATGAATATGCATAAATTGTGAACTTGATTCGTGCACTCATCAGTAGTTAATTAGCTTAATTATGTTCATCACTGCTTTGAAACATATAATTTTTGTACATTATGTATATCAGCACCTACCTTACTCATCACAACTTTGATTTACAGCAACGTACATTTCATCATCACGTTCAATCTTCCCGTCCTCTTGCAGATCTATTTTTTCCTTTAAGTTTTTGTTACTTTGTAATTTGATGAAAAATCTTGGACAGTTTCCTTTTATTGTATATGCTTGGTATAAATTATGTTAGTATTATGAAAAATATTGTTATTGTGTTATCCTTTGTATAAATTGTGTTAGCGTTATGAAAAATCATGTTATATATATATGTGTATATATATATGCTTTGAATATAAATTGTGTTATATGCTGTGTTATGAAAAATATGTGCTACGATTTCTGTTATGAAAAATATGCATTGTAGTTTATGTTTTTATATACACACACACACACACGTATGTGTGTGTATACACACATACATATGTGTGTGTGTATACACATACATATATGTGTGTATATATATATATGTACATATAATTAGATATGGTTTAAGACCATGTCTAATAATCATTCAGATACGACTAAAAGCCGTATGTTATGAGTAGTGAGATACGGTTTGTAGTCGTATCTAATAATTTAACATACCATTTTTTGATAAGGCTTATAGCCATGTCTAATTGCATTAGATCAGCTAAGAACACAGCCTATTTCGCATATATGGTGTAGTGAACACTCAGAAATACTTCGTATAATACACCTTTTCTTGAACAACTCACCCACCTGCTTGCTAAGCTTCCTCCTTTCCCTTAGAGCCATATGGTGCATAGGCAATGCAACAAGCTTAGCATTCTCCATCAAGTATATCCAAAAATCAATCTTGTGCCCAGGAGGTTGCCTTCTTACCTCTTTAAATACGTTTGTAAAGTCTCTAACTGCATGCACCATACTGAGGTCATCTATAGAAGCATCCTGAGCATGACCGACCCACGTGGGTCACAAGAAATCTCGAGAGTCCTACTATGGCAGGTGAAAAGCCTTACAACTCTCCTCTCACACTCAAGGATGGCGCTATATATGGCCAACCAATTGAACCTTGGGATAAGCCTGCAACCCATGAAACCCAGTAAGTTGCATCGCAATCAAACTCAATGCCATGAATAGAAATCCTTAAACTCCTACACGTCATAGATAGGTGAGTTGTACCTCCTATGGGGTTTGAGACAGCTTCTGAATTAGAAAATATAGAAGAATCTAGGTGCAATCTATCGTTAACAGAACTGGATATGAAGGAATGAGAAGCACCAAAATCGATTAAGGTCCAAACTGGAAAGTCAAAAAGATAAATAAAACCACATATAGTGACCTTACTAAATCTGTCCTGATTGCTACCACAGGTATGAGCACCTTAAGTGCATGAACCTATGCTCTAGATGGACCTGCTCCTTGTTTCTGCCTCTGAGGGCACTATCTGCTATAATGTCCCATCTGTCTGCACTAAAAGCAAGCATCTTTCTCAGTTGTCTTCTTGCAGTCTTTGACGAAGTGCTCATTGTGCCACACCCATGACACTTCACTTCCTTCTTGATTTGTGCTTTATCCGACTTCTCTCTCATTTTATTTCCACCTTTCGTGGGCCACCACTTTTTCTTTCCAAAATTGCTTTCTCCACCTCAGGCTTATCCTCATGTGTAATCTCCTTTCCATCCTCTTACATAAGAGTCATCTCCATTAGAGCCTCAAAAGTCGCACCCATATAAATGTATGTCAGTGCTAGTCCTTGGAGGGTGTAGCTCATCCCCCTCGCAAACCTAATGCTTTTTTATGAGCAGTATTAACCATATCTACGCCAAATCTCGCCAACTCATTAAAGTTATTCATATACTCCTTAACCGGCTATCACCTTGTCTCAGACACAAGAATCTTTCCAATTGCATCCCTTCTTCAGCTTATGATAAAAACTTCTTCTTAAACTCATCCTTGAACTCATCTCATGTCCTCATAGCCTTGTCCACCTCGACCACTTCCCACCAGTACAAAGCTTCTCCTTTCAGTTGCCAGACGGCCAACTGAATCCTTCTCCTATCATCAAGCTCTAATAATCCAAATACACGATTGGTCTCTCTAAGCCAATTATGAGCATCAGCAAAAGTCTCTGATACAAGAAATGGCTTGTTGTCCATAAAGGGAAAATCCTTACAGAGCTTAGAAAAATAAGCCGCTGGATTTGGTGGAACTACCATGGCTACAGCTGGAGGTTGGGCATTTCATTGCCCTTCGGCAAGTGTTGTAGTGTCAACATACCCACGGAACCATGCCCGGATGGGAATACCAGGTGAAAAGTTAGGAACCCGAAACATGTTGAAAAAGAAAAGAGATAAGGATTCAAAAAGGAATCAAAGGAATATTGTATTGGACTTGAGGGGATATTTTTTAAAAACAAGTTTTACTTGAAAATACTTTACTCTTGAAACCACTTTTTCAAAAACTTTTCTCTGATCTTGTAACCTTAGGCTCTGATACCAAATGAAATACCCCATACCCCTTAACTTCACCTGTATAAGGATGCGTTAAGGTTTATTAAGTGCTTAGGTATAAAGTAACAACACAAAGACCAAAATTCATGAGAAAGAAACAAAAACACAGCGGAAATTTTAAAACATCATTTAATAAAGCAAGTCAAATCACAATACCTGTTACACTTCCAAAATACTAAATGGTCATCAATATAAAATCAAATACGCTATCTTGAATAAAACCATAATATCAAAGTCTATAAGTAAAACCATCATCTCAATGTCAATATAACAATTAGAAAATGAGAAGTGAACCAATACACGAGTCTAAAATGAGTCTGGTTCAATTTCAAAAAAAATGGTACAAAAAAATTAATTTTATTCTAATGGCGTTCAAAACCCTAATGGCCTCTTCGAAAATCGCTTTCTCTAATTTTACTTCTTCTCTAGCTAGATGGATCTCCATTTCTTCCCCGCATCACAACAATTTACAGCAGAATAACCTTCACGTGCCATATAAAGAAGTTTTGTTAAAACAACCTGATAAGCATACTGTGCAGAATAATAATTTAAGAAAAATCTTTTTCCAACCGCGAACTCGAAAATCTAAACGCTTTGATGAAATTCTCTATGATATTAAACCAAAACGAGGTTGTTTTCGATGTGGGAAGACATATTATTTGGATAAAGATTGGGAAATCCCGATCTTATGCTTTAAGTTTTACAAATCTGGTCGCAGGGTATCAATTGTAGATCGATACAATATTCATAACCTCCTTCTCAAAAAATGGCGAACATTAATAAAAAGTTAATATTTCTTCAGATGTGTCTCTAGAAGATTTTAAATAGGCTTGATCAATGGTGTTGTCTCCGTTGGTCAGGGTGTGTTTCCGATTGTGCAAATCGAGGATCTTTTTAAGCTCATATCGCTCCTGGTTAGAGGTGGAACGTGAAGAGACTTTGTGATATTTTTGTTGATAAGTTCCCTTTTTCTATTTTGAGGTAAAAAAATCATCATTCAATCATTTCACCGGGGGGACCTTAAATTTACGAAGGTGAAGCGCACAAACATGAAGTACCAGTCAAAAGAAGGTGAAGTTGTGGGTTGTTCTGAAGAATGTACCGCTTGTATGTCAAAGTGTGGAGGTGTTGCAGTGGCTTTAGCGGATACTAGCTACGTAACCAGATTGCAATTGGGTGTATTGCATGTCTCTGATTATACCTGTTTAAGGGAATAATTGTTTGTTGATGCATTATGCGAGCTCCCACCGTCCATCAGAATTTTTATGGAGAACTTTTGTCATGGTTTGCTGATCAAGAGATACGATGGCGAACCTGCAGCTTGTATGGACAGTACGAGTTTCAAAAACTCCGTTTTTTCTAAGGGGGATGATGGGAAGTTGAAAATTTTGAGTTGCAAGGAGGAAGGTGAGGGTGGTCGTAATATGAAGGAAGCTATTGATGATGGTAATGCCACCAATCCAACTGTTCCTTTTTCAGCTGATGTTGATGGGGAAGGAGTAATAATGGTAGTTTCTTTGCTTGCTTTGACAATGGCATGGATGTTGAGGTTGATGCAGTGGAAAATTTGATGACTAGTGGTGTGGTGCATTGTCATGAGCAGGATGGTGCTGGTTTGGATGACCTTGGTGTTGGTGTTGAAGTTGATGGCAACTTGGCTGATGGGGTAGACGAGCATGTTTATGACATTCGTTCTCATGACATGAACATGGAAGGTAATGTGGCTCTTGCTTTGGCTGACTATGGTGATTACTCTAGGACTGAAGGCAAGGGAAAACGTGCATTAGAACAGAGTGGCATGGTAGTGCTTAGCTCAAGTTCCAGAGATTTGGAACATCCGCTAGAAGGTAGCGTTTTTGCCCCCCAACATTTCTTAATTCTATAACTAGCGATCAAATGCATGCTCTTGCTAGTAGTTCTACTTTTTATGATTAATGATGTTGATATAAGTGAGTTTAAAAATAAAGAATTAGAGAGGGTTGACGAATCATCATGATTATTGTGACTTGGAATGTTAGAGGCCTAGATGCTTATGATAAGTGTCTTAATTAGGTGTTGGAGAATGGAGTTTTGATGACAACAACCTTATTTCAATTATCATTGATTATAAAATATATACTAATACTTTTTGTATAGAATATATATGTATATGCAAGAATTATATACAGGAAATATTAATGAAGACGGTATAGTTATAAAGATAATAGAGATTCAAAGATTAGAGAAATTTCTAGACTCATGAGTAATCAAGATTTCAAAAGTTCAAGATTAATATAGTTATAGAGTTTAAATTTTGTACGACTCTAAATAGCACTCCTGGTTCAAATTCGAATTCTAATTCTAATTTTCAATTCTATCCTCAATCCTCTCTATTTTATTTTTCTATTTGTTTCTATTTTTATTCTTCTTTGTTTTCCAAACTTATGTTTTCTATATACTTTATATAGTTTAAAACCTTATTATTTTACAAATATATTTATATAGTTTAATTTTATGTTTTCATATCTTTTTCTGTCATATAATATTAATTTACAACACTAGAATTTTACTTAAGAATTTCCAGAATTATTTTTATATCAAAACACTTGAAAAATGCATTAAAATTAAAATTTTCGAAGGAGTATGTCGACATAACAAAAACTCCATGTTGACATATAACTGTCACTTTTTCCAATTTTGAAATGAAGTGTCTTTTCACTATTTGAAAGGATTCGGAACTGTTACCTTTCATACTCTATAAAAAGGGGTTAAAACCGAATTTTTTATCATGTCTTCTTCTCTAGCTTCATCCTCTTTCTCTCCACCATTATTCTTAGTCATTTTTATGATTCTTACACTTATACTTTGCCGAATTCAATTCTGTTTTGATAAAACTTCTTCTCTCTACTCTCTGAATCAAGTGCTATTGAAGATTTATAGGGCTGTTTTGTAATTTCTTGGGTTGAATAAACCCTGTTTGTATGTCAAAGAGGAATCGGTGTATCCTTTTAGCCGTGAAATCAGGGAATAGGAGTCGGTGTGTCCTTGTTGAGCCATGAAATCAAGGAGGGTGCATTTGACTATTGGAAATAATAATAAAACTCTGCGCAATCCAGCGTTGTGCAGGACTGGACGTAGGGGTAATCCGAACCAGTATAAAATTAATTGTGTTTTTTTTTCCTTTTTTGCATTTTTTTATTTCTGTTTATTTTGTATTTGTGTTTGAATCAGTGTCTGTGATTGTGTTTATGGTATTAGATTCATCTCGTAGTTAATAATAGATTTAAATTTTGTTTAAATTCTTACAAACATTGTTCACCACCTCTAGTGTTTGCTTTGCCTTAACGATCCATTTCGCATTCCCTAACAATTGGTATCAGAGCAAGGTCTTTCAAAAAGCTCATAATCTGATTTTTGAAATTTTGGAGTATTTGGTAATACTAGTGTCAATTCATGCATTGGATCAATTTTAAAAGTGTTTGCATATATTAATGTTAAAGAAGCATATGATCTACTGAAATATTGTTCAATACAGAAAAGGATGAGTTCTATGACTTTTGAAAATTCAAAAGTTGAAAAGATGGGTAAAGTCGCTATTGGAAATTCAAATCTTGAACTGGTATGTTACATGACTATTGAAAATTCAAATTCTAGAAAGCAGTTGGTGGAAATGAAAAAGGACAAATGGATACTGGATAGTGGTTATTCAAGACATATGACTGTAAATCCAGAACTACTCAATAATCTAAAGTATGAAGATGGTGGTTTGGTAAACTTCGGTGATAATTCTAAAGGATACATCATTGGAATCAGCAATGTCGGTAATTCTGAAACTCCTACTATTTCTAATGTTTTATTAGTTAGGAATTTAAAATACAATTTACTAAGTATAAGTCAACTTTGCGATAAAGGACATAAAATAAATTTTGGAAAGAATAAATGTTTCACAGAAGATAGGAATTCAAAAGTTATATTCGAAGGAGATAGAAAGAAAAATATCTATATATTAATTATGAAAATTTCCAATGATAATTTTTATGGCTAATACAAGTGACCCTTCGATCTTGCATAAGAGATAATTTCAAACGTATTTCTAGAATTTCTAAATTAGATTCAGGTAGAGGACTACCCAAAATGAAATTTAAAGTCAATAACTTATGCGATGCTTGTCAATTCGGAAAATTAAAGAAAAGTACATTTAAATCAAAAGAAGAAATTACTACTTCAAAACTATTAGAGTTAATACACATGGATTTATTTGGTCCATACCAAATTCAACCAATAAATCATAACAGATATGTGTACATAATAGTTGATGATTTTTCTAGATTCACTTGGACTTTGTTTCTTAAAAATAAAATGATGCTTTCGACCAATTTAAAATCTTTTCTAAAAGGAATCAAAATTTATTATCACTAAAAGTTAAATAATATGTAGTGATCATGGTGGAGAATTCAAAAATGAAAATTTTGAAAAATATTGTAATAAAAGGGTATAACCCAAAAAAAAAATCAATTCCAAGGACTCGTTAACAAAATGGAGTAGTTGAATGTAAAAATAGAACCAGAAGAAGAACCAAAAGAGGAAGAAGAAATGGTGGAGGAGGAAGAACAAAAAGTGACTCAACCAACGGTTACGGACGAGGATGATAAAGTTTAGTGTGTAGGAGAGATTCTATTTGATGAAAATGGGAATGTGATTGAAAAGAATGGAGAATTCTGTCTCCATTCTCCAAATTGTCCAATTCACAAATCTCCCATTGTCAAATATTTAAATGTTTCAGGATTTTCGTGGTTTCATTTTATTACGTTCCTATGATAAGTCGGATATGTATAAATTTGTGTATACGTACAAGTGATTGTTAAATAAAATTGTCATTTATGGTTTGAATATTTATATCCTTCTAAAACACACACACACACACACACACACACACACATATATATATATATATATATATAAATGGATATATGATTAAGGGGGAGTATTTTTAAGATAGTTACTTAAGTTCAATTTGGAAGTCATATATTTTAGGGGGAGTACATTTTGGATTTCTTTTTGATAATGCCAAAGGGGGAGAAATTATAAAATATGGGCATAGTTTATAAGATTCTTACAGATAGGGGGAGTATAGAAGGAACATCACCAAACATGTATATATAAGTATGATATTGTATAAACTAAGGTTGTCATCATCAGAAAGGGGGAGACTGTTGGAGAATGGAGTTTTGATGGCAGCAACCTTATTTCAATTATCATTGATTATAAAATATATACTAACACTTTTTGTATAGAATATATATATATATGTGTGTGTGCAGGAATTATATACAAGAAATATTATTGAAGAATGTACAGTTATAAAGATAATAGAGATTCAAAGATCAGAGAAATTTCAAGACACATGAGTAATCAAGATTTCAAGAGTTCAAGATTAATACAGTTATAGAGTCTAGATTTTATAAGATTCTAAATAGCACTGTAGGTTCAAATTCAAATTTTCAAATTCTGATTTTCAATTCTATCCTCAATCCTTTCTATTTTATTTTTCTATTTGTTTGTATTTTTATTCTTCTTTGTTTTTCGAACTTAAGTTTTTTATATACTTTATATTTATACTTTATATAGTTTAAAAACTTATAATTTTATAAATATATTTATATAGTTTAATTTTATGTTTTCATATATTTTTCTATCATATAATATTAATTTACAAAACAAGAATTTTACTCAAGAATTTCCATAATTATTTTTATATTAAAACACTTGAAAAATGGTTTAAATTTTATATTTTCAAAGGAGTATCTCGACATAGCAAAAATTCCATGTCCACATATAATTGTCACTTTTTTCAAATTTTGAAAGGAAGTGTCTTTTCACTATTTGAAACGATTCAAAATCGTTGCAACCTTTCATACTCTATAAAAAGGGGTTAAACCCGAATTTTTTATCATCTCTTCTTCTCTAACTTCATCCTCTTTCTCTCCATCATTATTCTTAATCATTTTTATGATTCTTACACTTATACTCTGCCGAATTCAATTCTGTTTTGATAAAACTTCTTCTTTCTATACTCTATACTCTCTGAATCAAGTGCTATTGAAGAGTTATAGGGCTGTTTTGTAATTGCTTGGGTTGAGTAAACCTTGTTTGTAAGTCAAAGAGGAATCGGTGTGTCCTTTTAGCCGTGAAATCAAGGAATAGGAGTCGATATGTCCTTGTTGAGCCGTGAAACCAAGGAATAGGAGTCGTTGTCTCCTTATTGAGCCGTGAAATCAAGGAGGTTGTATTTGACTATTGGAAATAGTAATAAAACTCTGTGCAATCCAATGTTGTGTGGGACTGAACATAGGAGTAATCCGAACCAGTATAAAATCCAGTGTGTTCTTTCTTTTTCTACATTTTTTATTTATGTTTATTTTGCATTTGTAATTGAATTTGTGTCTGTGATTGTGTTTGTAATGTTAGATTCATCTCGAAATTAACATTAGATTTAAATTTTGTTTAAATTCTTACAAACACTATTCACCCCCTCTAGTGTTTTCTTTGCCTTAACGATCTATTCCGCATTCCCTAACATTAGGATCAAAACTATCTTAAATCTATCAAACCTCACATTGTTATTGTTGATGCCAGAAGTTGGTCACTCATGACAATCAACCCCTAATCATGTGGATAGAACATGAATAATGATTATGAAATGTGGTAAAGAAAATAAAACAGGGGACACACAGAACTTTTTATAGTGGTTCGGCAAAGATGGTGCCTACATACACTTTATATGTATTGATTAATATTTTATTACAAGTACAATGCTATTTCCTTTTGAAGAAAAGTAGGAGATGAGAAGTTTTCTAGAGGAGTGAGAATTGGCTATTTGAGGAATAAGCCATAAATATTCTTCTTTTGGAGCTTGGAGTACCAAAAATGGCATGAGTTCCTTCAAAACTTGCCCCCTTATTCTTTGGGGAAGAGGGTATTTATAGATGGGAAAGTCGGCTAAGGCTGTTGTGACGTGGCTCGCCCTTTCGGGGAAAGCTTGGACACGTGGAGTTCATCCCTGGGACAAAAGTGCGGTTGGAAGACTAATTCCACTATTCATAAATAGTATCTTTGGAAATCGTGGCTTACGTGGCGTTCAAGGTGGGGTGTATTAAAAGGAGAGCTTTGGCTGGTAGCGTTTGACCATCTTTGTTGCCTTGAGAACTAGTCTGAATAATGAATGATTCGACTGGATATTTCCAGTCGAGCCTGAGATATTCGGTCGACCCACATTTGATGGAAGCCTTTGACTTTCGATTGAGACCGATTCTCCCAGGCCCGTCGAATCGAAGCTTGAAGATAATTAGATGGATTTGAAACTGATTCGGGCAGCCTCGAAGGAAGCTGGTTTGGGCCGAACCTTGTCTGGTCTTTCTAGAGTGCGAGCTGCTATGTTGGCCGATGGGCTGATGTTGGAGAGAATTTCTGGATATTGGGCTTCGATCCGAACTAGGACAGCTTTTGGTAAAAAGTTAGTCAACACTTTGCTCCTTAGAATACATCTTCTTCAGTAGAGGGGGGTATGTTCTGATTCCTTCTGTCGAAGTCCAATGTACGAATAGCGATGGTTGCGCCGTACTATATTAAAGCCAGAAGTCTGACATCCTCGACAGTTGTATTAAGACCAAAAAACCGACAACCGAAGAAGGTCATATTAAGGTCAGAAAGTCGACAATCATCAAAGACCGTATTGAGGCCGAGAAAGTAGCCGTAATTTCTGGTTATGAGGATTAGTACCTGCAAAGATAGTAGAAGCCATTCTCAGTCTAAAGAAGGTCTTTTAGTTTCATCTAATCGGGTAGTAGTCATACTCGATTGGATGGTAGGTCAAGATATTTGGGTGAGCGATAGTTACACTTGTCTTAGAAGGGTAGCGAGTATTAACCATACTTGGCTTACAAAGGTGGCGAGTATTAACCATACTCGGCTTATAGAGGTAGCGAGTGTTAACCATACTCGGCTTACAGAGATGGCGAGTATTAACTATATTCGGCATGTGGCAAGTGTTAACCATGCTCGATTTGCATAAGTTCATTGGATAAATCTTAGAGGAGGCGAGTATAGTCCATACTCGACTTAAAGAGACCATACTCGGCCCAAGGAGTAGGTTTAGAGATGGTGGCAGGTTTTCGCACTGACCATATTCGAAAGGGGGAACATCACTCTTGCTCGGCTTAAATCATTCAAACATAATTCATGTTTGCTAAAGAAATTTAATAATCGCTAAAGAACTACTATAGAGACAATGAATATAATTTCTAAGAGAACAACTGTTGATTCTAGAGCATGCCTAGCAGCTAAATCCTAACCCCATACATGTGTAAATCAAAGTGTCCTTTTTATTGAATAAAAATAGAAATACATTGAAAAAGAAATCTAAACTTAATCAATGATAATGCTTCGAGTGCTAGTCTCGGGGTCCTTTCTGTTTCTAGGAGCTTGAGGACTGGCGAGAGGAGCTTGGGCAGAAGATTAGGGTGGCACGGCCTGTGGGTTCTTCTTGACATATTCAGGAAGTTCCCTTTGCCTGGCCCTATCCTCGATGAGATCACATAAGTGCATGCATTCACTGGTGCTGTGACCAGCAATGTTATGGAACATGCAGTGCCTTCCAGATTCGAGCTCTTTCTGGGTCGGCTCTCTTCGAGGAGGTCTTGGGAAAGGCAGGGACCCTTGTACGTCGAGCAAAGAAGAGTTGAGCTCGGTATAATGATCATACTTATTTTCTCTTCGAGGTCGTACGTTGCGCTCGTTCTTTTTCGGGGCCTTTCCTCTTTCTTTATTCCGGCCATTTTTATTGGATGGACCTCCATGTTTGGTGGCTAAGCCCTAGAGGCTCTACATCTCAATGCTGGCGTCTTCTTGCTGGAGGAATCGCTTGGCCTTGGCAAAGAAATCTTCTATATCCTTGGAGGGGATCTATGGTTAAAGAGATTGAGAATTCTGATTGATTCTGAACTACTGCAATGGCGGCCATAAGCGCCATCGATGGCTCGGGTCGATCGACTTATGCTACGGCCGCATTGAATCTTTTGAGGAATGACCGAAGTGTTTCTCCAGGGCATTGTTTGATGGTGGTCAGAAACATGACACTCTTTGGCCGGGAGATATGTACCCTGAATTGTTCAATGAAGCGGGTGACCAACGTATTCTGCTACTGATCGACTTCGTTGTTAACTACTGAAACCACATGACGGCTATATCCGTGAGGAAGAGTGAAAGCATTTTTCCATACGTTTGTTGATGCACCGAGCACTTCCATATGTCGCATGTATCGCATGAGATGGATGGTCGGGTCAGTACGACCATTGTACGGTTCGATAGCTGGAAGCTCGAAGTCCAGAGGATTGCGGGAGTTCCTGATCTCCCTTGTGAAGGGGCTGTAGTGGATGTTATCTATATCTTGTTGAGAAGAATTGCCCTTAGTGAAGCATCAGACTATGCATGCAAGTTAGCTTCCATCTCCGAGGAGTCGCTGCCATGAATCCATCTCTACGTTCGGGAGAGTTCTATACCTGGGTCTGACAAAAGCATGCTCGGAAGGGTGGCCGCTGGTTAGGCTCGACCTCCGAGAGTTGAATGAAGGTGAGGACGAGGGTTCATCAGAGTTATTGGTTCAGGGCCGACTGACCCCTCTTGAACCTGATGAGTGTTGGACCAAGCCGTACCCAAGGCTGGAGGTCCGGGCTAGTTAAACTTAGCATGTGATGTTTAGGGTTCTTTGATGCCCTCGCCCGAGGTGATGTTAGGAGGATCTATAGTGGTGTTTTCATCCACCGATCTGGGAACCGGTATGATATAGTGGTCTCCCTGGTTCGAAGGGAAGGCTCCACCAGCTCTTCATTTAAGAAAAATCAGCATAAGGCGAGTCTATGGTAAGATACTGGGTTGCAATGGGAATGTCATTAATCCTGACTGCCCCAACGGTTTCTCGATTGATCCGGGGGGCCGAGCTATCCCCTAGAGCGGAGGCAAATTGGTCGAACGACCTATATCTTGATCACAGGCCTCTTGTGAATCTGCAGCTGAGGTTGCGCTGGTCCCTGGAAGCTATACTCCTGGTAGTGATTGGTCAGGAGGTGGAGCCGAGCCAGGAGGAAGCAAAGGTGTGATCTGATCAGTGGCTCGATTCTTCACAGATCGAAGGTCAGTTGTTACCCTAGTCCCGATCAGCAGAGAAATTGATGCCGAAGCATTTAGCCCTATCTCCACTCGACCGAGAAGGTGATCCATCAACTATTGCTGTCGTTTGAGGAGTTTACCCTGAGATGTCATATGGTCTCTGAACTCGGTCATGATTTTTTCCATGTCTTCCCAGGTAAGATATCGGAACACATCTTCATGAGAGGAGGCTTCTTGAGTTGCTTCTACAACATTTGTATCGGCTGCATCGGTATTAGTGGGATGAGAAGACATTGCATCTTTCTTTCGCTTGTTCGCATGGATTGAGACATGTAGAAGGTCGAAGGGTATGTCGGTGCATCCCCTTACCTGGAGCGCCAAAGTGTTAATGTTAGAAGTTGGTCACTCGTGGCAGTCAAACCCCAATCATGTGAAAATCGCACAAATAACGATTATGAAATGCGGTAAAAAAATTAAACATGGAACACACACAACTTTTTATAGTGGTTCAACAAAGATGGTGCCTACGTCCACTTTATATTTTTTGATTTATATTTTATTACAATACAAAGCTATTTCCTTTTAAAGAAAAGTAGGAGATGAGAAGTTTTCTAGAGGAGTGAGAATTGGCTATTTGAGGAATAAGTCGGAAATATTTTTCTTACGAAGCTTGGAGTACCAAAAATGTCATGAGTTCCTTCCAAACTTGCCCTCTTTCTTCTTTGGGGAAGAGGGTATTTATAGATGGGAAAGTCAGCTAAGGCTGTTGTGACGTGGCCCGCCCTTTCGAGGAAAGCTTGTACACGTAGAGTTTATCCCTTAGAAAAAAGTGCGGTTGGAAACTGATTCCACTATTCATAAATAGTACCTTCGAAAATCGTGGCTTATGTGGCGTTCAAGGTGAGGTGTATAAAAAGGAGAGCTTTGGCAGATAGCGTTTGACCTCCTTTGTTGCCTTAAGAATTGGTATGAGTAATGAATGATTCGGCCAGATATTTCCAGGCGAGCCCGATATATTCGGTCGACCCGCATTTGAGGAAGCCTTTGACTTGATCGATTGAGAGCGATTCTCCTGGGCTCGTCGAACCGAAGCTTGAAGATAATCAGACGGAGTTGAAACTGATTCGGTTCGGCCTTGAACTGGTTTGGGCTGAAACTTGTCTAGTCTTTCTAGAGCGCGAGCTGCTATGTTGGCCGATGGGCTGATGCTGGATAGAATTTCTGGATATTGGGCTTCGATCCGAACTATGACAACTTTTGGTAAAAAGTTGGTCAACAGTTATGTTACAAGAAACTAAACTTAAGAACCCTGATGTTAGTTCTTTTAGATGTTTAGGTTAGGGTGTTCCTAACGAATGGAGTTTTATATCTTCTGAGGGAAGTGCGGGTGGTTTATTCATTGGCTGGAATAGTGATTGTTGAATTATAAAACAAGAGATTTAGCAAAGTCATTGTTTGCATGTTGCTTTGGAGTATAAGGTTTCCAAAGTAATGTACTTTATCGCCAATGTTTATGGGCCTAATACTAGAAGAGAAAGGATGGCTTTATGGAAGGAAGGTATTGAGTTTCATAATCTCATGTATGGACCTTGGGTTATTGGTGGCGATTTTAATGTTACTAGATTAGATTTTGAGAGAAATTACAAAAAGGCTAATTATTCGGGAGACATGGAAGACTTTAGTGAGTTTGTGCGCGAACGTAGCTTGATAGATTTACCTCTTTCAAATGGGAAGTTTACTTGGAGTAGTGGTAGAAGTACACCTACTTTGGTTAGGTTGGATCAATTTCTCATCAGCCCAACTTTGATGATTTGCACCCTTTAACTTTCCAAAAAGGCTTGTCATCTTTTATTTCGGATCACTGCCCTATTATTCCGGACATGGGTGATAATTTGATGAGAAAGACCTTCTTTAAATTTGAAAAGGTGCAGTGATTAGAAGAGAACTTTGAAAACCTACTTATAAGGAAGTGGTTTGATTTTTGTAATCGAGGAGATGCTGCGACTAACATGAGTAAGAAATTGAAGCTGTTTGGAAGGTTTTTGAAGAAGTGGAATAGAGAATTTTTGGGAATATTAGAGTTAAAAAAGAAAGACTTGAAAAGGATATTCTAGAGCTTAACATTTTAGAGGAAGAGAGATGTTTGAATGCTGTTGAGAATGCATTATTAAGGAGTAAAGAAAAAGAATTGTTGAAAGTGATTGATCAAGAAGAAATTGTCTACAAGCAAAGGTCGAAAATTTAATAGTTGAAAGTGGGTGAAAACAATACGACTACTTTCATAGATTTGCTAATGGTAGGATAAGAACTAATATGATATGCAGTATATGGAAAGACGATGTGGAGATTAATGATCAGCAAAAGCTGAATGATGCGATCACTGATTATTACAAAATGATTTTCAGAGAGTGAAATGATCATCGTATTTCCATAGATTGGAAGATGTTGTACCCTAAAGATTCTAACTTATGTGGTATTGATGATGCCTTCTCTGAAGAAGAAATTTCGACTGCGCTAAGTAAAGTGCCTAGTAACAAGGCTCCTGAACCTGATGGCTTCCCCAATTTTTTGTTAAACAAATACCGTGTTAGATTAAACATGATGTTGTAAGACTTTTTAATGAATTTTATGACGAATCTTTGAGGTTAGATAAGCCAAGTTATGCTAATGTGGTTCTTATCCCGAAGAAGGAAGGGAACGTTGTTGTATCGGATTTTAGGCCAATTAGCCTTCTAAGTAACACTTCAAACTTATTCCTAAGGTCTTGGCAAATAGATTGAATCTTAAGATGTAAAATTTATTTGATAAATCACAGACCGCATTTATCATGGGTAGGTTCATTCCGGACAGTGTAGTTCTTACTCAGCAGGTTATTTCCCACTATGATTGGCATGAAGTTCCTTGTGGTATCCTCAAATTGGATTTTGCAAAAGCTTTTGATACTATGGATTAGCAATTTATGATTGATGTGCTTAAGTAAAGAGGGTCATGTTAGATGGGTTAATTGGATTTTTAGTATTTTGTCATCCATTGGATCAAATATCTGTGTTAATGGCATTACTGGATATAACTTCTAAGCGTGGGTTGAGGCAAGGTAATCCTTTTTCTCCCCTTCTTTTTAATTTAGCTGCTGATGTTTTTTCCCAAACTCTGGGAGTGAGTAGCGAGAGTGGCATTATTCAAAGCTTTAGTAGGTATCACATAGTTAGGGGTATTAATTCATTACAATATGATGATGATACCATTATTGTGTTGAATATATGATTTTTTGTTTGATGATAACAAATAGATTTTTACTGATGTGTTTGATGGTGAAATAATTAGTATTATTGGTTGATGATGCTTTACACAAAATACAGGAAATTTACACAAGTTTTGTCTTCCAATAATATATTTTTATTCCACAAAACAATTACATACTCTCACTTATTACATTTTCTTTTAAATTCACAATTACAAATAAATTCAGCTCAAATGTCTACACTTCATACACAACTCTCTGCTGGATACACTCTGCTTTGCATACTCTTGCTATCCCAAGTTTTTGTTGCATCATCCTGAAACCTGTCGCACAAGAAAAGATACACACAGTACACTGGAACTAAAATAAACACTGAACAAATGAGATTTTTATAGTTTGATTCTCTATTTGTCTCAGTTTTTTTTTCTGTGTGTTTCTCTCATCATATTTCAGACTTGAACAGCCACGCCATAACCATACTGGTTTGCTGATCAGAACCAGCTGATTCTGATCAACCTCAACACAGTACAGTTTGACTGCTGTTTTTTCTCTCTCTAGGGTCACAAGACAAGATAAAGATCAAAAAGAAAATAGAAATACTTCAACAAAATCAAAAGCTGTGTGAATAAACAAAGTCAACAAAGAACAAGGTGAAGCATAACAATTCAAGCACAAGTGGCAACATATCAGGTAAACAATGATGAACGGTGTGACACCTTTCAAGTAAACATGGCCGAGCAACAACAATTTTGGTTCAGCATAACTCAAGTCAAATTGGTTCAATAGCAAGTTCAAGACTGGGTGAAGAAATGCATAATTTGCAAGCAAGGCTCATGGGAACAGCATATTACAATGATCATGAAAATGTCATCGCAAATGGAAGTAAACAAAACAATTCAAATGTAGCTCAAACACAATGGAGCATGTACATGCATAATTGTATGCAAGTAAACAAGTGTGCAAATGTGAGCATGGGTGGCCGAGCGAAAGTGCCAACATAGCAGCAAACATAGTGCTGCCCAAATAGTCGAGAAGTCAAAGTGGTCGAGGCAACATGAAGTTAAAAGTGGTCAAGTCAAAGTGAAAACCAACATATCTCGACAAAAATAAAACAATGCAGCAAAACATATGTGTGTTGATCAAACACAACTCAAAGGCTCAAAACAGAGTTGGTCAGGGCAACCCAGGTACATACGTGAATGGTTCAGCATGAGTGGACAAGCATAACAATGTAATGTGTCGAGCAAGAGTAAATGGTGAACAGTGTACATGGTGCAAAACATGTGCATGGTGCAACTATATATTTCGAGCAGCATGATAAGTGAATGAATGGACTTCATGTACATAAAGGATCATGCATACACAATATACAACATCAAATAGGGAGAAGCAACACAAGTGCAGTTTTTTAATGTCAATGAACAGGTCAACTTCATATATGTCAAGCATTCAAAGTAGTATTGCAAGAAACTGTCGAGCTTATCATGTTTTTATTTCCAGAAATATGCAAATCTTTTTTAGCGGGTCATCCACATTTGAAATGGAAAGAAATAAAATTCACAATGCAAAATCATTCCAGGAATTCACATATGAATTTGTTTCTGTGCAATAAATCAATTCGACAGTTTTCCATGGAATTCAAGGCAGTTTTTCATTCAAGGCAACAAACTATTTTGGAAGGGACAAACAAATTTTCCAGAATTTAATGTCAGGCTTTAAATTCATTTCAGTAATTCCAGTTTTAGACTTGGCATCAATTTTTGGCAATAATCTATGAATTTGCCATTTTAACAAGTCAGAGAATTTTTTTTAAAGAGTCAAAATCGATTCTTTCCTGTTTTGATAAATATACTTTCAGAAATTCGTTCAAGGCATGATTAAATCAAGGCAGACGAGTTTGGTAAGTTCTTTTAAACCAAATTCATTATTCAAGGTAGAGAATTTCGAAATCACAAAGGAATTACAAGGCAACGCAAGCAATTTCATTCGAGAATTACAGAACCAAAGGGCAAAGCAACAAAATCATCTCAAAGCCGTGGTTTACAAACTCAATCAAGGAAATCAAAGTGGAAAACCGAGCAAAATCAGCATCAAGTCTTTAATGCGAAATCAGAGAGCAAGGGTTTCAAAAACCCTATATAAACACACCATTCATCATCGACAAAGGACACAACAAAAAAAAAGAGGCAAATACACTCACAAAATTCAGAGTGTAGAAAGCGATTTTGGTCAGAAATTACTCACTGGTTTTGTCAGTCGAAACCTCAAATCAGAAATTCAGGGAGCCACCAGGAATCGATCTAGAACCTCAACGTGAATTGGAGTTTCAGAGATTACTCAAAACATCAAGTACAGAACCGATTTGGGAAGCCTCCAGAGAAACCCTAGAGAAATTTTCGAAGAGCCGCCATTATCAAATGAAAAGGGGGTCGTGCAAATAAAAGAAAGTGAGCCGATCAATTCTATACTTGGCTAAGCCAAGTCTTAGATAAAAGGGGGGTGCCTTTTAATTTGGTCTCTTCTTTTGAATCTTCTTTTGTAATTGTTTGATATTTTTTTTAAAAGGTTTCTTGTTTCAAGTTTCTCATAAAACCAGAATACAGATTACTGGATAGTAGTCTGGGAAAATCTGGTCTACGGTTCATAGACCAGTCTAGGATTTTAAGCTTAGGGTCAGACAGGAGCAGGAGTTGCAAGTTTGCATAGGATTGTAAGCGGGATCTGTTTGTATCTCCTAGTAGAAATCTTAGAAAGGCAGCAGTAGGCACAGTTTGCCGAAGCTGGGTATCTTTGTGTGTGATTTTTTCTTTGCTGCTTATCTTATATCTCTGAGTTTGTTTTATTTTTTGTTAAAACCCTATTCACCCCCCCCCCCTCTAGGGTTATTTTCGATCCTACAATTGGTATCAGAGCCTGGTTGTAACCCTAGAATCATGACTTCAATGAACAATGCCTTTTCTGAAGGTCAATCTATTGCTAGACCACCCATGTTCAATGGTGGTGATTATGCGTATTGGAAAGCCAGGATGAAAATCTATCTTGTGTCTGTTGATTATGATGTCTGGGATATCATTCAAACTGGATATAAACCTCCTACTGAAACTGTTAATGGAATTGTAACACCCAAACCAAAAAGTAGGTGGGATGCGAATGATAAGAAACTATACTCTATAGATTCTAAAGCTATGAATGCTCTGATTTGTGCTCTTGATAAAACAGAATATAATAGAATTTCTCATTGTAATACAGCCCAGGAAATTTGGCATACTCTGGAAGTCACACACGAAGGAACTTCTCAAGTTAAAGAATCCCGTCTTGCCATGTTCAGCAATGAATATGAAAACTTCATCATGCAGAAGGATGAGAGCATCAAGGACATGTATGGACGCTTCTCTGTGCTGGTCTACAATGCTAGAGCTCTTGGAAAGGTCTATACAGAAGTGGAACTTGTGAGAAAGATTTTGCGTGTTTTGCCAATGAACTTTGAAGCAAAAGTCACAGCTATTCAAGAATCTAAAGACCTGAGTAAGCTAAGCATGGAAGAGCTTATCGGGAATTTAATGACGTATGAAATGGAGCTAAAAGCAAGAGAAGATCGCAACAACTCAGATCTAAAGAAGAAGTCAATAGCTCTGTCCAACACCGTTACCAGTGATGGTGAAGATCCTATTGAACAGCTTGCCATGGCAGTCAGACAACTCACGAAGTGGAGAAAATTCAAACCTCGTAGAAATAAATCAAAGACCAACAATTCAGAAGACGAACCACTCTGCTACAACTGTCAAAAGCCGGGACACATAAAACCAAATTGTCCACTTCTCCAAAGAAACAAGAAGAAGAAGAAAGCTTTTGCTATAACTTGGGATGACGAGGAAGGAGAAGAAGATTCAGACAGCAGTGAGGAAGAAAGCAACCTGTGCTTCATGGCAAAGTCAGATCTAGAAGATGCCAACGAAGAAACCACTGAGGTATACAGTTATAACGATCTAGTTTTAATGTGTAAACATCTTTCTGAAATTATTGACACATTAGAATCTGAAGCAGAGAAACTGAAAGAAAAAAACCTTGATCTCATTCACAATAATAAGAAGCTGAAATCTGAACTTGAAAACATTTCAAAAAACAACAATCTAGATTGTGAAATTTGTAAGGCTGTGAATCTAGAACTCTCAACACTCAAGTGCACCGTGGAAAATCTTGAAAAAGTAAATTTGACTCTAAAAGAAGATGACACTAAAAGAAAGAACTACACTTCACTTGTGAACGAGAACACAATATTAAGAACGAGAGTTCAAGATCTTGAAGTTACTTTGAATAAATTCTCAATTGGTCAAACATCTTTTAACATGTTGCTTGGAAACCAACTATTTGCAAATAATAGAAAAGGACTTGGCTTTGGAAAGATACAAGAAAAAATGACTAAAATTGACAATGTTAAAAGTAAAGGTATCTTTCTCAAATGTGCAAAATGTGGAGAAATTGGTCACAGCCATGAAAACTGCAATAAGATTCAGAAGTTCAAAAAGATTTGGGTTCCTAAATACTTGGCACACAATTATCATAATTGGAACACAAATAAAAGGAAAAATCAAATCTGGGTGCCAAAAGAATCTTATGATTATCATTTTTCTACTACTGATATGCTTGGACCTAGAAGATTCTCTGGGTCATCCTCTTCTCTGTACGTGTAGGTATGTTGGCTGGCTAAGGAGCAGCAGAAATGGTATTTGGATTCAGGTTGCTCCAGACATATGACAGGAGACAAAAGATTGTTCCTTAGCCTTGAAAAACATAAAGGTGGGAATGTGACTCTAGGTGACAACAGCAAATGTAAAATTATTGGTAAAGGAAAAGTAGGTAACAGTATTTTTGCCTTAACCGATGTCTTATATGTTGATAATCTATTTCACAATCTTATCTCTATCAGTCAACTCTGTGATAAAGGAATGAATGTTGTGTTTGATAGTAACGTTTGCAAAATCATAGAAATATCCTCTGGAAAGGTTGTTTTTACAGGGAAAAGAATTGGAAATGTCTACACACTCTCTTTCGATGATGTAACTGTTTCTAGGTGCTTGATAGCAACGGAAGAGGAGGCAATTCTATGGCACAGAAGGCTAGCACATGCAAGTATGGGTCTTCTTAAAAGACTGGAAACAAATGAACTTGTCAGAGGTTTACCTCATCAGAAATTCAAAAATAACAAAGTGTGTAAAGCCTGTACTATGGGAAAACTTAGTCGTTCATCTTTTCGTCCAAAAAATGCTGTTAGTACGTCACGCGTACTTGAATTGATTCATATGGATTTGTTTGGACCTACTGACATTGCTAGCTTAAATGGTAAACGCTATTGTTATGTATTGGTCGATGATTACTCTAGATTTACATGGGTTTACTTTCTAGCCAAAAAATCTGAAACTTTTGATTATTTTTCAAAATTTTCAAAACTTGTTCAAAATGAAAAGGGAATTTCAATTAAAACCTTGAGAAGTGACCATGGAGGTGAATTTGAAAATTTAGATTTTGAAAAACTTTGTGAAGAAAATGGTTTTAAACATGAATTTTCCGCTCCACGAACACCTCAACAAAATGGGGTGGTTGAAAGGAAAAATCGTACATTACAAGAAATGGCTAGATCTATGTTATGTGAATATAATTTACCTCAAATCTTCTGGGCTGAGGCAGTAAATACTTCATGTTATGTAATGAACAGAGTTATGATTAGACCAATACTTAATAAAACGTCATATGAACTTTGGTCTGACAAAAGGCCTAACATTTCGTATTTTAGAGTGTTTGGATGTCCTTGTTATATTTTGAACACAGGAGAACAGCTTGGGAAATTTGAGCCAAAAACGATTGATGGAATTTTCATGGGTTATTCCTCAAGAAGCAAAGCTTACAGAATCTTCAATAAACAATCAAGGACAATTATGGAAACCATCAATGTAAAGTTCAATGAATCAGATATGGATATGATCTCTGAAGATGATAAAGATGATGGTGGTACACAAGAAGTTGAACAAGAAAGCAACGATGTTGAAGCAAACAACGAAGAAGCCACTGAAGCAGCAACAAATGTTGAAAGACTGAAATTCAAGCCCAGTCATCCTCCAGATTTGGTAATCGGAAGCCCAACAGCTGGGGTTCGTACACGTTCCTCTCTCAATAAGGATGTCTGTACTTTTTGTATCCATAATGCTTTTGTATCTGAAATAGAACCAGGTTCTTATGATATTGCTCTTAATGATGATTTTTGGTTGTTAGCTATGCAAGAAGAACTTAACCAGTTTGAGAGAAACAAAGTCTGGAACTTGGTACCTAGGCCAAAAGACTATCCAGTAGTTGGAACAAAGTGGGTGTTTAAGAATAAGCTTGACGAGTCTGGAAATGTAATTAGAAACAAAGCTAGGTTGGTTGCTAAGGGATACAATCAAATCGAAGGCATTGACTTTGATGAGACATTTGCCCCAGTAGCTAGGTTAGAAGCGATTAGAATCTTGTTGAGCTTTGCATGTTTTAAAGGTTTTAAACTAAAACAAATGGATGTGAAAAGTGCCTTTCTGAATGGAGAACTAAAAGAAGAGGTTTATGTTGAACAACCCCCTGGTTTTGAGAATCCCGATTTTCCAAATCATGTGTATAAACTAGAAAAAGCATTGTATGGCCTTAAGCAAGCTCCTCGAGCTTGGTATGATTGTCTCTGTACTTATCTTTTGGAAAACGGTTTTAAAAAGGGGTGTGCTGACACAACTCTGTTTCTATTACATGACGGTGATGATTTTTTGATTGTTCAAATCTATGTTGATGATATCATTTACGGTGCTACTAATGATGTCTTGTGTGAAAAATTTGAAAAAGTTATGCAGGACAAATTTGAGATGAGCTTGGTGGGAGAACTGAAGTATTTTCTTGGCTTTCAAATCAAACAGAGCAGCAAAGGTATTTTTATCTCTCAAACAAAGTATGTAATGGAGTTACGGAAGAAATTTGGAGTGGAAGATGCAAAACCAATGAAAACACCAATGAGTCCAACAACCAAGCTTGACAAAGATGAAAAAGGTGTTGCTGTTGATCAGAAAAAATATCGCGGTATTATCGGTTCACTTCTTTATCTTTCTGCTTCTAGACCCGATATTATGTTTTCTGTTTGTTTGTGTGCTCGTTTTCAATCTAATCCAAAAGAATCTCATTTAAAAGCCACAAAACGAATTCTGAGATATTTGATACACACACCAAATCTTGGTTTATGGTATCCATCCTGTGATAACTTTAATTTAGTTGGGTTTACCGATGCTGATTATGCTGGCTCACTCACTGATAGGAAGAGTACTAGTGGAACTTGTTTCATGCTAGGTCATTCACTTGTTTCATGGTCAAGTCGTAAACAAAATAGTGTTGCTTTATCCACCACTGAGGCTGAATATATTGCTTTAGGAAGCTGTTGTGCACAGATTTTATGGATGATGCAGACTTTATCTGATTTTGGGCTTTGCTATAAACGAGTTCCTTTAAAGTGCGACAGTAAAAGTGCAATTGATTTATCAAGTAATCCTGTACATCATTCACGCACAAAACACATTGATGTGAGACACCACTTTCTTAGAGATCACATTGCTAATGAGGACATTTGTATTGAATTTATTCCAACAGAATCTCAGCTTGCTGATATTTTCACAAAACCCCTTCCAGAAGATAGGTTTTGCAGATTACGATTGGATTTGGGAATTATAGAAATAAATTAATCTCTTTGCGTTTTTGGATAAATTCTCTCTTAAGATGTTCTGTTATCAATACCATCTTCTGACAAATAATCCAGTCCTCAAAACATCAAGAAAAGAACATTTGCTTTGGACATTTTTCTTATAAAATTGTGACTGTACAAGATTTCAGAATATGAGATGGATGAAAGTTTGTCTGCAACTCTGATGTGATTGAATATATCTTATAATATGAGTGTTTTAGGATTTTTTTTTTCACAAACCATCTCTGCCACTATCACCCTTCGACCATCCATCATTGTTTTATATATATTAAGGGGGATTTAAAAAAAAAATTATATATATATAATAAGTAGTTCTCTGACCTCATTTAAAAATCCAAGCTCTGGTCATGAACGGTTATGAGTTTACTTATTTTCATGTTGCAACTAATCCCATTTAAAAATCCAAGCTCTGGTTATGAGTGGTTAAGTGTGCTCTTGATATATATTTTTTTAATCTGTTAAAATCCTCTCTGATATATATTAAATAACTTTTCATTCCATCCTCTGCTTGTGTGAAATGTATTCCTAATTTATGAATTATTATGATTTTTTATCCGATTGTTTGGGGTTTACAGCTCTGATTCTGTCAAAACAACTTGATTTCTAACTACGGTCCATGTATTTTGCAAATGTTCAGAAATGTTCATCTTTTGATGATTACAAAGGGGGAGAAGAAGTTAAGATTTTGTTGTGTTGTTTACAGACATCTATAGATTTTATTTTTCCATTAATACTAAGTGTTTAATTATTTTCTATTCTTATTTTGTGTCTGTTTACAACTGGTAGGGGGAGCACAAATATAGGGGGAGTTCATTTCAAACACATTCTGTTATCCTTAAAAATCTTAAGTCTGTTTGTCATCATCAAAAGGGGGAGTTTGTTGAATATATGATTTTTTGTTTGATGATAACAAATAGATTTTTACTGATGTGTTTGATGGTGAAATAATTAGTATTATTGGTTGATGATGCTTTACACAAAATACAGGAAATTTACACAAGTTTTGTCTTCCAATAATATATTTTTATTCCACAAAACAATTACATACTCTCACTTATTACATTTTCTTTTAAATTCACAATTACAAATAAATTCAGCTCAAATGTCTACACTTCATACACAACTCTCTGCTGGATACACTCTGCTTTGCACACTCTTGCTATCCCAAGTTTTTGTTGCATCATCCTGAAACCTGTCGCACAAGAAAAGATACACACAGTACACTGGAACTAAAATAAACACTGAACAAATGAGATTTTTATAGTTTGATTCTCTATTTGTCTCAGTTTTTTTTCTGTGTGTTTCTCTCATCATATTTCAGACTTGAACAGCCACGCCATAACCATACTGGTTTGCTGATCAGAACCAGCTGATTCTGATCAACCTCAACACAGTACAGTTTGACTGCTGTTTTTTCTCTCTCTAGGGTCACAAGACAAGATAAAGATCAAAAAGAAAATAGAAATACTTCAACAAAATCAAAAGCTGTGTGAATAAACAAAGTCAACAAAGAACAAGGTGAAGCATAACAATTCAAGCACAAGTGGCAACATATCAGGTAAACAATGATGAACGGTGTGACACCTTTCAAGTAAACATGGCCGAGCAACAACAATTTTGGTTCAGCATAACTCAAGTCAAATTGGTTCAATAGCAAGTTCAAGACTGGGTGAAGCAATGCATAATTTGCAAGCAAGGCTCATGGGAACAGCATATTACAATGATCATGAAAATGTCATCGCAAATGGAAGTAAACAAAACAATTCAAATGTAGCTCAAACACAATGGAGCATGTACATGCATAATTGTATGCAAGTAAACAAGTGTGCAAATGTGAGCATGGGTGGCCGAGCGAAAGTGCCAACATAGCAGCAAACATAGTGCTGCCCAAATAGTCGAGAAGTCAAAGTGGTCGAGGCAGCATGAAGTTAAAAGTGGTCAAGTCAAAGTGAAAACCAACATATCTCGACAAAAATAAAACAATGCAGCAAAACATATGTGTGTTGATCAAACACAACTCAAAGGCTCAAAACAGAGTTGGTCAGGGCAACCCAGGTACATACGTGAATGGTTCAGCATGAGTGGACAAGCATAACAATGTAATGTGTCGAGCAAGAGTAAATGGTGAACAGTGTACATGGTGCAAAACATGTGCATGGTGCAGCTATATATTTCGAGCAGCATGATAAGTGAATGAATGGACTTCATGTACATAAAGGATCATGCATACACAATATACAGCATCAAATAGGGAGAAGCAACACAAGTGCAGTTTTTTAATGTCAATGAACAGGTCAACTTCATATATGTCAAGCATTCAAAGTAGTATTGCAAGAAACTGTCGAGCTTATCATGTTTTTATTTCCAGAAATATGCAAATCTTTTTTAGTGGGTCATCCACATTTGAAATGGAAAGAAATAAAATTCACAATGCAAAATCATTCCAGGAATTCACATATGAATTTGTTTCTGTGCAATAAATCAATTCGACAGTTTTCCATGGAATTCAAGGCAGTTTTTCATTCAAGGCAACAAACTATTTTGGAAGGGACAAACAAATTTTCCAGAATTTAATGTCAGGCTTTAAATTCATTTCAGTAATTCCAGTTTTAGACTTGGCATCAATTTTTGGCAATAATCTATGAATTTGCCATTTTAACAAGTCAGAGAATTTTTTTTAAAGAGTCAAAATCGATTCTTTCCTGTTTTGATAAATATACTTTCAGAAATTCGTTCAAGGCATGATTAAATCAAGGCAGACGAGTTTGGTAAGTTCTTTTAAACCAAATTCATTATTCAAGGTAGAGAATTTCGAAATCACAAAGGAATTACAAGGAAACGCAAGCAATTTCATTCGAGAATTACAGAACCAAAAGGGCAAAGCAACAAAATCATCTCAAAGCCGTGGTTTACAAACTCAATCAAGGAAATCAAAGTGGAAAACCGAGCAAAATCAGCATCAAGTCTTTAATGCGAAATCAGAGAGCAAGGGTTTCAAAAACCCTATATAAACACACCATTCATCATCGACAAAGGACACAACAAAAAAAAAGAGGCAAATACACTCACAAAATTCAGAGAGTAGAAAGCGATTTTGGTCAGAAATTACTCACTGGTTTTGTCAGTCGAAACCTCAAATCAGAAATTCAGGGAGCCACCAGGAATCGATCTAGAACCTCAACGTGAATTGGAGTTTCAGAGATTACTCAAAACATCAAGTACAGAACCGATTTGGGAAGCCTCCAGAGAAACCCTAGAGAAATTTTCGAAGAGCCGCCATTATCAAATGAAAAGGGGGTCGTGCAAATAAAAGAAAGTGAGCCGATCAATTCTATACTTGGCTAAGCCAAGTCTTAGATAAAAGGGGGGTGCCTTTTAATTTGGTCTCTTCTTTTGAATCTTCTTTTGTAATTGTTTGATATTTTTTTTAAAAGGTTTCTTGTTTCAAGTTTCTCATAAAACCAGAATACAGATTACTGGATAGTAGTCTGGGAAAATCTGGTCTACGGTTAATAGACCAGTCTAGGATTTTAAGCTTAGGGTCAGACAGGAGCAGGAGTTGCAAGTTTGCATAGGATTGTAAGCGGGATCTGTTTGTATCTCCTAGTAGAAATCTTAGAAAGGCAGCAGTAGGCACAGTTTGCCGAAGCTGGGTATCTTTCTGTGTGATTTTTTCTTTGCTGCTTATCTTATATCTCTGAGTTTGTTTTATTTTTTGTTAAAACCCTATTCACCCCCCCCCCCTCTAGGGTTATTTTCGATCCTACAATTGGTATCAGAGCCTGGTTGTAACCCTAGAATCATGACTTCAATGAACAATGCCTTTTCTGAAGGTCAATCTATTGCTAGACCACCCATGTTCAATGGTGGTGATTATGCGTATTGGAAAGCCAGGATGAAAATCTATCTTGTGTCTGTTGATTATGATGTCTGGGATATCATTCAAACTGGATATAAACCTCCTACTGAAACTGTTAATGGAATTGTAACACCCAAACCAAAAAGTAGGTGGGATGCGAATGATAAGAAACTATACTCTATAGATTCTAAAGCTATGAATGCTCTGATTTGTGCTCTTGATAAAACAGAATATAACAGAATTTCTCATTGTAATACAGCCCAGGAAATTTGGCATACTCTGGAAGTCACACACGAAGGAACTTCTCAAGTTAAAGAATCCCGTCTTGCCATGTTCAGCAATGAATATGAAAACTTCATCATGCAGAAGGATGAGAGCATCAAGGACATGTATGGACGCTTCTCTGTGCTGGTCTACAATGCTAGAGCTCTTGGAAAGGTCTATACAGAAGTGGAACTTGTGAGAAAGATTTTGCGTGTTTTGCCAATGAACTTTGAAGCAAAAGTCACAGCTATTCAAGAATCTAAAGACCTGAGTAAGCTAAGCATGGAAGAGCTTATCGGGAATTTAATGACGTATGAAATGGAGCTAAAAGCAAGAGAAGATCGCAACAACTCAGATCTAAAGAAGAAGTCAATAGCTCTGTCCAACACCGTTACCAGTGATGGTGAAGATCCTATTGAACAGCTTGCCATGGCAGTCAGACAACTCACGAAGTGGAGAAAATTCAAACCTCGTAGAAATAAATCAAAGACCAACAATTCAGAAGACGAACCACTCTGCTACAACTGTCAAAAGCCGGGACACATAAAACCAAATTGTCCACTTCTCCAAAGAAACAAGAAGAAGAAGAAAGCTTTTGCTATAACTTGGGATGACGAGGAAGGAGAAGAAGATTCAGACAGCAGTGAGGAAGAAAGCAACCTGTGCTTCATGGCAAAGTCAGATCTAGAAGATGCCAACGAAGAAACCACTGAGGTATACAGTTATAACGATCTAGTTTTAATGTGTAAACATCTTTCTGAAATTATTGACACATTAGAATCTGAAGCAGAGAAACTGAAAGAAAAAAACCTTGATCTCATTCACAATAATAAGAAGCTGAAATCTGAACTTGAAAACATTTCAAAAAACAACAATCTAGATTGTGAAATTTGTAAGGCTGTGAATCTAGAACTCTCAACACTCAAGTGCACCGTGGAAAATCTTGAAAAAGTAAATTTGACTCTAAAAGAAGATGACACTAAAAGAAAGAACTACACTTCACTTGTGAACGAGAACACAATATTAAGAACGAGAGTTCAAGATCTTGAAGTTACTTTGAATAAATTCTCAATTGGTCAAACATCTTTTAACATGTTGCTTGGAAACCAACTATTTGCAAATAATAGAAAAGGACTTGGCTTTGGAAAGATACAAGAAAAAATGACTAAAATTGACAATGTTAAAAGTAAAGGTATCTTTCTCAAATGTGCAAAATGTGGAGAAATTGGTCACAGCCATGAAAACTGCAATAAGATTCAGAAGTTCAAAAAGGTTTGGGTTCCTAAATACTTGGCACACAATTATCATAATTGGAACACAAATAAAAGGAAAAATCAAATCTGGGTGCCAAAAGAATCTTATGATTATCATTTTTCTACTACTGATATGCTTGGACCTAGAAGATTCTCTGGGTCATCCTCTTCTCTGTACGTGTAGGTATGTTGGCTGGCTAAAGAGCAGCAGAAATGGTATTTGGATTCAGGTTGCTCCAGACATATGACAGGAGACAAAAGATTGTTCCTTAGCCTTGAAAAACATAAAGGTGGGAATGTGACTCTAGGTGACAACAGCAAATGTAAAATTATTGGTAAAGGAAAAGTAGGTAACAGTATTTTTGCCTTAACCGATGTCTTATATGTTGATAATCTATTTCACAATCTTATCTCTATCAGTCAACTCTGTGATAAAGGAATGAATGTTGTGTTTGATAGTAACGTTTGCAAAATCATAGAAATATCCTCTGGAAAGGTTGTTTTTACAGGGAAAAGAATTGGAAATGTCTACACACTCTCTTTCGACCTTTCCAGAGGATATTTTCAAACAGGCCTGATTGAAAATATATTGTTACTTTAAAAAAATTACTATATGATTTTGAGAGTTTGTCAGGTTTGAAAATTAACTTTCATATGAGCAGCGTGTACACTTTAGGGTGTAGCGATGATCTAAACAAGAAATGTGCTGAGCTCCTTAACTATAGAGCTGATAATTTCCCCCTCAACAACTAGGGCGTGTGCATTAGGCCAAAGAAATTGATGAAACAGGATTGGCAACCTCTTTTGACAAGGTTGATTTGAGACTTGCAAGGTGGAAAGGAAATTCTCCCTTGAAAGCTGGAAGGCTTGTGCTAGTGAACTCTGTGCTCTCTGCTATTCCACTTTATTGTTATCTTTTTTTTAATGTCCTAAATGGGTGATAGACAAAATTGATTCGGTAAGAAGAAATTTCTTTTGGACTGGCAATAAGGAGTTGAAGAAGTCCCGTTGCCTCATTTCTTGGAATCAGGTATGCAAGTTTAAAGATCAAGGGGGTTTAGGTACTCTTAATTTGAGGAACATGAATTCTTCACTTCTTTGCAAGTGGTTTCGGTTATGTTGAGCGACTAAAAAGTGTCCTGGAAAGAATGGATTGTTAGCACTTGTTACAATGGTAGATTTGATTGGGACAAAGATTACTCAAACTGTCCAGTTTTTTAGAGAGACATTATGGGCAACATTCATTGGCTTTAGATTGGCACTAACATTGTGGTTAATAGTGGTTATAATGTTTCTTTTTGGTATGATTGTTGGTTACTTTCTATTCCAATGAAGGTGAAGTTTGAGGATTTATTCAAGATTGCTTGTAATAAATACAACACAGTCAGGGAGATGTACAACATGGAGGCAACTAGCTTTAAGTAGAAACTTTCTTTTTGTAGATTTGTAACTAGTAAAGCATTTGTTCAATTGCATTGTTTGATTAGGCTGCTGGAGAATGTTAGTCTGAATGATGAGGACGATGAATTTATTTGGAAGTTTGGTGAGGATGGAAAGATTTTTAGTGTCAGAAGATTATATGGGGTGTTAAATTTTGCTGGTAGAAAATGCCTCGATTTTGAGTATATGTGGAGTTACAAATCATTTCTAGCCAAAGTTAAGATTCATATGTGGGTTACTATGTTTAATTGATTGAATACTACTAGTAGATTGAGAAGAAAAGGCATGAATATTTCTGATGGTTGTGTTTTTTGTGATGGGGATGTGGATGATTACTTGCATTTATTTGAGGACTGCAACTTTGCCTTTTACATTTGGACGAAATGCTTGGTTAATTTAGGCATTAACTTGGACTGGAGAGATTATATCAAAGATCAGTTTATCCTTTGGCATCACACTTATACTTCACTTAATGCTAACCTCAAACGCGATCTTTTTATTTTGCTGAACTTTTCTTTTACTTGGATTTTATGGCATGAAAGAAACTCAAGGAAATTCAAATTTAAGATGAAAACAGTTTAAAATATCATTCTCATCATCTTAGATTTGTTTACTATTGGGAAGGCATTAGTAAATGGAGTTTCGAGGATACCATTCTTGCTCGTGTGCATGACAAGGCAAGAGGAAGGGATGCTTCAATATGGCTTGGCTTCAACATGTTTGACTGTATTCGGTGGCTTCTTTTATGATGTTGTAAATGTAATATCTAATATCTAATATTCGCTGGTACTTTAGTCTGGATGGGTTCTTTATGTCTTTTTGGTTGTGGTTTGTATGCATGTTATTTGCATGGTTTCATGTTGCATGAAGTTTGTTTGGGGTGGTATGCCTTTTTGGATTTTTCATGTATATGTAATGTATATATCTGGATGTACGCTATAAACTTTTTGCTGGAACAAATATAGGCGCGAATCTGACGATTCACTACCCTTTGCGTCAAAAAATAAAATGAGTCTGAATCCAAGTTGATATGAAAAATCAAGAATCACAGCTGAGACCCTCCACCCTGCAAACCTGGGGGAAAGGAAGGAACAAAAAGAAAACAATCCAGGCCAGGCATACGTCTGGTGAGTTCTGGTAATTTCTAGCATGAGCATAAGTTAAGGAAGCATTATAAAGATGAATAGTTCTAAGGATTTAAGACATAAAGGTATAAAGCAGTAAACAAACTTAAGCACAAATAAAGATTAGATTCCCATTCATATCCAAGATTGTTGCACCAACTTACCAAAGATATAATAATTAGGCTTTATCTAATTTCAACCCATCGATCGGCTCTTATAACCACAATGTGATAACCTTTGTCAGCTATGGAACTTGGGGTTATCAAGCCCGATCCCATCAACTAAAAGGACCCAGTCATTAATGACATGCGTTACATTGGCCTATTTTTCCAAATCGGCACGATGCAAGATCATCGTCCCACTAGAACATGTCCGTACCTACCTTGTTTAAACCTTTTACTATCCAGTGCAGTAAAGTGTGCCCTTGCCTTTACCTAATGTGAGACCTCCATAGATGATAATAGGGATACTGCCTAATACGGATCCCCAACCAAATTTGCAATTGGCACAAGTCAACCCTAAACTTGGTCCTCATTTATTTTCCTATTAGGCCACTTAGATTCCCCTAATCAGCCCCACGCTGCCGAAACAGACCTAAACTACGAGCCACTTATTTCCTCAATCAACCCCATGCTGTAGGAACAGACTCCCATTACAATTTTATTATTTTATTAGGCATCTTAATTTTTCCAATCAGCCCCATGCTGCCGGAATGGACAACCAACGAGCTACTTATTTTCCTTAATCAGCTCCACGTTGCCAGAACGGACTCCACTATTCATTGCTTATTAATTTTATATTTAATTTAACTAACACAATTAAATTTATCAATAAGCCCAATATACCTCATGTTATATTCCTAGGTTGTATCAAACATTTCTAATTAATGTTTATCATTTTATACAATCTGAACCTACATTACTTAGCGTCCATCTAAGTTAACATATTCCAGTTTGCATGTTCTCCAATTATATATTAAGGTTTATCCCCAATTTATAGCCCAATACTGATTACAATATTTAACCAGTTCTAGCATTCCTAATAATCCCTTTTTATTCGTTTTCAACGTTATTCCTATTTAACACAAAATAACGACAAAGGCTTAGGCTCAACGCTAAAAGAAAAAGGGAAATGGTCTAGGCTACTCGAAAGGCCTAGACTCAAAAATAAATAAAACAAATGAAATAGGGTATATCCCAAACTATAAATAAAATCACAACAAAGAAGGGATAGGAGAAAGAGAATTACTTATCAATAGTAAATAACTGGAAAGAAATAGGTATAGACAGTAAATAAATTACAGTAATTTTATAGAAAAAATAAACGCAAAAATACTATAAATAACTGTGAACTTTAAACTTGCAAATTAAAAGTATTTAACTGTCTAAGTTTTCCTACACAAGTTACTAATCTAGAAATCATATAAAAATTCAGAGATCCAATGAAGAAACTTTCCCCTTGGCCTTTCTTATTCAACTGAACTTCGCCTCCAAAAGTATTTATAAAATAAATATTCAAAAGTATAGAACTTCTTTATCCCCATAAAAAGTTTTTTATTTGGCCTATCCTAATTTTGAGGATAGGCTTAGGGAAGAAGAAGAAAGAAAGAAATAATGAATGTGAAGAAATGAGAGAGACTTTGTTAGTCTATTTATAGGGTTTATTGGATATCCTCAACCATCCAAATTTAGGATTATATCTGGACCAACTACGTAACTAGACCAATCAGAAAGTGCCACATCAGGCTTAGGATCAAAATTGAACTAATTAAACCAAGCCAGCTCAGAATATAATGTTCGAACGATATATTATTTTCTGTGATACGCGTGTGCCAAGGCACGCTGTAATTACACACTGGGTCGACCCACACTCGCCCTATGTCGACCAAAGTGGGAGTGGGCCATCCTAGGTGGTACATTATATATATTATTATATATATATTTCCGATTTTTAGCTTACCTTTTTTAATTCATAACTTATTCATTTTAACTCTGTTTTGGGTAAATCAAATGTTTAATTTCATCAGAAAATTACAAAAGACCCAAATGCTACTAGTCTCGTTGTCCAATTTTGAAGTTTATTCTAGTTAATAATTAGTTTATTACCCTTTGCTATTTAACTATTGTTTATTAAAATTCAGTGTGTTACTATTGTATATAACAATATGATTTCCGTTTGATGATAACAAACATATATATTATTATAAATGTGTTTGCAATTGTACTATTATACTACATCACATACATAAATAAATATTTATATTTGAATAGAATAATACTTCTCAAGAATTTAAATATTCAAACAATATTTTATTTAAATATAAATATTTTATTTCAACATTTCAATAATACAATCTTCTAACTCCACTATTGTACATATCAGTGATTTATTATATTAAGTTTTCACTACAACACTTAGTGTTCACTTAGTGTTCACTCAGTTACATTTTAAGTGTCATATACGATTTCTTATACATTGCTCATCACTACATTTCTCTCGGTTCACTCATATACATTCATTCACTCACTGATGCTCATCTTGTCTTCTGTCTACTTCATTGTCAGTCCATTCCTCTACATACACATCACAGAAACACCCATAGTAAACTGGAACAATAATATATTTAATTTCTAGCAGATATAAAGTTATTTTAAATTTTATATCCCTTAGAATTCTGGTGTGTTTCTCATCATATTTCTTGGCTTGGTCTGATATGTATACATCTATCTATGTCTGACTGCTTGTGATATTCACATTGATTCACTGTAAATACCACAAGGCATACTGCATCTCTAGTGTTGATTGTCTGTCACTCAAATAGCTTACGTATATAAACTACACATGCACGATACATGTATACACATACATGTGTATGTATATACACATATTTTGTGCAGGTGCAATATGGTCAAACATCAGTGAATTCTCATGAACTAAGAAATTCAGTACATTACAAATAGGCAAGACATATCTTATATTTAGTGAAGCATGGAATAGATGTGATGCAACTCAAGATTTGCACAAGCCATAACTGAGAAATAAGCAACATGAACTTATACATGGCAACATATACACAAGACATAGCCGCATGTATATGGTGTAGCAAGAAAAATGTGTGCATACTTGTATCTACATAATGAGCAAGCTAGTAAAAATAGTTTGAGTACTAAGGCACATGGGTGCGTCTCAGAGTGGCAATACAAGTTAGCGCAAAAGCATGGTGCCAAAAACAGAAATAGACAGAGCAAGTATCCAGTGCATAGCAAAATGGAAACTGGAGCAATGAAGATGAAGTCCATACCAGTGTACACGTATGCTCAGGAGCAACTTAATGAACCTCAAGAAAACACAAAAAATACAAACATATATATATACATATAGTGCATATATATGTGTGTGTGTGTGTGTGTGAGCGTATGTGTGTATGTATGTATGTATGTATATATAAGAGTATCAATGACACAAGGATGACACAAGCACATTGATGCACAAGACAATATAATGGTCATGTAACGACTACAGGATTTTCGACCCCGAAAATTGACACAAAAACACCATATCGACTGTTCAAGCATCGAAAACACAGGAAGTTATTAGAAATAAATTAGAGGGTGAGATAAGAAAGAAAGAAATATTAGAATAGAAGAAGAAGAACTAACAACACAACACAAAGTCTCACATCATAGTAGAACAAAATATAATATAGAGATAGATCTTTATAGAGAGCTTTAAATAAAACTTACAATCATCAGAGTACATCAACGTATCTGGACAGTTATAATATCCTGTCCTTATATGCAACACATAGCGGAATAACAAACATATATCATACGTCTGGACTTCTCCAAAACGTCTCTAGATTTCACAGCATCTGATAACCTGAACCTGTATAACCCGGTCTAACTCGAGCATTAGAAACGCAGGATCGGTCTGGTGAACCAGAGTGAGAAAAACGCACTAAGTTGTATCACACAACTTAATTTTGAAAGTCAAAATCCTTTTGGAAGAAAAGGATAATCATAAGACCAAATCCACACATAAATAAGGATGGTTTTTACGTTATGATAACCTAAAACATTTTTGAAATCAATATCTTTTCTGATATTATGATAGTGTCTAAATACAAATAAATATCAATTTAACAGAACGCTCGCATCTCGCGCTCTACATATATAGTAAACAATCAAAATGGAGGGCTCTTATTAGAGAATGGATTTCCTGGCACACCTTTCCAATAATGAACCTCCGGAGATGAATACATTGGGGTTGAACTAGAACATATTGCAACCGAGGCTAAACATGACTGGCCCCTCACTTCGCTTGAGAGTACCAAATATATCATCACCACGACTGGGGGCCAACCAACCGAACCGATAGCATACATATAAAAATAAAATGGGATAATTGAAAGCATTTGACTTCTCCAGATCAGGCAATGATATACCCTTTTGATGGGTGCGACCCACACAGCCATGCAACCTACCCGATTTTATACCATTTCCTAGTTGATGAGGCTTGAGGTTATACTTACTTTTAGAACATCTGGCCACCATTCATTTTGAATGCCACATCGTCAAAACCATCAAATCACTAATTGATGTCCACAAATATACTCTGGGTGTAGACGAAGTGTGCCCTTCTTTGCCACCAGCTCGGTATGTTTGTAAAAATCAACGTACGTTGTTTTTAGGAAATACTCTATCACACACTTGTCCATACGAGTCATCCAGGAATAGGATGACCGAAGGCACTCTCCTATCACATCCTATATAGGTATCACCCCATAGATGGGTAACGAGTAGTCCTTGCAATCCGAATATTTCACTCACGACAGAATCATAGCCGAAATATCTCTGGCCGCTAAACCAGAGAAATTCAACAAATGATTCTTCCATTTATGAAGATCCACGGTCTTCAGTACTCCATCTTCAATCAACATCTTCACGCATTTGCTAGTCGGAATGGTTTTCGAATATAATTCGATCCCGTCTTTCCATACCAACAATTCTTATTGGCCAGATTTGATAGTCGGTTATTTAACTATCAAATAAATAATCATAGGAATGAAATGAGTTTATCGAATCAGTACTCGGAATTACTTGGCCTTTTTAATTAAACATATGTTAATTATATTCTTTAAATCTTCCAACATTTGGAGTTTATCTTTTATTTCTTATTATAAATAAGAATATTCTTAAAATCATTTCATTCACTTATAAAATTTTCAAACATAGCTTTTTATACCATTTACGGAAATCATAACTTATGTTTCCCTCAGTTATCTCTCGTTTATAAATTAATACCATTCTTGGATAATCGTGAAGTCATTCAAGTTGGGGTATTTTATTTACCTCTCAAACCTTGACCAACAACATTCATATCTTTATAATAGATAGAAGTTTATTAACCACACATTTTCCTTTGAACACTATATTTAAATCTCAACAACATTTACTTAATTAGTTATTAAGTAGTCTATTATTATACCTCTCTATTAATCTATAATAATCCTTTATAATGTTACATTCGATCTCCGATTCCATTATAAATAAAATCCTTTGTAAAATCTCTTTATAAATATTCTTTAATTTGTTTGGAACAACAATATTATATTTGTTTTTAAAATCACATATAGCTATCTTTAACAAATCTAATATAAATACCTTTACAAATCATATATAAATATCTTTATAAACCTTACATTTATCTCTTACAATTCTTATAATTGGCATCTCGTACGAATCCTTATATTTATTATTTTCAAAATGATTCAACTTATCATTTGTAACAAACGTTACAGATTTCATTCCAACCTTTCTATTTTTTTATATTATACATTTTCAAATTATTGCGACAACTTATGCGTTGTCTAAAATCACATAGTGATCTTTTTTAAAGATCTTTAGTTAATAAATCAAATAGTTTAATCTATTATTTACAATAATTGTTAAAAATTAATTTTTTTTCAAAACTCTTGCTTCATTTACAAATCCTATTTGTAAATTATTATCGACAGCTAATATTTTGATTACATTTCTAAACTCTAACTTCCATTTGCAAAATTGTTTGTAAGTCATTTACAACAACTTATATTCGTTGCCATTTCCAAGACCTTTTATTCAGCTTATACTCTTGCCTTTGATTAACATTCCGAACATCAGAATAATTCTCACTTAGTCATTTCATAACATTTTTCAATTTCTGAATTTCTTTTTCTAACTTCAAATATTAAGTAAATAGTTAATTTAAGCTATCGTATTCTCTTAAAATTCCTTTTATAACTTTGTTATAAAAACTCGGGTTTTAGTATATAACCCGTTCATAAATTCCTTTCACAATTTAATTTGATGCACTTCAACATCGATTACTTTTAAAACGAGTTCCAATTTAAAAGTAATCTCTTATATTATTATTAGTTAAAATAATAATTTACTTCATCACTAACTACTGTAGCAGTAGTTAATTTTTTTATTAACTAAAATAAATAGTAAATTTCTTTTTAAAATTTTATTAAAACTAAAACAAATATTCATTAAATTAATTCAAAACAAATTAATTTAATAATCAATCCCAGTTAAAACGGTCGACTTAGTCAAGTCAAATACGATTATCTCGTTAACCGATTTCAATTAGTTCTCACTTTAAATTAATTAATAATATAATTAATTTAAATAATCCCATTTAATTATTTCTTAAAAACAATTATTCAAAGTCTTAACCGTTAGGTTAATTTTCCACTCTCTTGCTTATAATCTGATAAATATCAGAATTTTCTTTATAAAATCATTTAAAAATTAAATATAAATTTAAATAATAAATAGTAAATATTTATTTTCTTTTAACAAACTTTATTCAAAATAAAAGATTTAAAGATCTATCTTTGGTTAAAAAAATAAATTTTATAACTTCACTTCCATTGATTTACCTGACGACAAATCAATATTTAGAAAATGATTGATTTATAAGCCCTATACTGCCAATTGCACAACCAATATTACCCTTTGGTTTTAACAAAACAAACGTTGAATTTCAGGTCAACGGTTATTGACCAAACCAATCATCTAATCAGAACAGTTCATATAATGATAATATGAAAATAAATATCATTAAATATATTTGAGGAATCCCATTGGATCCCTCCAACCTGTTCTTCTCTACATTAAAATAGATTATCTCACCCAAGATTATTCAATTCAATTCAGCAATGATTTTTATAATAGTCAATAATGACTATTTAATATCAACCAATTTACGCAACAGTTCAAGAAATTCATTAAATTAAACACGTTTGTTAATAAACATGACCAACAAGGTAAGTTACCTTCATTTGATCCAACCGTTAAAACAATGATTTGGTTTCACTGAAATGAAACAACGTTTAATTTCATGGGTTCAATCGATATATGAATATATAATTTACAACAACAAACAGTCAACCATTAGCAACCATAACACACAAAATAAAAACCTTATATAAAGTATAAGTGGGAAGAACTAAGTGAGTTTAACTCACTTTGATTTGATGCGTTGTGGTTCAGTTATAGTTAAATTAAACATTTGGTTTAATTTAACTTTAAATCCTATTGATTTCAATTCCGTCCAGATATATTCCATGACGCAGTGTTCGTCAAGGCAATTCCAACGGCACCTTGTTTGTCCAATTCTGATAAAACAGTAAAAAGATATAAATGTTGTAATATTAACACTTATTAATTATAATTAAATTTCCTTATTATTAATCATTAAATTTAATCGCTTAATTATCAATTTAATTACATTTGGCTAGTAGAAAATGACCAGGACCGACTTCTTTTTGTTCCCTCCTGGACTTTCCATCCCTTACATTAATTCAAAATTTAGCCTTTATGATTTAGTTAGAAAATTAAACCCCTCAAGTATATTTAAATTAACCAGTAAAACTTGATTTACTTCTAAATGCACTGGTTAACTGGCCGATAATGTTCCTTTCTATTCCTCACTGATGTTTATACTGCGTCTGCATTCTTAAGTTCTGCAAAAATTTTACAAACTATTATAAATTACGTGATTAATAACATTAATTAATTAACTTCTATAATTACACAAAATAAAACTAATTACTCTTTGCAATCCCGGACGATCAGACAAACTGCGGTCTTTGTGAAAACTGATAATTATTGCTCCTTATCCAAACTTTTGCTCCAGAACCCTTCACGCCTATACCAGAATCACGATTTTAATTGATTCTAACTAACTTGTTAAATATAATTAAGTACCTAGATTACTTCGTTATAGAAATTAACAGGTCGCGCTCCTTTTTCTGGAATCAACAGTTCGATCCTTTTACCCGGAACCGGTTTCAACACATACCCTACTCACGAAACAAACAAGCTCACTGCCACGCCACGTCCGATGATTGGACCTCCATCCATGATGACTGGGACTTGTGCCTATATTCCACCATCCTTTGCCCCCCAAACGTCTCTTCCCCATACTCCATCGATCGTCGGAAAAGTCACTCGAACGCTGGTCCCAAAGTCGCCCGATTCTGGCCTCCACAGGTCGTAAGAGCACATCGTCACCGTCCGCCATGGAGAGTTTGATGAGATTGGCATGTTTGATGTTGGAGAATTATTGAAAGGATGAGCGCTTTTCGAGATTTAGAGGAAAAGAACCCGTGGCTTTCTAGCTGTTAAGAATGTATGCGGCGGCGACAAAAAGGGTAACCATCAGAATGCAAAGAAAAGGGTTTGACCGCATGCGTTAAGGGTTATGTATCCATTACATAGAGAATGGAAAGTTTTTATTATTATGTTGAAACTTTATCATGAAGTGTCACGTTAAACTAACCACAATCGACTTCTGTTTTTCGGCAAAAATGCTATCCTAGCATAGAAAAATATTCTGGACCTAATAGCATAGAAAATATTCTGGACCTAATGGGACAGGTTTCGTCGAATTCCAAGATCGTTTGTGAAAAAGTGTGCTACCATTGGGATATATGGCTGAAGTTGTTATAACAGCTGATGGCGGAACTTAAGTTTTAATGGCGGAACCTCTCCCTTGCCATAAACCTTCTCTCTCTTTCTCTTATCATCTATCTTCATCAACTTCTCAAGCCTCATTTTTGAAGGCGTATTCTTCTCCTCTTGACACTGATTCACTACCCATCCATCACTTCCCTGGTGATCGCAATTATGTTCAAGCAAGTTCTCAAACTGTTGCCCCATCTCATATCCAACCACCACTTACTTACGCCCAAGTTGTGGCGTCAAGAGCTAGGCTTCCACATATCCTCCCTAAGACTTCTGCAGAACGTAAAAGAGTTGTTCCTCCATTCAAAACAGTCCAGGATACTCTGAAAATTTTGAAATCAGAAAGAAGATGCCTCAAGTGTGCCAATCGTGGACACGCGGAAAAGATGTGTAGAAATGCGGTAATATGCTATTATTGCTCATTCTTCGAGCATGCATGTTTGCAATATCCCGATAAAAACACATTAGCTTCTCGAGCCAAAAATGCTGCGTTGACATGTCCCAAGGCCGCGCGATCCTCGAACAGTCATTTGCCACCACGCCTGCAAAATCTGAACAGAAGGCCCCACAGGTCTAATCATATTTCCAATCGTTATCATAACCCTAAATCCACTAATTCAAAATATAATCCCTCCATTACCTCAAAAGAAAAATCACCCCCTTCTCCAGATCATTCATTCCCTATCCCTCAAAAATTTCCTCTTTTCTTAGAAATGGCAGACGCTTACCTATATTTAACCGCAACAATCATTGATGGTCTCTGGTCCATTGAAATGCTCTCACAAGTTCTAGCATTAACCTTTGGACATGAATATGTGTGGCCAATCTGGCATATCTCTGACAACTCCTTCCTTATTCATTTTCCTAATGCATACACCAAAGAGCAGGCCTTAATGCTTAAATTCTTGAACAATGAGGATGGAGGTGTTGTCTCGCTTCAACAAGCTAGTACTCATGAAGAAATTCGAGAACCCACTCTTAAAGCGGAAACATGGGCAAAAATTAGTGACTTTCCTGAGTTCCTTAAGCATAACACAAATGCCATTCGAGAAGCTTTAAAGCCGATGGGGAGATACATCCACTGTGATTTGTGCGATTGGTCTTTCATCGATCACCGCTTCCTTTATGTCAAGATGCAATTCTACGAAGGTATTACGACCCCCAATACTTTTATTGCTCACATTAACAACCGTGCAGTTAAACTGAAGGTGGATCGCTAGTCCCACGCTCATCCCTGCCAACGTCCGAAGATACTCCTCTTGGGGATTGATTATGAGCATGATGGTTTTATTTTTCAACCTATGGCGCAGCCCTGGAGCATATGGAATAAGATAGGTTTGATGTTATGTCTGATGAAGCTTTGAGACAGGTGCCGAAAATTCTGGATGATCATCAGCATAATCTAGCTCTCTTTGACCAATAGAATGTGGAAATGGCGATGCCTAGATGGTACCCATTGGCTGACATGGATCTTTCTACTCCCCTTCACCAGTAGTTGCCAACTCAACAAGCCCAAGATCAGCAACCTATAGCTCAACATGGTCAACTAGAAGGTCAAAATTCATCCTCTCCTCGCTTTTTGTCAGCGTCAGACAGAAGGAGTGTTCGGATCAACAGAGCTCTCTCACTGCCTCCTGGAACTTCGGGTAGCTATTTTGAACTTGTTGTTTTTTCTTCAGCTAATAAAGTTTTAAATAAAAAATTGGCAAAATATATGGGTGTTACTTTGCATGACAAACACTACATGGCCATGCAAACCCTAAAACAGCAGCGTACTAACCTCTCTAAATGAAGATAGTCACTTGGAATATCAGGGGTTTTGGGGACCCATCAAAAAAACATGCTGTCAGTCTCATCATTTCCCCACCTCATATCGATATCTTATTTTTACAAGAAACTAAACTCTCCAACCCACTTATCTCTCTCATTCGTAGAATTTGTGGACCCCTCTTATCTGGATGGACACAGGTTGATGCTTTAGACACTCGTGGCAGTTTGATCACTACTTGGAATGAGCACGTGTGGTCTTTTGAACATTCATTTTCTTCTCTATCAGTTTTACACGTGTCCCTTCGTCACATTTCTTCTAATAACATTTTCCACTTAACTAATATTTATGCACCCAACGATGCTCATGATAGAACTGTTACATGGCAATATTTTTATGACTTGTCTCAACATATTAATGACCCTTGGACTATTGGTGGTGATTTCAACACGACTCGATTCGTCGTTGATCGTAACTCTGGCAATGCATCTTCAGACTCTCCTCAATTTAACGCTTTTATCCAATCTTACTCCCTCATTGAACCACCGATCAGCAACCGTCGATATACCTGGTCAAACAGACGAGATTCCCCCTCTTTGGCTAAACTTGATCGTTTCTTCTTCAATCTTATATGGGATGATCTTTTTCCTTTGTCATTAGTGAATGGTCTAGCCACCACCATTTCTGATCATTGCCCAATCCTCCTTGATACATGCTCTAGTCCCCCTATCAATCGTCCATTCAGATTTGAAAGACTCTGGTTGCTTGAACCTTCCTTTGATAGCTTTATCATCCATAATTGGAATAAATTACCAAACCACCAATCTGCCTCTGTAAGGATGGTATGCAAGCTTCGTTCCTTAAGGAAATTAATTCGTCCATGGGCAAAAAATGTATGGAATTCCTTAAAAACTCGCATCTCTTCCACTCAAGATGCTATTCTCAACTTAAACATCATTGAGGAACAGCGTCCCTTGTCTGACTCTGAACGGTACAACCTGAAAGAGCATGAGTTAGAGTTAGAAAGATTAATCAAGCAAGAAGAACTTGGTTGGAAACAAAGATCAAAAGCTAATTGGATTAAGGAGGGAGATAAAAATACTGCCTTTTTTTCATAGAATTGCCAATGGACATCGTCGCTCCTCTTTCATTTCAGAAATCGTTCATGGAAACACCTCATTCACTGATTCTAAGAACATCTGCCATCTCCTCACTAATTATTATAGAAACATTCTTGGTTCACTTCCTCCATCTTCTCCTGATATAAACTGGCATCCTTTATACCGTAACCCGTCTCTGGTAATTATTGATCAACCTTTCTCTGAGGAGGAGATTTGGCAGGCCCTAAAAGAAATGGCGAATGATAAAGCCCCTGGGCCTGATGGGTTTGGCCCAGTCTTCTTCAAACACTTTTGGCTTACATTTAAAACAGATATCATTGAAATATGCTCTAAATTCTTTGCCAACCCCTCATCTATTGCCAAATTAAATTATGCGAATATCATTCTCATCCCCAAATTCACTAGTGCCAACACTTTGCATTCCTTCAGAGCCATTAGTCTTCTCAATACAACATTCAAAATTATCACTAAAATCTTAGCCATCAGACTTCAAAACCACATTGAATCACTGATTGACCCTGAAAAATCTGCATTTATCAAAGGTAGAAACATTCTTGATTGTGTTGCCTGTTAGACCAAAAAGTGGTTCTAACACCCAAATTGACTAAAATCAGACTAAAATAAGATCAAAAGTAAAATGGAGACACAGAATTTATAGTGGTTCGGCGTTGAAAAGCCTACGTCCACTTGTCAATCACTATTCTCGATGATAGAGTTGCAATTACAATGAGATATTCACTCAATTTCACTCACAACTCACATACATTCACTCAATTGTCTCAAAACAAATGTTGAAAGACGATTTGGATTATCCAGGAGTGTTGGAATTCGGTTTATGAAAGTGGTTGAACTCTCAAAGTGCCAAAAAGAAGATCCCTTTAATTGTCTCCAGGCAAGGTATTTATAGGTGAAAATTTGGTCAGAACCCGATCCGGATCGGAGCCACGTGTCTTCCATCCCATCGTCCTCGGGTTCGGATGGATTCTAGTGGTCATCGTGGGTAGGAACTAGTCATAACCGCTCCGAATAATCAGGCGATCATGGGGGAAAGTGATGTGGAATATGGGTTCGGATCGGAGGAGCGTGCAGAAGGGGTTCGGATCGGGGCATCCGATCCGACCCGAATTAAGCTGAAACTAAGTTCTTATCCATTTCGCTCTGCTCCGTCCTGACCTGGTAGTAGCTCGCCGATCTGATTGATGATAACTCTCCGATCCGACTGGTGATAGCTCTCCGATCCGAACAAAAATATCTCTCTGATCCGTACAGCAACATCTCTCCGATCCGATCCGCTATGATGCTTTCTAAGCTCTTCAACGCTTTACATCTCGACTTGGTGTTGCCCAGTTCACAAAGTGGGCTAACATTTTGCCCCTCAAAGGATGCTTCTGTTGGAGACGGAGCATGCTTTGATCATCATTGCATATCGCCTTCTAGGTAGTCTTTCCTTTGATTTTTCTTGTGCTTTCATCATCTTCTTCGAGTTTTAATTTAATTCACATGCTATGCTGAGATATGACACTCTGTTCGGCTCGGATTCCGACCTGAACGGATCCCCTTCTTCTTCTATTTCGCAATGGACTAGTGGGCCAATCTGCGTTACTGGGCTGTCGAGCCGGTCCGAACGGGGATACGAATAGTCACCTTGCTTTTATATAGGTCCAGCCTTCTTTTTCTTTCACTTTCTTTTTATTCTATCGTTTTGCAAGTTCTATTCTGCAACTCCAGAATTCAAAAGAGAAAAACTTTCTACAATTCTCATGCGAATCTCCAACTTATCCATCTTGGTAGGTTTAAATCCCTGATCGACTTCTTGATAATCGGTTTTAATTGAAATCTATGGTCAATTCGACCGATCTGGATGTGGTTTCCATGCTACAGCATCCTCTTCCTTCGTTATTGTCGTTGGTGGCTTCGTTGCTACTTCGAGGCATTGGGAGAGGGAGTTGTAGTTCGTTTGATCATGACTGGGGCGTTGGAGATGATATTGGGCCTAAAACTAAAGAAGAGGAAGAAGAAGATCACAGGGAGTCGGTTCGGGCGGTGGAGTATGGAAAGTTGAGAAAGGGAAAAAGAAAAGAAGTCCAGAAGATCGGATCGGGTCGGGGCAAGTAGAGAAAGGGAAAAAGAAAAGAAGTCCAGGAGGTCGGATCGGGTCGGGGCAAGTAGAGAAAGGGAAAAAGAAAAGAAGTCCAGAAGGTCGGATTGGGTCGGACTGTAAGATAAAGGAGGAGAGGCATGACTACATGATTCGACCCGAACCGTTAGGGGAATCTACTTCCGAGCCGATCCGATTTTGATTCCTGAGCTTCAATGTTTATCCGAGCCCAAAGCGAGGCTACGCCCCCGATCCGATCCCAATGAATGCTCCCGAACCGAACCGAAGGGCAGTCCATCTTAAGGCATAAAACTCGTTTAACTGGCCCAATCAACTCTTGGCATAATCTTCAACTTAACGGACAGTTAGGATAGTGCCTTGTGAACATAACTGGACATCAAGAACTGCTTTGATCCTTATTACTTTGCCAAAATTTTGCGTCGCACTTTCAAATATTAACTTTATATTTTCCGCATACACTGTTTACACTTTAGTTTGCACACATGCACGGGGGGATACGGGCTAATTTACTCTAACTTGTGCTATTGCTTCTTCAATAGTTTTATGACCATGAGACCCAGACGCTCTTCTAGAGTAGCTGAGAAGAAGGAGGCCCCGGAGACATCCAACAAAATTACTCTTGAGGACATATCTTCTCCCTCGGATCCAGAATGGAATGATGAGGGTTCAGACTACGAGGTTGGAAATCGCGAAAGCGACAATGTGTCTTCGGAGGGTGGAGTTTCCCTAGGTTGTGAAGAGGAAGGAGGGATTGGTGACGACCGAGCTCCTGATGAATTTGAATCTGCCGTCATATTGGAATCACCCCAAGACTCTGTTGAATCGACGATCGACAATGACAGACTTATCCGAATTTGTCTAAAATATGGGATACTAAAAAGGGACGCCCTGGTGCCCCGTCCCCACAACCCTTCATAAGGGTATATGGCAATTACTCGGTTGATGTGCATGGTCGGTGCTATCCCTCCATTTTCTCCTTTCATCGTCGATTTTCTAAGACAAATGCGGATTGCCCCCATGCAGCTGCACCCTAATTCTTATGCTTACTTTTACACCTTATATGTTGCGTACCGTGAGATCTTAGGCATAGTGCTCACTTTCGATGACGTTCATTTCTTCTACAACTTCAAGCATCGGACTCGAGAGACTCCTTCTTTCTGCTACTTTGAGTCTGTCCCTAAGAGGAAAATAATTCCAGTGCCATTCAGTAGTAAGGCTGGGGATTCTAGTCTGGAATGGTTTTATGTGAAGCGAAAACCAGGGTGTGCTAGGAGGTGGACGAAATCAAGTAAAGCACTGGTTTTCTAAATCTCGACTCTATACGTTTAAGCCATCGCCTTAACTCGTTTTTTTTTTGCAGTCGACAACCCAAGACAGATATCAGACCAAGTATTCTTTGACCGGAAGCACCAGCTCCTAAATGGCGATCAGAAGTTTTTAACTATTGATGAAGTCCTTAAGGACGAATATCTTCATTTTCATGGGTTGCTATCTGTTACTCGTATCATTGGTCATGGGACGGCTCCATATGTATATATTCCCCCAGTGGACGTAATCCCTGAAACGGGCGAAAGTTCGAGAGTTCCTACAGTGCTTCTTCAAGCTTCACCGTCTCCTTCTTCTACCCAAGATGATGAATTGGCTAACATGGCCGAAAAGCATCGCGAAGGGTATACTGTTCCCAAGGCAGCCATTTCTCCGGAAAGGTCAACGTCTTCCAAAGAGTCTCCGATCGATGCTTCTGAGGGAGATGTCCCTAGCACTGATGACCCACTATTTCAGGGTTTGGGGGATCTCCCCTTACCTGAAACCATTAACACTTCAGAGGATTTTAGGAAGAATCCTTTAGTTTTCACTTCTTCCGAAGAGACCACTCCTGCTAAGGCCAAAGCGCCCGCCCGTACTAGTCTAGCTTCGGACTCGGGTTGGTTGGGGGAAAAACACCACTTAGGACACGCTTTACACAATAACATTACAACTCATTGCATCTTTCTCTTTGTGAAAATATTGATTCTGAATTTCATTTGTCTTATTGTGCAGGCACGATGTCCCGATCTTACTATGATATCAGGAAATTCCGCCGCAGCATGTCTAACCCACCCTAAGATACTGAGTATGATCGCCGCGACGATCGCAGTAGGGAGGAGAGAAGGACCTATGAACCCTATCGCTCTCGAACCTCGCGTTCTCGCTCTCCTGTCCGGATGGACCCAGAGAGATATAAAGGTTACCAAGATCGTCGGGAAGAGGACAGGCCGCAACCAAAAGACTCAACCTCTTCTCAAGAAAAGCGCAGCAGGGAGAGGAGTCCGCCAAAAGATACCGAGTCGCGAAGCAAACGCAAGGTCTCTGCCAAACGGCCTAGAACAGATAAAGAGGCTATTGAATCCTCCACGCACAGGGATACTGAGCTGACGATCCCCGCCCCTCCACCACTAGATGCTGAAACTGCAGTTAAGCGGGCGTATCTGGAGGAGCAATTTCCCGAACATTACTTCGAAAACTTGACTTTTTTACCTGCTCTTGAGCCTATTTCTTCAAGGTGGGCAGATGAGGCCAAAGCAAAGATAGATGCGGTCGAGAGACAGTATTCTGAAATGTTCAAGTATTCACGCAACCTTTCCAGAATTATCCGTACTTTAATCACGAATGCTGACTCGATGCAAAAAACCGCTGAAGACGATGCAAAGGCCTTAAAGAATCTGGGAAAAGATTTGGAGGACACACAGGCCCAGCTTGCTGTTGCTCAACGGGATGCTACTAGCTTCAAACAACAATTTGAAGATATGCAAAATCGTTACCATGATTTGCTTGAATCCCATAATCAAGAGCGTTCTGAGTTAAAAAAGCAAGCCGAAGATGCTAAGTCAGATGCTGCTAAAATGCGCCTTGCTTACGTTGACCTTGAACGGAAAAATGCCGAGTTAGCAAAGAGGAATGCTGAGTTAGAAAAGAAAAATGCTGACTTGACTTCTAAGCTAATGGAGGCGGAGAACAGAGCTGCCCTAGCGGAGGGTAACGTTGAATGTGCTATCAAATCCGCTGAGGAGGCCCGCAAATAACTATCAGAGGCTGAGGGAGAGATACAGGGTTTCGGCGAATTAATGATTGAATTCTTTGCGCATATCATCCGCCGCCGGAACATTTCTTGGATTGAAGATTATCCATCTACTCTAGTCCAAGTATGGAGTCAGATCGTTGAGTGGGAGAAAGAGGAGCTCAAGGTTGATTCCATTGACGAGGACAAGCTAATGGAGAAATATTTAAGAGACGATGAGCCAGAATGCCTAGCTGAAGGGCGCCGCCTCATTGCTGCTGCTATGGACGAAGAGAGGCGGAGGACTAAGCAAAAGAACATTCCCGAGGCTGGTTCCTCTTCTACTGCCCCCGCAACTTCTGAAGTAGAGGGATATGATCCTGAAAACCCGGGGATCCCTCGAACAACTCTTTTATCCCCTATTCCCGAAATGGCATCGGAGACAGTAGTCACTCCAGCCGAGAAGTCTTCGGAAGGTATCTCTACATTTTCACCTCAATTCGTCAAGGCTATCTCTACCTTTCGCCATGTGATTGAGCAATCGATGAAAAACCCACTATTTTCTCCTAAGTTGATAACTGTTGCTTCTCACTCTGTAGGTATTGAGCCGTCCAGAAAGACAGACGTGTCCCAGGGAACCGCCTCTGGGGCGGAGCCTACGGAGAAGGCAAAAGGGGGAAAGGACAAGGCTGCTCCCATAGATTTGGGAGAAGGAAGCGAACCGTCTAAGGCTGACATTCCTCGTGATGACAAAATGATAGATGCCTTAAAGGATGATTGCGGCGATGGGGGACATGAGGAAGATCCCGAGGTGGCCATAGTCGGGGAGTCGAAAAGCGCTGATGATGTTACTTTAGCTGCACTGAAAGCTGACCAAGATAAACGCTTGCAGTTAAAAGCTGAAGACTTAGACCCTAAAAGCCTCAAGCCCCTCGCAGTTGTGGATGCGGGATCAAGGTTAGTTGTTAAGCTTTCAACTAGATCTATTGCAGAGGAACTCGCTAAAAAGTCTTCTCTTGATTCCAGCGCCCCGCCCTCCGGGAAGATGTCAACCGATTCCAGCACCTCAGCTTCAGGAAGGAAAAAATCAAAGCGCATCTTGACGGAGGCCGAAAAAGAGGCGAAGGATGCGGAGAAAGCCGCCAAGAAGTCCAAGCCTCCTTCGAAGTCTAAATAGTGGGCTGTCTTGCATTATTTTAGCATTTGGTTGAACAATAATTGTTGCTATAAGGTGGTCCTTGCACCTTCTTTTTGACTGTTTTCCTGTTGCAAATTCATTTATTTGTAAATAAAAAACAATTCATTTTCTGCAATGTCTGTTAGCCATTAGTTTTGCACTTATGTAAGAATGCATGTCTTGCTATAGCTGTGTAATGAAGTTATGGTGGGGGGAAATATGGGTATACATATATGCCCCCAGTCAATCTCAAAAAACTATTCAAGACTTAATCAAGTAGACTGAATGTCCCTGATTTTTCGACGGGATTGCATTCTCTGTGCCGTCAATGCCTGTCGTTTTTCTGGCATTTTTTAAACTCTCCTGTCTTATACTCAGGTTAGAGTTCTTACTGAGGCGGTCTCTTGTCTGGGTGCACCTTCACGCCTCAGAGGACGTCGTCTTCCCGTCCTTTATACTCTCTCTCAATTCTCGAGAGTTAGAGTTAAGAATGTCGTCTTCCCATTCTTTTATGTCTTATCGCACAAATAGTCGTTGTGCTTTTCCTTACGTATAAACTGTTTTCAACCTTTCAGGTTTTAAATCATCTTATATTCCATAATCGCAACAGAATAGTAGATGAAGGTATATATATAATGCATGAAAGTAAATGACACACGATATTTTTATAGTGGTTCGGCTAAGTCGTAGCCTACATCCACTTTATAGTTCTTTATTCATATCATCGGACTTTCCTAAGGCAAGTCGTGCCTTTTTACAGAGTTCATAAGAAAAATAGCAAAGAGTTCAACATTTCTAATCCAAATATCGCATCAAGCGTTGGGCATTCCATGCCCTAGGTACCTCTTCGCCATCTACGGTCGTTAACTTGAAGGTTCCTATTTCAAGTTTCCGTTGGATGACAAAGGGTCCTTCCCACTTTGGACCGAGGTGAGGAAGGGATGGAAAGACTCTCTTTAGCACCAAATCTCCTGGTTCAAAAGTCCTAAGGCGAACTTTTTTGTCGTAATAGCATGCCATCTGACGTCGATGTCTTGCCGCGCGCAAATCTGCTTCGTCCCTTTTTTCTTCGATTTCATCAAGAGACTCGAGTAAGAGCGCCCGATTCGTCATCGGGTCATAATACGTCACCCGGTGAGAAGGAACCTCAAGCTCTACTGGAATTACTGCTTCTGAACCAAAAGAGAGAGAGAAAGGGGTATGACCAGTAGCTGTATTAAATGTTGTTCGATATGCCCACAAAGCTAAGGGCAATTCGTCAACCCATTTTGCCTTTGCGCGCTCTAACCATTTCTTGAGGATGGATTTTATAACTTTGTTTATTGCTTCTACTTGCCCGTTTGACTGCGGATAGGCAACTGCAGTATACCGTTTGTCGATCTTATATTTCTGGCAGAAATTTCTGAAGTCAGCACCATCGAACTGGGTTCCGTTATCAGTTATAATGGTCCTTGGGATCCCGAATCGGCATATAATATTTCTAACCACAAAACTTATCACCTTTCTTGCCGTGATCTTGGTTAGGGGCTCAGCTTCCACCCACTTCGTAAAATAGTCCACAGCGACTATTGCATATTTCGCTCCTCCTTTAGCAATTCGTAAAACTCCGATGATATCAATGCCCCACATGGCAAAAGGCCAAGGACTCACCATCGATTTGAGATGGGTCGACAGTGCTCTGGGGACTTTGGCAAATCTCTGGTACTTATCGCAGCGTCGTGAATAATCAGCTGCATCTTTATTAATTGTGGGCCAGAAGTATCCATACCGCAATATCTTTTTCGCTAAATTCTGACCTCCTGTATGATCTCCACACTCACCTTCATGTACTTCTCTTAGTACACGTTTGATGTCGTTGTGTGCTATACATCGTAACGGGGGCATAGAAAATCCTTGTCTATAAAGAGTATCATCTTGAAGAATGTATCTGGTAACCTTGCGAACTACAGCCCGTCTCTCACTCTTCTTTGATGGGAGTGTCCCATTCTTAAGGAAGTTCTTAATTGGGGTCATCCACGACTCCTTCTCCGGTTCCGCTTCGAAAGCGAACTCAATTTCCATCGACTCAAAGCTTGGCGATTCCAACGTTTCAATTGGAATTTTTTCAGTTTCTTCCGGGTTGTCGGAACTAGCTAGCTTTGCCAGCCTGTCTGCCTTCTAGTTTTCGGCTCTTGGGATATGTGTTATGCTGTACCGTTCCAGGTTACTCAACAGCTTTTCCACTTTCCCGAGGTAGGCAATGAGTCGAGGTCCCCGAGCCACAAACTCCTTTCGCACTTGGCAAACTACGATTTTGGAGTCGTAGAATATGTCCAACGTTTTTATTCCGAGGTCTTTAGCAAGCCTCAAACCGGCAATCAGGGCTTCATATTCAGAATCATTGTTAGTCGCCGAAAATTCTAATCGTAGAGTGTAATATAACGACCGTCCTTCAGGAGTGACTAAGACGATTCCAGCTCCGGACCTTCGGTCATTCTTGGCTCCGTCAGTGTATAGCTTCCATGGATCTAATTTTAACTCATCTTCGGACTTGACCACTTTGTCATCGATTATTTCCTCCTCTGGGATTGTGAACTCTGTTATAAAGTCAGCCAGAGCCTGCCCCCTGATCGACCTCCGCGGCTGAAAATTTAAATCAAACTGACTTAATTCAATATTCCATTTGATCAATCGTCCCGATGCTTCGGGTCTCTGCAACACCTGCCTTAGAGGTTGGTCAGTGTATATGGTTATTGGGTGAGCTTGGAAATAGTGACGAAGTTTTCGGGAGGCGATTAGGAGGCTGTAAGCGAGCTTCTCAATCTTTGGGTAGTTGCGTTCTGCCGCTGCGAATTTCTTGCTTACATAATATACTGGTCTTTACACTTTGTCTTCTTCTCGAACCAAGGCTGTGCTAACAGCGTGAGCCGAAACTGCCAAGTAAACAAATAACTCTTCGTGATCCACTGGCTTTGACAAAATCGGCGGTTTTTCTAGCAATTCCAATAAATTTCGAAAGGCCTCAACACAATCCGGAGTCCACACAAAGTTCTTCTTTCCCCTTTTAATCAAATCAAAAAATGGGACACATTTGTCCGTGGCTTTGGAGATGAACCTGCTCAACGCGGCTACTTTCCCCGCAAGACTTTGGACATCTTTAATCCTCCTCGGTTCTTCAATGTTTCTTATCGCTGCTATTTGGCTGGGATTGATTTCAATCCCTCGGGAGCTCACAATGAAGCCTAGAAACTTTCCCGATGCCACTCCAAATGAACATTTCAAAGGATTCAACTTCATCTGATACTTTCGCAGGATACCGAACATTTCTGCCAAGTCCTGCGTATGGCTGGAGGACTGTTTCGATTTGACAAGCATATCATCCACATAAACTTCCATAGTCTTCCCTATTTGATTATAAAACATCCTGTTCACCAAGCGCTGATAAGTGGCTCCATCGTTTTTCAATCCGAACGGCACGACCACGTAACAGTATAACCCCAAATTCGTAATGAAGCTCGTGTGTTCTTGATCTGGCACGTGCATAGGAATTTTGTTGTACCCGGAATATGCGTCCATGAAAGAAAGAAGTTCGTGTCCCACTGTCGAATTTACAAGCTGGTCAATCCTGGGAAGTGGGAAACTATCTTTCGGGCAAGCTTTGTTCAAATTTGAAAAATCAATGCAAGTCCGCCACTTTCCATTCGGCTTCTTTACTAAGACGGGATTCGATATCCAGTCGGGATATGTCGAATCTCTAATAAATATGTTCTGTTTCAGCTTCTCCACTTCTTCCTTCAGAGCGGCCGACCTCTTTGGGCCCAGCATACGTCTCTTTTGCTTTACAGGCGGGTGTTTCGGGTTTACATTTAGTGAATGACTTATGACAGATGGCGATATCCCACACATGTCGGCGTGGGTCCAGGCAAACACGTCCAAGTTTGCCTTCAGGAAGTCAGTTAGCTCTTTGGCCCAACGTGGATCCAACTGGGATCCAATCTTCAAAACTCTTGTTAGATCAGCTTCATCAATGGGAATGTCCACTGTCGCTTCATTAGGAGTTGCATTTCTAGTCTCTGGTTCCTCGTCTTTTCTGGGATCCAGGTCTTCAAGCGTTCCTTTGGGCAACTCCTTCGGGGTCGATCCCTCTAATTGCTATGCCGAGCCCTCCTTTGGAGGAGGCGAGGCACCTTTACTCTCGATGTTAAGTCCCTTCATCAACATCTTTAATTCGGCAACATAGCAGGCCCGTCCGGAGACTTGATCTCCTCTCACTACTCCGGTTCCGGCTTCAGTTGGGAACTTAAGCAATAAACACCAAGGGGCGATGCAAGCCCTGAACTCGGCAAGGGTAGGCCTTCCCAGGAATGCATTATAAGGCGAATCTACATCCAATACTACGAACTGAAGCATCCGTACTCTTCGGCGTTCTCCTTGCCCCAAGGTTATGGGCAATTCTATGTACCCCATTGGAGCTGTCGATGCTCCGTTGAAGCCTCGGATCCAACCTTCGCATGGCTTCAAATCTTCAGATTCAAGCTTCATCTGATCGAATGACTTTTTAAATAAAATATTAACAGAGCTTCCATTGTCTACTAACACCTTATGAACCAATGTCGGCCCAATGGTGGTGGTAATTACCAACGGATCGTTGGTGGGTGACTGGATCCCGGTATTATCTCTGCTACGGAATACCACGTCGTCAAACATTGTCTTCTGTTGCTTTATGGGGGCGATATCTTCCAAATCATCACATTCATCCACATCTACGTGCTTAGCTGCATTTACAAATTGATCCATTGCTCTAAAACTGTGGATCGCTGGGTGGGGGTCCACCCACTATGGAGTTGATAACAATTCCTTTGCCTTTCTACTGCGCTGTAGGCTTGGGAGCAGATTGGATCTGTTTTGGAGCCTGTTCTCCTTGCCCCCTGTCTCTCGGGGCAACCTTATATTCATCCAATTTCCCTTCGCGCAGCAGCTTCTCAATCACGTCTCTCAAATGTCGACATTCATTGGTTAAATGCCCATGAGTTCCATGAAACAAACAAAACTTTCCAGTTGCCATTTCTTTCTCCGTTGAGTCGCGAGGTGGCGGTCTTATATATTGCAAAACATTGTATGTATCCAAGTAAATGTTCTCCAGAGTGTCATTCAATGGTGTATAATTCTCATAAGTCTGGAACCGGGGTCTTTTGTTAGGATCACTTCCCCTATTTCTATTTCTTCTGTTACCATTCGCGTTACGGTTGTTGTTGTTTCCCCCGTTTCCATTATTGTCATTTCCACTCTTGTTTCCCACATTCACCTCAACTTTTCCGGAACTTTCTCCGGACTGCTTCACGGCGACATTACTCTGCACATTTTCTTTTGAAGCCGCTCCAGACTTTCTTTTTCGATTTTCCCTGGCCTCCTCTCGTCTTAACTGAATATCGGCCTTTTCTTAGAATAACTCTCTGAGGTGGCTTCCCAGAAAGGTAATCTCCAAACTCGGAGTCAGGATCGACTCCTTCCATCAAAGCCATCAAGATGGTGGGCTCGTGCGGGTCACTAACTTCAGTCACAGCTAAGTTGAAACGGTCGAGATATGACCTCAAAGACTCTCCCGGCGACTGCTTAATTCTTGATAATTCAATAACATTTTTAGACTTTCGGGTATGGAGTCGGAACTGATTCATAAAACGTTCGCTCAATTCCCTATAATTCGATATCGAACGAGGGGGAATTCGGGTAAACCATAGCAGCGCCACATCTTCTAAATAGATCGGGAATGCTTTACACTTCACTGCGTCAGGGGCAGCAGCAGCATTCATGAGCCATGAGTATCGCATCAAATGCTGTCCCGGATCGGTTCTCCCATTGTACTTGTCCATCTGCGACAGGTTAAAACATCGGGGAAATTGAAAGTTGGGATGTCATCAGTGAAAGGAGTATGGCTTCGCTCAATGCCATAATCTTCATTGGTATAGTTCCGGCTTTCGGACATAATCTGGCGTACCATTGCCCATACGTCAGCATTAGTCAGGGGTCATTTAGGCTCCCTGGCCCTGGTATCCGGGTTCCTTCTGGGCTCTTGTTCAGGAGATGCCCTTCTTCTGATGTTTGGGTTTCCTCTGGGCTCTTGCTCAGGAGACGCCCTTCTTCTTTGAGCTGCTTCTGCTCTGCTTCGTTCCCTATGCTCCCGGTCGATCTCGGGAGGAAGGGGCTGAAGCATCTGCCCCTGAGTGGGATTGGAAAGGTTAGGGTCTCTAGGTAATACATGGGATCCCTGCATCGGTAACAACATAGGCTCTCTCAAGCTTGGATCATTGGGTCCTAATACTCGTGCAACATCCTCGCGGGACCCCAAAGATCAGAACGTCAGCTGCTCCAAATTCTGAGGTCGTTCGAGCGGCCTTCTTTCACGGGGCCGTTCTTCCTCGGAAGAAGAAGACTGATCCATTGGTGTGTGGCGAACCGGGGATGGGGTTCCCTGTCTACAGAGTTCGCTAATTTCCCTGCTCATGAGTCTAATGTTTTCTTGCATCATGAGATTGGTGCGCTCGTGGATTTTCATAGCCTCCCTAGTACTCTCAAGCATGTCAAGTAGGCGCGAGAAATCTCCTTGAGTAATAGGCGTGGATGGATTGACCTGATCATTGACCCTGGTGGCTGGAGTCGGAGCATTTGGCGGGCTCGAGTAGAGGTTCCAACATCACCAAGTGTCGGGTCAGTTCAGAGATTTGCAATCGGTTCGGGTCGGAGCTGGGAGACCTGTTCGGGTCCGTGTAGTGCGAGTTGCTCGGGACGGTTCAGATTGGGGGAGTGCACTGCTTCAGATTCTCCTACCCGGATCGGATCGGAGCTCTCCCCTTGAGTGCGGTTCGGATTTCCTGTATCAGTTCGTTCCACTGCCGAGCTCTGCCCACGAGACCTTGTCACAACCGCATTTTGCTGATCTTCACCAACTCCGTTCCCTCGACTAGTTTGAACTTCCTTGCCTTTTCCTTTGGCCATAGTTTTTCAACAATCAATCAACAAATATTCAGGAGCGTCGAAACTTGAGGATTAACTTCTTTGAACTCAACGGTCCAAAAAGTAGAACGATAATCCCGAAAAATAGAGAATTCAGATGTTCTCAGTGAAAGCACCAAAATGTTAGACCAAAAAGTGGTTGTAACACCCAAATTGACTAAAATCAGACTAAAATAAGATCAAAAGTAAAATGGAGACACATAATTTATAGTGGTTCGGCATTGAAAAGCCTACGTCCACTTGTCAATCACCATTCTCGATGATAGAGTTGCAATTACAATGAGATATTCACTCAATTTCACTCATAACTCACATACATTCACTCAATTGTCTTAAAACAAATGTTGAAAGACGATTTGGATTATCCGGGAGTGTTGGAATTCGGTTTATGAAAGTGGTTGAACTCTCAAAGTGCCAAAAAGAAGATCCCTTTAATTGTCTCCAGGCAAGGTATTTATAGGTGAAAATTTGGTCAGAACCCGATTCGGATCGGAGCCACGTGTCTTCCATCCCATCGTCCTCGGGTTCGGATGGATTCTAGTGCTGACAGCGCATCAGAGTAGTGGTCATCGTGGGTAGGAACTAGTCATAACTGCTCCGAATAATCAGGCGATCATGGGGGAAAGTGATGTGGAATATGGGTTCGGATCGGAGGAGCGTGCAGAAGGGGTTCAGATCGGGGCATCCGATCCGACCCGAATTAAGCTGAAACTAAGTTCTTATCCATTTAGCTCTGCTCCGTCCCGACCTGGTAGTAGCTCGCCGATCTGATTGATGATAACTCTCCGATCCGACTGGTGATAGCTCTCCGACCCGAACAGCAATATCTCTCTGATCCGAACAGCAACATCTCTCCGATCTGATCTGCTATGATGCTTTCTAAGCTCTTCAACGCTTTACATCTCGACTTTGTGTTGCCCAGTTCACAAAGTGGGCTAACATTGCCGCTACCCAAGAAGTAATTTCCTTTTGCCATAATTCAAACACCCTAGGTATTCTACTCAAACTTGACTTTTCAAAAGCATTTGACTCAATTAGCTGGGACTTTATAATCTCTCTTATGTCCCATAGAGGTTTCCCATTGAGATGGTGTAATTGGATCAATGCAATTCTTCACACTAGCATCTCTACAGTATTCATTAATGGAGAATTCGGTGGCAAAATTAAATCTAGAAGAGGATTAAGACAAGGGGACCCTCTCTCTCCCCTCATTTTGTTTTAATTGCAGATGTTTTTAATCAAATGATTAAGCAATCAGTATCTCAGAACATATTCTCTGGCATCTCACTCCCAAACTCAAATGTTCATACATCATGCTTATAATTTGCAGACGATACTATTCTCTTAACCCCTCCAACACCCTCTAACATCCACTGCCTCAAAATACTCCTCTACACTTTTGGAATGATTTCAGGATTATCCATCAACTTCAATAAAAGCTCTATTATAACGTTGGGCAATTGCACTCACCCGGGTCCTAGAATTACTGAGCGTCTCAATTGCAAACTGGATTCATTCCCAATCACATACTTAGGCATTCCACTTCGTCCTACCAAACTTCACAGATTTGACTGGCTACCTCTCATTTCCAAAATTGAAAATAGACTTGCAAGTTGGAAAGCCAATTTATTATCATTAGCGGGCCGCCTTGTCTTGGTCAAACATGTTCTCACTTCACTTCCAACCTGCTGGATGTCCTTCCACAAACTCCCAGCTTGGGTAATCAACAAAATTGATTCAATTCGAAGCTCTTTCCTCTGGAATGGGGGTAAATTGAAAAAGCTAATCAATTGGCAAACTGTTTGCCTTCCGTTGAACCATGGAGGACTTGGAATTCACAGCCTCTTTATCTTCAACATGGCGCTTCTAGCTAAATGGCTTTGGTACTGCCTTACCCCAGGACAATTTATTTGTAAAGACTGGATACTTCACAGACTGTATCAAGCTAACCCCTTCTTCATCCTTCACTTCAGCCCTTCTTTTAATCCATCGCCTTTCTGGAAAGGAGTATTATCCACCATTCCCAGATTAAAATCTCTCTTTCACGTTATAGTCAATAATGGAAACTCTTGCTTATTTTGGATGGACATTTGGAACGAACAGATCCCCTTCTCCTCCCTTTTTCCAAACTTGGCATTATCAAACCAATTTAATCCCCTGTTAGTTGCTTCAGCACATTCTATGGGCCCATTCGGCTTTTTACCTTCCACCTATTTTGGGCTAGAAACGATTAATGAGCTTGTGTGCACTGATCATATCCGTAACTCAACCCAATTCAACCCTGATCCTGATAGATTTATTTGGGCCTTGGGCCCCAACTTCTCTGTAGCGGCCTGTTATAAGTTCCTTATTCACCCATGTAGGTGCTTCACTTTCGCTCGGGTCTGGAATTGTCATCTTCCTCCCCACATTATCTTCTTTCAATGGCTACTCATTCATAACCGCATCAACACAAAAGATCGTATTTATCGCTTCAACAACAATATCAATCCTATTTGTGTCCTCTGTAACTTTCATAATGAATCTCTCACTCACCTCTTTTTTGAATGCGATTTCTCCTATGCGGTTTGGGTTGCAATCAGCTCCTTCCTTCTTGGTTTTATCCCCTCGATTCACTCATTTTTTAAATATTGGCAGCACAACCCCCAGACCCTACATTGGATTCTTTAGTGGCTCTCTTTGCCTGGAGTATCTGGTTGGAACGAAACGCTCATATCTTCGGCAGACCAAAGAAATTTCTGTTGGGTATTTGTCATCACATCTTGCATCTTTTTGACTCTTGGACAGGATCGGCCAGGCATGCTCGTTTCAGGCTAACTCTGCCTATGCCTCATTCGCCTGGTTCACAAGAGAGTAGCACCCATATCCCGCTCTGATCGGCACAATGCACTTATGCTACCTGCTTTACTTTATTTTGGCTTGTAATCTAATAAGATATGGTATGCTCTGATCTATCTGATGTATAATTTTGCGTTGTAGTAAGCTGGTACTATATAATTTGGCCTTCTTGGCGGAACTTTATGCCACTAGTTGGGCTTGTCAATCAGATATTTATCTAACTAATTATTATGCGTAACCGGCTGTGTAATGCCATGCTAAACACCCGTCTTCCTAAAAAAAAGATCGTTTGTGAAAATTCCTTTATAAATCATAGGCTAAAAATCAAGCATTTAAAATTCCCACGATTATAGAATAAATCCAATCAACTTGAAACTTTGAAATTATACTAGACCTTTTCCTTATGGATCCAATGAAATTTGTTTCGTTAAATTTGGAGATCGTTTGGTCAATCGTTTATTCCTTTAAAGTTACCACTGTCAAATAATATAACCAATTAAATAAAAACAAGAGCATTTGATGCTGCCACGATCATATGGTAAGTCTCATTGACATGAAAATTAGAAATCTTACACTAATTAATTAATACAAATCCAACGGCACCAGTTTCGTCGCATTCCGAGACTGTTTCCTGGTACTCTATTTTTATACGCACAACAATGCTATTTTGGAAACCAAATTACCCGGTCTCCAAAAATAAGAAACTATATATCTATCCTGACTCTAAACGTCAATACGAATTCAACAGAATTGGTTTTGTGGCTTAACTCGATCATCTACTCAACTTGTACACAAATATCCCTATACTAAATTAAATTAATCTAATTACGCGCTATAGAAAATGATTGGGCGTTTACGGCTGCCATTGTCACATACGGCATCGGTTTGCCACAAAATTTAACACTGTACAATAATTTAATATTACGGTTGCAATGAAAGTAATTTCATAAAAAACTGAGCCCATTTGAAAAATCGCTATTTTAATGTCTTTTAATAATATTAATAAAATATTATTAAATTCTAGAATAATCAAATAAAATAATAAAAAATTATTATCACTGTAAATACCCAACTGGAGATATCAAATAACTTCAAATATAAATTATACAACTCAATATCATCAATTTCGAGTTAAACGATGTCCAAATTATATTAAAACCCTTTAAAATATATTAAATAATCATTATAATTTAATGATGATTTCCACGGTGACTATTTTAAAGTTTGATTTGGACATAACTAACAATCTATAACACGAAATCTGTATTTTTCTCTTTCATATGAAAATTATAATCAATAAGATTCCGATGTTCCTTGTTTCACAGAAATTCGGCTTAAAATGAATTCTGTATATTCAATTGAAGTTCAAAACTCAATATTGCGAACTACCACGCCGTTACGAGCTTGATTTAAATTATATATAAATTATAACGTTCAAGCATCATTTTATAAATGATTTCAATGTTAAAATCCATTGATATTACAAACATATTATTTAAAATAATAAATTAAATTAAATATTTGACTACCAAAAATACGAGACATTACAGATCAGTGTACAAGCAGACTCACAAACAGGGCAGCTGATATACATATATACACATACATTTATGTGTGTGCATATATGTATTAATTGCATATACAAGTCACGAATACTTCTAGCCACAAGTAAACTTTCATTGCCATAGCCACGCTCAAATGTTTTCGGTGAAAAGGGTTGTTTTTTTCCTTTTAGATTCACTGATTGAAAATGAAGAAAGATTTTAATTCTGCATGAGTTAAATCTGGTAACAAGTTTTTATTTCTAGAAATCAAATTTGGGTATTAACAGAAGGTTGTAAAATCAGGCAAGGTTCATTAGCATATACGGGAAAGAATTCATCAACAAATTCGAAGACCAGATTTTAGGCAAGAAATCAATTAAATTGTTTCCAAGAATCAACAGTGGATCAATGACCTTAAAATCATTCCAGGAATGGATACTGTTACATGTTCAAAAGTGCCAAGAAGACCATTAAATCATTTCTTGAAATAACTCAGGGTTTCATGACAACTAATCAAACAATCACACAAAAATCATGCAACAGTCAGACCAAATCATATTCGTGAAATCAGAGAAGCATTAGGGTCTTTATACCCTATAAATATCTATTCATTATAGGCATGAATGTATCAAAACCAAAGCAACAAATTCGAGAAAAAAGAAAAATCAAACCAGAATACTCACAAGGTTTTGATTCTAAGCCAACCTTATATCGAACGACAAGGAGCATAAATCAATCGAGAGATAACAGAGAAGAAATGCATTAACATTACACGCTCGCGATTTGGGGATAAACAAAAACCCTAATTTATTGACAGGATTGCATTGAAGGATGAACGAGAAGTCATTTTTCAAGTGACATAAAAAAAGAGGTCGGCAATTTTTTACACTAGGGGTTTTTGTTCATTGCTTTATTTATTTGGTGTATTTCTTTTTGTAACCAATCCTTACAGTTTTCTATTTTACTCTAAACTAGGGTTTATGAGTTATGGATTTTGAAATTCGGGGAAAATCTAATCTTAGGGATAAAGATCATTCTAGAGTTTTGAGCGTAAGATTAGAACAGTTGGAGCGGGTGTCGCGAGTTTAAAAGGATTTTGTAAGCGTAGAGATTGTTGTATAGAATCTTGGGAATGCAGCAGTAGGCAGGGGTTTGCCGAAGATGGGTAAAATCTGCGTCATTTACTTTCTGCAATTATTTCCTCTGCTGCATTCTGTGCTATGATATTTTTAACATCTTGTAAAACTCCAATAACCCTTATTCACCCCCTTTAGGGTTAATCTAGATCCAACAAGTGGTATCAGAGCAAGTTTTTATTAACTCTAAAGTCATGGTGTTCCCTAGTTGTCAATCCAACGAGAGTCGGTCCGGTCGTATTCCAACTATTTTTGATGATACAGATTTTTTTTTTAATTGGAATTCAGAAATGGAATCCTATTTAAAATTTGTTAATATTAAATGTTGGGATATTATTATCAATGGATATGATATGGTTGATAGGAATGATATTATGTTTAATTCTTATGCTACACATATGTTATATTCTTATATTGATGATAACTAATATAGCCTTATCTCCCATTTTTTAACTTCACAGGAAATCTGGAAAACTCTCAATATGTTGTATGGAAGAAAGGACAACAACTGTTTAAAACCATAGAATGTCAACTCAGATTTAGTTTTGTGCTTAACAATTCTTACAGATGAAAATTCGGATGGATCAAACGATCGAGACTCATCAGACGATGAGATAGAAAATTTCTCATATGAAGATTTAGTTTATATGTGTTATGATTCAACTAAATCTACTGATAATCTCAAACGGAAAAACATATCTCTAAAATCTAAAAATCTTGAGTTGACCAACTAATGTGTTGGAATTAAACTTAAAAACACCAACTGTAAAAATTGTATGAATTTGAAAACTGATTTAGCTCATCTCAATAAAAAAATCAAAATCTTTAAAAAGAAACCATGAGTTTAAAACAAAATAAGGATGAGTTAATTTGTAAGAATGATGCTTTGCAAAAGAAGTTGGATACGATTAATTCCAAACATGATTTTTTTCGAGAAATAAAGTTTACTAAAAACAAAATCTATCTGAGTGAACTTAAAATGAGATTGAAAAATTCAAGAAATTTGAAAAACTTGAATCTTAAAATCGAAAACATTTTGAATTTGAGATTTCTGAGTCCTTAGCCAAAATCAATGTGACGACAAGGAATTTCGCTCGATCCGAATCAGTCGTTAAACCGATCTAGACCGTTCGAACCCCCTGATCGTTTTGAGAACAGGACAAAATAGAACGCAGACGGAAGAACATTTCATTGCTATTACAACAATTCCATCAGATACAAGAATATACAGAGTATAAATGAATAAATTACATTCGATAAATATCAGAGATTACAATAAATTACATAGCAGCGGAAAATAATACAAAGCACAACTGAAGGTGATATACAGATACAGAGCTTTCCGGATATCATTCCAGCTGTAAACCAGGATCCTGTGAATATAAATCTGCAAAACCAAAACTACTAGCTGCCCGTGTCGAAAATAGGGGCACCCAGAGTTTAGGTTAAAACAATAAACTCCAGGTCAGTCATGTGACTGGTGTGAGAACTAAAACAGTTATTTAACACTTTACTTTAAAAGAGGGTAATTCAAGGGACCACGCCGTATAACACGGAACAGGTTTCCTCCCAAGAATACCAGTGCATAGAATAAACAGCGCAATGCTTTTTCGAAAAATGAAGCTATTATAAGACCCAGGTCCCATCACACAATGCAACGCAAGCCGGAGGATAGGGTTTTCCCTTATAATAGCCAAACATGCTTGATACGTTTAAAACAAATCATTTGATACTATAATAAGTGTATAGTGTCAAAACAATTTCAATCATAAATATAAATCATAGATGACATAAGTGCCCCATACCACTATGTCGCCATACTAGGCTCTACAAATAAAGCCGAAATATCACGTATTGGAAATTGGATTTCCGTCATGAGTCGAGGCAAGGGGCAAGCTCCTCTCCGATTCGAGACACTCTAGCAAATGCTCAGGACTACGCACACTAGGTAACCCTTGGATCGGATGGGTCGATCCACTCTTACGTTTGAGGATTGGCAATTCCTAAACACACGTTTCCCGGTCCTTACAGACCTATAATCGAGGCGCCTCGCATTCCAACAACCACAAAGGTGAAAAGTAGATATAAATGTCAGGGCTGGTAGGTCACGGACAAAACCAAAGCTAGAAAGAAACGTCGTGTCCTCCCAGCAGTCCGTATCCCGTTTTTAACTCATACCGAGGTGTGAGGCTCGCGAATTCACGTTATACACAAAGCTATGCCACGTAGGCCGTGCTTTGACCATCAACCACAAGACTTTGCTTTTCAACAGAAGCCTTGATCAATTGCCACTTAGGCATGCCACACTGGCAATTCATGCCATGCGACTGATGTCCATCGATATACAACCTCTAAGCTCGTACGTCTCAGAGAAGGGCGTTAAGCAAAAGAATAAATTAATTTAAAACACAGTCCACGATCGAAGTAATTATTTATTTATTTTATTTGGATGTCATTTCAAACTAGATTATGGTTCTCCAAACTAGTCGAGATTAGCGAACCACACCGAAGTAATTATTTATTTATTTTATTTCCCAATCCCAACCTATTCATCCCATGAAGCAAAACTGGTAATACTCCATATCTAATACTATGGTGTTATTGGTAAAATTAATTACCATTTCACGTTCAAATCTAATTAAAGATTTAACTATCGCTTTGGAGCAAAACTAGTGATACTCCATTCTCGCTTATTTTTCAAATTTGATAATTTAGATTATCAATTCACATTTCAATCTAATTGCAGATTCATTAAAACTCATTTTACCGGGTTAAAGAACTAGTGTCATTTAAAACACAGTCCACGATAAACCCAAATCACATTCTATTTATTATCGGGTTAAAGAACTAGTGTTATTTAAAACACCCTTCACGTTAAACCCACGAATCAATTCTATTTAAAACCGATTTCAAATCCAATTTATTTATTTAAATTAAATGGGTTGTTACTTTTGTTCTAAACTAGTTCATTTCGATAAAAATCTATTTTTATCTTTTCAAATATGGAGTTTTTCATCCCAATTTTCCCCAAATCATTTCTTATGATTTTACACAAATTATTAATATTTTTAATAATTTTATCAAGGCCCGTACAGTCGATTTCCATCTACGGCCATCGAACTGCACTTACAACGACCTTTTCCTAATTTGATTTGGATGTATCTCCAAATCCAACCGTTAGATTTCAAATTTCTAATATTCGTTAGAAAGCTCTTTTCGATACGAACCCAACGGTTCCGGTTTTAGGAGAATCCAACGGTAGGATCTCCCGTAATATCCATTCGAAGTCAGTGGTCGAAATTTGCGAACTGCCGCGGCGCGGCGCGTTCTATTCAGGACATTATATTATATATATAATATATATAATATATATTTCGTCGATTTCTATTTAAAACAAACTTTATAAATAGTTTAAATTCGTTTCAAAACAATTTCTACTTCCATTTCAAATTCAAATCAAAATTGAATTTTTCCTTATAATTTCGTTTTAAATTCATTTCAATTCAGTTCAAATTTCAATTCAATTTGAATTCATTTCAAATCGATTTTTATTCTATTTCAATTCGTTTTCAATTCAAATTCGTTTTCTACTCAATAAAATTCAAAAACGAATATAATCGATATAAATATCGTTCGCGTCAAAATAGCGCATCTCTAATCAACACGGCTTTATATATTTCAACTACTTCGTTATTCTATTCAACAAATGAATCTATATTTCTTTCAATACGTGACTCTATATTTTTGTCAACACACGACTAATCTCAACGAATGAGTACTGTCCACACGTGACTATTTTTGTTATTTAATATATTTTATAAAAATTATGGTATCTATCGTTTGATTTCAAATCAGACTCCAATCGTAAATTAGTAAGAGAACGATTCCCTAAATATTAACCCCGAAGGTCGAAACCAACATCAGATCAATATCCAGGAGACCACTCATCTTATCTATTTTCCAATTAGTTTCTAATTTCATATATGATAAAGATGTAAATTTTATTATTAAAATACTTCGTTCAACACATGACTAATCTCAACGGATGAGTACTGTCAACACATGAACCTTTATTCTATAAAGATAAAGATGTAAATTTGATTGTTAAAATATTTCGTTCAACACATGACTAATCTCAACGAATGAGTACGGTCAACACATGAACCTTTATTCTATAAAATTCTTTATCTTCTAAATTGGAATGAGGCCCAATCAATTACCATATAAAGTTAATTATATGGATTCCATACAACACATGTATATAATAGCAACGATAAATAATCAACCATCATCCAAAGTGCACTACACTGTATAAGCATCAAATATAGATATCTAACGCTTACAACAGCTTGTCAATCAATCGATCGACATATAAGTAATTATTGGGATTAGTGTATGCCGTGTTTTATCCCAATACCCATGTGGGGTTTCAAACAATCAAACACAGATTTTATTTGTGCAGTTGGGCGATGTGTAAAATTTATCGTCCCAATCTATGTCCTTCAAATAGGTGTACATAAACAAACCGTTCGGTTTGTAAATGAATATTTATTTATTCACATTCAGGTTAAAAATTATATTTTTAACGATAAAACATTTTATTCAACCTATGAAAATATTCTATTCAGTTCATTTATTAAATAAAATGATATCTTTATTTTTCTAACTTATTTTAGAAAATTTCGGCGGCATAACGGCACGATACCGGAAACGGGACAAGGCCTAGCCTTATCCCCGGTCTAGTGATGGCCCACGCCATTCACATATCAATCAAATCCATTCCATTTCACCAACCAATCAAATTCAAATCAAATAATCTAACCAACTACACAACCAAACAAACAAGTCCATGGTCTGTGGACAATGGTGTCGGGTGCTACTAAACATCGTCTGCATCCTAGTATATATATATATAACTAGAAAAAGAAATTGAAGAGTGAGAAGTTCTCACCAAAGCTAATCCAAACGCCATGACTCTTCATATGTAGGAAATCTTCATCGTTCTTTAGCTTCGCCACTTTCGTCGTCCGTATCCACTACATATATAAAAATCGCATTTTTATATTATCACTTCATGTATAAAAATTATATTTTTATTTCCACTTCATATATATATAAATCAAATTTTTATCTTCACTTTGTTATAAAAATTATATTTTTATATTGATCTTCTCCTAATAAAGATTATTATTTTATTACTCTACATGAATAAAAATCATATTTTTACTATCATACCTATACAAAAATCATATTTTTAACATGCCACTAGTATAAAAATTATATTTTTAACCTTTCTATATTATAAAAATTATATTTTTGACCTTCTACACGATTAAAAATTATATTTTTATTCTTATAAATATATTTCAAACTTATGATAAAAAATCATATTTTGATTCAAATAAAAACTTTAAACTTTTTGCATATGAAAATCTGAATTTTCTTCACATAAAAATATTAACTTTCTACTTGTAAAAATTATATTTTTATATTTCATATTTTTATTATTTTTATAATATAAAATCATATCCTTCCTACTTCAAAAATATAATCTTTTAGCTATTTCATTATAAAAATCATTTCTTTATCGCCTCTACATATTAAAAATCGAATTTTTATTCTATATAAATTATAAAAATTATATTTTTAACTTCTTTATTATATAAAAATTCAACCTTCCTTTATAAACTTCGTATCTTCAATGCAAAATCATTCATATAAAAACTCATGTTCTCTTCGCTGCTTTATATATTAAAAATCCAAAATTTTCTACTATGTTTTCTCTAAACAAAAGAAAACTGATTTTATAGAAAATAAACAAATTAAATTAGGAAAAAGAGGATGAACTTACTGCAAATCGTCGAAAGGGGGTTGCGTTACTGTGGAGGCCGGAAGGGCGAGTCGCCATGGTTCAGGTGGAGGAGCATTGGGTGTCGGTCGCTGAAAAGGGGCTCGCATCATCCAGCAGAAGAGGAGGAGGGAGGGTCGGCTTTGGGGGTTCGCGTCTTGGGGAGAAGAAGGGGGCGCTGGGGGTGGGGAATCGAGGTGCTGGAGGGTCGGATGGGGTCTGATGGTCGGACTGTGGCTTCGGCGGCGAACTTAGGGGTAGGGCGTGGGGTCTCGTACGCGAGAAGGGGATAGAGGGGCCTGCGTGGAAGGGGATGGGGGCCAGAGGGTATAGGAGAGAGAAGAGGGTTTTATTTTTTTATTATTTTAAATTTCAAAAAGTTGACTTTTTCATACGACCTCTAAACGAGGCCCATCGCCTGTCGTCTATAGCATTTTACCCCCATTCCGAACACAATGGGATATGTATCGTAAGCTGATTCGATCGTTTCGATCGGTTTCCGTTAAAATCAACATATAATTTTATATATTGAATTTGAACGCGTATTTCGATTTACCGGGGTCACATACAAACTCTATAAATCACAGAAAAATATTTTCTAGCTTCGTATTGACGATACGGTCCTAACAAAACTAGTTTCGTCGAATTCTGAGACCGTTGGAAAAATGGCCATTTTCCAGTCGATTAAAATCAACTGAAACTGGTCAAACACGTTTTCCTTTGCCACGCTCACATATTGATTCAAAAAATTATGAAATTTGGAATCTAGCAATAATTTGACATCACTGATCCAACAAAAGTGGTTTCGTCGAAATCCGAGGTCGTTTGCAAAATGTCTATTTTTAAGGGCCCGAATTCCATAGCAACTATTCAGAATTTTCAACTGGACATATCTTTTGATACCCGCTATGAAATTTCAATTTTTCGGATTCGTTGGAAAGATATTCACAAATAGATCCTATTATTTTTGGTTTCGTTAAAATCCGGATTGTTTTGCACCCGGTACATTCAATTGAAGTTTGAAATTGAATTATCGAACTACCGCGCCATTTTCAATTCTATTTATAATTATATATAATTATTTATATTCTAACGACGACGTATATAAATATATACGTCGAATTCTATTCAAAATAAATTCTCGTCGATATTATTTAAAATAATCTATTTTAAATGTTCAAAATTCGCTAAAATTGCCAAAATAAAAATTTTAAACTGGCCCAGATTTTCGGGTTGTTACAATCTCCCCCGCTTAAAACTTTTCGTCCCCGAAAAGGAACAAAGTCGAAAGTGGTTTGATCAATCAACTCTATGTTCGATTTGGCTTCCATTCTCCAACCTTCCAGTTTCTGAGAATTTTCAAATTCTTCAAAAATTTGGCTAACACCCTAAATTTTCGAAAAATTTCGCCATAACCTCCCTTGCACCGGGAGCCACGGGAAAATCCCGAAATTGCCATACAGGCCTTCTGATCTCAAAAAGAAAAAGAAAAAGCCAAGCGGCTAGCCAATAGGCTCATTAAATCATCATCACCTAAACAAAACAGTAAATTATAGTAAACATGTACCTATTTGTCGGGCAAACAAATTTTATTCTCTGCTCTAGCCTCCTTGCTATGACCTGTTCCATGTAAGTATATGTATATGCAAGCAAATGCGACCAATTTTCAATACAATTAAATACCTGGTACAATTAGGCATAATGGTTCAAAATTATCAAACAAATAAACAAACCACACAAACATCAATCAATTAGTGGATTAACGTTTCAAATTCATAAATTTTGGTATATAGTCAAAAATCATGTTTTTGATGCCAAATCACAACAATAAATCTATCTATATAAGTTTTGGTTCTCACACCAGTCTAATGGAAATATATAGAAATCACACCTTCGAAACACGAACATAAATACTGATGATGTCATGACAATTATCAGTACCATCTCTGGGCGATTAGAATGTGATTCTATATCTATCCAGTATATTAAAACTTCTAATACACATTCATGACGCGTATATGCAAGTTCTTTATATATCGGATTGTCCAAATTCAATATAAATAAATATTCAAATACGTCTAAAGCGATTTAAATTTTCGAAACAAATTTATTTTCATTTGAAAAATATACTCTTCACACTCGTTCTAGGATACTACTGATCCTATCTCTAACGAGTCATTCTAATTGGATATTACTAATCCAATATCTGATGAATTCTTTCGTATGGTTCTAATGTGTCTTGTTCTCGAGCTCTGTAAACCAAAGCTCTGATACCAAATGTGACGACAAGGAATTTTGCTCGATCCGAATCAGTCGTTAAACCGATCTAGACCGTTCGAAACCCCTGATCGTTTTGAGAACAGGACAAAATAGAACGCAGACGGAAGAACATTTCATTGCTATTACAACAATTCCATCAGATACAAGAATATACAGAGTATAAATGAATAAATTACATTCGATAAATATCAGAGATTACAATAAATTACATAGCAGTGGAAAATAATACAAAGCACAACTGAAGGTGATATACGGATACAGAGCTTTCCGGATATCATTCCAGTTGTAAACCAGGATCCTGTGAATATAAATCTGCAAAACCAAAACTATTAGCTGCCCGTGTCGAAAATAGGGGCACCCAGAGTTTAGGTTAAAACAGTAAATTCTAGGTCAGTCATGTGACTGGTGTGAGAACTAAAACAGTTATTTAACACTTTACTTTAAAAGAGGGTAATTCAAGGGACCACGTCGTATAACACAGAACAGGTTTCCTCCCAAGAATACCAGTGCATAGAATAAACAGCGCGATGCTTTTTCGAAAAATGAAGCTATTATAAGACCCAGGTCCCATCACACAATGCAACGCAAGCCGGAGGATAGGGTTTTCCCTTATAATAGCCAAACATGCTTGATACGTTTAAAACAAATCATTTGATACTATAATAAGTGTATAGTGTCAAAACAATTTCAATCATAAATATAAATCATAGACGGTATAACTGCCCCATACCACTATGTCGCCATACTAGGCTCTACAAATAAAGCCGAAATATCACGTATTGGAAATTGGATTTCCGTCATGAGTCGAGGCAAGGGGCAAGCTCCTCTCCGATTCGAGACACTCTAGCAAATGCTCAGGACTACGCACACTGGGTAACCCTTGGATCGGCTGGGTGAGGATTGGCAATTCCTAAACACACGTTTCCCGGTCCTTACAGACCTATAATCGAGGCGCCTCGCATTCCAACAACCACAAAGGTGAAAAGTAGATATAAATGTCAGGGCTGGTAGGTCACTGACACCACCAAAGCTAGAAAGAAACGTCGTGTCCTCCCAGCGGTCTGTATCCCGTTTTTAACTCATACCGAGGTGTGAGGCTCGCGAATTCACGTTATACACAAAGCTACGCCACGTAGGCCGTACTTTGATCATCAACCACAAGACTTTGCTTTTCAACAGAAGCCTTGATCAATTGCCACTTAGGCATGCTACACTGGCAATTCATGCCATGCGACTGATGTCCATCGATATACAACCTCTAAGCTTGTACGTCTCAGAGAAGGGCGTTAAGCAAAAGAATAAATTATCCGCCGCCAAACAGATGTATATTTAATAGAGATCAATCAACACAGAATAAAATCCAATGTCAGACACACCATCCATTTACAAGTTCGTTCTGGGTCTGAACGAAACCGGAGGCACTTTCCTCGCATATCCATCCATCTCCAAGTACATCTGGACGACAACCAACCGATTCCCTCATCTTGGGTGTACAGCCCAATCAAGATCATCAGTAATCACCCAAACGATGTGAAGACTTCCGGTCTTCAACCACCGTCTTCATCTTCGACATATCGTCGAATCGGTTATTCAGAATGGGTATAAACCCGGACTTTCCGAACAACCCGCGTATATAGTAAACAAATGTTACACAAACACAACATACGCCTCATTCCAATTCAGTAGCTACTAACCGTAAATCAACAAGAGAACAATTTCCCAAATATTAACCCCGAAGGCCGAAACCAACATCAGATCAATACCAGGAAACCATTCTTCTTAGCTAACCTACAGCTAGTTTCTAAATTTCATATTTCTAGGGAAAGGTTCCCATTAATTTTATCCAAGATATATTCTTTGAATTTATTCTTTAATCTTCCTTTGGATGTCATTTCAAACCAGATTATGGTTTTCCAAACTAGTCGAGATTAGCGAACCACACCGAAGTAATTATTTATTTATTTTTTTTCCTAATCCCAACCTATTCATCCCATGAAGCAAAACTGGTAATACTCCATATATAATACTATGGTGTTATCGGTAAAATTAATTACCATTTCACGTTTAAATCTAATTAAAGATTTAACTATCGCTTTGGAGCAAAACTGCTGATACACCATTCTCGCTTATTTTTCAAATTTGATAATTTAGATTATCAATTCACATTTCAATCTAATTGCAGATTCATTAAAACTCCTTTTACTGGGTTAAAGAACTAGTGTCATTTAAAACACAGTCCACGATAAACCCAAATCACATTCTATTTATTATTGGGTTAAAGAACTAGTGTCATTTAAAACACCCTTTACGATAAACCCACGAATCAATTCTATTTAAAACCGATTTCAAATCCAATTTATTTATTTAAATTAAATGAGTTGTTACCTTAGTTCTAAACTAGTTCATTTCGATAAAAATCTATTTTTATCTTTTCAAATATGGAGTTTTTCATCCCAATTTTCCCCAAATCATTTCTTATGATTTTACACAAATTATTAATATTTTTAATAATTTTATCAAGGTCCGTACAGTCGATTTCCATCTACGGCCATCGAACTGCACATACAGCGACCTTTCCCTAATTTGATTTGGACGTTTCTCCAAATCCAACCGTTAGATTTCAAATTTCCAATATTCGTTAGAAATCTCTTTTCGATACGAACCCAACGGTTCTGGTTTTAGGAGAATCGGACAGTAGGATCTCCCGTAATATCCGTTCGAAGTAAATGGTCGAAATTCACGAACTGCCGCGGCGCGGCGCGTTCTGTTCAGGCCATTATATTATATATATAATATATATAATATATATTTCGTCGATTTCTATTTAAAACAAACTTTATAAATAGTTTAAATTCGTTTCAAAAACAATTTCTACTTCCATTTCAAATTCAAATCAAAATTGAATTTTTCCTTATAATTTCGTTTTAAATTCATTTCAATTCAGTTCAAATTTCAATTCAATTTGAATTCATTTCAAATCGATTTTTATTCTATTTCAATTCGTTTTCAATTCAAATTCGTTTTCTACTCAATAAAATTCTAAAACGAATATAATCGATATAAATATCGTTCGCGTCAAAATAGCGCATCTCTAATCAACACGGCTTTATATATTTCAACTACTTCGTTATTCTATTCAACAAATGAATCTATATTTCTTTCAATACATGACTCTATATTTTTGTCAACACACGACTAATCTCAACGAATGAGTACTGTCCACATGTGACTATTTTTGTTATTTAATATATTTTATAAAAATTATGGTATCTATCGTTTGATTTCAAATCAGAATCCAATCGTAAATTAGTAAGAGAACGATTCCCTAAATATTAACCCCGAAGGCCGAAACCAACATCAGATCAATATCCAGGAGACCACTCATCTTATCTATTTTCCAGTTAGTTTCTAATTTCATATATGATAAAGATGTAAATTTTATTATTAAAATACTTCGTTCAACACATGACTAATCTCAACGGATGAGTACTGTCAACACATGAACCTTTATTCTATAAAGATAAAGATGTAAATTTGATTGTTAAAATATTTCGTTCAACACATGACTAATCTCAACGAATGATTACGGTCAACACATGAACCTTTATTCTATAAAATTCTTTATCTTCTAAATTGGAATGAGGCCCAATCAATACCATATAAAGTTAATTATATGGATTCCATACAACACATGTATATAATAGCAACGATAAATAATCAACCATCATCCAAAGTGCACTACACTGTATAAGCATCAAATATAGATATCAAACGCTTACAACAGCCTGTCAATCAATCGATCGACATATAACTAATTATTGGGATTAGTGTATGCCGTGTTTTATCCCAATACCCATGTGGGGTTTCAAACAATCACACACAGATTTTATTTGTGCAGTTGGGCGATGTGTAAAATTTATCGTCCCAATCTATGTCCTTCAAATAGGTGTACATAAACAAACCGTCCGGTTTGTAAATGAATATTTATTTATTCACATTCACGTTAATAATTATATTTTTAACGATAAAACATTTTATTCAACCTATGAAAATATTCTATTCAGTTCATTTATTAAATAAAATGATATCTTTATTTTTCTAACTTATTTTAGAAAATTTCGGCAACATAACGGCACGATACCAGAAACGGGACAAGGCCTAGCCTTATCCCCGGTCTAGTGATGGCCCACGCCATTCACATATCAATCAAATCCATTCCATTTCACCAACCAATCAAATTCACATCAAATAATCTAACCAACTACACAACCAAACAAACAAGTCCATGGTCTGTGGACAATGGTGTCGGGTGCTACTAAACACCGTCTGCATCCTAGTATATATATATAACTAGAAAAAGAAATTGAAGAGTGAGAAGTTCTCACCAAAGCTAATCCAAACGCCATGACTCTTCATATGTAGGAAATCTTCATCATTCTTTCCCTTCGCCACTTTCATCGTCCGTATCCACTACATATATAAAAATCGCATTTTTATATTATCAATTCATGTACAAAAATTATATTTTTATTTCCACTTCATATATATAAAAATCAATTTTTTATCTTCACTTTGTTATAAAAAATATATTTTTATATTGATCTTCTCCTAATAAAGATTATATTTTTATTACTCTACATGAATAAAAATCATATTTTTACTATCATACCTATACAAAAATCATATTTTTAACATGCCACTAGTATAAAAATTATATTTTTAACCTTTCTATATTATATAAATTATATTTTTGACCTCCTACACGATTAAAAAATATATTTTTATTCTTATAAAAATATTTCAAACTTATGATAAAAATCATATTTTGATTCAAATAAAAACTTTAAACTTTTAGCATATGAAAATCTGAATTTTCTTCATATAAAAAGATTAACTTTCTACTTGTAAAAATTATATTTTTATATTTCACATACGATAAAAATCATATTTTTATTATTTTTATAATATAAAATCATATCCTACCTACTTCAAAAATATAATCTTTTAGCTATTTCATTATAAAAATCATTTCTTTATCGCCTCTACATATTAAAAATCGAATTTTTATTCTTTCTAAATTATAAAAATTATATTTTTAACTTCTTTATTATATAAAAATTCAACCTTCCTTTATAAACTTCGTATCTTCAATGCAAAATCATTCATATAAAAACTCATGTTCTCTTCGCTGTTTTATATATTAAAAATCCAAAATTTCTACTATGTTTTCTCTAAACAAAAGAAAACTGATTTTATAGAGAATAAACAAATTAATTTAGGAAAAAGAGGAAGAACTTACTGCAAATCGTCGAAAGGGGGTTGCGTTACTGTGGAGGCCGGAAGGGCGAGTCGTCGTGGTTCAGGTGGAGGAGCATTGGGTGTCGGTCGCTGAAAAGGGGCTCGCGTCGTCCAGCAGAAGAGGAGGAGGGAGGGTCGGCTTTGGGGGTTCGCGTCTTGGGGAGAAGAAGGGGGCGCGGGGGGGGGGGGGGGGAATCGAGGTGTTGGAGGGTCAGATGGGGTCTGATAGTCGGACTGTGGCTTCAGCGACGAACTTAGGGGTAGGGCGTGGGGTCTCGTACACGAGAAGGGGATAGAGGGGCCTGCGTGGAAGGGGAGGGGGGGCAGAGGGTATATGAGAGAGAAGAGGGTTTTATTTTTTTATTATTTTAAATTTCAAAAAGTTGACTTTTTCATACGACCTCTAAACGAGGCCCACCGCCTGTTGTCCATAGCATTTTACCCCCATTCCGAACATAATGGGATATGTATCGTAAGCTGATTCGATCGTTTCGATCAGTTTCCGTTAAAATCAACATATAACTCTATATATTGAATTTGAACGCGTATTTCAATTTACCGGGGTCACATACGAACTCTATAAATCCCAGAAAAATATTTTCTAGCTTCGTATTGACGATATGGTCCTAACAAAACTAGTTTCGTCGAATTCTGAGACCGTTGGAAAAATGGTCATTTTCCAGTCGATTAAAATCAACTGAAACTGGTCAAACGCGTTTTCCTTTGTCACGCTCACATATTGATTCGAAAAATTATGAAATTTGGAATCTAGCAATAATTTGACATCACGGATCCAACAAAAGTGGTTTCGTCGAAATCTGAGGTCGTTTGCAAAATGTCTATTTTTTAGGGCCTGAATTCCATAGCGACTATTCAGAATTTTCAACTGGACATGTCTTTTGATCCCCGCTATGAAATTTCAATTTTTCGGATTCGTTGGAAAGATATTCACAAATAGATCCTATTATTTTTGGTTTCGTTAAAATCCGGATTGTTTTGCACCCGGTACATTCAATTGAAGTTTGAAATCGAATTATCGAACTACCGCGCCATTTTCAATTCTATTTATAATTATATATAATTATTTACGTTCTAACAACGACGTATATAAATATATGCGTCGAATTCTATTCAAAATAAATTCTCGTCGATATTATTTAAAATAATCTATTTTAAATGTTCAAAATTCGCTGAAATTGCCAAAATAAAAATTTTAAACTGGCCCAGATTTTCGGGTTGTTACAATCAAACTTCTTGAAAATGAAAATACGATCTTGAAACGAAATGATTTTGAGAAAAGAGAAATTTAGACCGGTTGTTGCTCTAAGCTAATAAATGAGAATAACTTTTTGAAATCCAAAATCAATATTTTTGAGTTGAGTTTGAAACATTTTTCAACCGGAGAATAATCTTTGAATATGTTGTTGAAAATTCAATTTTCTGTTGGAAATAAATGTGGTCTTGGCTTTGGGAAAATTTATGTGTTTGAAAAGATGAATTCTAATGGTTTTAAAAATCCTTCAGATTGCTTTGGAAATGTTCGAATTCAAAATTTGGAATCTAAAATTTTCAAAGGATTTTTAAATCACAACCGAGATGAATACTTGTTTAGTAATAATCCAAATAAACAAAGTTGGGTCCTAAAAGGAAACAACAATTTTGACTAAATTAAAATGGATTTGGGTTCCTAAGGGTACAAAGGTAAATTCAATGCATTGTTGTACAAATAAGTTTGGGTACCAAACGTGTGAACGAAGCTGTGAGTTGTTTTACAAATTTTATTAGACCACTCGATCGTCTAGATGTTTAGGTACCGAAAGAGGCTGAAGAACCAATATGCATAAGAGAATCTGGATTCAAGTTATTCCATATCTTTGAAACATTCATAGTTCCTTAACCAAGACTGTTGAGTTGGAGATCCACAACAACTAGTGTAAACCAGGTATGATCTCTTAACTCACATTTTTTTTATTTATATTTTTTCCTTTCAATCCCTCCTATTTTCTTTTCTACTGTATATTCTGATTCACTTTGACACTACCATGTCATTTGTAACATTTATTATTCTTTCTAAACATTAAATTGCAAAATTCTTAATTTTCTGGAAATTATATTCATTTGAATAAAACTTCCATGTTTTGATGATTTCCATATCTTGAATTTTAAATTGTAAATTGTTAACCCCGTTGTTAAAACGCGATTCGGAGATAAGAAGGGTTCGCTAACAATGGCATGCGATGACGAAAATTTCAAAAATGCATGGTAGGAAAAACATCAAGCCAACCCTTCATAAACAATATTAGTTGGCCCATTGACGTTTGAGGCAGCACCATCAAGCTAGTCGCACAATCACCATGCTCAAACATTACAACATCCTCACTGGTCGAGCGCTTCATCAGCTTTAGGTCGAGCAACATTTGGCAAGAAGGCTCGAGCAGCGCCTGGCAAGTCCAGTCGAGCAGTCTCAACTAACGAAGGGTTGAGCATTACCTGTGTATATGAGTTGCTCATCGACCAATATCACGGCTCGCTTACTCATCTTCATTGGCACAGTTGTCCATACCAGCTATGGCTCGAGCAGCACCTCCATTTAGTCTCACGGTGGAAATGTTGAAACGGTATTCAGTTGCAAAGTAGTTGGCACTGTGTAACACTAGCAAAGTAGTGAATATTGTACCCGTATAGGAATTTAGTATGAAGTAAATCCCGGACTGGTTCCTTAACATGCCATGTGGAATGAGTGTGTTATTGAAAGGAGCAATCGCACATTACTTCCCTGGTCATTCAAGACTGAGTGCCACGGTGGCAGTAGTGTAATCATTTGGCTTGCGCATGTCTCAGGAGAATGAATATAGGTCGCTTATTAATAAGGTCGCACGCTACACATAGTTCTTTAGTCATTCATACCGCGGTCGGTTGTGACACCTTCAAATGATACATGGATTGGCTTTAAACACATCAGGTGGCATTCTAGTAATTCATGAGATTGACATATCAATAATATATTGGTAGTTCAGTCACATGCTAATGTTTGGTCGAGCATATATGAAAGAAGATGAGCAGTTTTATGTGTGATACTTTATAATTAAAAGGAGTTTGCCACGTGGTTGGTTAGTAAGAGACAAAGCAATTCACGCATAGTTTAGCTGAGGGGTTGGTGACGTATTGTTTTTGGCTCTCTTGCTCATCCAGACTGCTCATTCGTCATATTTTGGAATGCTCATTCATTATGTTCTGGATCGCTTGCTCGTTCATACCATTTAGGATTGGTCGTGCAAGCCTGGTGACATTTTTGTAATATTCTGGTCGTGTATATCAAGCCAGCTGTACACAGCTGGTTCCAACCGGCCAGTGGCAGTTCCGTAAATACACGGATGTGCGACCCTTACCCAGTTGACCATAATTATTTGCCATCTGGTCCAAACTTCTCCTATAAATACCCCTTTCACAACACTTCAAGGGACCAATCCTTCCTCCCGAAGGGCTGCCCAAATTACTTTTCCACCATTCTTAAGCACTGTAAGCTCTTCAATCTCCATTAATGGCCACCAAAGCTTACTTCATCTTCCTCCATCATCAAATGGATCAAGTCTCTTTCTTCCTCAATTAGAGATCAATTCAAGCTCTCTCCATCCGTCTCCAAGCCGAGATCTACCATTCCAAACCGAGATCCATCATTTCCATCTTCTCAAGCTCCGTTCAACTTCTCTCCTATCGCCATTAATCCTCCTCGAAGCTTCGACTCACATCTCAACCGCCATGGACTCTTTATTGATCCTCTAAGTGCTCAAACCGTGAAACATACACTCTCACACTCATCGAATTCAAAGGATCTAACTATTTCCATAACGGTCTAGAGAGAATCAAGTCAATAAAGAGAGGAAAATCATTGTAAAAGGGAGAATGATCCAAAATGAGATATATGAGACGACGAACTTTGTAAATTTCTTCGTAATAATGAAAATCCTTGCCAAAGTGGACGTAGATCTATCTTAGATCAAACCACTATAAAAATTCGTTTGTTTTTACTTACTCTTTCCCATTTATTTTGCAATTGTGGCTCCTTTTAGTTTCTAACCATATTGGTAAAGTAAATTTACGTACCTTTGGTGTTTGAGCCATTTTTGGTTAAATATTTGGCGCCCACCATGGGGCCGCGTTCGCATCTCCTTTTTTACACTTCTCTCAATCTTAAGAGTCTATCATTGAAGTTCTAAGCCTACTTCTACCATAGATTCTTCAAATCTACTACGACCAATGCCATCTGACGAATCCTTTCCCACAAGGTTGAGACCCTTGTCCGAAATAATGGCCAAATCTAAGAAAGTTACAAGCAAAACCGTTGAAGTAAATGATAATGTCGCTAATGAGACTACACCACTTACTAACCGTTTCGAAGTTGGCGAAAACACAGTGGATGGAGCCGGTGTGACTAAAAGTGAATTAAGTGTCGTCATTGCCAACATGAACCAAAGAATGGATGCCTCTACTAAAGCTTCGATGAAGAAACTTGATGCCATCCTTAATGCTCAACCAAATCCGGCCCCTCCGAAAGTCCATGTTGATCTCAAAGAAAATGGCAACTTGTTGGCTTCTGATCTTAACCGCAATGACAACATGGAAGACGATATTGACTGGTTGACTGGTTGAATGACAAAGATGAAACAAAAGTCGAAGGCTTGAAACCAATGGCTAAAAGTCATTCTAAAGGAAAGGCTCGAAGGGCTACCAGTCTCATCACGTGGGCACCTCCTCATCGGGAAGGTAAAGGACCTAAGCTCTCTAACCAGGATCGCTTGCCTAACAATTGGTAAAGAGCTCAGCTTCGCGGAACGGCATAACACTAAAGAATACATCTCGGATATGATAGAGCAAATCATGAAGAAGAATCAAGCGGGAAATGGCGATGAAAGAGAATGGGACTTCTCTCCTGACAGGACTTCGTTCACCGAAAGAATCCTTGAAGCGGAGTGTCCAAAGGAGTTCAATCCTCCAACTTTGCCTCTGTATGATGGCCTTGTTGATCCTAACTACTTTCTGTTCAAATACGAGTGGCATATGAGTGCGGCTAAGGCGAATGATGACATGATATGCACGTACTTTTCTCTCTACTTAGAAGGAGCTTCATCATTAAGGTTCATAAAGTTTCCACCTAAATCCATAGACTTGTTCTCTAACCTGACCAAAAAGTTCAAGGAACAGTTCCGCTTGTATGCTACCAAATCCAAGGATGCTATAACGCTCTCAGCAATGAAGCAGAACCCAGAGGAATCTGTTAAAGCTTTTCTCAGTCGATTCAATATTGCCTTGTCTAAAGTAAGGAATCCAGAACCCCATATAATCCTCATATCTCTAATCGACACTATAGATGAGAAGAGGGAATTCAGAAGATGGATCAAAATGAAAGATCCAAACACGCTAGACAAATTCTATAAAAAAGCCGAGGAGTATATGAGAGCGGACTATAATCCGGTGCCTCTTCAGATTATTGATGCCAACCAACTCCTTGAAGCTACTAAAAATGTTGCTACTCAATATAATCAGAAGAACACTCAAGGGTAGAAACGCGCCAACGATGGGAACGACAACAAGGCTAAAAGAAGTCTTGCTTTTTCAATTCATTATAGCTAATGCTTTTGAATGACACTCCTGAAAATATCTATCTTCAACAAAGAATTCTGAAGAGTATGAGGAGCCAAATCCGATAAGGATAAGCGACAAAGCAGCAAACTCAGGAAAGTTCAGCAGATTTCACAACTAGCCTGGTCATAACACTAACGAGTGTCAACACCTGAAAAACCTCATCGAGGAATTGATCAGAAAAAATAGGCTGCAACAATATGTATAGAATTTGCATGCCATGAATCCTTCTACAACTCCCAAGGGGCAAGGGGCATCAAATAATCAGTCTGGTCCAAGCAACGAAGCTCCAGCTCAAAACAATCTAAGGTCAATCATCAACTGATAACCATTGGTGGTGCTCCAAATTTCAATGGCTCAGAATAAGCAATCAACATGGCCACTGCTCTATATTCATGCTTTACTACATGTTTTACTTTCTGCAATATTCAGAAATTCATGTACAAAAGTCTGTAACATTTTACAAATACTGTATCGAACATTAGCTCTATGACTAAGGGCATATATGCCTGAATGAACTCCTTATTTGCAAATATAAAAAATCAAAATTTTCTTAAAATGTGATTTCTAATTGCAGGCTATATGTCGAGCGCTTGTTCCTTTAGAATCTGACGAAACATAGTGACCCCAACTACGCTAGTTCAAGTGCCAAATGCTATAAATATGAGCATACACAAATGCGAAATTAGAGAAGCACGGCCTTGAAAAATGAATGAGAAGAGTAGAAAAGATTCAAACAGTGAGTAAGCGCCACTGTGACAACCCGACCCCACCAACCGACATTTACTCCAAAAGTGCGCTGTACACATGTCCAGTTAGCACGGGGCGGCCGTCAGAAGGGAAGGAAGAAGACGAAGAATCAACAAGGAACCTGTAGAATGTCTCACAGCGCATGGAACAAAATATAATAATAATAACATACTTGACATAAAACAGGTGAGATAGTGCATAAGCTGAAACAAACTATCATAGCAGCGGAAAATCCAAAGTACAGCTTATGATCCAAAGCCAACATTATTACAACTTTTAAAACTGTCTCAAGAGTTAAACAAGAAAGGTACACTACTAATGCCCAAAGTAGTGACCAGCAACGACACAGGGAGAATATCTATACATATCATACGTGGAAGCCTCCTGCTCATCTCCGAATCCGCTACTCGCGCATCCCCCAGCTAACCTGTCTCTAGTCTGCTCGTGTGAGCACCCAGAGCAATAAGAAGAGACATAAAACTCTGGGTCAGACAAAAAGTATGGTATGAGCGATAAGCAGCTAAACAGAACAATAACAGGTACATTAAACCATACCTGAACCTGGACCTGCAACCAAAGAGTTAGCACTACATACTGTACAACACTCTAAGTTGCCACTAACATATGGTGTACTAGCATACGGGGGTGGGGGTGTGCATGTCATAGTGATGGCAGACAAATCAAACATAGCAACCATCCTCACATCTCTCACTCAGTGCATAAAGCCTACGATGTCCACCAATGTCAATCACTAGACCCATCGAAGTAGTGACGGAGTTCGACTTGTACAACTACTGCTACTACCAAGCTTACCACATGGAGTCATGACCAAGTCTTTACAAATGACCCCACTTCATTGGTCTATAGCCCCTTAGTCGTACCTAGGCCACTATGGCCATGAGTCCGTTCACGTACTTCCTACAGATAGTGATCCAAGGTTACGGACATCGACAACCCCTTAGCACACGTCCCGCAGCAAAGCCCGACTCATGAAGCCCACTCATTGGTTCCTAAGTGGATCCTGAGTCAAAGCTCCTCATTTGGACTTCCTTTGCATCTCGGGTTTTGGTCGAATTGGAGTTGGTCTTCAAAAGAGTCGTCACGTAGTAATAATAACACACGTACGGTTCGGTTCGATGTTCCCCTTCTAGCTCGGTTCGGTTCGGTGTAACCCTTTAGCTCGGTTCGATTCGATGGTCCTAGTCCATGCTTGGATCAGTGCTCCATCCCTCCTCGGTTCGGTTCGGAAGTATAGTGCCCATCCTCTGTTCGGTTCGGTTGTTGCTCCCCTCTAGGTTTCCCGATCCGATCCCATCCTTCTCCATTCGCCCGATCTGATCCCCTTTCTGGTCTCTCCGATCCGATCCCCCTTTTTGTCTCTCCAATCCGATCCCCTGCCCAACTCCAACTCTAAGCAAACGGCCTTCCTTCTTGCCAAGACTCTTATGCTAAGTTCCAATCCGAATCGAGTCCTCTTGCCCAGTTCTTCTATCCAATCCGAGCCCAATTATCTGATCCGATCCAGTTCGGAACCCTGCATATTTCCTGTGACTTTCCAGCGACTGTTTTACACCAAACGATGGCGTTTTCGACCAATCTAACAGTTCTAATCAATCACAAAACATACCATACAGTCATAGCAACATTGGGAATAGACCATAGACATCAAAACAAAAACCATAGCATGTAATTTGGATCAAACCTACCCAAAATCCCATATTTTCCCTTAAGCATGTTTAGGCAAAACTAATGATATGATTAGCAAAACTTAATTAAACTAACCCAAATTCATATCAGAGGTCTAAAATATTATTTAAGAATTTATAAATATTTTTCCAGAATTTATTAATGTATAAATTCGCTAATCTTCACTAATTACCTTTAATTAACCTTAATTAGTGAGGAACTATGCAAATCACTCACCTTGACCACAAATAAAACCTTTAGAACTGAAATTCTACTGTTTGGGCACGAATACCAATGCAGCACAGCAACTCTACTACTGTTTTGGTGAAGATCTTCCTTGATTCGATGTTGATTAAGCCAAAACTTGATGAGAAGTTGATTTGGGTGTTTTTAGATGATGGAGGCCATTGTTAGGGTTTCAAGAATGGAAGTGGCGGCTGAAAGAAATGTTTTCTAACCCTAATCAGCCCCTATACATCTCTAATCCCGAAATGGGTCATGGGCCCTCTTGCTAATCACCCTAATCAGGCCCGGTTAAGCTGTTTTTCACCTTCTAAACCTTGTTTCAGCCATATCTCCCAAACGATGAGTCCGTTTGGCTAATGTGACCACTCTACGGAAAGGTAAACCATCATCCGGAGCTAGTGGAAGGGGTTTCAGGTCAAAATTCCTTTTCAATCAAAAGTTATGGCCAAAACAGTACCAGATAGGGGCAAAATAGTCATTTAAAAATCGGGAAAAATCATGAACATGGGAAATGACCCCAATAGTCGTTCCCCAAAGTTACATGACCATACGCCTTCATATATGAAAGAAAGAAATATTCTACGATCTTTCGATGCGTAGAATGCGGGTTGTTACAGCCACGACAAACAAACGAAGGAGCTGTAACTTTTGTCGAAGGGACACCTCCCCAAGTGGGAGGTTCAAAGCCTTACTTCCTAAATTGAAATAACCTGCCAAGTCAATCATCTAACAAAGGAACTAATGGTTGCCGCCTAGAACAATACAACAACTGCTCCAATTCATTTGCGTATCGTCTAAAAATATCAGATGTGAAGAATGACCAATTCATTTGCGTAGCTACTGAAAATATCAGATGTGTAGAATAACCAATCCATTGGTGTAGCATCTGAAAATATCAAATGTGAAGAATGATCAATCGATTTGTATAGCATCTGAAAATATCAAATGTGAAGAATGACCAATCCATTTGCGTAGCGTCTGAAAATATCAGATGTGAAGAATGATCAATTCATTTGCATAGCATCTGAAAATATCAGATGTGAAGAATGACCAATTCATTTGCATAGCATCTGAAAATATCAGATGTGAAGAATGACTAATCCATTTGCGTAGCATCTGAAAATATCAAATGTGAAAAGTGACCAATTCATTTGTGTAGCATCTGAAAATATTAGATGTGAAGAATAACCAATTCATTTGTGTAGCATCTGAAAATGTCAGATGTGAAGAATGATCAATTCATTTGCGTAGCATTTGAATATATCAGATGTCAAGAATGACCAATTCATTTACGTAGCATCTAAAAATATCAGATGTGAAGAATGACCAATTCATTTACGTAGCATCTAAAAATATCAGATGTGAAGAATGACTAATCCATTTGCGTAGCATCTGAAAATATCAAATGTGAAGAATGACCAAATCATTTGCATAGCATCTGAAAATATCATATGTGAAGAATGACCAATTTATTTGCGCAACACCTAAAAATATCAGATGTGAAGAATGATCAATCCATTTACGTAGCATATGGAATCCCAGATGTGAAGAATGTAATCTACTTGCATAGTGTATAAAAATATCAGACACGACAAGTATTAGGATTTAGCTCAAGCAGTGGCATGAAATCCAAAGTACTTCCTGTAGAGAAGACTAATAATGACCACTTAAACACGGGGCATGAACATCAAAGCTACTCAAAGAGGAGACAGAAAATAAATCATAGATACGTATCTCCCAAATGAGGAATGTCATGTACCATCATATAAGCCGCTAAAACGATGACGTTTGAAATCCACAGTCGGCTCTAGTCGATTAAGTGATTTTAAGCATTAATGCAAATTCAAAATAGAATATCGTGTTTGCACAAACAATATTCGATGAATTATAAACCATTGAATATAGCAAGCCAAGTGCAAACACTTTATTCAATTCAAAATAAAATTCGCTATACTTCGTTTTTTAACTAATCCACTATCGATATGGACAGTCGATGGTGAGTATAAGTCCAAAATTGTGCATTCACTTGTTTTAGTTATAGAACTGGTGACCTGAAGCACATGATTCAAAGTATGATTTGCCAAAGCAAACAAAAGGATATAACTGGATCTCAATACTAAATATCTCAATAGCAGTGTTCATTTCGAAGCCCGCATTTCTCGCAAGCAGAAAATACAAGCTTCGAGGGGCAAATGTTATCCCCGATGTTAAAACGCGGTTCAGAGCTAAGAAGGGTTCACAAGCAATGGCATGAAATGACGAAAATTTCATAAATGTATGGTAGCAAAAACGTCAAGCCAACCCTTTATAAACAATATTTGTTGACCCATAAACGTCCAAAGCAGCACTATCAAGCTAGTCAAACAATCACCATGCTCAAACATTACCACATTCTCATACGTCGAGCTCCTCATCGGCTCTAGGTCGAGCAGCATTTTGCAAGAAGGCTCGAGCAGCGCCAGGCAAGTCCAGTCGAGCAGTCTCAACTAACGAAGGGTTGAGCATTACCTTTGTATATGGGTCGCTCATTAACCAACATCATGGCTCGCTTACTCGTTTTCATTAGCACGGTCGTCCATACCATCTATGGCTAGAGCAGCACTCCGGTTAGTCTCACGGTGGAAATGTTGAAACGATATTCAGTTGCAAAGTAGTTGGCACTATGTAACACTAGCAAAGTAGTGAATTTTTCTCCCATATAGGAACTTAGTATGAAGTAAAGCCCAGACTGGTTCCTTAACATGCCATGTGGAATGAGTGTGTTACTGAAAGGAGTAATCGCACATTACTTCCCTGGTCATTCAAGACTGAGTGCCATGGTGGCAGTAATGTAATCATTTGGCCCGCGCATGTCTCAGGAAAATGAATATAGGTTTCTTATTAACAAGTTCGCACGCTACACATAGTTCTTTAGTCATTCATACAACGGTCGGTTGTGACACCTTCAAATGATACTGGATTGGCTTTAAACACAACAGGTGGCATTCTGGTAATTCACGAGATTGACATATCAATAATATATAGTTGTTCAGTCACATGCTAATGTTTGGTCGACATATATGAAAGAAGACGAGCATTTTTATGTGTCCTACTTTATAATTAAAAGGAGTTTGCCATGCGGTTGGTCAGTAAGTGAAAAAGAAAGTCGCGCATACTTTAGCTGAGGGGTTGGTGACATATTGTTTTTGGCTCACTCGTTCATCTAGATCGCTCGTTCGTCATATTTTGGGATGCTCGTTCATTATGTTCTGGTTCGCTTTCTCGTTCATACCATTTAGGATCGGTCGTGCAAGCCTGATGGCATTGTCTAAATATTCTGGTCGCGTAGATCAAGCCAGCTATATACAGCTGGTTCCAACCAGCCGGTGACAATTTTGTAAATACGCGGATGTGTGACCCTTACCCAGTTGATCATAATTACAACTTTGCTACCTGGTCCAAGCTTCTCCTATAAATACCCCCTTTCACAACACTTCAAGGGACCGATCCTTCCACCCCGAAAGGCTTCCCAAATCATTTCTCCACCGTTCTTAAGCAATCTAAGCTCTCAAATCTCCATCAATGGCCGCCAAAACTCACATCATCTTCCTCCATCATCAAATGGATCAAGTCTCTTCCTTCCTCCATTATAGATCAATTCAAACTCTTTCCATCCATCTCCAAGCCGAGATCTACCATTCCAAACCGAGATCCATCATTTCCTTCTTCCTAAGCTCCGTTCAAGTTCTCTCCAACTGCCATTAATCCTGCTCGAAGCTTCGATTCACATCTCAACCGTCATGGACTCTTCATTGATTCTCTAAGTGCTCAAACCGTGAAACATACACTCTCACACTCATCGAATTCAACTATTTCCATAACGGTCTAGAGAGAATCAAGTCATTAAAGAGAGGAAAATCATTGTAAAAAGGGAGAATGAGCCAAAATGAGATATATGAGATGATGAACTTTGTAAATTTCTTCATAATAATGCAAATCCTTGCCAAAGTGGACATAGATCTATCTTAGATCCAACCACTATAAAAAATCCATATGTTTTTACTTACTTTTTCCCGTTTATTTTGAGATTGTGGCTCCTTTTAGTTTCTAACCATAGTGGTGAAGTACGATCTACGTACCTTTGGTGTTTGAGCCATTTTTGGTTTAAACATAAATATTTTGGAATTCTTTTGAAGTTTATTTTTTTATGAATTCCTAACCATGCTAAAGCATTCTTATCATATCTAAATTTTTGAAGATATGAATAACTAATGAAATTTCACACACCTTTGTTTTTTTCAGTTTCTTCTAATTCATTTTGGAAAGACTTGAAAAACTACACTCATTACAGCACACTACCATTTTTCAGTTTTAGTAGTTTTATTGGTTTCTGGATTGGCTTGACTATTCTGAATTGAAAATCATTTGGCATGAGTTATTGTGCTACATCCTGAAATTCATTTTTAATCATGATCATCTGGCATGGATATTTGATTCTTTTTGAAATCATTTGAAATTGTTGATATCTTGAATCTCACGGACTTCTTGGATTTGAAGTTGATAATCTTGTGTGATCGATTCATTAAATCTTGAAATTTACCCATCTCTTCAAGTGATTTCAAACGAACTGTTTTTTAGTCTTGGATCATGAATCATCCCTTAGGCTTGATGCAAATATTCTGAAATTTTTTTGTGTGTAAATCTTGTTCTGAAAATGAATGATTGCTGCTCTGATAATGAAATTGAAGTGCTTGCTTAGGCTTGGTAATTGAATGATCTGTTTGAGATACATTGGAATGCCACTATGGATAATTAGGAGCTCCAAGTGGTATCAATCTTAGAAGCTTTGAAAATTTTCTTATTCAATTGATTGATTTCTTTTAAACTGACTCTCATCTTGTATAAATCTTTCAAAATCCCTCTTGTAATTGATATTTTTTTTATTTTAAATTCATTTTTGGTTATTTATTCAAAAATTGAAATTATTGACCAAATTTGAACTATATTTGGAACTCATCAAAATTATTATTAAATTTAGGAAATTGCAATAAGTTGTGACTATAGTATACTTCATAAAAAGAGGAATTTTATTTAAATTCTCATGATGTTTGAACAACTTTTATAATATCTTTAAATTGGTGCATATATCACAAACACCTTCTTTTCTTATCATCTATTCGTCATCCATCATGATTTTATATTAATGTGGAGAGTTTTTTTTTAAATCATCGTAAGTATACAATTACAAAATTTGTGATGGAAATGTGACTATAATTTTTTTAAGAAATAATTGAAAATTTTCAAAAATCCCAGTATAGTTGAGCATATTTCATAATATGATTAATTTAGAAATTTATTTCATAACCATTTATGTACCTACCATATTTCTATCATCCATTTTGGTCTTATATACTGAGGAGATTTTGTATAATAAGTGTCTCTCTGATCTCATTTAAAAAACCTAGATATGGTCATGCATGATTAGAGATTACTAATAATTTAAGTTGCGACTGATCCCATTTAAAAGTCCTAATAGGTTATGCGTGGTTAGTGTGCTCTTAAAATAAAAGGAAGTTCTCTTAAAATAAAAAGAAAAGAAAAGGAAAACAAAATAAATAATTTTTTTTATATATATATATATATGAATACTTCCATAGTATGTAAAAACCAGCCATTCCATCCATTTTCTAATTTGTGAAATGTGTTAATATTTTATGACATTATGATTTTTTGATTGATAGTCACTAAGATTTGAGATTATTTGATATTGTCACTTAATTTGAATTTATAATCATAGTCCAAATCGATCGCTATTTTGTGCTAGTCTTTTAAAAAAAATTACTTGAAAATAATTGGAATTCATTTATTTTTAAAACTCTCTCATTTTATAAAATTCATCGTAAATCCATAATTCTATAATGTGAAATTTTCCATTAGTTTGAAGAATATTATGACTATTGTTTTATTGAATGAGATTTATGATGTACATTCTCTCTCCTGCTTTGATTTTATATTTCTAGTCTATTTTTCATCATTATTTCGAATTCTATATCCTTTTGATGATAATAAAAGGGGGAGAATGGTTAAGAATTTGATTGATGAGTGAATGTTTCATGAATATTTTAATATTGGAAATTTAATTCATTTATTCTTTTCACTCATATGCACATATTTAGGGGGTGTTCTGTTGTAGGGAGAGCATACATATATGGGGAGTTCTACACTTTACCGTCAGCCATATTTATTATATTCAAATCTTATTATATGTTTTTCATCATCAAAAAGGTGAGATTGTTGCATATAACAATATGATTTTTGTTTGATGATAGCATATATATATTATTATAAATGTATTTGCAATTGTACTGCTCTTCTGCATCACATACGTAAATAAATATGTATATTTGAATTGAATGCTACTCACAAGAATTTAAATATTCAAACAGTATTTTGTTTAAATATAAATTTTTATTTGAACATTTCAATAGTACAATCGTCTAACTCCACTAATGTACATCTCACTGATTTATTATATTCATCTCTCACTACAACACCCAGTGTTCACTTAGTTACATTTTCAGTATCATATACAATTTCTTATACATTGCTCCTCACTACATTTGTGACAACCGCCCATAACCTCTGCACTAAACAAAAGGAATAATGCGCTGAAAGGTGGGTCAGGCAGCTATGGACGATCATTAAGGAAAGGTAACAGTCGCAGAACGTGTCGCAAATTCACAGCACAAGAATATAATATAATAGAACATATACAACAGGTAGTGATAGTGAAGATGAAAACACCAAACTTCCATAACAACTAGAAAGTAATATCCATACACGTGAATAACAACAATAGTGTTTATACAATTTGCCTCAATATAACACTCAGAGAAAATAGCAAAAAACGGAAATCCAAATACTAGATAGGTAAAATAATATGACTGCTTCCTGCTCGCCTCCGAATAGCATCATCATCATCACTAAGTTTTAACCTGTCACCTAGTCTACCCATCCAAACAATTAGATGAACAGTCCAAGGTAGTAAGAGGGAAACATAAAACCTTGAGTCAGACAATAGTCTTAGTGAGTGATAAAAGCTAACAAACATCATCAATAAAGTATATGAGAATGGGTAAATAAACGAACTAATCTACCCAGCTCCAGAGAAGAACTTACACCTGCCTTCCCCACACCTGACAGTGATAGCCTTTACAATCCATAAATCCAAAGGGACAACAATTCAGCCATGGCAATTAGATTAACCATTCATACATGGAAAAAGCAACTCATACATCATCTAGTTATATCTCACGAAAACCACCCTAATCGAACTTGGCATCCCTTAAGCACAAGCCCTAGAGGTTGAGACCAATATCATACAAATACCCAAAGAACACCTTATTCAAAGTCAGATAATCTCCGTGAGATGATAAAAACAAAGCAACCAAGTATTCAAACATCCATGACTGACTCGGACTATCACCGCCAACCTTGCTTTGAAACCATCGTTAATCCTATGACTGGCTGAACAATTTGCCATCAATTTTCAAGGACCATACACGATGCCTCGATTCTAGCAAAATCCCACATGTTATACACAACACGTGTCTAGGCCATGCACGACACCCAGGGCACTCGAACTACAAGTGGTCTTCAACTGCACCCCTGCTTTGAGTCGCTAGAACCTACGACAATGATAATTCGTTGGCCTTCGCATCTCTAGCCGTTATCAATTACGACTATTTGTAAGCTCGGAACACTTTAGAGTCGCCACTTCACATGTACTCAATACATCCTTGAGCCGTTCCCACATTCACCACATCCGATGAACAAATCACCTCACTTCATCATTCCCCATGGAATTCACTTCGAAGTTATCTCCACTTTTGAACCAAAGAAAATACCAATCATGAGGTCCGAAAATAATCCATAGCATCACATCAACTTGCTAACGAAGACAAACCAACACTTATGCCATTCACTACAACATTAAAATGTGCTGTAAAAAACTCGATATATATGTATGATACATGTACACACACACACACACACACACACACACACACACATATATATATATATATGTATGTATGTATGTATTTTATGCAAGGGCAATACGGTCAAATATCAGTGAACGCTCATGAACCAGAAAATTCAATACAGGTGATAAATGAACAAGACAGATCTTATATTTAGTGCAGCATGGAATAGGTGTGATGCAACTCAAGGTTTGCATAAGCCAGAAGTGATCAATAAGCAACATGAACTTAAACATGGCAGAATATACATAAGACATTACTGCATGTATATGGTACAGTATATGCCCACATGTATCTACATAATGAGCAAGCTCATAAAAACAGTTCGAGTACTAATGCACATGGGTGCATCTCAGAAAGGCAATACAAATATGCCCAGAAGCATGGTGGCAAAAACACAAGTGGACAAAGTAAGCATCAAGTGCACAACAGCATGGAAACCGGAGAAATGGAAGGCGAAGTCTAAACTAGTGCACACGTATGCTTCGGAGAACCTTAATGCACCTCACGCAAACACAAAAAATACAAACACATATATATACACAGTGCACACACACACACACACATATATATATATATATGTATGTATGAGAGCATCGATGGCACAAGGATGACACAAGCATGTCAATCCATAAGACAGTATATTTTTCAGTGTACATGCAATTCAGACTCACAAACAAGGCAGTAGATATACGTATATACACATACACTTATGTGTGTGTATATATGTATATGTATTAATTGCATATACAAGTCATGAAAACTTCTAGCCACAAGTAAACCTTCATTGCCATAGCCACGCTCGAAGTTTTTTGTGAAAATGGGATGTTTTTTCTTTTTAGATTCACTGATTGAAAATGAAGAAAAATTTCAATTCTGCATGAGTTAAAACTGGTAACAAGTTTTTATTTCCGAAAATTAAATTGGGATATTAACAGTAGGTTGGTATTTCAGTCAAGGTTCATCAACATAGACGGGAAAGGATTCATCAACAAATTCGAGGCCAGATTTTTGGCAAAAAATCAATTCGATTGTTTCCAAGAATCAATGGTGGATCCACGGCCTTAAAATCGTTCTAAGAATGGATACTGTCACGTTTTCAAAAGTGCCAAGAAAATCATTAAATCATTTCAAGAAATAACTCGAGGTTTCATGGCAATCAATTAAACAATCACGCAAGAATCATGCAACAATCAAACCGAGTCATATTCGTGAAATCAAAGAAGCATTAAGGGTTTTTGTACCCTATAAATACCAATTCATCATAGGCACGAATGTATCGAAACAAAAGCAACAAATTCTAGAATAAAGAAAAATCAAATCAGAAAACTCACAAGGTTTTAATCGCAAGCCAACCCTAAATCGAACGACTAGGAGCACAAATCGGTCGAGAGCTGTCAGAGAAGCAATTGCATCAACATTACATGCTTGCGATTTGGGGATAAACAAAAACCCTAACTTGTTGACCGGTGGCCATTGATGGATAAATGAGAAGCCATTTTTCAAGTGACATAAAAAAGGAGGCCGACTAATTTTAATTTACACAAGGGGTTTTTTGTTCATTGTTTTATTTATTTGTTGTATTTCTTTTTGTAACCAATCCTTACAGTTTCCTAGTTTATTCTAAACTAGGGTTTACGAGTTACAGGTTTGTAATTCGGGGAAAATCTTAAGGATAAAGATCGGTCCAGGGTTTTGTAATTCGCGAGTTTACAGGGATATTGTAAGCGGAAATATTGCTTTAGTTCTAGTAAAAAATCTTGGGAATGCAGGCAGGGGTTTGCCGAAGCTGGGTAGAATCTGTGTCATTTACTTTTTGCAATTAATTTCTCTGCTGCATTCTATGTTGTAATATTTTTAATATCTTGTAAAACTCCAATAAACCCTATTCACCTCCCTTTATGGTTAATCTTGATCCAATAGTTACAGTATATATCTTATCCATCCAAATCTACGTAAATATGCTAATATATTATATAAGTAATGTTTGTTGTTTGTGTTTGAATAGTTCCATTTTTATGGGGATGTATAGGGAATGCTACCCATATTGGATGGAATTAAATATTATGACCGTCATAGCAATAAATGTTGATTTACTTGCTATAAATAAAAGGGCATACGTAAAGTAGTAAATATTGTAACCATGCTTGTTTTGAGGAAATGAATGAATTAGGAAATGAATGCCTAAATGGTTATAATTTTAAATGGTATTCAGAAATAGAGATTGTAACTCCAACTAGGGAAATAAATAAGTAATAACCTATATGTACACACACACACACACACACACACATATATATATATATGTGTACATACACACAGAGGTATATATATAAATATATATATATATATTCACATATGATTTAAATGGGATTAAATGTATGGTAATGTCTAAGGGGTTACAGTAGTTAGATTAGAATTTAAAAAGGGATTGATATAAATAGGTTAATTGATGCCTTAGGAAATATGACCGTTAGGGTCATTAGTGGCAGATAACATAATTATTAATAATAAAAGAAATAGAAATGGGAATTAATGGGTATTGATTGTCGTAATAAATACTAAGTCCGACAAGGAAATTAATAAATAAACATAATAGGATAGGAACTTATAAGTTTTCCTTATTTAGTTCTAGTTAATATATAATTAGTATAATTAAGAATCAAGGTTGGACTTAGTAAGTTAATGATTCGAGGCCAGTTGCCTTATTCAACAGAAGTCTGCACTTTCCAACAGTCGGATTTGTGTACAACCAATGTGAAACATCATTAACCATAGGAAACCGTGACGATAGTTAACTACGTAGTAAGGATTATTTCCTAAAATAAGGTTTATCTCAAGTGTGAGGTATTAAGTGGTTGTTGGGCCCGACTCCCATCTGAAAATAGGAAACCTTAGAAAGAAAATAATTTATAAACGTAAGTCTGCTTTGGAATAGAGGTATTAAGTATTTAGATCCACCCCTAAAAAGGGTATTAAGTGATCGTTTAACTCAACTCCTAGTAATCAAGAAGTATTAAATGGCTATTGGGTAAGAGATTGGTAATCCTTGTAAAGGTCTGCTTCCTTTATGTGTTAAATGATTGGGTTGAAAGTCTGCCTTGGGATTAGGTATTAAATGATCGCTACGGAGGTACCGTCAATCTGCCTATCCTGCAGGAAGTATTAAGTGGCTAGGGAATTATCTAATAAGGCCATCTAGATAGTAGCAAATAGGTCCATCGAGGGATGGTCATAAATGATGAGATGTCGTCTTCCTATCCAGTAGTTAATAAGTGACTACTTACTATCTCTCTCCTTATGCGGGACATCGGCATATGCATGAATAACGAAAGCCTTAAATTGTAGGTTTTAAAGCTAGTGTCCTCTATTTTAAATTAGTGTAAAGTAAATCAACGAGTAAGGTATTAAGTGATTAACGGGTCCGCCTTGGGTCTTAAGTGATCAAAAGGATCCACCCTTATCTATTATTGGTAGTGAGATCTTAAATGGCTATATAAAAATAATTAAACTCCTTATGGAATAGTGAGCAGTTGAGAGCCTACCTCTTAGTTTTGGTAATCAGGTGAATGGTGGTTTAAAGGCTTCATAATTATGCGTAAACATTATATCTCAGTATCGATATCGTTATCATTTGGGAAAGTTACCTTGGATATGGTAACCAGTCCTCGTGCATGAATCTTTACGAGGTTAGGTTAGAATTACTAGCTTTGTTAGACATATATTTCGATTCAAACCAAAGCGGAATATATTTATGTATTGTAGATAGTGTTATACATTTTCTACTTACTAGGACTTGTCATCTGACCCCCCTCCCTATAACAACTCTCAGGTTTATCTTGGGAAAGACAGGTCTTTGTTCAAGTTTGGTTTTCGGTTCTCGTTCTCTCATGCTCGATATAGATGTGGCGATATGCTTTAAGGTAGTTGCCTTAGTCGGTATTAGTTATCTTATTTTGTTTCCGATGTGAGTTATATTTTACTCTGATTATGCCCATGCTCATACTTTGCAGGTACCAGATATATACTCTTTATGCTTGGATGAGTTTGAGTTTTGTTTTTTGTTGAAATTCTAGCTCGGAAAAATGTGGGGTGTCGTATCTGGACTTCGCTCTATCTACACCGTATTTGATTCTACTCTTACTTCTTCCCCTTTGTGCAATAAGGCTTTCGAAATCATTCTCCATGCTCATGCTAGCTAACTTTCCCCTCAACATCTCGTCATGTTAATTTGTCTTCACATCCTCCCAATGAATAGATTAACCCCTATAGATCATAGAGTTAATAAAAGTGTTATACTCTACTGACAAAGAACATAGAAAAATAACAGATTGTGCTTAACCCTCAATCTTTACATCAGCTGCTCGAAGATTCATGACAAGTGTGATAAGGGAATCCATGTGAGCAAATACATCGGTTCTATACTTCATCTTGAATGAATGAATTTGTTGTTGTATGACGATGCTGCTGGTGAGAGACTTGTCGAAAAACTTTCTTTGAAGAGCATCTCATAGATCCTTAGCAGTTTTCACATGAGAAAACTCTCTAAGTATTGCATCAGAAAGGCTAAGTTGGATGGTAGTAGGATCATCTTCTTCCAATTCTTATATCTCTTCAAGTACTAGTTTCTTCAATTTCTCTAGATCTAAGACAACCTTAAAGGTCCTCTCTTTCTTCAACACCGCTTGCGTATTCATCTTCCATATACCAAAATCTCCCTTTCCATCAAATCTAGCGACTCCATAATTTGTAGTGCTTCTACCACCATTATTATTTGTAGAATTGGACATAGCTGAAATAGTCTTTGAATAGAACAAGTTTAATACCAAACTGTAGTGAAAAATCAGTGATTTGGGTAGCGGAAACAGAAAACCCAGTATCTAGTCTGTCAATAATCTTAACAATGCCAATCCAACAAAGAAAATAAAGAAAAACAAATGGCTCAAGTTATAGATAAAACAAAAATAGAAATAAAGGGAAAGAACACGCTAATATAACGAGGTTCAGCTATGCCTACGTCCTCAGACCCAACAACCTTTTATTTCTTCAGTTCAAGAAGATGGAATAAAATATGTGAAGAAACCCAAAGCGCTCAATACAAATTTCTCACCCTATAATTGATAAGAAATAGTGATCTGGTTGAAGATATAATATAGAGAGTTTTCTTCTTTTGTGTTTTAAAAATATGTGCAAATGTCTTCATATATATAGGAGGAAGGCTGAAGAATGCTTTGAATACAAGGATGAAATATTTTCAGATTTCCTTGATTTGATTCCACCAAAAATCTAGCATATTTTTATTTGCTTCCACCTGTGACGTTAAAGCGCTCAGTGGATCCAATGCGACGGAGGTCCAGATAGTCGTTGCGCGGATAAAGAGAGGAAATAGCAGGATATAGCGAATGACTCTAAAATAGCACATGTAACTTGTTTGTGATGTTTTAATGATTTAAAAACAATAATTAAACAAAAAACTGGCACTTAGTTTAACTATAATTGGTACACCCTTAACTATAAACAAAAACATGTGCAAATATCTGTAAATAAACGTAAATTGCTATTTAATTTAATTAAATTTTATAGAATATAGACTATTTTTTGTTTTAAAAATATATATCAAAAATTCCAATTAAATAACCCAAATTCATAATTTTTATAATGCATAGATGTCACCTTTCACTTCCTTTTTTCATTAATGATACAGCGGGAATAGCATAATATAGCGGAAATAACTAGATATATCGAGAATAACATAACATAGCGGGTTTTAATGTGAAGAGGCTATATCAGAGGCTATTCGGTAAAAACGTAGAGGTAGTAATCCGATATGGGATGTAGCAGGGTATTAACTGCACAGGTTTCCACCTATACCAATATTTGATTGATTCCTCAAATCAATTAATATACCTTCTCCATATCAATCTATTAACTTCCCGATTTGTTTCCCATATTATGATTATGGGAATGAAATAATATGTTCTCATTAATAGATTTAAATTGCCTAGGTTTAATAAATCTTAATTAATAAATCTAAATTTCTTTTCTCTAATTCAATTCTAGTAGATCTATATAAAAATTACTTGTCAATATGAACAGGATTCACAAATGGAAATACAGATAATAAGGTTTAAATCCAGAGATTTAGGAGTGCTAATTAATGATGAGTGAAAATATTATATATTTTTGTGTAATATTTGATTACGTTGTTGCAAATCTACTCCAATATCGTAAGAATTGAATCTAAATCGTAAATGATTTCTTGAACATGAAATGTTAAAGAAGTTAAACTTGACTATGAAGCTTATGCTGATAATTGTAACAATGCAATGATTAGATTTAATTTTAAAATTGCATAATGATTAGATTCAATTCTTGTTACTACCAAAATGAATCCCTAACATAGGCTGACAGTGAAGGGGTATCGGAGGAACACAAACACAAAAAACCTTCTGAAAGAACAAATGGAGAAAACCGAAAGTGGGAAAGAATGATTTGAAAGAAACATAAACTGTCACCCCCTAGAAAGAAGGGAGTTTAAAGCCTACATAAAGATAGCGAAGTTCATCCGACCGAATCTATTCGATAGGGTCCACCCGATAAGAGAGCCCGAAAGTGAAAGGTACCAAGCCAGAAGTACGTAAAGATTATCCGGAGCCAGCTTCCGAAGTAGCTACTTCATGAATGATGAAAGGTCACATCGATAGACAACGGGAACATCACCGAAAGCTGTCTTGTGAAAAACCAGATCATCCTAAAAGCTCCACCGGAAGGCTAACCGGGACCCTAGCAGAGATACAGGCTATCCATACTAATTTGTCTAGTATAGGAACCAATAGCGGTAACAAACTGGAAGCTACCTACATACTTCACGAGGTCAAGCTCCTTTAAGTATAAAAGAGAAAGCCGGAAGCCTACATGTAGAAGCTATCATCTGGGAGCCTTCACTTAGGAGTTGCTACCGGGAGTTCAAATGCCATCCGAAAGCCACCACGTCAACTAGCCCATATCAGTCTCGTAGAAGCCCCCACTTGACCGGGACCCTCACTTTGAAGACTATAATTAGCACCACAAGGGCGGCCGGGAGACAAACGTCTAAGACCAAGGAAAAAGCGGCCGGTAAAGGCCCATGCAGGCCCAATAGCCCAGTAGAAGAAGGGGCCCCAAATTCTCTATAAATAAGACCCTAGAAGCCACATGAAGGGGGATGAACTTTTTATTTCTCAATCTAGTTTTTTCTTCTAAAAAGGAGCAAATCCTTAACTCTTGTAATACGTCTACAATTTATGAATGGATACTTCTGGGTCTTAAACATCTTGCGATTTGATAATCTTGTTGTGCCGTAATGATGAAACAGGGAGTTAACACCAACCTTTCTTATAGGAAAATCAATCATGGCACCTTAGCAATGGAGGAGGGGCTTTGTAGAAATGCGAAGTCCCCTTTTCCCTACCTCGACGTTTTCCACGTTGATGGACACTCTCATGATGAGCCTAACGCTTCTTGACCTCAGAGAAAGGGGTCATCAGTGAGCTTGTAACTCGGTCTCTGATGCGATCCAGACCCCTTTTTTGTTGGTCCTTCGTGGAATAATCGTCCTTGTTAATGAACATTGCAATGCCTTCTTTCTCAAAATAGGGGGATGTGTTAGCCTATTTTCTTCTTATCACAATACATAGCATCACTTTCATGATATAGGAAGCAATTGATTTCAAAAAACCTGGCAATATCAAGCATAATAACCTTCCTAAGGTCATTTTGGAACACTGCCGCACAACATATATAATGTCTATCCTCCGGGGGAAAGATAACTAATCATTAGAATCGAAATTATAATGCATAAGGTAAGGTAGATTATCTTAGATTCGCAGGCTTTAGAATGACCTTCGATAACTCTGAGTCATGACGGTGTCAAATCCCATGAACACATGTCCTAAATAACTTAATACGGGTGTTGACGGAAAATATCGTTAACATTTTGGTGCTCGAAGGAGGGCCTGAACCTCCGTCCTTATGGTTAATTTGTTAAAATTAATTTGGTGAATTTATTGCTCTATGGCAGGAAAGATGAAATTGAAAAGATTGGAGGAACGAAACAAGGAATTGGATCCTAATACAACCGTTGAAGGAAATGTGGATCTAACGCTCAACCCAAACAATAACAAAAGAGGAGCCACATCCAATCCACAACAACCACCAAACCCAAATTCCATAGAAGATAACGTCGCAAGAATCTTGGTCTTAGAGAAGCAACTCCAAGAAATGCAGGCTTAGGTCACCGCTGTTCAGGAACAGAAGTCCTCAAGGATCACCAGATCTAGTCAGAGAGAGACGAATGAATCTTCAAAAAGAAAGGCTCCCATTCAGCATTCTGAAGCAAAGGAGAAGCTTAAGGCGACTTCTTCCAAGCAGACGAAGTCCCATCTAATGGAAACAGACCAGGGGAATCAATGCGAGCAGGAATAGTCCGGGAATTCCACCTCCAAAGGTTATGATCCCAAGAGAGTAAACTATGACAACACAGAAGCTTACATCAAAGACCTCACCCAGAAGACCGCCACGGACTTGTTGGGAAGTAAGGGGAAGAGGACCCAAGATGACAGGGTTAACGACAACGAAAGAGTAGCTCCATTCATCGATGTAATTATGAACACCATAATACCATCGAGAGTGAAGGTTCCAACCATAAAGTATCTTGGGACAACTGACCCTGACTATCATCTGATGGCTTTCAATAGCCATATGGATCTCTACAACGCTTCTGGAGCTATCAGATGCCGCCTTTTACTAGTTACCTTTCAAGGGGCTGCAACGAAGTGGTATCGCCAGTATAGGGGAAACACCATTTACTCGTGGAAACAATTCTCCTATGAATTTTATGCACAGTTCTGTATCTGGAATGATCCAATAGTCGACTACATAGTCATTGCTAACATCAAACAGAGATAAGGGGAGTCTCTGGGAGGTTATTTTAAGAGATTCAACATCGAGGCTCTGAAGGCCAAGGATATGAACGACCGTGACAAGTTGATTGTCGTACACTCAAGGTTAAGAGTTATATATTCATGGCTATAAAGACTTGCAAGACTTTCATTTCCAAGCCGACAAGTTTATTCGCATGGATGAATTGTACTTCACGAAGAGGAAATTCGGGCCTCTAGGGGAAAGAGGAAGGCCAAACTTTGGATGAAAGCTACCGGAAGGAAATCAAAAGAGTCAAGATGGGAAGATTCTAATACCAATTCGGTTGCTCTAAAAAAGCCCATCTCGTATTTGTATGTTATTGCAACAGAAAAGGTTAATAACTTTCCCGTCTCGTTCAAAGCCAAGAATTGCCCTGAACCTTATTCCAGCGATAAGAATTGTGAATCACACAAAACCAACGGACATAAGACTAACGAGTGCAAGGTACTGGACGGGATTTTTCATAAGCTGATCTGAGAGGGACATATGAAGGAATTCATTTTAAATAAGACAACATCAGCTCAGCATGCAAGTGGATAGCAGAAGGTTTCGGTAAATGCGATAAAAGTTACTACAGAAGAGAGAAACCAAGATTTAGGGCCACCCATAAATCGAATCAATGTGATCCATGGAGGGCCACACCCTGCCGGAAGCTGTCCGAAAGCAAGGAGTCAATATATGAAAGAAGCCATGGAGGGAATATTCTCTATTCAAGAAGAACAATCATTGAAAAATGCATGTTACGCTCTCAAAATGCACAACCTAGTGGTTTCTCCAGAAGAAATGAAAAAAGGGGTCCGCCACACGCATAATGACCCCCTTATGATAAAAACCAAATAGGGCTCTCTGTTGTTTCAAAGATCCTTGTAGATATAGGGAGTGTCGTCAATGTCATCTTTAAGCACACTTTCGACCAGATGGGAATTTCTGAGAAAAAGTTAGAACCAAGCAATGAACCAATCTTCGGCTTCAACTAAAAGGGGTCAACTCCGGTAGGGCAAATCAACCTTTTGGTTCAAGTTGGACTGTCTCCGCTCCATAGGACCTTCGAGACTCTCTTTATTGTGATCGATCGGCCATTATAATACAATCCCTTCTTTGGGCGACTGGCTTTGGAGGAGATGGACGCCTTTGTTTCTTCCAAGTATCTTATGTTAAAACTCTTAATCAAACAGGATGGGGTACCATTAGGGGAGAACAGTTTAGTTCTCGCAAATTGTAGTTTGCAACGATTGACAAATAAAAAGGGAGTGCCCTTCGTACTTTGATTCTTCTGCTATTTTTATACCTTCAGATAGGGGATACTTACATCCCACATTCGAAGCTAAGATAAAAACTGATAAGGCTAACAAACGTGCAAATGGTAGGTACATTTCTTTGAGAATAAAAAGGAAAAGGTCTGATGATGTAAATCTGACTAAAGAGGGAGAAATTGTCACGGATTTGGATTCTAGAGGAGATAATGAAAAAATAAAACCAATAAAAGAAGTGGAAGAAGTAAATGTTGATTCAGAGGATAAATCAAAGGTCGTCAACAAAGGGAAAAGGCAAACAGAGCCCCTTAGAAGCGACCTAATCCAGTTCCTATACCTCAACAAAGATGTTTTTTCTTGGATCCATTCAGACATGATCAGTATCAGCTCTTCTGTTATGATCCATGCTTTGAAAATTGACCCTTCGGTAACTCGGTCCAGCAAAAGAAGAGACAATATAATAGAGAACGGATAGAGGCCTCGAAGGAGGAAGCCAAGAGCTTGGAAACTAACAGGTTTATCCAAGAAGTCCTTTACTCGAAATGGTTAGCCAATCCCGTACTAGTGAAGAAGTCCAATGGGAAATGGAGGACGTGTGTTTATTACACGGGTTTAAATAAGGCTCGTCCAAAAGATTGATATCCCCTTCCGTGGATTGACCAATTAGTTGATGCCACGAGTGGTCACAAGATACTATCCCTTATGGATGCTTACTCGGGGTACAACCAAATTCTTATGCATAAACCCAATGAGGAGCATACAAGCTTTATCACTGATTGGGGAACGTTTTTCTATAAAGTGGTGCCCTTCGGGTTGAAGAACACGGGAGCAACAAACCAAAGACTGGTAAACATGATGTTCCAAGAACAAATAAAGTACAGTATGTAGGTATATGTGGATGACATGCTAGTGAAGTCCACCAAACCAAAAAACAATCTAAAGGATTTGGAGGAAATGCTCGATGTCTTAAGGAGTTACCAAATGAAGCTAAACCCTCAAAAGTGTTTTTTTCGAGTTCAATCCGGAAATTTTCTAGGATATGTGGTAAGTGAGCAAGGGATTGAAGCTAGCCTTGACCAAATCCAAGCTATAAGAGACATGGAAGAGCCCAGGACAAGCAAAGAGGTCATGAGTCTGAATGGGAAAGTAGCAGCCCTCGGTAGGTTCATTTCCAAAGCAACTGACAAATGTGTCCATTTCTTCGATATTAAAAAGAAAAAGAAGAATTTCACATGGAATGAAGAATGTAAGAAAGCATTCCAAGAATAGAAAGTTTATATGGGAATGCCTCCGGTTTTATCCAGTCCTGATAAGGGAGAAGAGCTATGCCAATATATGGTTGTTTCACAACATGCGGTAAGCTCAGTCCTGATAAGAGAGAGTAATGGGACTCAGCACCCCATTTACTATGTTAGCCGAAAGCTAAAGGACGCAGAAACATGATACCCTATTATAGAGAAACTAGCGTATTACTTAATCCTTATCGCTAGAAAGCTTAGAGATTAGTTTCAAGCTCAACCTATTAGAGTTTTAACTAGTTTTTCGCTCAAGCAAGTGTTCAGCAAACCGAAAACCGCAAGGAGCCTAATCAAATGGGGTGTCGAGCTCAACCAATACGAGATCGCGTTCCACCCTTGAGCATCAATTATAGGATAAGCACTCGTAGATTTTGTGAATGAATGCATGAGCTTCATTTCAGAACAATCAGTTAAAGTAAATGACTCAAAGAACAAGTGGCAGCTCTTTGTAGACGGAGCTTCTAACGAACAGGGAGCAGGGGAGGTTATGTTATAATTACCCCTGACGGACACCGCTTGCACTGCGCCATGAAGTTAGGGTTCCCGACAACTAACAACGTGGCCGAGTATGAATCAATGATAGCTGGTTTGAATCTGGCACTAAAGTTGAAGATCCCACGGATAGAAATCTTTAGTGATTCACAACTGATGGTAAACCAAATAAAATAGACATATCAAACCAAGGATGAGTGGCTAGTCTTAAATATGAAAGGGTATTAAAGATGCTTTCCCAATTTGAGGACTTCTCAGTTCATCAAATACCCCGTGGGGAGAATGCCCAAGCGGATTCACTAGACAAGTTAGCCAGTTCCCGGGGGGTCCTCAAAACTTGAATAATTCCCGTGGGATATCAGGAAAGGCCTAGTGTCAAGCGTGAAGAATCGAAAATGGGGATTATTGGTCTTAACTAGATCCCAAGCCTTGAGAAGGGAGGATGAAGGAAACAAAAAGGGAAACTCTAATGGGGAACCACCCTTAATGGAAACAAGTTGCCATCACAAAGTTACACGGGTGACTCCCATAGTATATTACCTCTTAAACAAAATTTTACCCCTCAGTAAGCAAGATGTGAGGGGAATAAAACAGTAAGCTCCTACATTTGTGATTGTGGATAATATACTCTATAAAAAGGGACATTCGCTTCCTTATTTAAGATGTGTAAGTTCCGAAGATGGACTTAGCCTGTTAAAAGAAGCTCATGAGGGATGGTGTGGGGACCATTCCAGTGGAGTTAAGATGGCCAAAAGGGTCATGCGACAAGGTTATTATTGGTTGCAGATGGTTATTCACACTACAAGAATAAGGACTTTGCATAGAACCAGTCCGTATCTTGATTGGAACGCTATTCTTAGTTAACGCTATTCCAGAGAAAGGCGGGAATACCAACGCTATTCCAGAGAAAGGTGGGAATACCAAAATTCCAGCAGGAAAAAAAGAAAAATAAACGTGTCCTCTCCTCCCAAAATCACCTCCCACACGCGGCCATGAGAAACGATTAAACTCCAAATATCTAATCGCCTTCATCGAAGCCATAAAAAAGTGACCGTGTAACCCTAATCGCCTTCATCGAAGCCGACGGTGCCCTAATTCCTCTTTCAAGCAGTTTGACCAAATATCTAATCGCAACCGACATTTTCAATTACCTAGCTACCCCTCTCATATTCGAACAACCGTGAGGTGTTAATCTATGTTTTTTTTGTGTAATCTGATTGTTTTTTTGTATGAACATCTCGTTTGCTTGCCACTATTAGAACTGTTTTTGTATAATTTTGAGGGAATTATCCTGGTATGCAATTGATAGTGCATGGACGAATCATAAATTTGCTTAGGTGATGTCTATTTCATTGTGAAGAATGGTTTGCGTAAGGACTTGAAAAATCACCAAGTTTATGCACAGCTACTTTACTGTTGACACTCTTTCTTATTGATAGTGTAATCTTTTGTGTGTAGTTTATTGTATGTGCTGCATACAGATAGGATGAGACTACCTTCTTATGCCTAACTATTATGATAAATTATCATATACATTCTCATTAAAGATTATCATAGTCTATTTAGCAACTCAACTAAGCGGTTTAAGCATCACATTTCTGAATGACAGTTTTGCAGTTATATTTAATGAGAAAGTGACTAGAACTGAGCTTATGGTATGTGCTCCAAAACACTTATTTCCTATTTTTCAAACGTTGTTTGTTGTGATTTTTATGTGTGCTTCGGTTAAGTTTAGTTATTTATGCCAAAAATATCTAACACTTTATATGCTATGCTTGTAAAGATGGCAGTTTTGGAAACTAGGATAAAATGTGGAAATTTAGGCTACATATGTTTTTAAATGCTGATTTTTTAATTATAGTTGTTGAACTTTGAAGTTTGCATGCTGGATTGTGAATAATTACGTATTTGATTACATTCGGCATTTAGAATAAAAAAACATCATTCAGCATTCGGGACAAAAACAAGAAGGAAAAAGATTTTTGAATAGTTTGTTCAAATTGATGGCTTTAAAACAAGCAATATATGTGAAGTTTTAATTTTGTGTTTGCCAATATGATTTTGAGCTGTTACTTTATTGTGTAAAACAGAATTTAGCTGTTAATATATTACTTAAAACAAAATTTGGTGCACATTAACATTTGTAGCTGTTACTTTATTCCCTACAGATTAATTTCCTTGCTTAATTTGGAAGAGAGTATGTCCCTTTGAGCCACTTTTATAAGCATACATGCATTGTGTTGCTTTTTTTATTGTTACATTTTACGAAAGATTCAACTTCCTTATATATCAAAGTTTGAGGTTGGTAATTAGCCCCACTATTGTAAAAGTCTTCTAGGCATCCAATTAGCCGACGCCTAGGCACTACCCAAGGGTTGTCTCGTAGCTGCTTAAACTTTCTCTAAACGCTAGACGCGGGTTATCACCTCATGTCCTCAGGCCCTGTTATGGTTAATTATTGATTAATTCATGTCTAGATGATTAATCCCTAGCCCAAATCCACGGTTATCAACTTTTACAATTTTGATTAGGTTCAACTCTTTGCTCCAGTTAACCTGAGTGGTACCTAGAAAACAAAAAGGTGAAATGAGCATTCGTATCACTCTTGCATAATTTTTTAAAAACTTCTGAATCCAGAAAGCATAATGGTTTGTTTAGGTTTGTGTCTCGGTTTATATCTCATAATATGTACTGAGGCATAATGGGAGTGTAAGGATGTGTGCAAACTTTTCTTAAGAGGATTTAGAGTATATGGTTTTGAATTTTACTCAGTGAGAATCATGACCTGCATACACATATGGTATGTGCTCCAAATTGCTTATTTCCTATGTTTCAAACGTTGTTTGTTGTGATTTTTATGTGTGCTTTGTTTAAGTTTAGTTATTTATGCCAAAAATATCTAACACTTTACATGCTACACTTGTAAAGATGGAAGTTTTGGAAACTAGGATAAAATGTGGAAATTTAGGCTACATTTGTTTTTAAATGCTGAATTTTGAATTATAATTGTTGAACTTTGAAGTTTGCATGCTGGATTGTGAATAATTACTTATTTGATTACATTCGGCATTTAGAATAAAAAACATCATTCAACATTCAAGACAAAAACAAGAAGGAAAAAGATTTTTGAATAGTTTGTTCCAAATGGATGGCTTTAAAACAAGCAATATATGTGAAGTTTTAATTTTTCTGTTTGCCAATATGATTTTGAGCTGTTACTTTATTGTGTAAAACAGAATTTCAGCTGTTACTTTATTACTTGGAACAAAATTTGGTGCACATTAACATTTGTAGCTGTTACTTTATTCCTTACAGAATAATTTCCTTGCTTGATTTGGAAGAGAGTATGTCCCTTTGAGCATGTACCTATAGCCGTTACTTTGAACGTGCACATTAACACAGTGTAAAAGCATCATTGAGTATGTAGCTGTTACTTTGAACGTGCACATTAACACAGTGTAAAAGCATCATTGAGCATGCAGCTGTAGCTTTGAATGTGCACATTAACACAATGCATGTAGCTGTTACTTTTTTTTATTGTTACATTTTATGAAAGATTCAACTTCCTTACATATCAAAGTTTGAGGTTTGTAATTAGCCCCAGTATTGTAAAAGTCTTCTAGGCATCCAATTAGCCGACGCCTACGCACTACCCAAAGGGATTTAGAGCATATGGTTTTGAATTTCACTCAGTGAGAATCATGACCTGCATACACATATTTTATATACCGCTTCCGGTGTAGTTTGGATTAAAATACTAGTGTAAGTCGTATGTTCATCCACCTAATAGGTAGAAATATTCAAATTTTATTCAATAAAAAAGTTAACGGTCGGATATGTGCCACAAGTGCAAAAGCTTTGGTGGTGTAGGTTGCAAATTTATAGTGAAAGTTTACTGATGGGTGGTCGAGAATGGGATGTTGTTGAATGTTAGCAAACCGATGTTTAGCTTCTGCTGATTGGTGTACGGTATTTTCTAATTTTCAAAAAAAAAAGATGAGGCCACTCATAACACCTATTCTTCGTGGAAAACCGTCTAGAAAAAGAGTAATTCATATATGTGGTCGGCCTGGATACCTCTGAGCCTGTTCCACCACACGAGCCTTGTATTCAGCAGGACCAGTTACTAACAGCCTACTGCATTCATGCTGTGCAACATCTTCAGTATTAGGCTGATGAAGAAGGTCCTATATCCCAACAAGAATATACCTCATGTTGATACAAGGTCTCCAATCCTTGTCCAGAATCAATAAGCAGATCCCTCCAGTTGATTTGAACACATTAGGATGGAAAAAATGCTTTAGAAACCTGCACAGAGGCGGATTATATGGGTAGTCTTCATCAAACTCGAGTGTTACTGGGTAACATCCTCCTTCCCAGTCTATTCCTTTTTTGCCTGGAACAACGCATTTCCATTTCATTAGGTTCAAAAAGCCGCCGTAATGTGTTTCTTGATCTGCTTTGAAACCAGGAGGGTGGTTTTTGCGCCAGGCTATTCTCTCTTCTACGAGTTTCGCACTTCCTTTTCCTCTTGCCATACTGTTTGGTTTTAGTTTTGGTTTTGTCGTTGTTTCGTTTGGTTAGTGCTGATTATATTAAATTGCACTTCAACTGAAGTTACTGTTATCATTAGGGGCGGAGGCACATCATCATTGGCCTAGGCACGTGCCTCTCCCAGTATTATGAATATTGATAAACGAAATAAAGGTCTCGTTTCAAGATAAAAATAGAAAACTCTGGCTCTCGTTCTCAAAAAATAAATAAAAGAACTAATCGTCGAAGAATCAAATCACAACTGCAATTCCTAACACAACTCACCATCGCAAGTCACATCCTCTGCCATACATGTCGCTCTAGACCCTCCTGCAAAAGCGGCTTGCTGTATTCTTCTCAACAGACGCAAATCATCATGTCGCTAGGTATTCAAAATGGGTAAATGGTAATGAGATGTGGCTTGATAAATTGATTTAATCAACTGATTTGAGTGCTTTTTAGTTGATTCACTTTTTAATTGCAACTGCTGTAGAGTTGATAACAGCAAGTCAAAAATCGCTTTTGATTGATTCTGTGTTTGAGTTTGTTTTACAGGATGAGTTCACAATAATTGCTATAGAGTTGGCTTACTAGAATTATTCTCAGTGAGATGTTTTTAGGAAAATGGGCAGAGCAAATAGAATGAATTAATAAGAAGATTAAATTCGACTAAAGCATAAACCCTGAATATGATAATGCCTGTGTAGCCAAAATTAATTTTGAAAAAATGTTTAACATGAAAAACAAAGTGTGCAGTTCAAATGGTTGATAACAAATAATTTCTAAGTCTACCTGAAATGAGAAAATTTATGGAGTTCAAATGGTTGATATGCAAAAAAAAAAAAATTGCCCCTCCCATCTAAATTTTCTAGCTACACCACTGGTTATCATCAACCCATTGGCTCTTCATTTTCCTTGTTAAGTGTTTCATTTATATCCATGACTTTTCACATGAGTGGGATATTCATTCCATATCCAATTAATGATTGGAAACGCAAATTGATTATATATAACTCTTCATGGTTTTTGCCGTTGTTTCAATTTGATATTACAAATTTATATTCCTTTCATACAATTAAAAAATACATGTATAAAAAGTTGGGTAAGTTTCAAATTCAAACCCTAGAAAAAACTCATCAATATTAACCCTTGTTCAGAACTTATTATAAACATATGACACTTTTTATTTCATATAGTATTTTATACTTATACAATTGAAAATTGTGCAAGCATAATTCTTTTTTTTCAAACATTATATTTACGCGTTCCATAAATTCGCAACTACAAATATACTAGTATTCTTCATTAAATGTACATGATTATGATGTTGATTAACTGTACATGATTACTGTAGTTTGAATGGTTGATGTTTGAGAAATTTTGCTTGCTCCGATTTGAGAGATTTTGGTATTTTGTGAATGATGGATAAAGACTGGGTACGTTTGAATAGGTATTCATTACAGTACTCAATTTTAATATTGAATTTAAAACATATTTCAATATATAAGGTTATTTTTCTTTTTCTCTTTTTGCTCGTAGAACCACTAAAGAGTATGAGCAAGCGGCTTGGAATTTTGTGAATGATGCAAAGAGGAATATGGGTAATGTAGAAAATATTTTTTGTCCATGTTTAGATTGTAGAAATCTTACTCGTCATTCTAGAGAAGTTATTGTTGAGCATTTGATTATAAAAGGAATGGATCCCAAGTATATGAGTAGTGAGTGGTATAATCACGGCGAGCGGATAAATAAAAAGAAGGAAGCGAAGTCGGGTGATGCATATGATTTGCTTAAGGCCATCATCTATGAAGATGAAGACTTTGTTAATAATACCTTTTTTAACGATGATAGATATGAAGATGATGCACAAAGACGAGAGGATGATTTGCATAAAAATTTAGAAGATGCAGAAACTCCATTATATCCTGGTTGCTCAGATCAAACAAAGTTATCCGCTATCTTCGCATTGTATAATATTAAATGTGAAACTGGATTATCTGATAATGGTTTCGATAAGCTTTTAAATGTGCAACAGTTGTTATTGCCAAAAAATAATGTACTTCCTAAGTCGTTATATGAATTAAAAAAATTCCTTAAGTTATTTGACATGGGCATTGAGAAGATTCATGCATGTCAAAACGATTGTTGCCTTTTTAGGAATGAATATAAAGATTTGAGTAATTGTCCAAAATGTGGTTTTTCAAGGTGGAAGGTAAATGAATGGACAAAGGAGATTATGCATGGGATTCCTACTAAAGTATTGCGTTATTTTCCAATAATTCCAAGGTTTAGAAGAATGTTTAGATCTAAAACAATGGCGGAAGATTTAAGGTGGCATTTCAATAATAAAAGCACCGATGGAAAAATGCGTCATCCTGTAGATTCTATTACTTGGAACGTAGTGGATGAGAAATGGAAACCATTTTCAGCAGATCCTCGCAATCTCAGGCTTGGCCTTGCAACAGACGGTTTTAATCCTTTTTCTATGCTAAGTTCCAAATATTGTTGTTGGCCTGTAATGCTCGTCACATATAATCTTTCGCCTATGTTGTGCATGAAGAAAGATAATATTATGTTAACTTTATTGATTCCTGGTCCGAAGCAACCAGAAATGACATTGATGTATATTTAGCACCACTGATAGAACATTTACATCATTTATGGAATGTCGGAGTTGAGACTTATGATGCATACAACCAATCTATTTTTAATATGAAAGCGATTTTGCTTTGGACAATAAATGACTTTCCAGCCTATGGTAGTCTTGCTGGCTGCTGTGTAAAAGGTAAAAAAGCCTGTACATTATGCGGTGTCAACACTCATCATCGATGGCTAAATCACAATAGAAAGACCGTCTATATGGGTCATAGAAGATTTCTATCCCCTTCAAATCCCTTAAGAAAAAATAAGGCCTTGTTTGATAACACCAAGGGTATAAGCATAGGATTCTAATTGGAAGAAAAATATCTATTATTCTAAAAGATTTTCCAAATAATTTTGGAAATGTAAAGAAAAGCCAAAAGAAGAATAATAGAAAAAAGAAAAACAAGAATGGCCAAAGTAAGGTAAGGGTTAAAAGAAGAATTGAATATATCAAGAAAAATGAAGATGATGAGGACACAGATCCTGTTAGAATGGAGCTATCAAGATGGAAAAAGAAATCCATTTTTTTTCAATTGCCATATTGGGAGGTTAGTGCGCACGTTTTTATTTTATTTCACTAAATAACGTTATGAAATTATATAATTAAAATGCTCCATTATTGATTTTATAGGAGCTTCCATTACGTCATAATTTAGATGTAATGCATGTGGAGAAAAATGTCGGTGAAATTCTTATGGGCACAATGTTGCACGACAAAAAATCAAAGGATGGAGTTCATTCTAGAAAAGATTTGGAAGATTGGGGAATTCGACATGGTCTACATACACAACCTCGTGGGAACAAGACATATCTTCCACCAGCTCCATATACATTTTCAAAAATTGAAAAGAAACTATTTTGTAAACGGTTATATGACTTTACAGGACCCGATGGTTATTACTCAAATTTTAAAAGATGTGTCTCATTGGACGATTGCAAAATCAGTGGTTTGAAGTCTCGCGACAATCACGTTTTAATGCAACAATTATTACCCATCTTAATAAGAGGATTACTTCCCAAAAAGCCAAGGAAAACAATATCTCATTTATGTTCATTCTTTAATAAATTATGCCAGCGCATTATTGATAAAGAGGAACTACCACATCTGGAGGATGAGATTATTGTGATTTTGTGCGAGCTTGAAAGATATTTTCCGCCGTCTTTTTTTGGTATAATGATACATCTGATAATTCATCTTGCAAGGGAAGCATGACTGTGTGTGCCAATCCATTTTCGTTGGATGTACCCCTTTGAAAGGTACATGAAAACGCTAAAAGATCATGTAAGAAATTATGCTCGTCCTGAGGGGTGTATCGCAGAATCTTATCTTGCTGAAGAATGCATGAGATTTTTTGGTGAATTTTTGAGAAAATTGCATGAGAAAGAAGTTCGAAATGAAGATTACTAAAGTAATGTAATACTTGAAGGACGTCCAATATCAGCATGTAAGACAATCACATTGTCTTTTAATGAAAAAGAGTCCGCTCATTTGGTTGTGCTAATGAATATGGCCATAATAGAACCATATTTATAGTACGTGCATACCTAATATTTTACTATGTTTTGATTGTTTGTAATGTCAAGACTTTTTGTTTCTACACCCCAGTTTGCATTTGGAGGAGCTACAAACTTTAGACAAGCGCATGGAAAGAAATGAAACATTACTTTGGAAAAATCATATAGCTACGTTCTCCAGTTGGATTAAAAAAAGGTGAATTAAAATTTAAAATGTTACTAATTTATTTTAAATTGTATTACGATGAGCTTTATCGAATGATCAATTGTTTATAGATACCTATTAGCTCCAAAGAGCATGACAACATGCTAAAATGGATTGCTTATGGTCCGAAGAATGATTCGTTGTCCTATACAGGATACATCATTAATGGACTGCATTTTCACACAAAAGACGTTGGAAGGGAGACTCAAAATAGTGGAGTGACTTATGATGCAACAACAATGTGCAGAGCAAGTGCAAAAGATGTTTCTCAAGTGGTTGATGTTGTCACTTATTATGGAATACTTAACGATATAATTTTGTTAGACTATAATGTTTTTTATGTTCCAATATTTAAGTGTCATTGGGCAAACATAGGAAACGGTGTAAAGGTTGAGGATGAGTTTACTCTTGTCAATTTACATCAAAGCCAAGCTTCATTTTTAAAAGATCCATATATACTTGCATCCCAAGCGAAACAAGTTTTTTATTTAAGAGAGGATGATTCTTCTAATTGGTATGTGGTAATGAAAGCACCTTCAAGAATTTTTGATGAGCTAGAGATCCAAGATGCTGTTGAGGAAGTAAGCCATGTTGAGGAAGATTGCCAAGATATCAATATAGATGTCGATGGATATGCTGATGATGTTTCTTTTGTTAGAGAAGATTGTGAAGGCATAATCGAATAGTTTTGATATGCATGTATAGTTAATGGATATGCTGCGAGTACTTGCACCATTTATTTGAAATGTTGAACTTCTTGGATATTTTATTTCACTTAGATATAAGTTTCCTCTTTTCATTCTTAGATAGTACATAAATTAAGTTTTGACATTCTGAAGTCAAAAAAAGTATTTTGTACCTTCTTTCAGTTTCTGGGGATCTGATGTTGTTTTGATTTGCTGTTTGTTTTGCTTTTCTTACACTTATTCATGTATGCGAAATTATAGCAATCACGTATATAATACTTTTGCAATTGATAAAAATTAAGAACCACATAACAATTGCATGCACATCAATGCATAAAATAAATGTGGTCCCTACAAGTCAAAATATAATCAAGTTTTTCTTTTTTTTTTCAAATGTACTGTTGCGTGCTTAATTTTTTTTGAAAGGAGGTTGGCATCTCTTTTTTTTTTTTTGGACAATGACTTATTCCGCTTTTTTTGGACAATGACTTATTCCACCTTTCAGAAACACGCTTTGTGTTGTATCAAAGACCAAACGAATATGGGTAATCCCTTTATCTTCCTACATATTTATTTATCTTTCTACATATTTATTTTCTAATATTTATTTTCTTATAATCCATGAAATAAAAACCATACTGAAATTTAGTCAAAATAATATTTGATGTTTGCAGAAATATAGTCAAAACTAACTATTAAATAGTATTTTCAATTTATGTAACGCAGAAGTTTTAATTTATTTTAAAATTGAAGTTGATTTAGTTGAAATTGAGATATTAAAAAAAAAAAAAAAAAGAGAAGAAGCTGCACTATAGTGATGAAAATTAAGTTAACTCTGTTAAATTTAGCTTAATTTAGTATTATTAATTTTTAATATCATGTAAATAACTTTAAGTTTGAAAGAGAGAACCAGACGCATTTATTTTATGCTTGTGTATGTAAAACAACTCTTGATGCATGGATAAACTTAGCTATGATTTATTAATTGTCTATTAATTAATATTAGGACTTAAAATCTATGATAATGCTAACATATAAATTCAGTTCAGTACTGCAGTCCAGCTGCCATATATTCTTTACAATTATCGTTTGCAAACTTTTCATCATTTCTATTATGTATTATTTGAACATCATACCAACTATGAACCTTCTACTGTTTTGGCTCATCTCTGCAAATTAATAACTAGGTTTGATTATTAATAATTTAGGTGGTTTGTTAGATCATGTACATTTTATTGGTTACCTAATGTAAGCTGTATAATAGAAAATGAAATTTTGTGATGAACAGAACTCTAAATCTTTTTAACTGCTTGAAAAGAATGATCAGTTAATTAAACTACCTTGCTTTAGCTAAAAAATGAAAATTGATGCTTCATTCTCGATGTTAGAGAATGCATGATTATCTTTACTATGTATTTCTGATAATTTTATTTTGTTAATGTAGGAAATGGTGAAGAAGAGGAAGATTACTCGCAAACAAAAACAAGCCGAGGACTCCCATGAAGAACTTGATGCAAATATTGAACCCAATGAGAAACCTGAAGCAAATGTAGAAATTAACGTGCAACATGAAGCAAATTTACAAACCAATGAGCATCATGAAGCAAATTTAGAAACCACCGTGCAAGGAACCGAAGCATGTAGAGAAAATGCGATGCAATCTGAATTAAATATAGAAACCAATGAGTTTGAAGATGAAAATAATTTGGTGGAAAACGAGACTGATATTCAACTACATGAAAATCTGGTCGAAAAGAAAAAAACGAGTGGTCGGACTAAAATGAAAAGACTTCCATCAGATCGTGTATCTCGGATTACCGTTGAATTTAACGAAAATGCTATACCAATAGGTGAAGGTTCTATAAAATTGTCTTCATACTTAGGACCGCTCGTACCGGAGCATGTTCCATTCACAATTGATGATTGGCGGACAATTGGCGATGATTTAAAGTTTGTATTGTGGAGCTCCATTCAAGTATCATTTTCTTATAATATCCTAAATTTATCATGTATTCTCTAGTTCCAGTTAATGGTGGCCTGTTGTGCATCTTTGTCTTTGATGTGATGGGTCCTAATGATAAGAAGATTGGTTTAGGTAAATTTAAAAGAGATATGTGTTGCAACAGTAAGTTAGAAGAGTAGGGTACACACATTTTTGATTGTTTTTAGCCAAACTGAAAGCGTAGATTTTTTTTTTTCCATTCCTGGATACATGACAAAGGAACGCGACTGATTTAATTGGCAGCAAGACATAAATACACATTAGTCGATTCAATTCATATTTATTGATTTTATAATATAAAATGAATGCGACTGATTTAATTGGTAGCAAGACAAATCTCGGTTCTCCATATCAATAATTTTTTGGTTCAAGTTTAAGATAATTCTACCTGGAATTACATAAAAAACTTTATATGGTATATATACATAGAAACATATTTACAGGGAATTACATGAAAAAATTATATGGTATATATACATGAAAAACTTTATATGGTATAATTACATGGAATTACATGAAACACATTTAAACAAATTCTATTATCAATTCCTTTGTGCTAGTTGGGATAAAATTAAACTTTATTGCTGAAGCTACAGGTGTTTAATTGTTTAATGATGATTGATTTTCCTTTTTATATTTATATACATTACCATATTACTATAACAACCTCCACTCAGATCTTTATATGGCATATATACATTGAAATACCGTCAAACCATGTTTTTTAATTAGTTATCAATTTATTAAATATTTACACTTAACTAAATAAGAAAAGTTATACTAAAAATATTATAAATCTATACCCTACTGTTCAATTTTTAATTGCACATAAAATACACTAGAAATTCTTAAGTCTAAAAATATTTGAATCATATTGTTCATTTTATTGTTTTGTAAACAAAATCTATGATATTATAACATAACCATCGGCTGTATATAGTGGAAAACTCAGTCAAACTATAGTCTTAACGTCCAAAAGTCAGAATACTTGCATATTAAAATTGCCTTGCAAAACCAGCAATCTAATATGATCTCAAACAAAATCTATATTATGATTTCACCTAGAACCAATCTTACTTGGATTCACAAAGAATTCGTTAGCTCTAAGTCTCCAAACGTTTAAAAAAAACAGCGCAATGTGGACATAGAATTACTCTCTTAACTATGTCTAGATTGTCATATATATCTGAAAACTTTATAATACCATTATTTATCGAATTACCGTTATTGTAGCCGATATGGTAAAAGGGCACCAGATTTCGAATTACCGTTAGTTATCGTCACACTTCAATTTTGAGTGATTCAAAAATGCAGCACAGCACGTGTAATCAGCGTGCAGTAAAATATACTTTATATACCAAGCCAAATTGCGCATAGCACACTTTGATTTAATTTAAGAAGTGCTAAGTATCTCCAACTATGGTTATATACCTAGCCACATTGTTTAGCTAACAAATAGAAAGATAACATATTACTCAAAAGCTTCCAGGTTAATAAACATACATGCATGACCCAACTCAAGTACCAGAAATTTCTTCATAACTTCATCGGCTCAAGCAAATAAAGCACGTTCTGTCTTGAATCTAGTTTTATGCTCATTCTTAGTATCATTTATTGAATGTAGCACAATTTTTCCCCCTGTCAGTCATATTAGATGACATACATTAATTTAATCATTTCCATTGTAAAATGTTGTTTTCATGACATTTAAATGTCACTTCTATTATTATGTTTTTTCCTAAAAACTATATGCTGCTGACATTCAGCTAAGGATGCATGACGAGTTTCCTTTCAAAGCCATGACATATAAAGAATGAGTACTTATTGCCATACATCAATTTTCCTTTCAATAAATGATCACTGAATTTTATTTCTATCAAATATTAATCAAAGTGCCAAATCATTTCTCTGATCTATCACTTTAATATCAAATGTACCTTAGGCCTTAGTATAATTATTGGGAGTCGAGTTGGTGTACATTATCTTTGTAATTTCAACTTCTGATCTATCACTTATACATGTTATTATATAAGGAAAAAAAAACAGTGGCAGCATGGCTGCTGGTTTAAAGGGGCCTGCTGTTGGTTTAAGATGGCTGTTGTGTTCATAATTTTGTATTGTGATCATTTTTTTGTATAGTCGGTACATGTTTTCTTTTGTATTGGTTTAAGTGAAAGTTACATTTTGCAGGCAAGATTTAAACTAGATGAGGAATGGCAAAAAGTGCCTATTTTTCAACAAATGGATGCATCTGGAGGGCTATAAAAAGCAGACTAGTTAGGCAAATAGTGAAAGCAAAGAACATAGAGGAAAGGATTAAGCTCAAACCTAGGAATGTCGAAAATCTGAACGATTGGACGAATTTTATAAAGAAAAAAACAGACACAAAGTTTAAGGTAAATAAATATAAAATTCAATTATATGTAATAATTATAATTAAATAATTTATTATATTTTTTTCATCTTAGGCACAAAGCGATAAATTCAAAGCTATTAGAAGTGTTCAAGTGCCACATACAGTTAGTCGCAAAGGAATGGCTCGACTAGCGGAGGAAATAGTGAGGAAGAACAGTCAATTTAATTAATTTCATATGTCACTTTTTTTAGTTACAACCATTTATTTTATTTATCAGTTTTACTAATAGATTAACGAGAGTGGCAATAATATCCCCATTCCTAGAGCTAAAATTTGGATTAAATCCCGCATTCGGAAAAATGGCGAACCGGTGAATACATATGTCCATGATACTATTGTAAGACACTCTACAGTATTGATAAAAATCCTATAATATTGTTTTTCTAACATTTATTTGCATTTTGTCTAGTACTTATAAATATGTAACAAAACATTAACTTTTGTAGGAAAAGATGAAAAAAATTGAATCTGAAATGCAATCAAACTCAACAAATAGTTCTATGAGAGAAGATGTTATCTCTCAAGTGTTAGGGCAAGATAGGCCTGGACGACTACGGGCAATGGGGAGAGGTGCAAATTATACTAAGTTTTTGCTGCTACAAGCTAAAGATGCGAGAATTTCATAGTTGGAAGAAGAGATTCGCATGTTGAAGAAAATTTTGGTATATAACTTCAATCTTTGTTGTACTAATTGCGTAGTTATATTAGATATAATTTTTGATTTTGTTTTTCATATGATTTTTTAATCCACATTCAACAAATTTGCAATTTTTAGGTTAATGGATCTCAAAGAGGAGAATCCATATCTCAGGTAAACATCAAATATATTGTCATTGTAAATGTAGTAGTCAACTTAATGCACTTTTTATTAAATGCAGGGTATTTATGGAAACATTGATGGTAAGTGTGATTTGTTGGATTGGAATGGAACCGATGATATAGTAGCTGAAGGAAGAGTAGTGTCAAGTGATCCAAACGAGCTCGTACACAAAATTCCTCTTGGACCAAATGCGAAAGCAGTTTTGATTGAGTTTCCAAGGAAAGTGGATGCTTTTCTATGGAGAGCCGTGTTTAATACGATACATCTTGGAGAGGCTACGGGCATGTTAGTAGCATGGCCTTCCAATAAAGTTATTATGCGTGACTCGGATCAATTTGATAATATGGTAAATTAATTTTCAAATTTTTTTAAGTACAAATTAATTTTATGCATGACAAATTTATGATGCACTTTGTTTTAATAGAGTAAAACTAGCCGCACAGAAAAATTATGCAAGCTATATGATTGGATTGCAAGTGAAGAACTAGTTGCTGAAGGACGATTGTACTCTAACGATCCAAACCAGCTCGTGAATGGAATTCCTATTGGACCATCGGCTATGTTAGTTTCTATTGACAATCCAAAAAAATCTGATGCGTTTTTATGGAGACCAGCAAATAATATGATACATGTTGGAGAAGCTGTTGGTAATAAAGTAGCTTGGCCAAAGTCAAAAGTGGTTGTTGAGACGGTCAATGACGCATTATTTGTTTCTAGCGCTATCAACCTAACATCTCATGTAGTAATACATTAAAGCGAATTGTAGTAATTTGTTATCAAGTTTACTAACTGAAATATATATTAAAACACTCATGTTTATACTTTTGTTTGATAGGGTGGAAATCGAACCCACCCAACGCTTAAGAGTAAATGCAAGTTGATTGATGTTGGTGGAACAGGAGCACTGGTTGCAGAAGGAGTTATGGCTTCAACCGATCCAAATGAAATTGTTCATTTTGTTCAACTTGGAAGAGACACTGTTAAAGTTTGGGTAGCGAACGCTACGGTTCCAGATGCAGTTCTTTGGAGACCAACTTCTGATCTTGTATGCATTGAAGATGCCATAGGCTCTATAGTAGTGTGGCCAGCCTCAAAAGTTGTAACAGAATCTAGTTCTATTAAGTAAGCATTATTTTTTTATAGATGTACTTTTTTTAAAATGTATACACATTTGACATTTCGGCACATTTATATAGGTAACCACTGTTAAAGTTTGTTAGCTGACCAGAAGGAAATGAAAAGCTATTTTCATCCTACTGTAAGTTTAGAATTCCTGCATTTTTTTGTTTACTGTCCTTATGCCTTTTAGTTGAATATATCTAATCGTAGTGGTCTAAATGTAGTTGATCCTTGTGTTTGAGTTTTTGGTTGACTTTGAGACTCGACTTTGAATTGCGTCTGATCTCCAGTTTTTATTTTCATTTCACCTGTTGCATCATTTTTTCTCACTAATGTTTTTTTTTTTTGCATTTGAGGTGTAAAGGGCATTTTGGAGAATAAACGTTTTATTTTCAAATATTCATAGTTATTTTGGTTAATAATATTAAAATTGAGGGAGCGAGTGATTAATATGCTAAGGTGGTAGTATAGAAGACGGCTTAAACATGTATTATGTGTGACTTTTAAATTAAAGAGTAAGCAGACGTTAGAATTGCTAATTTGAGCATTATGTAAATGTGTTAGTTTCCCATTTTATAACCACTACATTACATTTCTATTACAATGATGTTCCTGAACCTGAAGGAATAATTGCCAATTATGTTAGTCATTTTGATTTTTTATTCAAATAAAAATAAATATTTGAAAATAAGAAGAAAACAATACATGTCTTTTTACTTGATTTTCACTTCTCAATGACAGAAAATCATTCATTTTTATTTTTTATTAAAATAAAAAAATTGAATATGCTCTGTCCTGCACAACTATGTTTTTTTTATGATTTTCAGAAAATAAGGATCCAATTTATAAAGTTTAAGAGAAGAATTTTTTGTGTCTTTTGAAACTTAACACGGACGTTAGCTAAACTATCCCCGATTAAAATATAAAAGCACAAGTTTTGATTATTTCTGATGCAAATGCAAAAGGATTTCTAAATAAAAAGAGTAAAGCATTAGGATTATTATCATTTTAGTTATAAATTCGATAATGAAGAGGAAGAGGGAGGCTGCTGACGTGGTTTTAAATTTGCATAATTTTACATACAAAATATATACTGCATTTGCAAATGTTCCCGTTACGTTTTAGCCAGTGTGGCTTTGAGTAGCAAACACTGACTTGTTTTTATAAATAGTTTTAAAACAGACGTAATTGAGTAATAACATCACAAAATATGGCCAAGTTGAACATGAGAAAAAGAAATAGGGGTGGCATAACACCTATATTATTGTTACTTTATGATGATTTTGTTTCTTTGCAAGATATGTTTGTTTAACTCTTTGGTTATGAGTTTACTTATTTTTTCATTAAAGGCAGGCTGAGCTATAACAGTTCATTGGCCAACCACTCGTCTTTCTTGAAAAATTTGAGAAATTTCTTTAAAAGAAAATCTTAGATGGTAATATTACTTTCCAATGAGATTTTGATGTATTGAATGATAAGATTATATATGATAATGTTTCAATCTATGGTTTGGTAAGCTTTTACATTGCTTTAATACCAAATAAGCGAATTTGGCAATTTTATTTTGGAAGTGTTTAGATTGATATGCAAGAAGCAATAGAAATTTTATTTCAGATTTATATGTTAATACAATTGATGTATGATACATCATTTTCGCCTAATATTTATTATACAATTTGAATTTTATATAGGCATGTATGGTGAGCCCTTGAGATTCAATCCACTAGTTGATATTGGTTATTCCTTTGTAATAACCTGCTGCTTCACACTGATGTACTCATTTTCAAAATGTTTGTTTTGTTTGAAGTTATAGTTTAGTGTTTTACATTTTCAATGCATGTTTCAAAAAACATGATGGATTAAGAAAGTAGAAAAATCATTACCATTTTTGTTATTCGAAGATAGTTTTTGTGCTTTTGATGTTTCCCATGGACGAAGAATAAGGAAGAATTAGTTTTAATTTTATATGTTACAATCATTTTTCCAAACTGAATAAAATGCGTAAACTTAAAACTGCTAACCAAACAACTCCAGAATTATCTAAAATTTGATATTTTCAGAAGATTGACTGAAAATTTTGATATTTGTAGAAGCGATTCTCAGCTTTTAAGCATGACCTGAATTAACACTCCATGAAAGGACAATACGCTGCTGCAATGTGCAAACCATATGCGTCCAATTTGCATGCACTGGCCAAGTTAAAGTTCTTAGCGCATCAGCCGAGGGCACGGAAATAAGGATCCCCTATTTGAGTTCAAAGCCATTACAGACAATTCTGCATAAGCAGACATTATACTATAGGTTAAATCCAAAACGAGGAGAAATAAGAGAAGCAGTTTATTATACTACGGACAATTCATGAGGTAACTAATGGTTGTCGCTGAGTTTGATTCTTACCATTATCCTTTCGAATTGTAAAGTAGTCAAACTTCTAATCATAGCATAAACAAAACTAAATGTCTTTATGGTTATGAATGATGATCCGCTAAACTACAAAAATACAAGGGAAATGCACACATCTTTGATAGTTAGATACAGAGTACATAATTTAGTACTAGATCTTAATAGAGTTTAAGATCCAACTCAATAGAATCTTATATAAAGTTACCATAAGATATTTGTATTGATAATACATAGTTAGCCTTTCTTTTTCAGGACTCTCATGTATACCGACAAGTTTATTATACACTGTCCAATTTTAAAATGAACTAGCTAATATACAAATGGAACGCGTAGGTCACAGTATCCTTGATTTCATGTTATATTTCTTGGAAGAATAGAATGGTGATCCTAAACAATTAAAATGCATTCCAAATTTTGATGATGATACAGAAAATTAAAGGCTACAAAATATCATTTTTCCAATTTCATGAAATATAGAAACTCAAATACAAAGTTTTAGATCTTCTAGTTTAGATCTTTTAAGTCAAACCGCAGCTTGTTTGCCTGTTTCTACTTGTCTTGTCATCTCGTTGCCAGCTACTAGAAAGAACGTTGTATGCCTGCGAGTAAAACCATTGCGTGAGAACACTATTATAATAACATTTTTCAAAAAAGAATTCACCAACTATTAAGTAGTAATGTCTGATATGGATAAAACGTTCCGTGAAAATGATAACACCGTGTGCAGATTCAATAGCACCCTTAAAAATATAAGACAATTGTCTATGCAGCAAAAATAAAAGATGGTAGCAACAGTAATGGTTTTTGATTACATGATATTATTGAATAGCACTATATGTATGATTGAATAAGTTTAGGAATTCAGGGACATGTTATCGGATGATGTGTTGCTGGAATTAGCTTGTCCAGATGTGAACTATCTGGCTTTTGTTTCATTCTGTAAACTAGAAGAAGATTGTAATCACAGTAGTCAAGGCGCACGCCTAGGTGCGCCTAAGGCGCAAGCGCAAGGCCTGCGCCTTCCTCGTAGTCGAGGCTGCATATTTGATTCACTGTGTGTGATATCATAAACGACTGTAAAAGATAATTAGTTGAATATATGTTCAAATATGTAGAGATCATTGATGATCATAGTTTCTGTTCACACGTGATATTTAGAATGATCATAGTTGAATATAAAGTTTTTAAAAAAAATCAACAGAATGAATTTGATTATTCTTATACGTAATACATACATACCTATACCACTATTATTTTGTAATTTTTTTTAATCTGAACAGTGTAAGTTAGCTTGAGGTTTGTGTTTTTCATTTTTAATGTATAAAATATATTTTAATATACTAATTAGAGTGTCTGGCTTTTTTGTTTTCTTGGTTTACTAAACAACCTGCTGTCATTTTGAGATATGGCAAAGTGCACAGGTTCAGTTGTTGAGAATGGTCTAATAAATCACAAGTGCTTATCACACAAGCCTCTTTTAGCTAGTCTACTGCACCTCCATTATTGCAAATATTAGCATGATCGTGCTCGAAGCCCAATTATTATTTGTGTGCTTATTATAAGTGAAAATATCAACTTTTATTAAAAATATATTTGTGACAATATCAACTTTTATTAAAAATATATTGGTAGTGCCTATATTTATTGGAAGATATATTGTTACTGAGGAATACATCTTAAGTTTCTTTATATGAATGTATGCAGGTTTCGTTCTTTGTGGAATAGACATTGGTGCATTGTATTTTGGAACAACTCTGGTAATGTGCTACTGCAGTGCTACTTGCCATGATACTCTTTTTTAGCATTTTCACTGTTTTTTCCTCTTGAATCATTTTTCAGTTATGTTGTGCCCCTGTGTATGTGTACACATACACACACACATACACACACATATATATATAAGTTTAAATATTTTGACCTAAATATTGCTTATTTTTGTTGTGATAGGACCAAATTGCTCATGTTTTGGACGGAATATCAAAAGCAAAGCATGATTTCGTATTTGACTACTTTGTAAGTAACTTGTTAACGCAAATATATATGATGTATTATGGACATGGAAGAGTTGAACAGATTATATGTATGAATTGCTAAGTTTGGATATGTGAGAAGTAATTTGAATTATATGTACGAAATATTAAGTTTGAATATATGAATGTTGTTTCAATGATATCTATGAAATATTATGTTGTTTACATGTTTGTTTGTGAAATGTGTTATCTTTGTATACATTTGATAAATAGATGATGTATGAACGTTGTTTGAATGATATATATGTATTTAAAATTAACAAAAGAGCTGAAATGGTGATACAAAATTGGTAAATTCTATGATTTCCATGCATAGCGTTTTTAAAACTGTATAAAATTATGAGTCAAAACGCTATTAGAAGTATGTAGTAATCGCTATTCAAATGTTCTTCTCAACGCTATAAAAGTAAATAGAAACGCTGTAGTAGAAGCTCGACGAACGCTATAAACATTTAGTATAAACGCTATAACAGGTTGCAGTTGGTTATGGTTTCATACAGCGTTTAGGTTTAATAACAAAGTAAAACGCTATAGAATTTGTAGTTTTGATAGAGTTTTACCCTATGCTATTTAAAGTCGACGGTCTAAGATAGCATGTCGTTACATGGCGTTCTCTGAAACGCTATATTTGCGTATAATAGCATTTTTCAAACGCTATAAAATCCCTGTTTTGTTGTAGTCAAGCAGTTGAGTAGTCAAGAAATGTGATAAGCGTCAAAAGTGCTCTAAGGTGCCTCAACATCCTCCAAGCGAACTAACCACTATATCAAGCCCCTGGCCATTCGATGTATGGGGAATAGATTTAATTGAACCCTTACCAATCTCCAAAGGTGGAGCTAAGAATTTTGTAGTAGCTATCGACTACTTCACCAAGTGGGTGGAGTCAGAACCCCTTCCGACAATCACGTCCAAAAAGATGTTAAGATTTGTAATAAAAATATCGTTACTCGCTATGGAATCCCTCACAAAATCATGTTAGATAATGGAACACAATTCAAGAGCGAAGAGTTCACCCGATTTTGTGAGAAAAATGGAATCATCAAAAGTTTCTCCTCGGCAGCCCTTCTAAAAGCTAACGGAGATGTGGAAGCCTCCAACAAAACCATTAAGACAATCGTTAAAAAATGCCTAAATCAAGCCAAAGGAAGTTGGGAAGAAGAGTTGCCTTTAGTGCTTTGGGCGTACAAAACCTCTAAAAAACAGCCACGGGACACCCCCTTCTCCCTGACATATGGATGCGAAGTTATGCTTCCGGTTGAGGTCGAAATCCCGTCGCATAGAAGGATAGCATATGCGTTTGACCCCAATCAGGAGTTGAGAAAGGAATCAGTAGACTTAATATAAGGACTAAGAGATGTGGCTGTAATCAGAACCGCTGAGTTTCAAAGGAGGATTACAAAATAATACAACTCAAAGGTCAGGACCAGAACCTTCGCAAAAGGATAGTTAGTGCTGCGAAGAGTGATGGCTAACACGAAGAACCCAGCGGATGGCCCTCTCGGTCCAAATTGGGAGGACCCCTGATAATCCATCAAGAAGTTGTGCCCGGAACATATCGCTATGTAGACCCAACGGTGATCTTGTTTCGAGAATATGGAACTCGGAACATTTAAGTTCATATTTCTCAACGATAAGGAAAAAGACTTTACTCCAAAGATGATACATAACTAAGGGCACGAAAACCCTTCCAGTAGCTAAGGAGAGACCCAAAAGGGGTCGAGCTGAGAAAAAAGGATCAAATCCTTTGTCATTGCCAAAGTTGGTCATGACAAGGCATTCCCGGGAGGGGGATGGTGTGTTAGTCTTTCTCCATGCCCAACTCAGAGGGGGCTAGGTTAAAGCATCAAAAGCGTAAGCCTCCCTTTCACACTAGAAACAGTCATGGCAGTGCATCTAAAATTAGCACGCCCTGCCTCTGCTACAACTAAGCACGTCCTACCTCTGCTTGCAGAAGAGCACGTCCTACCTTTGCTTATGTTCCGTGTTACCCGTAGATGGGAGCGCAAACCCCTATAATCGCCTACAATGGTCAGGATAGGACACCCCTCAGAGAAGGTGGCGTATAAGCCTCTATCAGAACCTACGATGGTCAATATAGAGCATCAAAAGAGTAAACCTTAGTTCTGTGCCTATGATGGCCCCGTATAAGTTTCTAAGACTTTATCATCGCCTACGATGGTCAGGATAAGGCGCCTCCTGGAGGGAGGTTGGGTAAGTCCTTAGGCCTTGCTTGTGGATAAGCTAGCCTAGCGCACTGGATTCACAGGCCCAGAGAGTGGCCGACAAAGCACGTACATCCTCTGCTTTGACATCAAAAGCCCAAGGAGTGGCTCAGGAAGCACGTACGACCTCTGCTTCACAAATAAAATCCAAAAGTGATGCCAAAACAATAAATATCGGAAGGGGTTCCATCCTTCTATATATTAATGCCCGAATCTGGGTCGATTCGACTCTTCACAAATACCCGAGGGGGTTCCGGTCTTCTATATATTAATACTCGAACTTGGGTTGATTCGTCTCTTCAAAAGCACCAAGGGGATTCCGGCCTTCTATATATTAATGCCCGAATTTGGATTGATTCGGCTCTTTACAAATACTGTAGGGGGTTCCGGTCTTCTATATATTAATACACGAATTTGGGTTAATTCGGATCTTCATATATACCGGAGGGGGTTCCGGTCTTCTATATACTAATGCCTAAATCTGGGTCGATTCGGCTTTTCACAAATACCGGAGGGGATTCCAGTCTTCTATATATTAATACCCAAATATGGGTTGATTCGGCTCTTCAAAAATACCGGAGGGGGTTTCGGTCTTTTATATATTAATACCCGAATCTGGGTTGATTTGACTCTTCACAAATGCCAGAAGAGGTTGCCGGTCTTTTATCTATATTAATACCCGAATCTGGGTTGATTCAGCTCTTCACAAATGTCGGAAGAGGTTTCCGGTCTTCTATCAATGTTAACGCCCAAATTTGGGTTGATTTGATTCTTTACAAATGCCGTAAGAGGTTGCCGGGCTTCTATCTATATTAATACCCAAATCTGGGTTGATTCAATTCTTCAAAAATACCGGAAGGGACTTCTGGTCCTCTATCAATATCCTAGACTGGGTCGATTTTGCTGTCCACAAATGCAGAAAGGAGATCTCTGATCTTCAATCTTCAGGTTACCCAAGCAAGGGTTAGCTTAAAACTACTGTCAAGGTTTCATAATGAAATCTAGCATTGAGGAACGATTCAATAGAAAAAGAACTTAGAAAGAAAAGTTTGACTTGGAAAGTAAAAAATACCCCTTCACTAGGGGGGCAAATGTTACTATCAAAATGAACCCTTAACATAGGCTGACAGTGAAGAGGCATCGGAGGAACATAAACACAAAAGAACCTTCCGAAAGAACAAATGGAGAAAATCGAAAGCGGGAAAGAATGATTTGAGAGAAACATAAACCGGCACCCCCCAGGAAGAAAGGAGTTCAAAGCCTACAGATCGATAGCAAAGTTTATCCGACCGAGTCTACCCGATAGGGTCCACCCGATAAGAGAGCCCGAAAGTGAAAGGTACCAAGCCAGAAGTACATAAAGATTATTCGGAATCAACTTCCGAAGTGGCTACTCCATGAATGATGAAAGGTCACATTGATAGACAATGGGATCATCACCGAAAGCTATTTTTTGGAAAACCAGATCGTCCCAAAATTTCCACCAGAAGGCTAACCGAGACCCTAATAGAGGTACATGCTATCCGTACTAATTTATCTAGTACTAGAACCAATAGCGGTTTCAAACCGGCAGCTACCTACATACGTCACAAGGAAAAGCTCCTCTAAGTATTCAAAAGAAAGCCAGAAGCCTACATCTAGAAGTTGGCATCCAGGAGCCTTCACCCATGAGCTGCTACCAGGAGTTCAAATGTCAACCGAAAGCCACAATGGCAACAAGCCCATATCAGTCTCGGAGAAGCCCCAGTTGACCGGGGCCCTCACTTTGAAGACTATAATCAGAACCGCAAGGGAGGCCGGGAGCCAAATGCCCGAGACCAAGGAAAAAAGAGGCTGGCGGAGGCCCAATAACCTGGCAGCAGAAGGGGCCCCAAAATCTTTATAAATAAGACCCCGGAAGCCACATAAAAGGGGACAAACTTTTTGTTCCTCAATCTAGTTCTTTTCTTCTAAAAAGGAGCAAATCCTCAACTCTTGTAATACATCTACAATCTATGAATGGAGAATTCCGGGTCTTAAACATCTTGCGATTTGATAACCTTGTTGTGCCGTAATGATGAAACAGGGAGTTAACACTAACATTTCTTATGTGAAAATCAATCATGGCACCTTAGCAATGGAGAAGGGGCTTTGTATAAATGTGAAGTCCCTTTTTCCCTACCTTGAGGGCTTGCCACGTTGATCGACACTCTCATGATGAGCCTAACGTTTCCTGACCTCAGAGAAAGGGGATCATCTGTGAGTTTATAACTCGATCTCTGACACGATCCAGACCCTTTTTTGTGCTGATCCGGCGTAGAATAATCGTCTGAGTTAATGAACATTGCAATGCCTTCTTTCCCGAAATAGGGGATGTGTTAGCCTTCCTAAGGTCATTTCGGAATACTGCCGCACAACATATATGATGTCCATCCTTCGGGGGCAAGATAACTAATCGTTAGAATCAGAATTCTAATGCCTAAGGGAAGGTAGCTTAGATTCGCAGGCTTCAGAATGATATTCGATAACTCTGAGTCATGACGGTGTCAAATCCCATGAACATATGTCCTAAATAACTTAATCCAGGTGTTGACGGAAAATATCATTAACAATTCTATAATCGCGTAATGATTAGAATTGGTATTTTAATGACAAATTAACTAAATGAAATACTAATGACTATGTAATGGTTATGAACTTGTTTTTAGTTCAATGGAACGAATAAAATTATAATGAGATTTTTTATCTTTGTTGCTTTTTATGATATTTTAATGTAATGGAACTTGAGATGCTACCAGTAGAATTCTACAGATTGTCAAATTGAAATAGATAAAAGCGTGATGTTTGAAATAACAATAATGAATGCATATATGATAATAAAACAAAAGAGGTGTAGAAAACAAGTTAAAATATCTATATATGTATTGTTTATTTCAAGAGATATTAAAAGGACAATTCCATGTAATTATAAACACCGAACAAACTTCACTTTTAATATGATGTGGAAATTTACTATGTTATCATATACTAAATAAAAGTATAGTTCTAAAATATTAAAATGTGATAAATCATAAGAGATGAACATTACGATAGATGTTAAGAGGCGATGGATCCCTATGAGGTGTAGAGCAAGAGATACTAGTAAGGATAATTATACAAACATTGAGGGACTATTATATACACACACATACATATACATATATCTATGAGATATAGATGGGAACGACTCATATGCAGCAACGGAATCAAAATGATTGATAATAAAGTCTATAACCTAATAAGAAATAGTGAACAATTGGCGTAAGCTAGTTTATGAATAATTTACTAGTCACTAGAACTATATTTTGACTCCCTTCTCATTACAACCCATATGATTTTAAAGGGCGGGTATTGATGTTGATTTGGAGTAGCTGTCTTGCTAAGGCACATAACATATAGAATGTTAGTTCTTGGTCAGTAATTATCGTGACTTATTATATTTACTTATTCCCAATAAGTAATCACCGCTAGTGTTCTGATAAAATTTCTCTTTTGTTGAAGGTCAAAGTAAAAAATTAGTATTTTAGTGGACTTAAGTTTTCGGTTTAGAGGAACTCTAGGCTACTAGAATGCATGCTGTCACATATGTTGACTCTGGATCATTTTTCATAGAAACCTAGGTGCACAACCGCTTCTAAGAGGAATTCGCTTTAGGGTCCACTATATTAGTGCAATCGGTGCTTTCTTCTTTGATAAGGCTTATGTGCAGCAATTGGGTTTTAGTCCTTCTCCCCTGCCCTACCAGTCCTAGTAGCATAAACGATAATAAAAGAGGGATGAATTCTTCTGTACCCAACTTCGATGTTCCCATGTGCCGGATCAATCTTATCCATTGATTTGCACAAAATCTAATGGTTTTGAGTGGATTGTAGGACCCGTTCATTAGATTATTAATAATATGTGTGGTTGATGTGTGGTGGTGATTTGTCGGGCACACGGGAACACCGGAGTTGGTTGATGTGCAGCGGCAACGATCTAATTCATCCAAACAGCAAGTCAGCAACCTGCGGTCTTTTTCTTCAGCCTTCAGGCTCTGATTCATCCGCTTTGGACTGTAATTCGGTCAGACTTCATAGTTTTAGAGTTAGAGCACGACACGGTAAGTAATTCAGTAACTTGAATGTTGATGAATACACATAAAACTGACCACACTGAAAGATCTCATCCGTTTTCTGAAGGAAGAGATTATCTAATCTTACATAAGTTACATAACCACTCGTTTATAATCCATCAAGTAGGCTCCATGCGTAAAGCATGTTCATGGTCAATTTGAATTTTGGATTAAAATTCCCTTGAAATTCATGTGGGTTCCTTAGATTTTTCACTGTAACTACATTCACCCTATTCTCCATTTTCCTGTTTAGACAAAGTTGCAGTTAGCCATTTCATTCGAGTCTTTAAAATGAAAATTATTATGTTATGAAGAATCGCAAGGGTATTTCGCCTGAAAATAAATGCAAAAATTTACAGAAAATCCAATGGAAATATTTATAAAGCTATGCAAGGGTATACATTTAGCTAACACTATCAAAATTTCTTAATTTTCATTGACTGTATCTATACTGTTGAATACCTTAATGATATTATGCAGCAACAGATTATGGATTTTTACTTCTCAGGTTTTAGATATATTTCTCTCATTTTATTCCTGTAAGGCCGAATTTATGTTCATTAAAAAATAAAGTGAATGACTATATTGTTTTCGGTTACAATAATTGAGATGGAATGGTTTTTGAATATATAATTTTAACTAAACAAGTTAAACTGCATAGTCAAGTTGAATTGTATTTTCTTTCTAGCAACTGATAAAAATCCATGGCTAAAGTTTGATTTGAGGTCTGTATATTGGGTAATGTTTTATGTCAGTTCTATCTTGGCATAACTTAACATTTGTGATTAGATATCTGAATATGTGAAAGAATAACAATACTGTTAAAAAAATGCAATTTGCAATTTGCAGTTGATTATATTGTTTGTATTGCAATTTGTTTATACTGATTAATTATATTGTTAAAAAAATTGTAGTTGATTATTTTGTTTATATTTTCAGTTGATTATATTGTTAAAAAAATTGCAGTTGATTATATTGTTTGTATTGCAATTTGCAAGAATGCAATAGCATAACAATACTTGTAAAAAAATGTAGAGTTTCAGTAAGTAGATCTCATATCTTCAAGCAGCAGTTCTAAAGAAACAAACAACTGCATTGTTGGTTAAAGAACAAAAATGATATAAAAATGAATTGTGATTTCATGAATTACCATGAATTATAACTAGTAGATTACACATTCATAATTTTTTTTTGTTATTATATTAATCATTAACAGTGTTATTATTCAATGTTAATTTTGTAGTGTTTAAAAATGCATAAATAAGAATCTGGACACTCTAAAAGGGTTTGTAAAAGAAGGTTAGAGGAACTCACTAATTCACAGTAACGTGCTCTTAATAATTTTTCATCAAAAGTAGTCCAAAAGAAGGTTCAACTTTGAATGTGGATAACACTCCTATTACTGATGAGAATGATGATAACATTGATGAGATATTTTAATGTGTGAACATGATAATGAAAATATAAGCAAAGAGGAAGCAAACATTGATTCATCATCACATGTGGAGAATGTTAGTGTGGTTTTAGATGACCCTGGTACATGGAAAAAATTGATCAGAACTTGAGAGACTTGCTAGTTGAAAGAGGTCATTTTCGAGTAATAAAGAATAATGATTTTGATTTTTCATAAGACGCTATTAATAGACAATTTTCCTCCATATTATATGTCAGACATTTGCCTAACGAGGATAAACAAGACAGAAAATGGTTGGTATATTCAAATTCACTTGCTTTTGCTACAAGTTATTCACGAATCAAATGACGGCTAGTCATCCTGCTACCAAAGGATTTAAGGATTTGCGCAATCTTAGTACTAAGCTGAAACAACATGAAAGTAGTAAAGATCATCTTTTGAATATGAACAGTTGGATTGAGTTGGAAACAAGATAGAAAGTCAAAACAACCATAGACCAGAGTGTAATAGATCAAATAAATAAAGAAAAAGAACGTGGTAAGAAAGTATTGGTAAGAATAATTGTTGTTGTGAAAACGCTCGTGGAAAGAGCGAAAGGCTTTACGAAAATAATAATTATCTGTTTTGCAAATTAATTGAAATGATAGTAGAATTTGATCCAGTGATGTAGGAACATGTTCGATGGATTGAGCAAAAAGGAATTCATATACATTACCTTTGGGAATAAAATTCAAAATGAGCTAATATTTACCTTGGCGAATGAAATTCAAAGAAAAATAAAAAAATCCAAGTATTTTTCAGTTATATTGGTTGGACTGCACTCCACATATTAGTCGTGTTGAACAAATGTCTCTTGTAATAAGATGTGTTGATGTGTCAACTAATCCTACAAAGATGGGAGAATTTTTTATTGAATTTTTGAAAGTAGGTGATACCACTGAACTTGGACTTTTTAACAAGCTTAAAGAAGTATTAGAAAATATTAAGCTTGATATCTACGATATTAGAGGACAAGGTAATGATAATGGATCAAACATGAGAGGATAACACAATGGAGTGCAACAAAGACTGTTAGAAATTAATCTGAGAGCTTTCTACACACCTTGTGGTTGTCATAGTCTCAATCTTGTGTTGTGCGATATAGCTAAATCATGTCCAAAAGCATCAAACTTTTTTAGGGTAATACAACAGATATTTAATATATTTTCTTCATCGACACAGAGATGGCAAGTGTTTAAAGATCATGTACCAGGTTGTACGGTTAAACCATTATCAGAACACGCTGGGAAAGTCACATTGAAGCAGTAAAACCTATAAGATATCAAAGTGTGGAGATAAGAGATGCTATTATTTTTTTATCAAATAGCACCAAGGATTCTATGGTGAAGAGTGAAGTAAGATGTCATGTAACAAATGAGATCAAAATTTTTGAATTCTTATTTGGATTGAGCATTTGGTATGAAATTTTGAAAAATGTATACACCATTAGCAAAATTCTTCAAACTAAAGATATGCAAATTGATGTTTCGATTACTAGATCACAAGAGCTTATTGATTTTTTGAAGATTTCCGAAACACGGGTTTTGATTCTACGATGGTTGATGCTAAAGAGATAGCTTAAATGTTGGATGTTGAACCTGTTTTTGTTCAAAAAAGAATCATTCATAGAAAGAAACAGTTCGATGAAGATGTGAATTTTGAAGAGCAAATGCAAACACCAGAAGAATCTTTTCGAATCAATTATTTTCTGCAAATTGTGGATAAAACTCGTATTTCCTTAATGAGTCAATTTGAGAAATTCAAAGAATATGATGATAGATTTGGCATTTTATTTGATTTAAAAAAATTCACTTCTTTAGATGATGAGAAATTGAAGGAGCATTGTTTACAACTTGAGGAATATTTGAGACATGATTTGGACTCCGATATTGATGGATGAGAGCTATTCTTAGAATTAAAAGTACTGAAAGTTATCTTGCTATAAGAAAAGACAAAAGCAATTGAATTGTTGACTTTCATAAATTATTTTTTGAGAGAGTTAAATCTTCCTAATGCTTGGCTTGCATATAGAATAATTCTGACTATACCAGTTACAGTTACCTCAGCCGAAAGAAGTTTTTCAAAGAAAAAGTTGATAAAGTCTTATCTTCGTTCCACTATGTCATAATAAAGGCTAAATGGTTTGGCACTTTTATGGATTGAACAATATATGGTCAATGAACTTGAATATGATAATATTGTTAGCAATTTTGCAAGTCAGAAGGCTAGAAAAATGTTCATAAGTAATTATTATATTTTTGTTATATAACTTGGATTATTATTACGAATAAAGTTTTTTGTTTTTTTTCATTATTTTTAAATAGTATAAACTGTTTTGATGTCTTACATTAGCATTTGTAGAAGGGCCTTTTTTCGCTTTCCGCTTTAGGTACCAAAAGTCCTAGGACCGGCCCTGGTTCTAGAGCAAATCTACTATTAAAATAAGATAATGATTTGTTTAATAATATTTTATACTTGTTAATTAGTCATATTTGTTGAATTCTTGTTTGAATATATATATATATATATATATATATATATATATATATTCAATAACATGACATGCCAATATACAAATATATAAAAGATTATACATGTGTATAACTGCAATAATGTATATAAATATTAGTATTTATATTTATGTACATACATATATTGCTTACATATGCATATAAGTCTTTGAATATAAATGATTGTGTGTGTATATGTGTCTAAATATACTATGATGCATGTATATTGTTCATGTATAAATATTTATAGTTTGTCCACAAACACCCTCCTACTCACATATGTGTGATATCTACATTGCCACTATCATACACATATAGAGAATGGGAGACACACACACATAAAAACACACACACACAAACTTACAACCACAATACAAACGTTCTTAAAAGGAATCTATATTAAAAAAATTAGGACTATCAACGGATACTCAAAAACTTTGACATGCATCCGCTTCCGCATTTAAAAAGTAGATACATATATGATATCTAAAACGACAGCTGTAGATCTAGATACATCCGTATCTGAATATTATGTCTTTGCTTTTTTTATTATTATACTTTAAACATGTGTATTTTAACATAACGAAATATACTGATTTGTTGTTTTATTCAGTTGAAAGTCTATATTATGCACGCTAAACACACATTAATTGCTTAAAACAATTTATTATTTTAATAATCATATTTGTTTATTATTAGTATTTCAATATTCAGTTGTATTAAAAAAGAAAAACTCTTTGTTAAACTAAAATTTTCCATTTATGCCTTACCAACAAATAATTCCATTTATGTTTCTTGATTTATTGATCGTTAGTAGATTATCTGATGTCCGTTTGTATCCACATATACAAATATCGAATACTAGAGAATGATTTCAGATGTGGATGCAAATATAATACTATCCACATCAAAAAGCCTTTGCTGATTGCCCTAATTAAAACTAGACAACTTCAAAATAAATGGACGCTTGGTGTTCTTTAAGACAAGGTAAGAATAGAATACCTATGTTAAGTCTAATTCTAAACAAATGAAGATCGAAAAAGGAAAGAGTAAACAATGATATATTTAATTAATTCCATCTTCCTCTTTTGGAAATCCCCATTTAAACATATATTCAATCCATATATGAAAATAAATTTATGTTTATTTATAACCAAAATTATCTTAGCTTTAATATTTCAAACCTGAAACATCACATAAACATGTGTGCAGACAATACTATTGTAAAGCGTTGATATATTTAGTATATTGCTCCAATAACACAATTAAGTAATTAAAACATATCACATACAAACATATATATATATATATACATATATATTGAAAATTCATACAAATATATATATATATATACACACACACACAAATACATAGTTACAAACATATATACATACATATTAAATACATACATTGTAATTTAAAAATTAAATTTCAAATGCATTAATTAAAAACAAAAATAACTTAGCTAGTAAATTTAACTTAACATTGTTTTACTAATTGAGTAAAACAGGGTTAAATATGTATACAATTCAATTGTTTGAATACCATATCCACAATCATATATAAATTAAATCGAGAGAACATGTGTAACTTTATTATTATAGAAAAATCAGTTTTACGTTAACATATAGTTCTAGATCAAATGAATCACTACACCAAAACAACAAATTTGGCACACCTGGATGCAAAGATTTGATACAGCTTTAAACCATATCAAATTTGGTACCGCCACGAGCCATATCAAATTTCATTTTCTACAGTTCAACTGAACCACACCTCTCCCAACCCCTAAATTCTAATCGTAGATCTTCGAAGCTTCGGGCTAGTTAATATGATACGACTTTGAGCCGTACCAAAGTAGTATGAAATTTTGCTTCCTCTCATTTTTATTTTTTTTGTTTCTCCCTCAGTTTTTGCCGAAGGGAAAAAAAAATTCAAAGGAAAAAACTTCTCGTCCCTCCCCTTTTCTCCAAATCAAAACCACTTCCTCAAATTGCATCTTCAAAATCGAATGCTCTGGATTTAATCTCTGTTGCTCTGATTTTTTCTATCCTCTTGGTCAACGATCTGGACTTGCAAACGAAAACTGTGAGTACTTTGATCTGATTTTTCTTTTATCTCACAAATTTGATGCTTAGTTTTCGATCACTTTGCCAGTGATGTTTCAGTGTATATATAGGGTTAGAAACCCAACATTCTTTGATTTCTCATGAATGGCTCGTCTGATTTGTTGTGTGAGTTTCCTCCTTTGTTTCCACGAACTGAATTGATTCTTGCGTGATTAACTTGCTTGATTTATTGCCATGAATATGTGGTTGAATTCTTAGAATACATGTCGTGAATCTTGTTGATGTGTTGCCAAGAAACGCTATTGTAATCTGCATGTAATACAAGTCGACACCAGAAACTGATTATTATCTTCTAAAACAGTCTCAGTGTTAGCGGAATAAGAGGCAGCTCCATCTTGATTAATGTTCAGGTAATAAGCTTGAAAAACATAGAGGAGTTTGTATAAGATATAGAAGCATATTGTTTTGAAACTGAGGAATTACCAAATATCTATCTGTTATCATATATGTTGCTTATACTTTTATAATCTTCACTGGTCATGTTTTATATAAATAGCCGAGAAACAAGTTCAAATGATATTGTACTTAGTTATGGTGTAGTCAGCTGGTTTTAGTTGAGCGAGTTATTCCCCTTAATTCAAATGGTATGACAATTTTCTAAATTTGTTTTCTATTAGTATTTATTTGTTGAAATTTATCACTTTAACCGAATGAGGTTTCCATTTTTACAGCATTGGATATAAAAGAATTTAATAAAATCATACTGTATTAAATGCATGCTTATATATGTAAGTGTATATGTAAAAAGCAATTTGATTTTGTATGTAATCACGACTGATTCTATTAGGTAAAACAACTAAACTTGGTGTATGTGAAAACTTGGCTGAACTAAAGATAAAAAAATACGAAATGAATTAAGATCATATTGATGTAGTATGCAATGTACGCGTGGCCTATGAATATTGTGGTAAACATGATGATTTTGTTTCTTCATTTGCACCATCCAACAAATGCATTCAAAGACACTAATTAGCTAATTTATAGGAAAAAAGGGTAGATTGTGTTTTGATTGGTATAAAGTAAAACTATTGTTGTTCCTTCTCTAGCAACTTAGTAAACTACAACTATTCCTTTTTTGGAAATGTTATTTACACAGGAACAATTGGAAATTGCATCAATATGACATTATTGAAGCAACTGGCAATTACATCTTTGTAGTATTTGCATTCGAGCATTCTCCCTTTGTAGCAGTGCAATTTTGTATTGAAGAACTGCTAGGAAAAATGATACTTGCATGCAAATACGTATCCGAGAACTCTTTTTTAAATGTTACTAATTTGTTTGCTTTCTTGTGGCAGTATGAAGGGGATGACGGTAAGACTGAAAAGCTAAAGATTCATGCCTAAGATCAATGTTTTGTCATGTTACCGAGTGTTCATTTTGATTTATGCCTGAGCTCAACTATTAGCATTTTTGATGGAATATAATCATGTATCAGTAATTCTCCATGTAAAAGATCATTAACGATTCATAATTTGTTTTGAAATATTTTATTGGCCAATGCAGAAAGACCGTTATTTTTTTTCTAAATAGATATGGCCATGAGCTGCATCTAATTTTCAAATAGAAGCCGTATCTATTCATCAATTAGATACGGCTCATAGCCGTATTTATTTGAAAATTAGATACAGCTCATGACCGTGTCTAATTTTTAATTAGGAAGTGCTAATGGCCATATCAAATTGACAAACACGCCAATATTTGATACAGCCCATAGCACTTCCTAATCATATTAGATACGGCCTAAAGAACTGCTTAATTGGCATTTTTGATGTAGTGAATGTTTGCAATACACCAATCTAAATTATTGGATACATAACAAATTATTGATATATAAATAAACTTCCATTTTTCTTTTTCCCACTTGAACGTATATAAAATATATTGTCACTATATTTTTAGTTATAAATTAATATGAATAAGCGCCGATGTTTTATTAAAATTTTATGCATTAACAATTAATTGCTACCTTATGCGATAGATAGAGACAAACAAACTGTCGGTCGGTTTGAAACCAATCAAAAAGATTGAAATCAAAACAATTACTCAGGAAACTAAATCATACCAAACTAATATTAAAATTGTTGAAACCAAAATAACTATTTAAAAAACATAAACTAAATTAAACCAAACAAATATGCCAAAAGGACATTAAAGTTCAGGTCAAGTCTAAGTTTCAAAATATAAAAAAACACAATATCTTAGAACTTTATAAATCAGATCCTTATTTTTTGAAAGTCATTAGAAAACAACAAAAATCAATGTAAAAATTTACCAAACTTGGGATTAATAATAGAAAAGTTCGGCCGCTTAGCTTCAATGGCGACTGGGTGTTAAAACACTATTCACCCTTCTCTGTTCTTCTTTCTCCCCTTCGCGACCTTCTTCTTTCTCCATTTCAGACCCCTTCCCTACACGCCATTTACCACACCTCTACCATCCCAGTTTTCGTTGTTGTGGCTTGCGTTGCTAAACTTTCATCCCCACTAGATTTGTTTCTCTTTCTCTGCCTCAAACCAAGCGACAGTAGATCCATTCAAATTTTACTATATCTATACTTACCCTAATCTTTAGATCCACACGCTGGGTTCCCCTGTGCTTTCTCTTTAGGCTTTCGAGGTCTTATATTCGCGACTCCCTGACCATCCTCAACTCTGCTGCTATACCCTCAACTTTCCACCAAAAGGCAGACCACTCTTTAGTGGTTGTGGATCGAATTCATTTGACATGCTGGTGATTTTGGAGCTGTTTGTTTAGTCTGTGTGAGTAAAGAAGTGTCAGTTGGGGTTGGTTACTTGTTTTTGTTGGCCTTCTAACTTTGTATTGGAGGGTATCGCCTTGTGTCGGTGGCACTTCAAGCGGTGGTGTTAGTTTTTCTGTTTATCTCTGCATGGTAGTCTCTATTGACTTGATTCATTGGTAGGTTTCTTCTCTGTTCAGGTGGTGGGTATGTGAAGGAACTCTGGCCTCCTTTCGTGTCAGTTTGCAGGTGAAAGCAATGCTCCTTTGAGTGTTTGTTAGCTTGCTAGGACTACTTTGCAGCTTTTGTGGGGGATTGAGCGCTGCTTGCTACGTCTAGAGGATCTGTTCTACAGCCTTGAAGGAGGTTTGAAGGTTACACTTGTGCGACTGCTTTTGGAGCGATATGGTCTCTTTCAACAAGCTATTCTGGAAATGGATGTGCTCTAATAATATGAATATCTGCTCAATTTTTTTCATATTTTAGATTAACTTGTCTTATGTATGCAATGTAATAGTAGTTCGAGATCTTGCTCGACTCCTATGTTGTAATCAAGTTAGATTAAGTGAACGGTCCACTTCAAAATCACATGTAGTTGATAGAATAACTACCTATCACCTGTTCTTCAATGTATCATTACTCGTTATAATGAAAGCGACACGGTCCACTATAAAAAACTGGTTGGCCTTGCCATTTTTTTTACCAACTATGAAATTTAATTCAATACATAATCATCTTCGTATTCATGTAAGAAAAGCAAATAAAAAAGCTTCAAGAAAATTTTATTCATTGTCTTACGAAACCTGCAATTTTTTAAAAAATTGCAGGTATCATAGCAACTTTGTCAAAATATTGCAAATTTTTATGCATTCGATTTCCTTTAAAAACTCAAATTCAACGCTACACTTATAGAAACAACACATTATTACAATAAAATCATCAAAATATGATGAAAGTTGCATATAAATAAAAAATAATTCAATTCCAGTAAAAATTGCAGAAAAAGAAGCCATTATTTGCAAAAGTTGCAGATATTGCTGCATTTTCACATAATAACACATATTTTCAATGAACTACAAAAAATTGCAGATATGTCTGTAACTATTTAGAATAATTACAGATATTGCTGCACCTTTTTGCTAAAAAGCGGGTCGACCCCATGTCATGCCCACGATCTGAAGCATGTTTCCACTCTCCCATAACCAACTCCGAGACCTTAGGATCAATGCCACATCATCACACGACCCGCCTACCCTTCACGCCTATAAATACACCACTACTTGACATTTTTAAGGTTCTTTTGGCACTCTACGTACTCAAGCTCCACCATTATCAATATTTCTCCTTCTAATTCAGATTGTACTCTAGATTTTTGAGTAGATATCTACGGATTCTGAGAGATTATTGATTGTACTTGTGAGACTGGGCGATTATGCACATTGTACTTGTAATCTATTAATCAATCAAAGAACTATAGAGTGGACGTAGGCTCGTTAACGTCGAACAACTATAAACCTTGTGTGTTGACAGCTTTTTATTTGTTTTAAGTTCGTTATTCTCTGCAATTTCTAGTCAATTAGGTGTTAGTGCCATTTTTGGTCTAACATTTTTGGTGCTTTCATTGAGAACATTGAATTCTTAGCTTTCCAGATTGTCATTCTGCTGTTTGGATCACTAAGTCCAAAGAGATAATTTGCATCTTCATTGTTTTGGAACATTTCATTGATTTTGACAAATCAGAATTCCATTCCTCCAAAGAAGGTAAGGAACCGCAAACCTCTCGAGCAAATGAAACGAGTGAAGGTCGAAGGAATGATGCACAAGCTCTTGTCAACCGCGGCTCGCAAGAGACCGGGTCGGGTCCGACCCGACTCGAAGAGGCTATCATTACCCAATCCGGGGGTGAAGCATTTAATGCAGCCAGTCGCCAAGTTGCGACCCAACCCAATGGGGACTACCCGAACCCCTTGTTAGTGCTAACACCTTATTCAACCTGGTCCAAATGCTCCAAGTCCGGCATCAACTACTAGGAATCAACCTCCTACGGTTGCCCTGTCTCGTAGATAGATTTCGCACGTTTGTTCGCCATGATGGAGAAAACCAACGAGGCCTTAGAAGCCCAAAGACATGATAGTGATGCAATCCAAGAGAACATGAATGCAATGAGTAGACAAATATAAGAACTTTGTAGGTAGAGAATGCCTTCTCCAACTTACCGCCTTGCAGCAGACTATTTATCTTCCTTGGAAGAAAATGAAAGGCATCCACATCAAAGGATACCTCTTGAGATGCCTGAGAACCTTGGGCAACTGACATTTGGCTTGTTGGGGTCTTGTGAAGATGCAGCTTGCCGTCTGGGTTCCAATGATCCTAGCATAGCAAAACCCATGATGTTGCCAATGCAAGGATCTCACGTCCTACCTCGGGATCCAAACATTGCCAATCTTACTCAATGCCAACTCCTTCTGCCCACTCATCCTGTGAATGAACGGGATCATAGAGGACAAGGGAACTTTGCTCCTGCAAGAAACTGAAGGATGCCACCTGACGTAAGAGCTGGAAGTGCTAGAAGGGAGAGGAGTGCAGAACCTCAGCCTACTTTAACCATTGCTGAAGTGGAAGCTATGGTATGTCAAATTATGGCTAAAACAGAGATTACACTAATGAATATTGGGGCATTGATCGCAGCCATACACCTTTCACTGACGACATATTGGATGTCCAGTTCCCAAGGCGATTCAACTTGCCAACCATGAACCGTTATGGAGGAAGAATTGATCTAAAGCAACATCTAATGAGATACTCCTGGTATATGATTGCAACAGCAGATCCAGATGCTATCAAATGGAAATATTTCCCAATCTACCTTGAAGATGTTGCAATAATGTGGTTCACCCGGCTTCCGCTGCGATCAATTTCTAGCTTTAAGGAACTAATTGAAATATTTCTAAACCAGCTTCGACTCCATTCCCAGAAATCGAAGAACGTCAATGAACAGTCTGTGGTCAAGCAAGGTCCAGGGGGGTCACTGAAATCATACTTAGACTGCTTCAATCTAGCAGGTACAGAAGCTAGCGATCCCCTTGAACAGACTATTTTGATGTTGATAATAGATGGAGTAGATAAAGACACCAAGTTCGGGAAATACTTAGTTGGAAAACCGTTATTAACTCGAGAATTGTTTTATAAGAAAGCTAATATTCAACTATGACAGGAAGAGGTGTACTTGAATAAGAAGAGGAAATCCAATGATGTCGCGAGAGAAGATATCCAGAGCAATGTCGCCATTAAGTAATCCAGTTACAGAATAGGGAAAGTTGAAGTGAATGTCGGGAACCAGAGTGGAGGAAACGACCGCCAAGGTGGGAACGACAAAAAGATAAACATGAATCGAAGAAACGACCCTAAGAAAAGACCTCGATTTCATCTCTTTGAGAATTACATGCCACTGAATGACACCTTGGAGAGCATTTATTTGGACAACTTCAATGTTATCCAATACAAGAAGGCTCCACTAAGAGTTCAACTGAAAAAGAGCAAGAGACCGGGAAGTTCTGTTTGTTCCATGAAACATACAACTACTCCACGAACGAATGCCACCACTTAAGAGATATTGTAGAAAAGTTGCTCTGAGCAGGGAAGTTGGATGAATATAAGGTTTCCCCTAGAGACAGGGGCAGGGAGGACCGACTCTGAATCAGTACCAACCTGCCCCAGACCTACTGCCCAGTAGAAAGGAAAGGGGATAGTCATCAATATCGTGGTCGGAGGACCACATCTAGCTGGATTCAGCAATAGAGCCATGGAGTAGTACGTCGATGCCGCTAAACATCTGGAGGTGGGAGAGTGTAGTTCCCTCAAGGATACTACTCCAGCGAAGCAGCAGACGACGTTATCTTCCGAGATAGAGAAAGTGTGGGAGTATAGAGTAGAGAGTCTGAGTATCAACCTATTGGTAATTACTACTACCATTGGTCTGTACGAAAGGTCCTTGTTGATTGAGGGAGTTCCATCAATATTTTGTTCAAAAAAGCATTCGACCAAATGAAATTCGAAGCCAAGGATTTAAAGCCGTGAATTGGATGGATACATGGCTATAACGACTCAACATCAACTCCGATGGGAGTGGTGGACTTGTATGTGGAGCTTGGGGAGGGGAATCATAGAAGAGTACAAATCCTCCCATTTGTCATCATGAATATTGATTCTCCATATAAAGCCTTTTTGGGTCACCAGCTCTCGTAGAATTCAAAGCCTACATCGCATCCTGGTGCCTATTGCTAAAGTTCCCGACTGAGGCCGGAGTAGGAATGGCCCGTGGTGACCAAGTCAATGGAAGAGCCCGCTACATAGCTGAATGGAAAATGTTGCGCAATGGAGATAGCATGGAACCAAAAAATACCTCCCCTTCTGCGAAGGAGGCATCGACATAGCAAGTAAAGGGAATATCGCATAAGGAGTAGCCGTATGATCTTCCCGAAGAAATAGATCCCAAAGATGATGAAGATTCAGGATGCAGAAGAGCGATGCCTAATGAAACAACTATAGATATCCCGATCGATGGCGACAACCCGACCAAGGTCTTGAAGATTGGATCTCATGTAGACCCTCTCCGGACGAGGGAACTGACCAATTTTCTACAAGCCAATCTGGATGTATTTGTTTGGACCCACGCCGATATGTGTAGGATTTCACCATAAGCATAAACTCAAAGTATCCTCCTGTTAAGCAAAAAAGATGTATGCTAGGCCCGAAGAGGTCAGCAACTTTAAAGGAAGAAGTGGAGAAGCTAAGTGGTAATGGTTTTATACGAGATACTACATACCCCGAGTGGATATCAAATCCCGTCCTCATCAATAAGGCTAATGGAAAGCGGCGTACATGCATCGACTTTTCAGATTTGAATAAACTTGCCCGAAAGACAGCTTCCCTTTACCCAGAATTGATCAGCTAGTGGATTCGGCGACAGGACACGAGGTTCTTTCTTTTATGAATGCGAATTCGGGTTACAACCAGATTCCCATGCATGTGCCTGATCAAGTACATACCAATTTTATTATAGATCTTGGATTGTACTGCTACATGGTAATGTCATTCGGATTGAAGAACGCCAGGGCAACGTATAAGCGCTTGGTGACTCGTATGTTCTACAATCAAATTGGGAAATTTGTTGATGTTTATGTGGATGATATGCTTGTGAAGTCCAAGCAATCATCCGATCACACGGCTGATTTAACAGAGATGTTTAGTATCCTCCAACGATATGGAATGAAACTTAAACCATTGAAATGTTCTTTTGGGGTCTCTTCAGGAAAGTTCCTTGGCTTCATCGTCTGCTCGCGTGGAATCGAAATCAATCCTGATTAATTTCAACAATCAGGAACATTAGTGAGCCGCAGAAAATCAGAGATCTCCAAAGCTTAGCAGGAAAGGTGGCAGCTCTGAGTAGATTCATTTCCAAGGCCACCGACAAATTCATTCCTTTCTTCGATCTGATAAAGCAAGGGAAGCACAACTTCGAGTGGACCCCAAATTGCATTGAAGCCTTTCAACACTTGCCGAATCACTTAGAAGGCCTCTGATAATGTCAAAGCCAGTAGATCATGAAGATTTATTCGAATACTTGGCGGTATCACCACATGCAATCAGTTCAGCGCTTGTCCGTGAGGAAGACAAGATTTAGATATCGGTATATTATATGGGCAAGAAGTTGATGGTAGCGGAGCGCAACTACCCAAAGATCGAAAAGCTCACTTATAGCTTATTGACTGCCTCAAGAAAGCTTCTCCATTACTTCCAGGCTCATCCGATCATTATATACACCGATCAACCCCTTTGACAAGTCCTGCAACGTCCCGAGGCTTTTGAAAGACTACTCAAATGGAACATCGAGTCGAGCCAGTCTTACCTTAACTTCCTTCCTAGAAATTTATACGTGGCCAAGCACTAGCCGGTTTCATCATTGAATTCACAATTCCCGATGAGGATATATTAGAAAAAGAACATAGCTCCTTAGGACATGAATTGGAACCAAGCTTCTGGAAGATGTACACTGATGGAGCTAAGAATGATGGACGTTCCGGCGTTGAAGTTGTATTAATAACTCCCATAGGACGGTCAATTTATTATGCCTTATGGTTGGAATTTTCTACTACTAACAATGATTCTGAATATCCAGCCCTAAGTTCCAGGTTGAAACTCGCTAAGGAGTTAGGAGTAGCAGCCTTAGACATCTTTTGCGACCCCCAAATTGTTGTTTTCCAGGTTCGGATGGAGTTTTAGGCAAAAGGACCACGACTTGCGGCTTACCTAGAAAGGGTTGAAGAGCTACTCGATGGCCTAGAACACTTTAGCATATCCTATGTCCCACGATCAGAAAACCAGAAGGAAGATAAATTGGCCCAAGTTAGCAAGCTCCGACAGTCCAGAGGAGACAAAAATGGTCCCAATTGAAATAGTGGAGACTCCAAGCTTTGTTCAAATGGAAGTTGATCCAGTGTCGGAGAAACCAAAGAGAGAATCGTGGATGACCTCGATAAAGAACTTCCTGCCAAATGGAATGCTCCCAACAAGAAAGAGTGAGAGGCGAGCCATCACCCGAAAAGCTTCAAGATATGTTATGCAAGGTGATGTTCTCTATCGATAGGGATTTTCAGTCCCACTACTCTGGTGCATAGCACATGACGACGTCAAGCGTGTGTTGAGAGAAGTGCATGAAGGCAAGTGTGGATATCACACCGGAGGAAAGACATTGGCCAAGAAGTTATTGCGGTATGACTACTTATGGCATACCGTGAATCAGTGCGCAACTATTATTCACGACGCTGCGACCAATGCCAGAAATTTGCAAAGATCCGCAGTGCACCTCCCAGCTAACTTACCTCGATGGTGAGCCCATGGCCCTTCGCTGTGTGGGGGATTAATGTCATCAAAAGCCTTCCGATCGCTAAAAGTGGAGCAAAATCTGCGATCACGACCGTAGATTACTATACTGAATGGATAGAAGTTGAGCCATCAACAATGATCCTGACGAAGTGGGTGATTAACTTCATATTCAGAAATATTATTTACCGATTTAGGATTCCCAAAATTATGATAACTAACAACATAACCCAATTTGATAGTGCAGATTTCAGGGATTTCTACCAAAAATATGACATCGAGAAAAGATACACCGCTGTGGCATATCCACAATCAAATAGACAAGTAGAAGCTGTCAATAAAATAATCAAGTCCATTCTGAAGAAATGATTGTAACGAGCAAGTACTATGTGGGTCGATGAGTTACCCTTAGCATTATAGGCCTACAGGACGACCTACAAATCGACAACTGACCATCCTCCCTTCTCACTTTCATTTGGATCAAAACCAGTCATTCCGGTGGAATTGGAAGCCCCCTCTCACAGAACAACATAATATGATCCGATGACAAACAAAGTGCTTCTCCTCGAGTCCTTGGACATAATTGAAGAAAAGGAGGATGAAGCAAACTTACGTGCCTCGAGGTGCAGACATCAGGTTGCTTAATACTACAATAGAAAGGTTCGACCTCGAACCTTCGAACCTGGAAACTTGATTTTGAAACGAGTCTTCTCGGCCCTTGTCTTCCTGGCCCTAAAATAGGAAGGTTCCTATCATCCAATGGAAGCTTGATAAGAGGAGCTTTCAAGTTAGTGATTGTCGATGGTGATGATATTCCCAGATCATGGAATGCCCAACACCTATGGCACAACCTGAATTGAGATTGTATTAACTCTTTTGTTTTGTGAACTATGTAAAAAGGTACGACTTGACTGAAACAGTCTACTTGATATAAACGAAAGATTATAAGTGGACATACTATGATCTGGCCCAACCACTATAAAAATACAGTGTGTCATTTATTTTTCGTGCATTTATTTTTTCTATGTTCTATGATTGTCTTGTCTTGGTCTTTGACTTGATGTTGTGATGTAATTGGTTGATGTCGGACTTATAGAAAAGGGATGATTCACCCCTTTTATGGAGATCGCTCACTCCCGCTTGAATAAGCGGACTTAAAACTTTGGTCAATCGAAGTTTGATTGGTTGACCTTGAGCTCAGTACCAACACTTGATGCAGTGACTTTCACTTTATGAACCAAAGTGAGGATACGACGTCCAAACATCTCGCCCTCCCCATCGCATAATTCGATGGGATGAGAGAGGCTTGATTTAGAATAAAGGGGCACCTTTACCTTTAAATCAAGATTTAGAGGTAGCACCTTGGCAAGTGTGATACAACCGCTTGACTAACAAGCTCCATATGCCAGTGTGAAACATGGAGTGTGGATTGAAATCGAGTTCGAGAACGATACTCGAACCGGCAGAATCCTTCTTTCAGAAATATAGTGTAGAAGGAAAGATGGGGTGAATGACATGATCGTTCGCCTGATCAACTCAAACTCTCTCGATTCGAGAGTGAGTATAAAAGCAGGGGTGATTGGTGCACCACGATTAAATACTGCCTTAACCACACTCTAAACTGGGCATACAACAAAAGAGTATAAAGGCACCGAGACCGAGTGGCGAAGGAAATGAGCTCCTACCCTACTGAAGGATTGGGGATAAGTTTGAAAGTTGAGCTCGCATTCCCACAGAAGGATTGGGGGCAATAGAATATCGCTCCTACTCAATCCCAAACAAGCCTTGGCTAGGCACTTTATTCAAGATTGATTGGGACTTACACATGTCACACCTTTATGATGATTGCAATGTGACGCGTCGTTTATTGCTTAGCTTAGTAATGATTCCTTGATTGAAGAAATTTTGATTTTTGATTTTCTGGGATTCTGAACAGGAGTCCCGGTTTGATATGTGATAAAACTTATTGTTTGTTACTTAACATAGTAATGTTTCGATCATAGTTACATTCGATTGAAATGGATGATAATCTTGAAAACATATGATATTTTAGGGGAACTACTTTATTAATAATGTGCAGATTTACATAGATAACTGGTTAAAAATGTGAGGGCCGCACTCGCAACAACAACCGCAGGCCAGTGGGAAGCAAAAAAAGAAATTAATACAACGCTTCACTTGGAACGGGAGAATGTTTGACTTTCTTTGCATCTTTCTTCTTTTGTTTCTCCTCCTTTTCAACGCCAGTGAGAATATGCTTTTTCCTCTCCTTGTAAGAAGGAGGATCTTCTAGATTGATGGAGGACTTGGAAGCCAACTCTTCGGTAACCGACCGAGATGGAATCTTGATGGTTATATTGTCGCCACGAGGAACCACTTAGAGAGGATCGACCAAGATGGGTTCTTCTTCTATCGGGCCTTCAAGAGTGCTTTAGTTCTTTCTTTCATCTGAGCGAGTGTCAAGTTTTCCGTCTCATCAGTTGATCCAATGACGGTGACATCCACATCCTCTTCATCCCCCTTGCCATCTATATCCTTTAAGGCATCAGTCATTTCTCCACTTTGGAGAGCTTCAGCACTGGAGGGTACTATAGCATTGTCAGCAACTTCTTCCTGTTTCACTTCAGTCTCATCAGCAAGCTTTGTACCTATCAATCAGGAAGCAATTGTTGTTAGCTCTGGAGAAAACATGGGCCTTTCGATTGTCTGCTCCACAATATGACTTGCATAATATGTCAACCTTATCAAATTGCAGTGAAAAGGTAGAGATACCTGCAGTGGACTTGTCTCCAGGAGTGGCGGAAATAGCTGCCTCCTCGATGGGGGATAGAAGAGGAGCCTTGGGGATTTCTGGATGTTCGGGATCGTACCCCTCAGTCTCTGCAGCTCCAGGCATGGCAGACGAAGAACTAGGGCCACCTTCAATTATATCGTTTCCTTGGCTAGGCGCTTCCCCTCTTCCATAGCTTCCTAGATTAATTTCTGCCCTTCGGCTAAGCACTCTGGTTCCTCACCTCTTAAGTATGTTTTCATCTGTTCCTCTTCATCGATGGTGTCAACCTTTAGCCGCTTCTTCTCATCATGAATAATTTGATCCCACACATTGACCAGAGTTGTCGGATAATGCTGGATCCAAGATATATCCCGATTCTGAAGCACTTAAGTGAAGAAAAATATCATTAGATCCTCATATTCATATAACTCTTTCTGAGCTTCAGCAAGATGTGCAGCAGACTCAAAAGCATATTTAAGAGCAATATTGGTGTTACCTTTAGCGAGTGTTGCCCTCTCCTTAGCCTCTACCAGCCTGGCCTTCAGTCTAGTGTTTTCCTTTTCCAACTCATCCTTTTCTTGTTCAAGGCGAGTATAAAATACTTCAGCCTAGTGCTCTCTGACTTAGCATCCTCAACTTGCTTTTTCAAGGTTCTACGTTCTTGATTATGAGAATCGAGCTCGGTATAATAGCGCTGCTGCAGTTCATTATACTGTTTCTTATAACTTTCAGCATCACGCTGCACTAGAGTAAGCTTGGCTTGTGTGTCCTCAAACTCTTTTTCCGCGGTATCTTTGGCTTTCAATTCATATTCAACTATTTTCTTCAGTATCAACATCCACCAACAGATCACAGATGATCTCGGAAAGCTTTCAGGAGAATTTGCATGTTTCCTGGTATTGTTTATCCACAAAATCTATTTGAGCTTTGATGTTTGCCGCCCAATCTGAAGGTACTGGCTTAAGATTCAGAACAAAGTGCATGTTATCAAAATGATAATATGGAAATTGCTTTCTAAAAATCTTTAGCTTAGCCTCGTTCTCGGAATCAAGTGTTACGGGACTCGTTGTGGTTATGTCGATGTTCCGGCATTTGGCGGGCACACTCATCGCGCTACTCTTCTCCGTGTCCATGTTTTTCCCTTATCTTTGGGATCAAAGTGTTTCCTCAATGGCTTCTCTTAGGAGTGAGAGTCTTTTGGGGGAACTGGAGCTTTAAGAGGGTATTTATCTCCCTCGGGCTATATGTGATAACCCTTGTACTTCTTCTAATCTAAGTGGACTGGAGAGCGAGAGTGTGAGGATCGATGGTGCTGAGATTGATAAAGCCTCATGTCGTCTCTTCCGCGACTTTCCCATTGATCGTGTTTAATATTGGAGATGTACTTGGGAATGCTTGCATGAACGTCCTAGGGATCATATATGTGGCGAGTCATCCCTCCTGCAAGTCAATAGAAATAGATATTATAGCCAAGAAGTAATATAACACACGGGAGCTGTGACGTGCAGTGTTAGTGTGGTGTGTGTCCTAAGTGATCCCCCAGACAGACCGGAACCCAGAGGAAGGCTTGTCTGTGTGGTCTCCCCGGCTTTTACAGGAGTAACTTCCTCCTCAGAAGTAGGAAAGAATGAGCCCATGCCAATATCTTTGGAAGTGTATATTTCGTCGGGTAAAGTAAGTTTTCCCATACCTCCAGATATGGGTCCTCGAGTTGGGAGCCGTTGACGGGAGACTTGACTAGAGATGGTGTCTTAGGAGAAGGATGCCTTTCAATATTAGAAGCGTCTTTTGGACCAGCTCCCGGGGTTCCTCCTCAACTTGCCTATTCAGAATTTCATCATCTTGGATGTGCATTGGGAAGAAAACCTTAGATAAGTAGTTAGGTCTCGCTTGGGAGTTATCTATTTCTACCAACTATGGGTCTCGATCGGAACCTGTAACATCTTTGCTTCTTGAACCCTCTCCCGCCCCGGTTGCGGTTACGGTCCGCCTGTTGATTGGGGGTATACCGTTGGTTTTTGCAGAAGCGGGAGGAACTTGAGTTGGGGGCACGTATGTGAAACCCTGACCTCCATGGCCAATGCCCTGGCTTATATCAAATAGACGATGCCTATACATAACCTTATCCACCAAGCATTTTCTAACATTTAAGAAATCCAGGTTGCCATTCAACAGATGGCTCAAATGATCTAAGTATATTTGGCCCTGCTCCTTTTTGTTATTTGGAACTACAAATAGAAAATAAAGGTCAGTGCATTTACTAATATAGTTGAAGTGGAAACATTGGAACTTGAAGCTCACTTGATTGCATCCACCTTCTAGCACACCCAACCTGGTGCTTGATATATAACTACTCGGGCTTTACTTCCCCTGCATAGTTGTATCCTTCATTTAGAATTTTTTTTTCGTTCGACACAGATTCGAAGAAGATGAAGGAAGGAGTTCCCTTTGAACAGTGCTTGAAATGGTAAAAGAAGTTCAAATCCTCGAAAGTAGGCTTTGTGCCTAAGATTTCCATATACCATACCTATAATGTATACATGTAAGTGTACGCATTAGGATGGAATTTCATGAGAGCAATCTGCTTTCGTTTTAGAAACTCGACGATGAATAACGGAAACGGAGGAATGGCTCCTATGGTGCACATCAACCGACTGATGGCCATATACCCCTCCGGAGGATTATGGGGTCCGTCTGCGCCAGTTGCAACTAAAACTTCTTCCAAAGGAATTCCATGCCTTAGGCATATTCACCTAAGTTTAGCTTCATCGATTTTAGAGGTCACGGAATCACTAAGTGCATCAAGAATGGTAGCACTCCCAAATTCATTGGGAGCCCAGTTGTCACCTACTTCCCCTTCTTCTTCTTCATCTACTACAACCTCTCATCCAGACGATTCTGTAGTTTCATGAAGCTCAATTTCGAAGTCGGAACCTATACTGTCCCATCCTGAATATGATGTTGACGAAATATCATCGATGTAGGGATGGCTAGATGATTCTGGAACTTTACTCTAGTCCGACTCTAAGTATCTCGCCTGATATCTCCTCGACATACTAGCTTTACTATTGAAGAAACATCAAGGATTAGAGTATAGCTGCCTGAGTCCCCCTGTGTGTTAGCTAATATGTGCCAGTGTGCGCAGTGCTGATATGAGAAAACACAAAATAAGCAGAGAAAACTAGCAGTTAAATCGATGTGTATTGAATGATCAAGTAGTTTTGCGTTCATTAGGTCCTGAAAATTCTATTTTGAAGGCTCTATATTAACTTTCCCGAATTCATAATTAGCCATGATCAACTTCGATTGAGTTATATGCAAGTGAGTATGACGTGTTCGCAGTGTCAAAAATCCTCGAGTCAGCTAAGTTTGATATGTGCGGTAGTAAACAAGTCTTGAGACATGTATAGAAGGGATCGGATCGGGGTTTCCTGGACATACGCAGCGGATCGTGCCTTGGAACGAGATAGGGTCGAACCAACTCGACCCGACTGTCGTGAAGTGCCACTTCCTCTCCGTTCGTACATCCATAACTTTGCTCACGCCCCTGACCAGCCAACGTCTGTCCCTTCTATTCTAATATATTCATTCTTTTTCTACTCCATCGAATACCATGTCCCTATCTCCATCTTTCCATTGAAATAAATAGACGAACTCCACTCCATCATGCTCCTCAATGCCAAGTACAGATTTTCAGAACCACCACTTAAAGGGAACAACGCCAGTGGAGGCGGTGGGCCAGAGAGCCCCAACATTGACACGATGGTAAGCAAAGATGGAGTTCAGCACAAAATATGAGTGGAGTCTAAGTAAATATGGAGATCCAAAACATGAACCAATCGATAACGAATCCCTACCTACAAATTAGATCTGAAAGTTTGGGCGAGGTTGCGAGATTTTGAAGCTCAGATTTTATTAGTTCAATACGAGAACAACAACAAAAGTAAGAAGAAAAGGAGAGTTTGTTGGATTGGATTTATACTAAACCAAGGAGGCCATTCGTATTCCTGAAGTGATGGCCCAGTCTCACCCGCTCCAGTAGTCCAGTAGTTGAAGTGCTTCGAAGCCCTTCAAGCCAAGTGCGATTGTGGGTCAGAAGGATCCAACCTGATCCCCCGTGAAATTTTCAGCATGCTTATATGATGATAAATGCTCTTCGGATCAAAAGGGAAGACTCGATCCACGAGGCAACGAAAGTGAAACTTGGCAGCTGACCAGATCGAGTGAAGGAACAAGTCGGAGGAGCTCGATTTGATCCACTTCAGAACCCTCGACTCAAGCACGAAGCCATATATGATGGGACCAAGTAACAGTGAAAGAAAATGCTAAAATTCGTATATGCACACACTTAGAAATACAATAAGCTATTCGAATTCGATCAGATAATTCTGACTTCTTGATCCAACGAAAATCAAAGGAGTTACCTGAATTTTTTTTAATTCCTAATTGAAATCCCCAATTCGTTGAGCGCAACAGAAATGATCCTGGGTCACACTTCGTATTTATACTTGATGCAGTAATCAAGGAACAATACCTCACAAAGTGTCACGACTTTATAGATGGACATGACTTTTGGTTATTGCCAACTCAGGATCATACAGATTGATAATTTTGAAGCATGTCCCACCTCTAATGAGACATACTTCGAGGGGGAAAAATGTTGGCCTACTTTTTGAGTCAGCCACACAAGTCCAGACACCCTGACTCTGAACACTATAAGAGCAAGAACCAGAATCCTCCAAAGATAGGAACTCAAATTGAAAAGAATGAAGTATTTTGGGTTGGAACTTCCCAAACCCGATCCACCTGAACGCATGAAAAAGACGCTCTGCAACAAGCACCTAGGGTCGGGTCGCACTCAGATTTACCCGATCCACCTTAGTTTGTTGACGTAACATGAAGATTTTCCATAGCCGCACTAGGCTCGGGTCGAGAACACCCCGATCCGACCCCACGCTTGATTGCCCTGAAGTGACTACGCTTTCAAACAAGGACCGAGTCTCACACCTGAAAAAGCGGGTCGACCCTACGTCATACCCACGATTTGAAGCATGTCTCCACTCTCTCATAACCAACTCCGAGACCTTAGGGATCTGTGCCACGTCATCACGCGACTCGCCTACCTTTCACGCTTATAAATACACCAGTACTTGACATTTTTAAGGATCTTTTGGCACTCTACATACTCAAGCTCCACCGTTATCAATATTTCTCCTTCTAATTAAGATTGTACTCTAGATTTTTGAGTATAACTCTATGGATTCTGAGAGATTATTGATTGTACTTGTTAGATTGAACAATTATCTACATTGTACTTATAATCTATTAATCAATTAAAGAACTATAAAGTGGACGTATGCTCGTTTACGCCGAAACGCTATATACCTTGTGTGTCGACTATTTTTTATTTGTTTTAAGATCGTTATTCTCTGCAATTTTAATCAACTAGGTGTTAGTGCCATTTTTGGACTAATAAAAACCAGAACCAATCAAACCGATAAAATTTGACTTGTTTTGGACTGACTGGATTATCTCAAAATGGATTAGATTTTAGGTTGTTGAATAATATAAGATTAAAACAATTACTTGAATTCACACAATGCTAATATTTTGAAAAATAATTTAGCTTACTAAAATTATTTATATGAATTAAGAGATAAACAATATTATTATGAAAATAATGTGAACAATATCCATGTCAATTGTAATTGTGTTAGTTTTTAATTTTGATTTAATTGGATGGTTTGGTTTTAATCACAGAAATCCAAATTTGATCATAAAGAAGCTGAGATCAAAATTAACTATTTAACTAATAAAATGGATAATGGCGTGCTTGCACTCCATTTTGACCAATAAGCGGTAAGAGCATCTCCAACAGTGGAGAATTCATGCTCTGAATTGAAGATTTTTGGGGGAAATGGTCCCCAACAGATGTTGGAGATCGTAATATCAAGGGAAATGTTATGGGACCAATTCAGAATTATGAATTGGTCTCATGCGCCGAATTAATCGGCTTGTCATGAAGCGCGCCGATTTTTTCGATGCGCACCGACAAAATCGACGCGCTTCATAATGAGCCGGTAAATTCGGTGCGGGTTCCCTTAACATTTTTTTTACCTATCCTAGCTTATATTTTAATATGAAGAAATAAAATCGTTATTATTTTCGTAGAAAACAATTATGTTTAGGAAGACCAAAATAAACTAATTTAGCTTCAAATCATAATAATAGTTGGTTAGTAACACGTAAAAATACAATAAAACGCGATTGGTAAAATAAAAAAACTACAACATCTTTACTACATAAATTCGTATAATCATAAAATAAAACACTAGTTCAGACAAGCAAGCTTCATAACTAGGTATCACCATAGTGGTTTTATAAATGATTCATAAGATCTTTTTGCAGCAGGTTATGGAGTTGTGCATCTCTAAACATAATCTGACGGTCCAAATGAATGTTGAATTCCTCTTTTATTATTTGTGTGTTTTGTTGGAATACTTCGAGTGCTTGCGAAGCACCTTCATATTCATAGTGGCGTTGCGTTGCCCTTCATCCATATCACGTTCGTCTTCCATAATCATGTGATGTAGAACAATGCAGGCAAACATGATTGTAGACATTTTTTTCCTAGACCACAACCAACATGGATTACTTATCATTGCAAATCTAGATTGTAAAACTCTGAATGCTCGTTCTACATCTTTTTTTTATCCCTCCTACATCGCTGCAAATTTTACTTGTTTAAGGGTCAATGGATTTGGACATGTTTTAACAATGGTGCTCTATTTCGAGTAAATGTCATCACCTAGGTAATAACCATGGTTGTAAGTATTTTGGCCTAGGATAAATGTTAAAGGAGGTACCTGGCCTTGAGCAAGACCATTGAACATATCGGATCTTTCTACAACATTTAAGTCATTATTCGAACTGGGAATTCTGAAGAAAGCGTGTCATATCCACATGCGATGCTACAACTTCCAAAATGATGGTTGCCTTTCCTTGCCATTATATGCACCTTGAAATCCCTTAGGGTAGTTCTTCCATTCCCACTGCATACAGTCTAGACTTCCTAACATGCCCGACCATCCCCTACTTTCGTGCATCTCTCTGATTCGCACTACATCTTCTTCGTTCAGAGATCTTAAGTATTCTTCTCCGTAGATATCCACCACAACTTGACAAAAAATTTCAAGTCTTTCAAGTGTCGTGCTCTCTGTTATTCGGTATGCATCGTCCAATGCATCAGCAGGAGTGCCATAAGCTATCATTCTCATAGCGGTCGTCATTTTCTGTTCACCGGATAACCTCTGTGTCTTTGATGCATTTTGTTTGTACTTAAAGTAATCATTGTTACCTTGAATACCCGCCAATATCCGAAGAAATAGATTTCTCTGCATCCTGTATCTTCTACAAAACATATCAAGCCCGTAAGTGCAGTTGTCATTGAAGTAATCTTACATCAGAGACTTATGGTATTTAACTTGATTTTGGTGTATAAACTTCCTTCCAGGAACCGATCCCCTTTGAGTTATGGATGATGAACCGTAGGATTCATGGTATAAGTCCCATATTTCTTGTATTTCTTTTGCTTCCTCTTGAAGGATTTCCTCTTCCTCCGGATCGCTATTAAAAGCCATCATGCATTTCATAAAATAGGAATCCATTTTTGTTTGTGAAAATGTTTGGATATGAGTTATGGTTTGCAATGTTGTTGTTGTTGTATATAAGGTATGAAGTCTTGGTTAGTGGGTAGCTTTATTGTTTTCTGTGGTCCTTTGTTAATTTGTATGTGTCTTTATTGGGTGGAGTGTGCAATGTGTAGAGTGCTTCTTTATTGGTTGGAGTGTGCATTGTGTCGATTTGTGCGTAAATGCAGTGCTCTTTTATTGGACAAAGTGCTCATTTATTGGTATGGGTGCTCCTTTATTGGATATAGTCCTCCTTTATTGGACAGAGTGCTCCTTTATCGGTACCTTTGTTGGTCCAGTTTGTAGTGTGCAGGGTCGTCCCCGAAATATAGCCAATGAATTTAACAAGTAGGGTCGTCCACGTAATATAGCCAAGGAATTTAACAAGAAGGGTCGTTCACGTAATGTAGTCAAGGAAATTAACAAGTAGGGTCATCCCTAATAAACAGTGGTTGCAATATACAGTGGTACATTTAAAAGCATGCATAACAAAGTGGCTAATGTATCTAATGTCGAGTCTAAATCTATGGCTCTATTTTCCTTGCACAAATGTTAATGCAGTTTGCAGGTTTGACTATAATCCGAGCACTAGTGGTATGTCTTTCCATTCGATTTGCTTAGGGTTGAACGAAGTATTGGTTATCGGGTAGCTTTATTGAAGAAAGTGGTCCTTTATTAACTTGAGTGCATCTTTATCGGTTGGAGTGTACATTGTATTGTGTGCTTCTTTATTGGTTGGAGTGTCCTCCTTTATTGGACAGAGTGCTCCTTTATTGGTGCAAGTGCTCCTTTATTGGACAAAGTGCTCCTTTATTTGACAGAAGATGAGTCAAGCGGGTAGGGTCGTCCATACCCAAGCAGAATTTCATATATTTTCAAGATAAAATATCTCGGGTTGAAATCCAAGCCTAAATGATATTAAATAAAATAAAATCCTTTATTTTATATAAATAAACGTTAGCGACTATTTGATAATTTGATTTGGATATAAAACAAAATCTACAACATGGAAACTCAATTTTCTCTTCCATTAGGAAAATATTATCAAATAGATTTGAATGTTTCTTGTTTCGAGAAATTCCAACTTATATTAAATCCTATACAACCAGTTAAAGTTCAAAAGGTTATATTACGAACTACCGCATTGCTATAGTTTGTTTTATAATTAAGTTATAAATTAAACATTTTAAACATCGTTTAATAAATGAAATCGTTAATATAATTCAAAACCTAACAACATTAAATCCTTTTAAATTGCCCGTTCATGTTAACTAATTAGACGAATAATTACTTAAAGGGTCCATTACACAGAACATCATAAAATATAGCTGTCGACATGAATAAACATAACATGTAGATAATAAAGTGTAGTACAACATGCATCAACGTGACATATGAAAATGAGAAAACATGACAAAATAACATAAAGTTCAGTACATCAAGCCATACACACATATACACATCATGATAACCATTAACAAAATATCATCATCAAGATCCTCATGAAAGTCATCCTAAATCTACAACATCATCGTCATCATCGTGCTCAGACTCCTCACCAGCCTCCTCCATGTCATCCCCGCTATAATACGGAATAAGGTCATCATCGTCACTACCCCCTCCTGGTCCGCCAGTACCACCTAATCCTCCAACACCACCTAATCCTCCAGCACCACCTGATCCTCCACCCCTCTCGGTCCTCCAGTACCACCTGAACCTCCAGCAATACATGATCCTCCAACGGTACCTGATGCTCCTGTATTACCACCACCCCCTCCTCGGGCCTGTAAGTCGTAGATCGAGGCCTACAAACTCTGAACTGTTGCCTGGTGCTCCTGATATAACGACCCGAGAATGTAACAGGGACATTTCCTGAATAGGGGTAATATGTCGCTTATACTGGTCAAGCCTGGGTGCAAACTGCAAATATAGAACATATAAACTCAGTTTCGAAAACTTAGAACGTATCATGGTAATAAATTCACAAGTACGAATATTACCTCATGTGCTGAATATATTCCAGCTGTAGCGATACCGACTACCATGTGATCAGGTGGGTAGACAATAGGCAGGGATAGTTGTGTACAGCTAAGATCAAATGCTTGAAATGTGTCGGCCATTGCAAAATCCATAGGCTGTTCGAAGTACTGTGAAGGGGTCGAGTCAAAAGTAAACCGTGGAAGATGAACTCTATCGGTAACCAATCGAGGACTAATGTGATCGAAGTTCACACCCCGCATATTATCTGGATACATGTACCACCGAGGAGCTACTCGATGCCAATAAGTGTCAAAATATGCTCTGGGTAATAAAAAATCATGCGTATCAACCCATCCTGCCTGTCTCAGACCCTGTATGTACTGTCTCCCTATAGAACAACGTGGCCCGAACATATCATCGGGATGAAGTGGATCTCCAAAAGCGTAAGAGTCAAGAGTCAAGAGCGATGTATAGATAACCCAATATAGATGATCCCCAATCAATCATATGCAGTTGCTCTAAATCGGCTAGTGCTGCTAGATAGCCCAATCGAATCGTACTCTTTTGGTTCGAAAAGAATGTTAAGCAAAAGAGATATAAAAGGGTAGCCCGAAATACCGTGTCCTGCAAATCCACTACATCGAGGCGCGCTGTAATGTACTCAAGTAAATATGTGACGGAAATGACACCATTAGATATATGATCCACAGACAAATCTGACAAATACTGCAAGTAAGACTAGAGTGACTCATAAGAGGGGTCAAATGGCAGGAGACTCTATCGGGGAGGCCAATCTCATTCCCCTTAAGCATGTAAAAATCGGTTGGGGTGATACCTAGCTCAAAATCGGGGAAGTGTGTGTCGTAGGTCATCATATCTCTAATAAGGCCTCTAACAACGGTCGATCAAATGATTGGGGTGGTATAATCTGTAAGAATAGACTGAACGGACTAGCCAGTAGCCTCTCTTTAATAACTAGTGGTAATATGTCAAGGGCCTGTGTACTAAACTTCGCCCAACTCCCTCGAACATAAATGTACTGTGCCTATTCATTTTTTTTTGTCGGTAAACAAACTATAACTATAAAAACAACAGTTCATACTACCTACGTAATTTGGTAAATTATTTAACAGTTCAATGAATATATATGTTAAAATTAGAATTTATACCGGAATTGTGGCAAGCGCGATAAACGAACGGTGAGTGTATCACTCTGGCAACTCATGAAAGAACTGTAAGTCCTGAATCGTCGTCTCCGCGGGTGAAGGAGGGTGGACTGAACCGGCTGCGTTGTCCAATTGAGGTCGAACTGTACGTCTCCTCATCTTCATCATGCGTGGTGACATGCCACATCTCGACCAATATAAAAAATTAAAAAGGAAGAAATTGGGAGAGAATGAGAAGTTAAGGTCTAATGCGTCGTATTTATAAACGTGCCAGGAGCGCGCGTCGATAAAATCGAAGTGCGTTGAATTAATAAACACGGACCAATAAAATGGGCGCGTGTCTGGTGGGGAATTTCTAAAAATTACCCCTTAATCTTGTTAGAGCATTTAGAGATGCTCTGACGATGGAGAACAATAATTTTAGGGTGCATTCGCAGTCAATTGGTGGCACGCTGGAATAAGGTCATCATCGTCACTACCCCCTCCTGGTCCGCCAGTACCACCTAATCCTCCAACACCACCTAATCCTCCAGCACCACCTGATCCTCCACCCCCTCTCGGTCCTCCAATACCACCTGAACCTCCAGCAATACATGATCCTCCAACGGTACCTGATGCTCCTGTATTACCACCACCCCCTCCTCGGGCCTGTAAGTCGTAGATCGAGGCCTACAAACTCTGAACTGTTGCCTGGTGCTCCTGATATAACGACCGAGAATGTAACAGGGACATTTCCTGAATAGGGGTAATATGTCGCTTGTACTGGTCAAGCCTGGGTGCAAACTGCAAATATAGAACATATAAACTCAATTTCGAAAACTTAGAACGTATCATGGTAATAAATTCACAAGTACGAATATTACCTCATGTGCCGAATATATTCCAGCTGTAGCGATACCGACTACCATGTGATCAGGTGGGTAGACAATAGGTAGGGATAGCTGTGTACAGCTAAGATCAAATGCTTGAAATGTGTCGGCCATTGCAAAATCCATAGGCTGTTCGGAGTACTGTGAAGGGGTCGAGTCAAAAGTAAACTGTGGAAGATGAACTCTATCGGTAACCAATCGGGGACTAATGTGATCGAAGTTCACACCCCGCATATTATCTGGAAACATGTACCACCGAGAAGGTACTAGATGCCAATAAGTGTCAAAATATGCTCTGGGTAATAAAAAATCATGCGTATCAACCCATCCTGCCTGTCTCAGACCCTGTATGTACTGTCTCCCTATAGAACAACGCGGCCCGAACATATCATCGGGATGAAGTGGATCTCCAAAAGCGTAAGAGTCAAGAGTCAAGAGCGATGTATAGATAACCCAATATAGATGATCCCCAATCAATCATATGCAGTTGCTCTAAATCGGCTAGTGCTGCTAGGTAGCCCAATCGAATCGTACTCTTTTGGTACGAAAAGAATGTCAAACAAAAGAGATATAAAAGGGTAGCCCGAAACACTGTGTCCTGCAAATCCACTACATCGAGGCGCGCTGTAATGTACTCAAGTAAATATGTGATGGAAACGACACCATTAGATATATGATCCGCAGACAAATCTGACAAATACTGCAAGTAAGACTAGAGTGACTCATAAGAGGGGTCAAATGGCAGGAGACTCTATCGGGGAGGCCAATCTCATTCCCCGTAAGCATGTAAAAATCGGTTGGGGTGATACCTAGCTCAAAATCGGGGAAGTGTGTGTCGTAGGTCATCATATCTCTAATAAGGCCTCTAACAATGGTCGATCGAATGATTGGGGTGGTATAATCTGTAAGAATAGACCGAACGGACTAGCCAGTAGCCTTTCTTGAATAACTAGTGGTAAAACGTCAAGGGCCTGTGTACTAAACTTCGCCCAACTCCCTCGAACATAAATGTACTGTGCCTATTCAATTTTTTTTGTCGGTAAACAAACTATAACTATAAAAACAACAGTTCATACTACCTACGTAATTTGGTAAATTATTTAACAGTTCAATGAATATATATGTTAAAATTAGAATTTATACCGGAATTGTGGCGAGCGCGATAAACGAACGGTGAGTGTATCACTCTGGCAACTCATGAAAGAACTGTAAGTCCTGAATCGTCGTCTCCGCGGGTGAAGGAGGGTGGACTGAACCTGCTGCGTTGTCCAACTGAGGTCGAACTGTACGTCTCCTCACCTTCATCACGCGTGGTGACATGCCGACATCTCGACCAATATAAAAAATTAAAAAGGAAGAAATTGGGAGAGAATGAGAAGTTAAGGTCTAATGCGTCGTATTTATAGACGTGCCAGGAGCGCGCGTCGATAAGATCGAAGTGCGTTGAATTAATAAACACGGACCAATAAAATGGGCGCGTGTCTGGTGGGGAATTTCTGAAAATTACCCCTTAATCTTGTTAGAGCATTTAAAGATGCTCTGACGATGGAGAACAATAATTTTAGGGTGCGTTCGCAGTCAATTGGTGGCACGCTTTTGTCGTGTCCGACGCGTCAGACGCGAGCACTAATTTCCACTGCAACATGGAACGTTGAGTGGAAGTTGAAAATCAAGCCGTTGGCGTCCGACGTGTCGGACGCCAACGACTTGATTTTCAACTCCCCTTCCTCTTTATAATCACCTCCTCTACCCTTAACACCTTCACAATACTCCTTCAACAACTTCTTCAAATCTTTCTACTTTTTCGAGTAATGTCTAACTCCGATTCATCCTTCGATTACGACGATATGATTGATCTCTACGGGGTATATCTGATTCGGGCTGAAACGAGAAATCATATGACGTGGATTAATACTTCGGAGTTCAATGGCTTATCTTGGATCAACGAAATTTTGAATGGTCATCAAAACCGATGTCAAAATAATTTCCGGATGAAAAGACTTTGCTTTCACGCATTATGTGAAAAACTGCAACATCATGGTCTCGCTTCCAAACCAGAAATTTGTGTCGTCGAAATGGTTGGAATTTTCATTTATACAATGGCTACTGGGCTTTCAAATAGACAACTTCAAGAAAGATTTCAACGATCAGGTAGCACAATTTCCATTTGTTTTCATGATGTCCTAAACGCTTTTCAAATACTCGCTGCGGATGTAATAAAGCCAGGAGAACAACAATTTACTACTGTTCCATCTCACATCAGAAATTCAACCCGGTATTATCCGTATTTCAGAAACTGTATTGGCACTATAGATGGTACACACGTATCTGCACATTTACCCGCTGATCAAATTATCCCTTATATCGGATGAAAGGGTTTTGCAACTCAAAATATATTAGCAGTTTGTGATTTCGATTTACAGTTTACGTACGTTATGGCCGGTTGGGAAGGGACTGCACATGATAGTAGAATTTTTAGTGTTGTTACAAACGATAGAAGCTCTAACTTTCCTAGCCCTCCAACTGGACAGTATTATTTGGTTGATTCGGGCTATCCCCTTCAGACTGGATATTTACTGCCATACCGAAATATGCGGTACCATATTCCGCATTTCCGTGATACCACGAATCAACCAAAGTCAGCCAATGAAGTGTTTAATTACTACCATTCGAGTCTACGGATGGCCGTCGAAAGAACATTTGGCATTTGGAAAAAGAAATTTACCATTCTCAAGAAGATGCCTACGTTTCGGTTCAACACTCAAGTGAAAGTTGTCGTATCTACAATGGCCTTACACAATTTCATACGCAAATATAATAGCGGTGACCCTGATTTTATGGCGTTTGATGATAATCCTGAACTAATCCCCGATCACTACATGGCGGAATATTACAGTATGAGAAATACGACGAATAGAGGCACTGAACGTGTACACCCAGATGGAAACCAAGAAATGACATTAGTTCGAGATAACATTAGAGATCGGTTGGTTTCTGCTGGTCGGCGCTAATTTGTCTTTGTATCTGTAACTGTACTTGTACTTGTATTTGTATTAGAAACTGTATCTGTATTTGTAGTCGTATTTGTCTAATCAAATCTATTTATATCTTATTTTAAAAATACCACGCTCAAATACCCCGCTCAAATACCCCGTTCGCCGCTAAAAACACATTTCTCGTTCGCTACAGTACCACGCTCAAATGCCCTGCTCGCGTTGGTTAAGAACGCACCCTTGGCTTTTGTGGTGGGTGGACCACCGATATGGGTCCTTTTAGAAAGTATCTTCGTTTTTATTGCCTATTTCACCTGTTAGTCTGTCCCCGCAGGGAAACGACTGAAAAAGAAAAATATAAAGCAAGAAATTCTCTTTCTCTCTCTGTTGTGCGCTCCAAGATTTACACCATGAATTCCCTCTCCCTTCTTCCTTGTTCATACGCGACCGACTTAGGAAACGCTGCATCGCGTTTCCTGCCTCGTTTTGAAAGGTCTATTTCGCGTTACCTGACCGTGTTATTGCAGCTGTTTGATATTTCGTGCGGTTTTTTTTTTTTTTTTGGTTGAATACCGTGGAAATTGCAGGCGGGTTTTGCAAGGCGAAAGCTTAAAACTGAGAAGGCGAAGTAAAAAAAGAGGTGCCGTGTGCTGTGCTTTTAGTTTTAGACCACTAACTCTGCAATGGCTCTCAGCTGCTTCTTCTATGTGAGGCTTTTACTTTATCTTTCTTTACTGTAGATTTGACTTGTTTCATTATTTGATTTTCTTTCCCAACTGCATTTCGTTGAGAGGGCACCATGGCTCCTTGTTCTAATACTAAAATTGAAATGTTTAGAAACCACTAGATAAACACACTTCTTTTTCCCCATAATATCATGGAGAATGGATAATAATCCGGAAAAAAACAGTACCAAATGGAATCTTTCTTCTTGTTTGGTAATGTGACATCAAACAAATAAATTTTTATTCCATATAATATTGCAAAACAAGTGTTTCATATTTTATATCATGTTTTGGTCGATCTGGTATTGACATTGTTAATAATGAAGTCAAAAGGTATTTTACTGAACGATATGACTCTACTGTGATCGCTTCCCAGTCGTATGATTTTCTAAAAGTGGATGCGTGTGAAAAAAACCTTTGATATAGATGAAAATATTTGCTAGATAAAACATAAGGAAATTTGTTTTGTTCTGCAGTACAGTTGTTAAAGTATAGAGATGGCTGCATCAAAATTTGGATACACATTTGTACCTAAGTATTGCGCAGATGGGTGTATCCAATATTATTAACAACTTTCATCTGGTGGATCAACCAAAAATGTTGGTTTTTATCATAACTATCGGTTTTGTCATGAAGAATTAGTACTATTATAAGCTCTCAATTTGTTATCAATTTTAATGCAAATCAACGGGGCAAATTTTGTGTCGCCAAAATGACATTTCAAAAAGGATATTCTGAAAGGAGAATATGTATTTGTGTTCTGGATATTATGAAAGAGTAGTGTTTGGTATTTATTATCTATATATTTGGCTTTTGTTTGTTTTAATAGTGTATAATAATTGATAATTAATTACAATCAAATACAGTAAACCATGGAGTAAAAAAAGATGTTGAATATTTTCAACATTCGACCCTTATTGGTTTTGTTTTTCCAAAGAGAAAATGAGGGAAATAGTAGAAATGAACAAAATCCCACATCATGGGGAGTGAAGACCTATATTTATTTAAATATATGTTTTTCATGGAGATGTTGGACCCTTTAGGAACTTAACTGTTGGCTTTGTTGCGAGGAGGAAAGTCATGCATAACCACTAAACTTTTTTTGACCGATGAAATTTTAAGAGACGTGACAATTGATAATGAATGGATGCGACCATTACCGATCATTGGAAAAGGCACGACACTTTTGATGAATGAACCTCCGTGTACACTATAAATAGGCAATGCTAAAAACTGTTGCAAAATCTTTTTTTTTTCCTTTCTTCCTCCTCAAATGATTTGCAACGTCACATAGTGCTCCAAAACATTCTCATCTTAGATCAGTTTTTGTGACGATTGTAAAGTGTTGCAAACAATCAATTTTTTTCCTTCTTCCTCCTCAAATGATTTGCAACGTCACATAGTGTTCCAAAACATTCTCATCTTAGATCGGATTTTGTGACGATTGTAAAGTGTTGCAAACACGAGAATCCTGCAAATCTGTTCTCTTCCCATTCTCCACTCTAATCAGTCCGGACATCATCAGAAATCATATCAAAGTATTCTTGGTTAGATCAAAATCTTACAAATTTTGAATTTGGTTACATTGTTTCAGACTTTATTGAATCTTAAAGTCAATAGTTCGATATCCTGTATGTACTGGTGGGTTGAACTATTATCTAAAAGAATCTATATTCTAAATCATTGAAGTCAGAAGTACGGTAATATCTTCATCTTCATAATCTCAAAGAAATAATTTTTCCAACAAATTTACCGTCAACCATGGAAGTTCGAGCGACATGCAAGTCATGAATCATGATTTAATTCGGTTAGAGCATCTTGATGGAGATAATTTTACTTGTTGGTAAGAGATGATGAAATTTTACCTAATCACCATCAAACTGTTCTATATTTTGGAACATGATTTGAAAGTAATACCAGAAGAAACCGACAATGGTGATGTTGCTCTAAAGAAGAAACATGCAAAGTGCACAAATGATGATTTTTATGTAGAGGGCACATTATGAATGCATTATCTACTTCTGCCTACAATGCGCATAGGATCTTGAAAATTGGGAAGACACTTTGGGCTGCACTGGAAAACAAATACCACATATCTTTGGAAAATTTATTACACTAATCAATGTACTTTATGTACAATATGTGTAAGAATTTGGTTTCTAGATATTTTCTTAACAAAGGAAGATCCAAATGATGTAAGAATGCAAAATGGGGTGTTGTACTGTTTGAGGTGCTATTGAACTCTCTCTGTGTGTGTGAAGCGTTCCGTTGCATTTTAAACAGAGAAACACCCCTAAATGCCCTCTCATTTCAACAACATAACCTCATTTCTTTCTTCTCTAACCAACTATTTTTCCCATTTATCTATTATTTAAATATAAATGAGTGGCTGTGAGTCGAATGCAAAATTGGTGCTACGAAACATGGATGCCATATAAACCTCATATACATATTATATTATGTTTTAGGGTGCTGATGTTGTCCAAAGGAGCTGTTATAGAGAAGTCATTTCTTGTTCCTCTTTTTGCTTTGCATGCACCACATAGTGTCATATCCTGGATCAAGTAAGCTGTTATACAGCTTACAAGTTACAATTATGAACCTTGTATTATTCATGCCTGTCTATGTTTTTTGGTCTCTAATTTGTTAACATGTCTATTGTGTAGGGGTGAATATGGTACCTGGGTCCTTTTCATAGCACTTTTAGTCCGGTTATTTTTGTTCATTCCAGGTATGTGCTTTAATCATATTGAGATAGTTTTATTTACGAATGAAAACGCCGAACAACCCATAGCACTTTTCTGAACTTGTTACAATGTGCTTTATTGGATAGGTTATATAATTTTTATTTGAATGTAGTAGATTTTGTCTTGAGGAAGCATACTTGAGTTTGGAGAGAAGAAATAGAGCTCTTTGGCTTAATTTTTCTCTCTCGCAATCGGTATGTATGTAAGAATGTCTGAAAATTAATGGATTAATAAGAGGCATTGTTTGCATAGGTGTTCCACTGTCTGTGTATTTTAGGGCTGAAGTTGTATTCATGATATATTTACAATTTGTTAATTTGCTCAGGCCGATGGTTTAGACCAAACCAAATTACATATAACAAGCATTGACTGTACAAACATTCATATCATAATCATATTTTGAATGGGAAGACATGAGCTTTTATGAATTACTATCGCTGGAAAAATTAATGTACAAAAGAATAGTTCTTGATCAATTCGTCCTTTCATTTTCCCTTTGTTTTGCTTATTGTTTGTACTTGATTTGGTCCAAATACCCTAGAATTACACGTAGAGAATATCAGATCACAAAACAAAAATAGAGAAATAACGATAGAAATCATAAAAGAATCATAAGAGAATCACACACAAACGATTATATAGTGTTTGCCCTTTGAGCCTACGTTTACTTGAAGAATTTGATCACTTTATTGCTGAATTTAATGTTTATAGAGTTCAGATCTTCGAAGGTTCGGAGTGCACAATTTGTTGTGCTCAAAATGGTTATGGACAATGCTTTGCGGAAGCGTATACCATGATCTTCTTCATTCAAATCACAAAGAGATAACTTTGATAGAATAACAAGACGGCTCAAAGCACAAACATAAGATATTATATGCAACCGCCGTCTTTATTGATTCACCGGAAAAAAAAAATTGTTTGCACTTATTGAAACAAAGCCAAAAACAAACAAACCACAAACTGAATCAATAACCAAATTGATAAAGGAAAAATAATATCTAGATGACTAATATTGTTGGAATGGAAGAAACATGAAGAACGACGGTTAACCCTACAGATTATCTTAATATTAAGATCCTCTAATTCACTGCTTCAACTAGATGTCATATAACTTCAAACCCGAAAGTAGCTTATATAAGAGAGTAGAAGACTTAAGCAAATATCTAAATTGCCCCTTCAAAATATCACAAATATATTTTGGAGAAACCTGGTTAAAACAGAAATATATTCGGCTTAGACGTCTGGAATGAATGACCATACGTCATAGTTAAGTCCTTAGAATTTCCGAAGACATTGCTCAGATGTTTGGTCCATACACCTTCACATTTTCCTCGTACGAGCTTTAATTTTGGACCATCTCCTTCATCACGAAGCCACTTCATAAAAATAACATGTACAGAGGCTTCAATGCACATGTGATTTAATATCATAAATCACAACACTCCACCTTGATATGAAATCACATTAAAAGCTCTAACAAACACCAATATTGCATCTTTGGTGCTCTCGAAATAAGATTGTTTTCGATGAGTCAACGATGTGTCGTCTTCCATCTTAGGTGCTTGTGATTTTTTACCCTAGTTCACAGATCCAGCTAAGTGTGCAGTACCATTGATCTGTTTTGTGAGCGATCGAAGAACGATTATACTTCTTTTGGTTATATATACTGTGCATTCTGTAAAAAAAAAAACAATATGTCATCCTAGCTCTTTCATAAATCCTCATTTCTTAACCAAAACTACATTACAAACTTCACATACCGCATGCAATTGATGCATCTTCCTCATTAGATGCACTACACAAAATCGATCTAAAAAACCTTTGTAATACCATAAAGATCTCCATTTTGTCTTTGTAGAATTTTCAAGTCGACACTCGTTTATCACTTGACCCAAGCTCATTAACTAATCATCATGGATCCCTCGAGTATCATCAACATGAAGACCCCGGTCTGAAATATGATTATCCATCCTAAAATTATAATCAGTGACTTCTTTAACCTCTCTATCTTGTTACGGGCTAGGTTCTTCAAACGCCGCCCGTTTTCCACGGTCGACTACAGAACCAACCAATATATAAATGTTTTCATTCTCCAAAACTCCTCTCATCATTACATCACTTTTCTTCTCTTAAAACACGCCTTGAGTCTCATAAGTGTGACCATAACGACCTAACTGATCGAAAAAAATAAGATTATGCGAACAAGTGGGTACATGTCGGACTCCAGAGACTTCCTTAACCACACCGTCATTCATACGAAACCAGATAGACCCAATATCACAAATCAGTGGTTCTACTCTATTGATCGTCCTAATCACCCATATGAAGAGAAACAATTCGCATCACTACAAATATGAAAATTGGCTCCCGAACCCATCTTTCAGTGCTAAGTTTCACTAAAGAGGGCATCACCAGAAGCATCACTATTGGTAACTTTAGCAAAACCTGCATGTCCATCATTACTATTATCACCATGCATAACCTTCTTCTTATCCCTTCCTTCAACTTATATCTTTCTTCAAGTCTCTTTCCACCGTAGCCTCACTTTGAACTGATTGCAAGCTCGACCCTTTTCTCCTTTGCTTCTCATTTAAAAGGCTAGTTCGAACAACTTCCATAGTTCCATTAGCACTGGAATTACTCAATGAAACAACCAAAGTGTCCCAATTTTCTGAAAGCGAACTTATCAACAGAACCTGTAATTCATTATCAAAATTGACCTTTACATTTGCCAGTTGATTTAGTACATTTTGAAATTCATTTAAATAGTCTGCAACGGGCTTCTCTTCATCTAATTCTAAATGCATCAACTTTCAAACCAGAAAAACCTTGACTCATACAAAGATACCACCTTATCCCATAAATCCTTCAAGGATTCACAACTAGCCACATAATAGGAAAACTGAATCATCAAAGTATTGGAGAATCAAAGAAATCGTCTTCTTATCCATTTTCTTCCATCTATATAAGTGAGCTTCTTCTGATCTCCATCAATTAGATCATTTAGGTACATAATATCCTCCATCTTAGGCTTCCAAATCTTTCAATTTCTTTCATTATTAGAAATAGTCATATTCAAAAATGAAATCATATCCGACATCAATTTTTTTTTTCACATCAAAGTAACTTTAAGCTTTGCAATGATCTGCTCTGATACTAACTGTTGTGCCCAAAACAGCTATGGGAAGCGTTTTGCAAAAGCGTATACCAGGATCTCCTTCACTCAAATCACAAAGAAATAACCTTAACAGAAAAACAAGACGGATCAAAATACAAACATAAGATATTTCACCCAACCACCTTTTTTATTAATTCATCATTTTTTTTGTTTACACTTATTAGAACAAAACAAAAACAATTAAACTATAAATTGAATCAATAACCAAATTGAGAAATGAAAGAATATCTAGATGACTAATATTGTTGGACAGGAAGAAACATGAAGAACGATGGTTAACCCTAGAGATCATCTTAATATTAAGATCCTCTAATTCAGTGCTTCAACTCGGTGTCATATAACTTCAAACCTGAAAGTAGCTTATATATGAGAGTAGGAGACCTAGGCAAATATCCCAATTGCCTTTTCAAAATATCACAAGTATATTCGGTTTAGATGTCTAGAACGAAGGACCAGACGTCTGAGTCACATCTTTGGAATTTTCAGAGAAATTGCTCAGACGTCCTGTCCATACACCCAGACGCCCGAGCTAAAACAACTCAGATTTCTGTCTTCTTCCTCTATATATTCCTCCTTTGAACATCAATTTGTGAACCATCTCCTCCACCATGAAGATATTTCCTAAAACAAACACGTATAGCCGTCTGCATTGCACATGTGATTTAATATCACAAATCACAACACAGTGGAAGTTGAGAATACAAAGAGCCACATGATCCAAATTTCTCCATGGCAACTTATATTTATAGGCAGAAATGACCTCAGATCAAGTTGAAATTTTGCCAGGAGAATCTCGGACTGAAAACAGAGTCATGGAAAAATTTCAGAGGCCGAACTTCATAATCGCCCAGGTAGGTATCGACCGAATCGGATTTTAGATCTACCCCAATCCATATTTCTATCAAATTGTGAGCAATGATTTAAGATGCGTACCCTCACATGCTAGAGTCTTGGTCTCAAAGATTGGGATTATGATGACGGATTATGATGTTTTGAGTATGACGAATCAAATTGTGACGATTCAGATATGACAAGCTAGAGCTCGTGTGCGTACCAATGCATATTTAGTCAAATTTAGAAGGTTGTTTGTTTAGGTCCACTTAACTTCTATCTTATATTATTTGTCTGTAGAAATGTATGTGAGTCTCGGTACATCCTTGAAATCAAGCTTGAAGCATCATGAAGCATGCAACGTAGGAGGACGAGATGTACAGGAGTGGAGATGTGAAGTTGTAGAAGATGATTGCTCCTCATGTGTCATTGTAGCGCTTGGATCAGATCCGACTAAAGCGATCAGATCGGTACCGGTCCAAAACGAGCGCCATCGAAGTCGTGCGATTTTCATGCCATCTCCATGTTTCTTTCCGACTTTGTCTACCAATTGTTTTTACAGTCTGAATTTGGCCCGATATCTGGGCTTTTTGATCACCTCTCAAGTAGTCTCCCTCGATAGCTGTAGAGCCTATCTTGCTTATTCTATGTGAATCGGTCCAAACAAAAGCCAGGTTAACACTTATTTTATTGAGAATAGAAGAATTCACCAATACCCTAAATTGTAAACTTCGGAGATTAGGCTATCAAACCATCATGGAATATTTTCTCTTCAGCAAAATGTGGAGAACAATTGGTAAGTTTGCCAAATTTGAAAATATCTAATTATAATTATACTAGAATGAAAATATTTGAATCTGTAGCGCTTTGGATTCCAAATGAGAAGAGAATACATCAAAATGAAAAGAAAATATATGTTGGATGAATGAGTGTTTGGGAAGAAAAGAGAAAGAAAATCTCATATCGGGGGAATTTATGCCTTAACTCATTACTTATACTAAGTCTTGATACACTATATCAAAAGAAATGAAGGAGAGGAAGAACGAAAGCAATTGCATGAAATTTTTTCATATTAATATTAAAAGGTCAAAAATAAAGGCCTTGGACCTTGGGGATTTTGGGCTCTCGTGATTAAATTGGGCTTTCTGCGCTGAATGACTATTTTTTGAATCTGGCCGCACGTTTTAAAACGCCAACAAACGGTTGCGTCTGTTAGTAAAAGGGTTGCAACCTTTCCAACAGACGCAACCATTCGGATTCAAATAGTCGCGTCTCCTGCCAACAGTCATCCCCTACACCTATATATAGACAGTCAGAAAAACGAGAAGGATTGTATTTTTCACTCCGTTTTTCCTCTGATTTTTCTTCCTCCCTACAACTCCGCTGTTCTTGAAATATATACAGCTTCCTGCATTAGTCGTCGCTTTGTTATTCCAGCGTAACATCACAGAAAAGTTCTGTTTCACCCTTGGGAAACGATTGCTCAAACAATCTAACATCGCCGTAGAGGGTGCAATTTCATTTCAAGGAAACATCACTCGTTGGGCTCAGACATTAATCGCATTGAAACAATATTGCTAACGCTTAAGCATTTCTGTTCGTTGTAACAGTTTCCTACTGTTTCTATTGCAAACTTGCTAACAATATCCAGGCTAATTTTATTTGTACATTGAAATTTACTTTAAATACAATTTAATATAGACAGTCAAGACCAAAAAATCTTTATCTACTGCATGCGAGAAGACAAATATGTACCACTGAGTACACTTCCTAGGTTTATTATACCAATGCATATTATTGTAGGTACTTTCCTACTGTGCGGTGCTACTTTATGGTTCCTTGGGTGTCTAGCTCATGACAACAAAAGAAAAGTAACAGTGGTAAAAGGTAAAATTAGTAGACGGTTAGTATTATAAATGTTATGCATAAGTGCATAACCTGTGTATAATATTTTGGTGAAAACGTTGGGGTATGTATAGTAAATAGCCGTTTATGAATATTATTGTTAACATTAGATTTTGTCAATCGAGTGCAACACCCACATTCCGAACAGTAGTCACAAAATAACAATCACAGAATAATCAATAAGTGCATGAAAGTAAAAAGACATAGATATTTATACTGGTTCGGAAAATTGTGCCTACGTCCACTGCGGGGTAATCACTTGTTTATACTGCTTGATTACAATTACAATTTGTTTTGGTTATAGAAATATAGAGTAAAAAGAATCAGGTGTTGGCAGTGGCAGAGTCCCCGCGTATGAGTGCTAAAAGATCCATAGAAAATTCTCTAAAATGTCAAAGTCGTAGTGATTTATAGGTGCTGTACAGCTCGGGTCGATCTACAGAAGTGGAATGAAAATAAGATCGAATGAAGACCAGGTCTAGAGTGGAGCAAACCAGGTTAGCCAACCCTATGTGTCTCGGAGTGGCACCGATCCGGGGCAATCGGTCCGGAACGAGGCTAAGTCCTAGCCTTGTTTTCCCTGAGTGAATCCATGTGACTTCATGCCATATCCTGTTGCGCAATGCAAAGTTGAATTTGAAATGCTTGAGTCTAAAGTATTTGGGGTTGCACTGATCCGAAGTGGCGCATCCACATCGATTCGAAGGGGTTCAAGTATATCATTCTAGGGTAAATCACGTATACCGATCCGAGGTGATGTATTATACATATTCGAGCCAAGTGTGTAATACCAATCCGAGACCACCTGAAAATATCGATCCGAGACCATCTGAAAATACCAATCTGAGCCCCTTAAAGTCGTACCGATCCGAGGTGATGACTTTGAGCATAACGATCCGAGTTTTTCCCATTCGATATTCCATATACTCGAACAATCCATTGCTTCGACCAAGCTTTTCCAGGTTTGTCTAAGTCCATGCCTAAGCCAGGAGCGGTCCACATGTCCAAATCCAAAAACGTAACAACATTGTCATAAACACCGGTTAAAACTTGCCTTCCAAAACATATCTTTCTGTAGAAGACATATTTTAGATAAATCAGAAATCCATATATTCAGAAATGGTAATCTGAGAGAAGAAAAAAATAATAGAAATCCAATAATCAAAGACCAGAAACCTAAAAAAGCCATGATCACATGGGATCATATCGCTAGAAAACCAAAATTCGAAATTTAGAGAAACCCAAACCCCAAAAACCAATAGGATACGACGATCTTTTCGGATCGTATTATAAGAGAAGATCGAATCCAAAATATCCGAAATTTAAATTTAAGAAATCAAAATATCCAGAAAGTCAAAGAAATCTAATGAATTAGAGAAATCGAAAATCTATATCTGAAATCCGTGGCCTCTTCGAGTTAGCCAACATGGGTATAATGCATACCTGCAAAAAACATTGGGAGCTACTTTACTAAGTCCTGACAAATCAGCTCAAATTCAACCGAGTATAATCCATACTTAAGCCTTAACCAAGCGGTTTTGCCAAATCATGACAAGATGGTTCGAATTTTCTCAAGCATAATTCATACTTAGGGACAAGTTATTTAAGTTTAAAATTCTAATTTGCACTTTACAAGCATAATTCATATATGTGAAGTAATTTTATTAAAGTTCAAAATTCTATATTATTACAAATCCAAAAGAAAATCTAACAGTTTATCGTCGGATACAGAGCACGCTTAGGGACTATAGCTTAATCCGTTCGTGGATAGACCAACTTAGCCGTTTTTAAAGGGTGGATGTTATTGTTGGATATAAAGCATGCGTAGGGATGAAATCCTAATCTTGTACATGGGTATACCGACGTAACCATCGAAAACCAAAATCCGAAAGGCTAAAAAAAAAACGAAATACATAGAATCAAGATCGGTTGATGATCAAGGTTTTAAATCTCGGATATCGATCGCGTTTCGTCTCGGTAATTTTAGAGATTTGATGTCGTATCGGGGAAGATCTCGGATGAGATGTGTCCAACTCGGGTGTTCGTATCGGATTTCCATGTCTGAAAGTTCATATCGCAACAATCTCGGAGTACATAATATGCTAAAAAAAAATGATATTCTTACATAATGATTTTTATGAATGCTATTATAAACATAACAACTTAAACCAGAAATGCAAAATCATTTCATTATTCTTAATTTACTAAAGATCATTCATACTTTAAATCATTACATGCTTAAAATAGAAATATAACACAATGAAAATAGAATAGTGTTTATAACATATGATCCATGAACATGAATTATTATTAGACATAAAACATAAAAATGATCCACAACATTAAAATATTCAACATAAGAACATAAAATACGAAATTTCACAAGTAAAATGTATGTAAAAAAGATGAATGTGAAAATCATAAGCATTGTAGGACATATATGAACATATGATATGGTCATTTAACATGCAAAGTGTTAAATAGTAGGATATTATCATGGCTTGATTTGAGTTTTTTAATTATTGTTCTGGTTCAGACATGGATTTAAATTTAATCGAAAAAACCAAAATCTCGGACGATATATCATTCGATATCGTAATATCTCGGGCGATATATTCAAAAGGAGATTTACAGTGATATTTGTTGTTTCATTTCGGGGGAAGCTCAAATTGAGATATCGAAGGAGATCTAGGGCGATATTTTCGAGATCTGAAACAGTGTTGATGATCAACCCACGCGAGCTAGGTCCTGGTTCGTTCATGTTCTAAGGGCAGTAAGAAGCCGCATCTGTTCCGCTACCGCAGTCCTATTCCTGATGTACTGCAACAGCTCTACACATCTGACACGTTCCTTAGTCATATCTCGTAAATGCCAACACTCATATGTGTTATAATCATTCAAGTCGTGGAACAAATAGTGTACCATTTTTCTTTTTTCCTTTGTGTTGGCTCCTTCCTGGGAGGCTCCAGAGGGAGCCTTTCTGAATGATAAAAGTTCATGAATATCCAAAAAGATATATTCTAGGGAAGTATTGAGCTCTGTATACAAATAGAATTTAAGTTCGCTTCATTGCTGAACATTCTGGTTATTTCCAGTTGAGGCTTTTCCTTTGCCTTTATCTTTTCCTTTGCCAGATCCAGATGGTCCTTCATCGTTACCTATGCTAACATCAAGAGTTTCTTTATTGGCTCTCGCGTCCTCTTCCTGCAAAAATCTGTCCGTTTCAAAATATAATTTGCCAAGGTCCCTTGGTGAATCCCTTCCCAGTGAGAACTTAAAATCCGATTTATTCCATATGCCTGAGACAACAACCAAGAGCACCGCGGACGGGTCAGGTCATTCACCGATGCTACCACTGCATTAAAACTTTTATAGAAAAGAATGTAGAGTTTCTCCCATCCTCTACTTAATTATAGTGAGCGTCATCACGTTCTTAGATCGAGAGATGTGGACCATGAACTGATCAATAAACATTTCTGTCAAAACATTCCAACTGCCTATAGATTTAGATTCCAACTGTCTGAATCACATAGTGGCGATATCTTCAAGGTACAATAGAAAACAATTATTATGACATTTTTCAGTGTCGTCAACATTTCCATGTGGCGCATGTAGCTCATAAGATGGACGGTAGGATCCTTTCTACCATCGTAAGCCTTAAACACCGACAATTTATAATTCGATGGGGTCCTTGAATTCTTTATGATCCAAGGTGCTACGATTGACGTGGTCTATGTCTAGTTAGGTTATCCCACCTCGAGAAAACTGTCGAATCACATGTACGATCCAATTTTCATTGCTGAGAAGCTGTTGTCTATCATCCAATCCTACGTCGATGCCTCCGGTATTCAGTCCAAAAGAGGTAGCATATCATTCTATGACGTTGCCATACGACTCGGTCCCAGTCCGAGGAGCGGTCTAAGGTACAAACCAAATTCCAGGAGCTGTAGGAGCTCTTCCATTCCAATGTTAACATCCTCACGTGCCTTAAATCCAAATTTCAAATCTATGCTTGCTCGTCCTGAGTCAACTCACCAGAACCGGCATCCAGTACACGAGTAGTAAGTGTGTCACAAGCAAATTATAAGCGGCTTGAGGGGTTATCCCTGATTTGAAACGATTCGACAACGATCTGGGTTGGATTGGTATCGATCCATGGGGGGTTGGTGGGGGGTGCCCCCGAACCCTGTTCCAATTCTTGCGCGCCATTGGGTCCTACCTCAGTCATCGTTCCTTGGCCTTCTGGTCTTTTTAAATTCCTGCATCCGAGTTAAAAATATTGTCATCATCTCCTCTTGTCGTTTAAATAGCCTTTCCCGTCGTTCCAAGCGAGCTTCGAGTTTCTTTACCACTCCATCCATCTCTTCCCAAGTTAAATAGATTGAGGGGTTTCCATCGGAGGAAGCCTTCTGGCTCCTTCCCAATCCAACGCTTTCAGCTTGAGTGGTAGCATCCTTCTTTTTCCTTTTAACCATAATTGTATCCAAGAGCAATCTAAACCTTAATCATATCAAAGGTAGTCACCCTTCCTTGCATGTCAAAGTGTTGACATTGGATTTTTATCAACCGTACACAACACCCAAATTTCGTATAACAGTCATAAGATAACGATCACAGAACTATCATAGGGTGCATGGAAGTAAAAAATAAATATAAATTCATAGTGGCTCGACAAATCGTGTCTACGTCCACTGCGGGGTACTCACTTGTTTATGCTGCTTGATTACAATTATAGTTTGGTTTAATTACAGAAATGTAGAGTAAAAAAAATTGGGCGTTGGCAACGACAGAGTTCCTACATATGTTGCCAAAAGATTTAGATAAGATCCTCCAAAATTTCCAAGTCCCGTTGTATTTGTAAATGTTGTACAATTAGGGTCGGCCTACATAAGTGGAATGGAAATATGATCGAATGGAGACCAGGTCTAAAGTGAAGGAAACCTGATCGGCCATCCCTATATGTATTGGATTGGTACCGATCTGGATTGGCAGGTAACAGATTCAGTACAAGGCTAAGCCCTAGCCTTGTTCTCCTTGAGTGAATCTATGTGACTTTGTATCAAATCTTGCTGCGCAATGGCAAGTTGATTCTGAAATGCTTGAGTCCAAAGTATTTGAGGTTGCATCGATCCGAAATGGCGTAGCCATACCGATCCGAGGGAGTTCAAGGATACCGATCCAAGGCGAATCACACATACCGATCCGAGGTAATGTGTTATACTGAGCTAAGTAAGTAATACCAATCCGAGGCCACCTGAAAATACCGATTTGACCCCATTGCAGTCAAACTGATCCAGGGTGATGACTTGAGCATACAGATCCGAGTTTTGCCTATCTGATATTCCGTGTACTCGGAACAATTTTTTGCTTCGACCAAGCTTTTCCAGGTTTGTCTAAATTCATGCTCAAGCCACGAGCGGTCCAGATGTCCAAATCCTTAACGTAAAGGCTTTATCAAAAAAGTGGATTAACAATTATCATTCTTGATAGTGTTAGCAAACGGAATATTTAGGATTAACGGGTTTGGTTTTATTCCCATAGTAATGCATTAGTTATGCATGGCTATCCGTTATGAATCTGAGTTGGGTCGTGGCTCAGCTTAGGATCTAACAACCATAGCTCTGTCCCTATATATATATATATATATATATATATATATATATATATATATATATATATATATATATAAAACTATCCTAAGAAACTAGGATTTCTATTGTAACTTGAGGCGATTCTCAGGTGCCGGCCCAAGCAACCACGTTGCCCTAGGTTAAGTGCAAGTACATCAAAGGGAGAAAAGCTGGGAAAAAAAAAATATAAACTCATGGATGCCCCAAATTGAACCTGGGTGGAGCTAACCATTTCCAAAGTAAAGTGCCACTGCGCTACAACAATATTTCAAGTGGTTTGTTGCCCTACAGCTTTAATTACTCCGCGTTATTTTAAAGACAGCTACTTGTTGCCCCCTCCATACAAAAATATCTTACACAATTTACCTATTTTTGGATTGCTCCCGATCCCCCCTATATTTGGGCAAAACTGCTCCTTATCCCTTACTGAAATTCAATGCAGGTATAGGCATTTCGTTTAATACATAGTTAAGTTAATTCGGGGTGAAGGAAGAATTAATGAATACGAACTCATTATTGCTTTCTTATGTATATGGCTAACGGTGACCTTTAGCAATCTCCTTGATTGTAGGTGAACTAGAGTTACCTTTCCTGACAATGCTGACTGTGAGTGTAGCCCCTTATCAGGCAATGCAATTACGGTATGTATGTACATATGTACGCATGTGTCTCTCTCTATACATATAAGTTCGTATTTACAAATTCTGATACCCATTGCATGTTGTTTGAAACCTCCGGATATAAAATAAGAGTGCACAATAAACTAGTGAAGAGTGTTAAACATCGAACACTACTCCGTTAATTTGTGGTAAAAAGAAAGTGAGTCAACTAAGGACCATGTCACTGATATATTTACAGTGGTACCCAAGCTGGTGCAGTGCAGTAGTTTCATTGGCCATTGCTGCATATTTGGCGTTCAAGCATTTCACAAAGGCGGGAGACCTGCAAAGAGCATTCGATCCAGTATCAGTTGTTCCCACTCTAACCATCATTTGCATCTCCATTGTGTCCTGTATGTTTCTGTTCTGATCCTTCATTTCCATATATGCCTTCTTTTTTGTATTGTAAACCGGATGGCAATCCTTGAGAAAACATGCAATTAACTTCCCTCCAAAGCAGATATTGCTCCAGTCATGTAGCTTTTTAAGTGTTTTAACAATTTATGTGATTTAAAATTACAAGTTGATTGTTGGTAGCTTTGCAAGTGAGTTTTTTTTTTTTTTTTTTTTTTTTTTAAATTTGTTTGTTTAAAATTGCACTAACCATATATCAAAGGATGTATTTTGGATCAACCTCTAAGCAATAACAAAGCCTTGAATAATGATATAACCATCACAGCATTATAGCACCATGACAAAGTTATCGATTTTTTATTACTATTAATTGTTTGTCGAGATTGTTATTATTATTTTGTCTGAATGGGTAAAACTAGAGAGAAAATTGATTATAGTTAATGTATCATCCAACATTTAAAAATCGAAAATGAGTAAAGCTCTCTAGCGTTACTTCCAAGTGGTAGACCCTATATTTAATATCAAAGAGAAGAACTGATAAATGCATTCATGATATAAATTGCGTTTCAGATCTATTAAATTGTCCATCATAGCCATCACAAATATAATAGTCGAGTATATAATGTTCCACATGGTCGACAATACACTGTAAAATATATCATTATAACATACAAAAGAACCGTTCTTCCTCAATGGAGATCACCAGATAGATAATAATTAAATAGTTGCCTCCTACAATTTCTTCAGAAAGCTTCATCTGCTCAAACTAATCCATCAAACTCCTTACTTTTGCAATGAGCACTCCAGATGGGGATAAAAAACTGTGGGTTAAAAGTAAAACATGAGGTGAATTATATTAGCTACCATTAAAATAACACCGATACTAACATCATTTCCAACTGGAGGGGTGATTGTGGGACAAATCAGTTTTGGTTGATTCGCTATCCTTCCCCCCAAAGGGTGAAAGAAAAACCGGACTTTCAGTTTGAAGAAGATATCAACGTCGCACCTCCCGCCAAATGAGATGTGGCAAGGCGACGATGAGCTAGACGGGAAGTCTACATCCTATGTCCATCGGAATTTAAGACCCGACTAAGTATTGAGCAATTTTCGTATACTCACCGATGGCGAACAACACATAAGCACATGCATCGAGATTCTGTAAGTTATCACATTTTCTTTTTCAAGATTAGTTTTTTTTTTTAAGATTATAAAAATAAATATCGACTCCATTATAAATAGGCACAATGAGATCGAACGTGTGACTCTTGACCAAGCGTTATTCGTTTATATATAACGGTTAGCAATTATGACGCACAACATTGTTCACACACTTATCTTTGAAGTGGGACTTGGTGATTTCTTGAGTATGTGTTCACTTGATTGTTATTACTTTATTTCATAGTTTATAATAGCTTCATGTAATCTTAAATTTATTTGTTAGGTATTCAAAATCTTTTAAATTCGGACATTCAGTTGACTGATGTGTTAGCCGCCTGTTGGTGGAAGACAACCCGTTCGTTTTGTGTTGGTTTTGAAAAGTTAGGTTCACTCCATTTGTAACAAGCTTGGTGTTACGATTATTTGTGATAACGATTAACAAATGGTAATGAAGATTTTAACTTAGTGATTATGAAGTAAATATTGTTTGGGAAGATAATTTAAAACAATTATCTAAATTGAGCTTGGTGGTTGGGTTTGAATTAACTTGGAGATTTGAAGAGATTTGTTGTTTAATCGTTTGAAATGTTTAAATAAGGTGGTTGGGTAAATACATTGAATTTTGTGATTAAATCAATGTAAATAAACAAAATGTGTAAAATGAAATTTTGGAAAAACTCCATAATGTGTAATTAAGACGAAATAAGTGTTTAAAAGACTTTATTGTGTTATATTGCACTAGATTACATTTTATATATATATATATATATATATATATATGTGTGTGTATATATATATATATGTATGTATGTATAATAAATTTTGGTGTATTTGTATTTTTATAAATATAATTTAGTTGCAAATAAAGTATAAAAATATAAATACTGATGAAAACCAATATTTATGTGTCAAAATTAATTTTAGTATGATTGCACAAGTTATTGTGTCAAAATATTGTGTTTTGCACAATTATAATCATAAAAGTGTAAATTTTGTACATAAAAATGTAAAATGTGCAATTTGTTTGTAAAATGTTGTGCCAGCATGTGCAAATTTATGTTTAAAAATATTTCGAATGTGTTGTGTAAATTTTTATTAACGCTAAACTATGTGTTTTGATGTTAATGAAAAAAGCAGGTAGTCTCACCAAATCCTTGTAGTTATTCCATTTTCATTCCAATTTATGAGATTTGTGTTATTGTATGTTGAATCTATCTTGCATGGTACAGTAAACTTTCTTTCAGGCAGCTGAGAGCAAAAATCAAGCTAAAAAGCTCAATCCTTGCTCAAATTCTCTACTGTAAATTGCTATAAATCACTAAATTGGTGTAAAACTCACACCTTCTAGTTTATATAATTTTTGTGGTCATTTACAGTTGATTCCGTGAGAAATCATACCATTGTAAATAATTTTTTTGAATTTTATGTTTACAATTGAAAATCGGCTCTCTGTCCAACTTTGTGATATTATAACTTCTTCATTTGTTGCTGAAATTTGCCAAACCTCCTCTGAATGATATTATTCTTTTTTATCTTTGTGCATGTCGATTTTCAGGTCATTCCGACCTTTGTATCAGATTAAAATTCTGTGTCAAAGTCTGAACCGAAAGAGAAATGGTGCCTGGATGAAATCCCGTCACCCAGTTGACCCAAGCCTTCTCTGGGTCGACCCAGGGCTATTAAGGTCGACCGAGGGTCGACGCATGCAATATTAGGGTCAACCCCTGTAGTGTAAATTGCGCAAGCAATTTTTGCCTATGTATGTTGTTTCCTGCTCCTTGTTTATGAATATTCTTTTTAGTATTTCCTTGCTGAATTCAATGGGTTTTGAGATGATTTTGTCAAATGTTTCTTGGGCTTAATCTTATAGTAGATAAGGATATATTGTCACCAATTTGCACACCAAATTGGTAAAGTTTTATCTGGGTTTTATTGTTGATTTCATGAGCTATTTCATGAGATTTCCAACACCATGCATGTTTTATAAAATGATTTTAATAAAGAATTCTCTCTCTCTCTCTCTCTCCCTCTCTCTCTCTCTCTCTCTCTATATATATATATATATATATATATATATATATATGTGTGTGTGTGTGTGTGTGTGTATGTGTGTGTGTGTAGCTTTAAGACAAATGATTTTCTATGTTTTGTTTCATAAAAATTAAATCGTCTCAAGGCTATGCTATATATATACAATATTTTTTGATGTACAGAGATTTTTAAAGAAACAATTCAAGTGATTTCAAAATCATTTTATAAATCATTTTCTCAAACCAAGTATTTTCAGTATATAAAACCACACGATTTTACACCCTTCGAGAAGGCGAGATTGTGATTTAAACGATGTTGTAAACTATGTGGTATGAGACACATTGGTTTATTATATGGGTTAATTCTCAACTCGTTGATTGAAATTGTTGTTTTCTAATGTGAAGTAGGCTGAATTATAGTAAATCGAAGAGTCAAAAAGTACGGTATGAGACATATTGTTTTCATTAACAGATTTCTATTTGGAAATCTATGACACACTATGTTATCACAATTGCTGGTACTTGGTCTGTTGGGTCCTATTTACATATATAAAGCTATGTGGCTATTTATGGATTTTTGAGTCTTATTTAAGACTATTGGGCCTCCTGTAAATAGTATTTGATAGGCTGTTGGTCCACTTGTTGGACTATTGGGTCCTTTCTACACACACACACACACACACACACACACATACATACATAGATATATATATATATATATATATATATATAGCTGTTAGGTTAATATTTGGACCTTTGGGTCTTATTCTTTATATTGTTGCTTTTCTAGATTTCTAGAATTTAGATGATTTATGAATGCTTTCACCATGGTTGATGATGTTGGCATATTTATATAGCATGAGCGCTATTATGCAATATATTTATGGTGATTTCATTCCTGTTAGTTTGAATTCTTGAATGAGTTCTACATGTTGTTGTAGTGATAATTTTCATCTTATTTTCATGTTTTATATGACTACACATCATTAGTTTAGCCTTTGTGCTTAGCAATATATTATCGATGGAAATCCTTATACTTTATGATTGTGTCAAGTTGAATCACTCTTTCTCTACTTGAAAAGAGTTATCTCTTATGATCTCATATTCCTCTATTATGATCTACTGATACTGTTTAAACTAGACTGGCCGTGTATTTTTATACTTGGGTTAGACCGAATCATGTCAGGTTAGCATCTGTGTAGATACCCATTCTTCTAGCTTTTATTTTTGGACTACTTATCACTTTCTGACCATTTAGGCAAGTTTTTGAGCTAGTCTCCTCTAGTTATTTTGGTGCACACTTTGGCATTTATACATATTTTTTATGGTAGTTGATGTTGTATATATTGTGGATTACATATCCACTTGCATATATTACTTAGTGTTGTACTTGAAGTATGGATAAATGTGACTTTGTTTGTTGCTCTGTGATCTGTGTTGTTATTTACTGTTGTATTTTGTTCTCGTTTGATTCATTAGCCATCGTAATATTGTATTATACAAGAATTAAGTATGTTGATCCTTTAAGGTAAGAAAATAATAATTAATCATTACATCGACGTACTTGATACTTGTTTAGTGTAAGTCGCTTATACCATTCCTATTTTCGGTATTAACAGACGACATTATTCGTTAATGCTCTTTGTTAATATGAGTCTCGGGGTGGGGAGATACTGTTTGGTATCAAACAAAATGCGATAAACAGGAAATGGTATACATAATACAATACATTAAAGTACAATATGAGTATAACATCATCCCTAATCAAAGTTGTCCTTAATCGTCTGCTTGACTTTTTCGTGTCCTTTTGAGGGTAGGTATTAGTGGGAATATGTCTAGGAATGTGATTTTTAATTCCATATTATCCAATTTCATATGCTGAATTCAATTAATAATGTCACACCCCTATGGATAATCCTTTTCTTCTTTTAATCTTTCAGCTAATGGTTGAAAATGTTGGTGGAGACATCTCTGGAGCTGGAAAGACAAGCGGCCCACGCCCGGAGGGCATTTACATGTCGATTGATCAGGTCTTAGAACTTATTAGGAGCACTCAACCTTCAGCTCTGTCTCGTTCTTCTCCTCAGCGCAAATCTGCATTTGCACGTATGTGCGGTGACTTTACTCATCTTGGAGGCAAGTCGTTTAAAGCCTCCGAGTCGGTGTTGGATGTTCCGGCATGGCTCTGCACATGCGAGCGTATTTTACTCGCATGGAGATCTTTGACTACCGCCGCATTCTTGTAGCATCGAGCATTTTACAAGATCGTGCATTGGATGGGTACGAGCTCCTTGTGGCAGAGACCGATAAGTCCACCTTGAAGTGGAAACCGTTCAGAAAGAGGTTTAAGCTCAAATTCTTCTCCGGGTTTGAGAAGGAAATTTTAGTTATATGTTTCCTTGACTTGAAACAAGGAAAGTCATCGGTTGCTGAGTATGTTACATCATTTAAGGCCTTATCCAAATATGGTCTTGAGCATATTTGCACTTCCTACAAAAGGAGCCTCAAATTTTTGATCGACCTTAAGAAGCGAAGAAATCTCTCACGTTGCAGCTTAAGCTTTCTTTTGAAGAATTGGTTGATGCAGCGCTTCATCTTGAAGCGTTGAAAAGAAAATTGATAGTAATGATGAAGTTGATCCTCATTACAACCCAAAGATTTTTTTTTTCTTCACAAATCTTAGTCCCTTCCATGAAAGAAGAAGAAGCTACTTGTTTCTATCTCTCCTCTTAGAGTAACTGCTCCTACCCATAAGGCACATTTCAAATGTAGCTCACGTGATCATTTCATTCGAGAGTGTCCTAAGTCTATTATTTATCGCAATTACAAACAAGAGGGACACTACTTCCAAGTGCCCTAGTTCTTCTAAGGGCCCTCGTTCGGGTTATGTAGCAGATCCTTCTGGTGGTTTGTCTCAGCCTCGAGGTACATCTCTTTCTATCCTTGAAGGTTCTTTATTATTTCGTGATCGATTTATTCGAGTTTTATTGGTACGGGTGCATCACATTCATTCATATTGAAAGACCTTTTCGACGCCATTTCATTGGATATTACTTATTTGATGACATCATTACTGACCGCAAATCCTATTGGAGGATCTGCATTCCTTAGCATGCTTTGCGAGGACGTTGAGATATTTATTTATGGGTCTTCTTTCCGTGCGAATCTGCACATGATTCATTTTCTTGGCTTTGACATGATTTTAGATGTGGATTGGCTCGTGCGATTCAAAGCTAGAATCATATGTTTTGAGAGAGGTTTATATCTTCATCATCCCGACTCTCCAACTTACTTATCTATTATTCTTCAGGACGTCGACTACGATTCCAAAGTATCTTTATATGGTCTTGAGTCCCGAGATGAGGACGACATATCTGGGATTCCAGTCTTTTGCGACTTTGCTGATATCTTCGAGCTATTTCAGATTTTCCATCCAACCGGGCCATTGAATTACGCATCAATTTGATTCCAAGTGCACAACTAGTTAGTCGGCCTCCTATGAGGATTTCGATTAAAGAGAATGAGGGACTCAATAATCAACTGTTGGAGCTTGAAGCAAAACAATTTATCAGTCTAGCTCTTCACCGAGGGGTTCCACAGTGGTATTCGTAAAGAAGGCTGATGGCACTCTTAGGCTTTGCGACGATTATCGCAAGATTAGCAAGTTAACCATCAAAAACTGTTATCCGTTGCCTAGGATCAATGGCATGTTTGATCAGTTGAGTGACGCTAAGGTCTTTTCTTAGCTTGACCTTGCCATGGGCATCAGTTGTGAGTTACGGAAGACAACATTCCTCTCACAACATTCTGCACTTGCTATGTTTTTTATGAGTGGTTCGTCATGTTGTTCGGTTTGACGAACACCCCATCTTATTTCTTCATTCCTATGAATTGAGTATTCCAAGAATATCTTGATAAGTTTGTTCTTGTATTCATCGATGTCATCCTCGTATATTTTAAGTCTGAGGTTTATTACGCTATTATTTGAGAATTGTTTTGAGTACACTTTGTGATCACCAACCCAAAGTAAAATTCTCGAAGTGCCACTTTTGGAAGAAGCAAATTTAGTTTTTTCACCATGATTTATCATTCGATGCTATTTTAGTTGATCCTTCTAATTGGAAGAGGCTCGTGAACATCTCAGAGATTCATAGTTTCCTGGAATTGACAGGTTATTACCATCGATTCATAAAGGACTTTTCCCACATCGTGCTATCTCTCACTAGCCTTACTAGAAAAGACATTCTCTTTATTTGGTCCAGCAGATGCAAATCTTTTTCTTAAATATTGAAAGAGCTTCTCACTCATGAACATATTCCAGTGGTTCGTGAAGGGAACCAATATCATATCATTTATACCGATGCTAGCCAATGTGGCCTTGATGCTGTACTTATGCAGTATAATCAGGTAGTTACCTATGATTCTAGACAATTATGATTGGATGAGGTTCAGTACTCTACCCATGATTTGGAGTCAACCGCCATCATCTTTGCATTGAAGATATGGTGTCATTATTTATTGGAAAAACATTTCATTACTTATACCAATCACAAGTCTCTCATGTGTTTATTCGCTTTAAAGGAGCTAAGCGTGTGACAACAATGTTGGCCCGACTTCCTAGAATCATATGATTTTGATATTCAATACACCTTGAGAAAGGTGAATCGAGTTGCTGACGCCTTGAGTCATAAGCAGTCAGCCATTGTTTCCATGATGCTTACAGAATGGAACATCCTAAAGACTCTTTCTTATGTGACATTCGAGATCATGCTCCATCTTCTAATTCTCCAGTTTTATTATTCAGCATGGATGCATGACCCAACTTAATGGATTGTATTGCCGAAGCATAGCGACACGATCCAAATATGGTATCTCTCATCAGCGTTACCAGTCCGAGTCCCATGATGTAACGACCCGCATTTTATGTTTCAGCGGATCATAAAATATTTTTATTTAATTCCCCAAGGGTTGGACCATTCTCATATTTTGATAGGTTGTTTATGGGGATGTGAGACATGTCTATAATTTTTATTTATTTTATTTGTGACCATCTTGCCCCTATCAGTTTTGTATAGGGTATAACTTTTGATTGGGATCGAATCAGGTGTTGTGGTCAATTTCATTGGAAAGAAAATGATGTTTTCAATTCCGTAGAGTGGTCATACTAAAGATTTGGTTCAACAGTTTGGGAGGAATCGCTGTTTTAGCGCTACACATTTTCTGAATAGACTAATTACTCAGTAATGGGTTGATTAGTGAGGCCCATTAAGGCTAGGGGTTGTTGGCTATAAATAGGAGGGTAGAGGCAAGGAGAATTGTTTAGTTTCTTTATTTCTCTATTTTGTTGGGTTTTTGATTTTTCATACTCCACCAAATAGTCAATTCATTTCAATTCACAGATCTACATTAGAAGATTGAAGATTAACATCAAGGAAGAGTAGATCGCATCAAGGTAGTTGATTTGAAGACCGTTCTTCGCTGTCCGGATTAGAGAATCACCGCTTTCAAGCTATTTTGTGGATTTGGTGAGTGATAAGCATCTCTCACACGGATTCAATCGAGTATATGGGTTTATTTGATCTCAATTTCATCATTTCGAGTCATTTTCACCTAGATCTAATGGAGGTAAGTGTATTTCCAATTTGAATCACCATAAAATCTAATCTAGTAAGATTATAATGGTTAATTCATATGTCAATGTGGAAATCATATGTTTAGATCCATTCATTGATTCATTTATTGTTTTGTCATGATTTGGTGAATTCTATATGATTGTATGATGATTATGGATGTGCGAATGTTGGTTGATCATTGCTTGATTGTGATTGCTTGGTTTTGGTCGATTTGGTCATGGTGTGCATGGGTTGGATCGTACTCGGGTGATTCGGCAAGTGTTGAACGTGGCTACTCGATGGATCAACTAAGATTTATGATGGATTGATGATGATCAGCTTGGATCGGTTGCACAAAGCTTGGGCCGCCCTGTCTTGTTAGACAAGAAAAGCAATGATGGATCGGGTCGTTCAAGAAGCATGGATCGGGTTGCTCTTGGATGGTCGGGTCGGCGCTGACGTGGCAAGTTTTGGATCGTTCGAGTGGCAAAGCATGGGGATGGATCAGTTTCTCAGATGGATCGGTGGACGGGTTAAAGCACGGGTCATTCGTAGCAATTTGGATGGATCGCTGCTGATCATTTATGGATTGGGTCGGCTTGTGCGATGGGTCGTTGATCCCGACTTATTGTGATGGGTCGGTCAACTTGTTACGAAGTTGAGTCGTTCGAGATGAGGGTCTCGTTTAGGTTTATGATGAGTCGGGCCGTTGGACCTTGGGCACGATCTAGGAGGGTCGTGTGCGATCCAGTATGGGTCGGTTATGAATACGGAGAGCAAATCAAGTATGTTGGTTAGTGATTCAATAAGAAATGGATCGGTTGGTGATCCATGTATGAGTTGAGATGACCGATCAAATATAGACCAAGTAATGTTGATTTTTGGTTCGACATTGGGCATGGCTTCGATATCAAATTCAGATGGAATGTTCGAAGCACCGCGAAGTGTTCGTTGATCAATGAAATACAGCGAAGATGTGAGATGACTCAAAGATGTTGAGTTTGTGGATAATGGTTGCTCGAGAAGTCTCTTGAGCTTACAGTCATCAAGGTGGATGACTAGAGATATTGAAGGCTAAGGGATTATCGTTAGTCAGATGTTCTAGCGAACTCAAAACAGGGATATAATGGGGACTCTCAAAAGACTAGAAGTTGGTTGGCCAAGTACCCTGGGTATCGTTGGAAGGCCTAGATACGTAGATTGGGTATGGAGTTTTGCTAGAATCGGGGTTACCATTAGCCCTCGACGGATGGCAAGTTGGGTCAGTCATACGGTTAACGATGGTTCCAAGGCAAGGTTGGCGATGATAGCCAGAGTCATGGATGTTATTGGTTACTTGTATCGTCTTGTGTGGACTGTCCGACGTCGAAGGAGATATCTCTTTGGTGCTTGTTTGATGTTGTTTTAGGCCTTCGAGGATTGTGCTTGGCAGATGTCGAACTCAATTATGATGGTCTTCGCTAGATAACTGGTTGCTATGGATGTACTATTTGCTTCTTCTTGGATTATTTGGGAAGGCTATCATTATCGAATGTGGAGGAGACGGGTTGGAGTTCTTCTTTGTTGATGTGTTGGTAGATTAGATGGTTGATCTACCTATTTCTCATATACTTTATTAATGATGTTAGATAGTTGTTTATCGCTTATTAACACTGTCTGACTCAAGGTTTTATGTCTCCCTCTTGTTACCTTGGGTTGTTCATTTGGTTGTAGATGTGCAGACTAGGTAGCAGGTAGTAGATCTTGATGAGGATGATGTCGTAGAGCGACGACGAGAAGGAGGCTGACGTATTATTTTCTACTATCTACTATTAGTTGTTTCCTCTGTTATGTGTGACGCATGTTACTCTAAGTGACCTTGTAGTGAGGCTGATTGTACAGATTCTGTTGATGTATTCCAGTTGATGTATGGATATTTCATGATGATATGAAAGTTTAAGATTCCACTCAATTATGCTTCACTATTAATACCTGTTGTATATGTTCTATTATATTTTTCCTTGAGCTGTGAGTTATACGACAGGTTCCGCTTGTGTTTTCTTCATCCTTGGTTTGTGCGGGAGGTATGGGGCGGTCGTCAGATTTGGTATTAGAGCGAGGTTAATCGATTTTAACCGAAGTTCGAAGATGTAATGACATATCTGTAGTTTTCTGATGTATATATACTATATAATAGTATCAGTATAGTAGCGCTTGAACTCCTTTGCAGTTTTTCTCAAGCCTGGACTAATCATTCTATTTTTCAGATTTAGAATGAGTCGTGGATCTTTGAGACATACTGCTAGGGAGGAGACTGTTCCTGGAGTGGAAGATAGCGGTATACCGGATTACCAAGCTATGTTCTAGGCCATGGTGGCAGCGATCATTAGGAGGGTACCCGCTCTAGAGACAACGGCGATAGATGTTAGGGTTCAGGTACAAGTGCCTAGGGTTGTGGACTTCACGAAGCTATGTAAGGACTTCACTACTTTAGGAGGGAAGCTGTTAAAGGGGACATACGTGAAAGTTGAGATTTAAGGGTGGCTTGATACTTACATTCAGATATTTGGAGACTTGAGCATTGATGATGGGACTAAGAGGAAGCTTGCATCAAGATAGCTACAGGGCAGAGCTATAGATTGGTGGAACTCTGTCACTTTAGGGACTCCAGAAGATGAGATCACATGGGATCAGTTCCAAGTCAAGTTCGAGACAAAGTTCATCTGTACCGTCCAGAAGTCTATTTTGTTCAAGAGATTTGTGGAGCAAAAGCAGAATGGTTGACCAATGTTGGGTTATGTTTCTGAGTTCGAAGCTTTGTCCAAGTATGCTCATTCGTATTTTGAGACTCCTTATCAGAAGAACAAGAAGCTTGTCATGGGCTTGGATACATATCTCGGGAAGTCATTGATTGATCATCTAGATGGCCCTTATAAGAAGATCATGGAGAAAGCTTTGAGGCATGAGAGTTTGTTTCCTAAGGACGAGGTTGTTATTACAGCCAAAGAGGAACTGAAGCCATAACAGGGTGGTAATAACAACAAGAGGAAGCAACAACAGTAGAAAGGAAAGGATGGCCAGAAGAAACAAAAAAGCAAGGTGATTAGTTTTAGTTTCCAACGGAACGGTCATTTTTCCAAGGATTACAAGAATCTGAAAATAGAAAGGAAGTGCTATAACTGTGGAAAGCCTGGGCATAACAAGAACGATTGTCTAGAACCAGCTAAGGTTAAGCAGATTGTGAAGGCGTATGCTTTGGAGGTTGTGCCATATTCTTTAAGAGCTCCTACAGCAGAGAAGAAAGAGAAAAGTGTTGTTGTTCAAGGTACTCTTTCTTTTAGAGGTGTTTCGGTTCGAGTGTTTTTTGGTACAGGAGAATTGCATTCTTTCATTTGCAATGAACTTCTGTATTGCTTGGGTTTGGAACTCAAGATTAGTGATAGACCATTGATCGTGACTAATCCAGTAGGGGGTTCATCTAGTTTGTGTATGATTTTCCATGGTCTTGTGTAGCCGAGTCATGGTTGCTCCTTTGTGTGTGATTGCTTTGTTTTGAACTTCGTTGGGTTGGGTTCATTTTGGGTATAGACTTGCTCAAGAGGTATGCGACAAAAGAGGATTGCGAGAAGCTAGAGGTGACAGTCGGGAATGTGGAAGGGCGAATGGTTGTGATTCAATATAAGCTAGAAGTTGGGGTCTTAGTAAGCTTTTTGTATTCGCTTGTGATTCCACGGGAAGACTTGTCATGTGTGTCGATCGCTAGTGAGTTTGATGATGTCTTTGAAAAGGTCAAAGGGTTGCCGCCACATTGTGATATTAAGTTCATGATCAATTTGGTCAAAGGTGCTAGACCTATCGTCACGCCTCTTAGGCGGATAGCGCCTGAGGAACAGCGAGAGCTTGAGATGTAAGTACGTGACCTTTTGGGAAAAGGATTCATTTGGAGGAGCATGTCCGAATGGGGTGCACCAGTTATGCTTGCAACCAAGGATGGTGGATCTTTGAGATTGTGTGTTGATTATGATGAGCTGAACAAGGTGATAAAAAAAAACAAGTATCCATTGTCGAGGATAAATGATTTGTTCGATCAACTCCATGAGACCAAGGTGGTTTCCCAGATGGATTCGGCGACGGGATTTCGCCCGTTGAGAGTAGAGAAGGATAGCATGCCGAAGACTGCTTTCAAGACACCATCCAGTTTCTTTAAGTGGCTGGTGATGCCGTTTGGATTAATCAATGCACCAACGTATTTCGTTCATCTTATGAATAGGGTATTCAAAGATCAATTGAACAAGTTCGTGCTTGTGTTCGTTGATGATATTTTGGTTTACTCCCGATATGAGGAAGAGCATAAGACGCACTTGCGAGTTGTTATGGAAATCTTGCGAAAGAATTAGCTGAAAGCTAAGTTTTCGAAGTGTCACTTCGGGAAGAATGAACTGAGGTTCTTAGGCCATGTTGTTTCTGGAAACAGAACATCGATGGATCCCGCTAAGGTGGCAGCAATCTAGGATTGGGATTGACCTAAGAATGCGATAGATATGAGGAGTTTCCTTAGACTGGAGGGATGTTATCATTGTTTTATCAAGGACTTCTCCAAGATAGATGCACCATTAACATGATTGATGAAGAAGAATCAAATGTTCACATGGTATGTAAAGTGTGAGCAAGCTTTTGGAATCCTGAAAGAGAGACTGACATGTGCTCCTGTTTTGACGATTCCAAGTGGGAACGAGGAAATGGTGGTATACATCGATGCATGTGGTACTGGACCTGAAGCAGTGCTGATGCAGAAGGATAGAGTTGTGGCCTACGCTAGTCAATAGCTGAAGCCGCACGAGAGGAATTATTCAACTCATGATTCGGAGTTGGTATTGATTGTGTTTACTCTGAAGATGTGGATAAATTACTTGTTGGGAGTTCGATTCGAGTTTTTTATGAATCACAAGTCGTTGAAGTATCTCTTCTCCCAAAAGGATTTAAATCTTCGACAACAGGTTAGAGTTCCTAGCATCGTATGATTTGGCATAGCATATACTCCTGGTAAAGGTAATGCGGTGGCCGATATGTTAATTCAAAGACATGCAAGTTTGGGAGCGATGTTTTCAGAATGGAAGCACCTGGAGTATTTGATTTCAGGTCAAAGTGTGAGTTAGAGTCTAAAATGTTGGCAAACTTACCGATAAGACCTGCTCTCATCGAAAGGATTGGCAAAATACAAAAGCGTGACGAAAAGCTTATTGAGATCATTTAGAAATTGGAACCAGAGGATAAGGAGTTCAAGGTCGATCGAGATGGTTGGCTTCAGAAGCAAGGACGACTGGTTGTTCCTGATATTGATGGATTCAGAGATGAGGTTCTGAGGGAATGTGATCACTCAAAGTTGATGATTCATCCTGGTGGTAAAAAGATGTATCAGGATATGAAGTGAGCTTACAACTGGGAAGAAATGAAGAGGGATGTTGGAAAGTTTATTTCCAAATGCATGAACTGTCAGTTGGTGAAAGATGAATAGAAGAAGCTGAGTGGATTGCTACAGCCATTGGAAGTCCTACGTGGAAGTCGGAGCAAGTATCGATGGACTACCTAGAACAAGGGCAGGAAATAAAGGCATCTGGGTCATCATGGATCGCTTGACCAAGAGTGTGAAGTTTACTCCTGTCAGATCGATTTGGACAACATCGAAGTTAGCTGAGCTGCATAGAAAATGGATAGTTATATTCCATGGTATCCCGAATAGCATAGTGAGTGATCGAGATCCATTGTTAACGAGTGGATTTTGGAAGAGTTTGAAAGAGACTTTGGTAACCGAGCTATGTTTGAGTACGACATATCATCCCCAGACTGATGGTAAAACCGAGAGAGTTAACCGAGTTTTGGAAGAACTCCTTAGAGTTTGTGTATTGGACTTTGGGGGATCATGGGAAGACAATCTATATCTAGTTGAGTTCTCATATAATAGCATCTACCAGTCGAGTATTGTGATGGCACCATACGAGGTGCTATATGGTATACCGTGTAATTCTTCGACATGTTAGTTAGAGACAGGAGACAAGTTGATACTTGGTCCAGAGATGATCCGACAGACATCAGGTTGTATCGAAATCGTTCAACAACGAATGAAGGAAGCCCAAGATCGTCATAAGAGTTACGTCGATAAGCGTTGAAAAGACTAGGAGTTTGACGTTTGTGATATGGTACTCGTGAAGATTTTACCGTTGAAGAATGTTGTTCGGTTCGAAAGTAAAGGAAAGTTAGCTCCAAGGTTTGTTGGACCATTTCCAATAGTCGAGGAGATTAGAAAGCTCGCGTACAGATTGGATTTACCTGAGAAGATGTAGAGTGTTCACAATGTTTTTCATGTATCTTTTCTACGGAAGTGTGTGCACGAGTCAAATGTGGTGGTATCTTCAGAATAGTACGAAGACCTAGAAGTCGAGTCAGTAGTTTCGAGAACTCGTAAACCACTTCACATTGTGAGGAATGACACGAAACAACTTAAAAGGAAGGTGGTTAAGCTAGTCAAGGTGCAATGGAGTGAGGATGATGACGATTATACGTGGGAAATGAAAGACAGTATGAAGACGATCCATTCAGAACACATCGTTGGTATGACCCATTAATATCGTGTCACTCTTACACCAATATAGCTTGTACTATTTATTAGAATTTCGCGTTCTAGATTAAGGCTATGGATTCATGACTTGATGGATGCCAGTTTGTGTGGTAAATTGACTGCTTGTGGATGATAGGCATGTAGAATGGCTTTGGTTGCTTGTGTTTTCTTGGAATTTCGGGGGAAAAATTCCTAAGGGGGGAAATGTAACGACCCGCATTTTACGTATCGGAGGACCGTAAAATATATTTATTTAATTCCCTCAGGGTTGGATCAATCTCATATTTTGATAGGTTGTTTATGGAGATGTGAGACATATCCATAATTTTTATCAATTTTATTTATGCCATTTTACCCCTGTCAGTTTGTATAGGGCATAACTTTTGAGTGGAATCGAATCAGGTGCTGGGATCGGTTTCATTGGAAAAGAAATGATGTTTCCAATTTCGGGATTGGTCACAATTAATATTTGGTCTATCCATTTGGGAGGAATCGTTGTATTAGTGTCACAAATTTTCTGGATAGACTAATTAGTCATTAGTGGGATGATTAGTGAGGCCCATTAAGGTTAGGGGTTGTTGGCTATAAATAGGAGGGCAGAGGCAAGGAGAATTGTTTGGTTTCTTCATTTCTCTATTTGATTGGGGTTTTTGATTCCCTCTGCTCCACCAAATACCTCTCTACTTCATTTCAATTTATAGATCTACATTAGAAGATTGAAGATCAACATTAAGAAAGAGTAGATCGCATCAAGGTAATTGATTTGAAGACCGTTCCTTGCTGTCTAGATTAGAGATTTACCGTTTTCAAGCTATTTTGTGGATTTGGTGAGTGATAAGCATCTCTCACATGAATTCAATCAAGTATATGGGTTTGTTTGATCTTAATTTCATCATTTCGAGTCATTTTCACCTAGATCTAATGGAGGTAAGTATATTTTCAATTCGAATCACCATAGGATCTAATCTAGCAAGATTATAATGGTTAATTCATATGTTAATGTGGAAATCATATGTTTAGAACCGTTCGTTGATTCGTTTATTGTATTGTTATAATTTGGTGAATTCTGTATGATTGTATGATGATTATGGATGTGCAAATATTGGTTGATAATTGTTTGATTGTGCTATTGATTGGTTTTGGTCGATTTGGTCATGGTGTGCATGGATTGACTGAATCAGATTGTACTCGGGTGATTTGGCAAGTGTTGAACGTGGATGCTCGATATATCAACCACGATCTACGGTGGATCGGTGGTGATCAGCTTGGATTGGTTGCACAAATCTTGGGTCGCCCTGTCTTGTTGCTCGAGAAAGGGAATGATGGATCAGGTAGTTCAAGAAGCATTGATCAGTTCGCTCTTGGATGGTCGGGTCGGCGATGATGTGGCAAGTCTTGGATCGTTCAAGTTGCAAAGAATGGGGATGGATCAGTTTCTCTGATGGATCAGTGGACGGGTTAAAGCACAAGTCTTTCGTAGCAATTTGGATGGATCGGTGGCGATCATTTATGGTTCGGGTCGGCTTATGCGATTGGGCGTTGATCCCGACTTATTGTGATGGGTCTGTCATCTTGTTTTGAAGTTTGGTCGTTCGAGACGAGGGTCGTGGCTTGATGGGTCGTTGGACTATAGGCACGATCCAGGAGGGTCGTGTGCGATCTAGCATAGGTCAGCTACGAATATGGAGAGCAAACCCAGCATGGATGGCTAGTGATTCAATGAGAAAAGGATCGGTAGGTGATCCATGGATGAGTTTGTTTGATCTAGATTAACCTAGAGGGTGGGGGGTGAATAGGGTTTATTGGATTAATTCGAGATATTAAAAAGAATCCCAACATAAATTATAACAGAGGAAGTGAATGCAAAAAGTAAACAACACGGATTTTACCCAGCTTCTGCAAACCCTGCCTACTGCTGCATTCTCAAGATTTTTACTATGTATTAAAACAGATCACGCTTAAAAACCCTGTAAACTCGCAAACCCTTCTCCTGTTCTAATCCTATGCTCCAAACCCTAGAAGGATCTTTATCCCCAAGATCAATTTTCCTCGAATTATAAACCCGTAATCCATAAACCGTAACTATAAGACCTATATCTAGTAAACCACAGCTTTACAGACAAACCAGTAAACTCCTAGTTTTATAGAAAAACCAGAAAACCCTAGTTTTACAGACAAACTAGAAAACTGATGGACGATTTACAAAAGAAAAACAACACAATATAAAACGAAGATAGAAAACCCCCTATATTATAAAAAACATAGCCTACCCTTTTATTTTCTTTGAAAATGCTTTGCTCCCAAAAATGTCGGCCGAACTAAAATGAAATTAGGGTTTTTCTTGTTATCCCCAAATCGCGATTTCCGGAACTTCTGGAACTTCGATCTCTAATGATCGATAGCTGCTATTCCTCTCGTTCGTTCTCTGATTTGGGATTCTTGATCGAAAGCCGTGAGTTCCTTCTGATTTGTTTTTTTGAATTGCTTTAGAAATGATGATTTTGGTTTTCGATAAAAAATGTCTGTGATGTAGATGGTGTTTAATTAGGATTATACAATCCTAAATTATCCGATTTCATTAAATTTGGCTTGTCTGATTTGTGCGTGAATTTCCCTTGCGTTGCCTTGATCGAGTTCGAATGAAATACCTGTCCAAAATTGATACCATGACCCATTGATTGATTTTTGGAAAGATTTTCTTGGCCCTGCGTGATTCTGAAAATAAACGTTTGTTGCCTATTAAACTATTGCCAATCTTCTCATGTATATTTCCGCATGTAGACTTGAATATCTTTCCTGTATAAGTTACCAAAATGATATTGAGATTTCTTTCCAAAATTTCCACTGTTGAATTTTGGGAATATATTTGTTTCTTGTCCAAACAAAATACACTGTTATCTTGAAAATGATTTTTATCCAAAAATGTATATTTTTGTAAAACTAGAAACATATTTGCTAATTGTTCTTGCTTAATACATTGAATTATGAAAATGAATTCTTGGTATTCTTTGCAGTATTGAATCCTTGCCATATGTCCTAAAATGTGAAACTTTTTTACAAAACCAATTCTTGTGAATTTGTGGAAGAAATGAGATGTTTTCTGGCTTAAGTCTTGATATTTCTTGAAACACATAATTTTAAAAAACTTGCCCCAAAAAGTTTTATCGTTGTGCATTGATTGGAAACGACAAAAAAGAAAATATGTTTTCATGCCAAAAAATGTTTGCACGTTATTTCTTCTTACCTGATTGATAACCTGTTGTGCATGCTTGTACACAAATATGTATATGTGTACAGTTTCAACTTGCACTTATGTTTCATGTTACCACGTACATGCTGCCTTGACCATATATGTGCATGTACCTGATTTTGAGTTGTGATCATTTATCTTGACCACTGATGCAATTGCCTTGTTACATGAATGATTTCACTGATATATTGATATTTACAGAAGCATGTCCATTTCCCATGCATCCCTGTTAAGTTCCATATATATAAATATGTATACACTGTCGAGCTTCTGTTCTTGAATCTTGATTGTCTCCATTCTTGCATGCACATGCATATGTATTGTTGCATGAAACTGAAAATCTATCTCCTGCTTGACAATGTTTTTCCTAGTTGCATTGAAAATATTGAGTTATATGCATATATATATATATATATATATATATATATATATGCTTTTGTGTGTGTGTGATTGTGTGATCTTGTGTGATACAACCACATATATGTGTACAACCATATTTATGTGACTGTGAGATCTTGTGTGTCACTTTGTACATGTTGCACCTTAATGCTTGACACTTGAACTGTCCATTTTAACTGTGCCATACAGTTTTGTATTTCCTGAGTTGAAATCTGCCTTTCGCCTTGGTTTGTTGAACCAATACTTGTACCCTGTTGTTTTGACCTTATACTTGAGTCATGCTCATTCACTTGAGAGCTCTGATCATGCTGCTGCATTTTCACAGAAGTATAGATGCTGGAAACTCTTAGGCACCGCACCACAGAAGATGCAACAATTTTCCCAGCGCAAAAAGCCTTTCTTTGGTAAGCAAATCACGGTTTAGCACTTTCACATGACCAAATTTTCTCTTGCATTATTGTCTTGCTTTCAAACTTTTTTATCCTAGCTGCAAGTAACTAGAGATGCAGCACTGCACAAAGAGTAGTAAAGTTTATTAATTATGAAGCGTTCACCTGGCCATCTGCAGAGGATATTGTGCTCGTCGGTAGCATGTATGTTGTTGGAAGAAATGCTACTCCAAACAGCTTGCAAGTCCTGTAACGTTATATTCGGAAGGCTGGCACTGTTGTGAAGAAGAAGATCAGGTACTTTGCATGAAAAAGGTACGCCAGATTGCGAAATCTCCAGGAAGGTGACATTCTTAGCTATGATATATCCATAGTCAACCTGTGGGTCCTCCCAAGAATCGGTTTGCTCATAAGCTTTCGGTCCATGCTTAACAAATGGAAGAATTAAAAGCTTGATTTTTTTATGCACTTCCAAGTCCATCTGAAGCTCTGAAGAGTTCTCTACGTCCAGAAGCTGCTGTTTTTGATTACTTGCTTGAAGGACCATTTCACCCAAAGCGTATCTTTCCTGCAAAGAATATTATTTATATGTTTGCCTATCGCTGCTATGTTCCATGTTTCGGTATTCGTAATATCGATGCCACGTTTAAGGATTGGTAATTCAAGCTTTTCAAAATAAATGAGAGCCAAGTAATTGGCATGAATATTTCCTTTCCATAAAAATGTCATAAAGGCAGTTTTAACAATTTATTGGGAAGAATATATGTGCGAGAGAAATATACCTGCATGGCTATAGTAACAACTTTATTGAGTGTTAATCTACCTGTTTAACCGAGTAAGCTAGTAGACCAACACCAAGCCTTTTTGTAAAAAAATTCAAATAGGGGGAAACATTGTGTTGTAGTGATTCAAGAAGTAGCCATAGGAAGACCTAGATAAGAGATCGTAGAATCACTACGACAATGACCAGTGAGGTTCTGAATGTATTCCCTACGTTGATTACACACACCAGCCAGCATAATTTCGGATTTTTCATAGTTAATTTTCAAATCAGTGATGTGATAGAATTTTTCAAGCGTAGCCATAATGTTATCTAATGTCGTATTATCCGGTTTACAAAAGATGATCAAATTGTCAATAAATATTAAGGAAGAAATACAAGGATCTTTACACTTAGGATGCAAAGTAAATTGATTGGAAACAACCAATTTATTTAGCATCCTAGTGAGCTGCTCCATGATAGCAATGAATAAATAAGCTGAAATCGGATCCCCTTGCCTAATTCCTTGTTTACTATCAAAGAAGCTGATAGGGGTTCCATTGATGTTATGGAAAAGTGAGCGGAGCTCAGGCAAGCATAAATCCATCAGTGAAGCAAGGAGGAAAATCAATAAAGCTGAGAATTCTAAAAATAGAGGAACATTGAAGCATGTCAAAAGCTTTAATAACATCGAGTTTAAGCATGGCTCTAGGAGAAATGTTTTTGGTCTTATAGCCTTTGGTTAGTTCATGTGAAAGAAGCACAGTGTCTAGAATATTACGAATAGGCAGAAAAGATGTAACGAACCATGATTTTCGACATTTAAAATTATGAATTTGATTTGAATTTGGTATTTAAGGAATTTATATTTGTTTATAATTTGAATTCGATTATTTAAACCATATTTGAATTAGTTTTGTATATGAAAATTTTATATTTTAATATTAGAATTGTTTTATTTAACGATAGTAGCATTTTTAAAATTTGTTGAAATTTATTATTTGAGAAATCATGAATTTGTTTAAAGATTTTAACTTGAGTTTTTTTATTTTATTTGAATTTGGATTGAAAATTTAATTAAGATTTGTTTTGGTAAAATATAAATAAACATTAGTAACGCTTTTAAAACAAATTGATGTAAACAAATTTATTTAGAATAGAATTTGGTATAAAAAGTTAATATGAGTTTTTTTTGTTGATTTGGATTTGTTTTACAATATAAATAATTTAAGTATTGTATTTGAAAAAAGAAGAAGGTATAAATACGTTTTGTTTGTACATACCTTGTGTACATTTAAAATAGTATACACTTTTAAAATATATATTTATGGTTGAATTCGCCACTTGTGCTTATTTTTGTTTGATTAAAACACTTGTCCTGGTTTCAAACTTTACACATGTTCGTTGTTTCCCCATTTTACACCATGCGTCCCTTTTGTTTCTCACCGATTACCCGTTCATTTCTTAGCAGTAAATGGAATTTCTCCTTCCCCTTTTATTCCTATTTCAGCCGATGACCTTCCTCCTAACTCAAAAATCGATCTTTCCCAAAAATCGATCGGAGAAAATGTTTGCCACTTGAATCGGCCTTAGCTTCATCCTTCCGCCTCTCTCCTCCGTTGCTGGTGCCGCCAACTCCGGCTACTTCGAGACAGGCTCCCTCTCCGCTGTGCTCTGCAATTTGAACCCTCACCTTGGCCGATCCTATTCCTTCGCTTCAGTCCTAGGTCGTGCCTTTTTCTCTGACCTTTCCAGCAACCGCTCCTTCGACGGCCGCACCAGATCTGTTGCTGCCGCTAGCGCAGGCAGCAGCTCCGGCTCTCCTCTGTTCGCTGACATGACCAATAGTAAGTTTAACTTACGATTTCACTTATTGCAAGTTTGTAAATTTCACCTTCCATTAAGTATAACTGCTTGTTCTCTTTTACTGCTGCTTATGGGTTGTCTTCGTTCAATGTTGTGAGTCCGGATTTGGTCATTAGTGTATACATATTGAACCGCACCATCTGTGTTAACGTAGGAAGTGTATACACTGTTATGATTTTTGTGCGCAGTGGAAGCTTGACAAAATGCCAACAAAAATTGGATCTTTATCACCCAATCACTTGAAGATGAATTTGATTGGAAAAAAACACAAAGAATATCGGAAATATGAGCACACGATATTCCACCCAACCACACTCTTTATTGATTCACTAATAAAAATTGTTTACAAACGATCTCAACTATCGTTACAAACAATTACAACTTGAACCAATAACCTTATTGAGAAATAGGTAGAGAATATCTAATGGCTAAAAAATTTGAGGAGAAAGACAATGAAGAATAATGGCAAATTTTCCACATCTAATGAAGAGATTAGCTAGCCCTTTTTATAGTGTGAATTGCTTCATGCCCAAGAAAAACTTGGCTTCATGCCCAAGAAAACTTGGCTCCCAAAATATCTTCATATATGTTATAAAACTATTTGGTTAAGCACCAAATATCCTTGCAATAAATGTCCACAAATATAGCAACCAATATCTCTCCATAAAATCTAGCACCAAATCTCTTTATCAAATCTAACAATAAATCTCTCCACAAAATATGTAAGATTATTGGTTGCCCAAAATTGTGATTTGCGTATCACCAATTTCATCACTCCACCTTGATACCAAATCACATCTCCTCCACTCAAACAATAGCCCCTTAGCTCTCACTTTCAACCTTTCTTTCTCAATTAACACCATTACAAACCTCCACCATCGCCCACTAATGATGCACCTCCCTTATCCGTGCACCACGCTACTAGCGATCTTCAAAAGCATTTGTAATACCACAATGACCTCCATCTCGTCTTTGTGGATTTCACAACTCGACATCCGTCTTCCGCTTGACATGATCTCTTCATCTCCGGGATCCCTCAAGCATCATCAACATCTAGACCCTTGTCGATACCATGATCCTCCACCATAGGACCATAAGCAGTGACCATATTAACCTCTCCACCTTGCTGTGGACTAGGTTCTTCAACCGTCACCCGCCTTTCATTATTGACCACCGAACTGACCAAACTATATAGGTTTCCCTCCTCCAAAACTCCTCGCATCATCACACGACCACCCTTCTTCACTCTCAAAACTCCACCTCGAGTCTCATAAGTGCATCCGCGGCGATCTAATTGACCGAGAGATATGAGGTTATGCGAACAAGTGGGTATGTGCCTCACACCGGCCACTTCTCTCACCACTACATCATGCATCTGAAACCTAACAGCTCCAACTCTACAAATTGGTAGCTCTACTCCATTGCCGTCTTTATCATGCCAACACTCTTCTCATATGAAGAAAAACTTTTCACATCACGACATATGTGAAAAATGGCTCCTGAATCCATCTTCCAAGGCTCTACAACATTAAATAGGACATCACATGAAGAATCGCTTTCGGTACCTTCAGCAAAATCTGTTTGTCCCAAATCATTATTATTATCACCTTGTGCCTTCTTCTTATCCCTCTGATAAGCATAACAATCACTGCTCTTGTGGCCTTTCTTACCACAATAATAACAAGCACCTTCACCATTAGCCCCTTTCTTCTTCCTTCTTGTATCTTTCCCCGAGCCCCTTACCACCATTGCCTCAGTTTGAACCGATTTCAATTCCGACCCTTTCCTCTTTAGCTCCTCATTCAAAAGGCTGCTTCGTACCATTTCCAAAGAGATGGCTCCACCAGCATTGGAGTTACTCAATGAGACAACCAAAGTCTCCCAACTTTCTGAAAGCGAACTCATCAGCAAAAGAGCATGCAACTCATCATCAAAATTGACCTTCATATTTGCCAATTGATTGATGACATCCTAAAACTCGTTCAAATGCTCTACAACAGACTTCTCCTCATCCAATCTAAGTTGCACCAACTTTCGAACCAGAAAAACCTTACTTGTAGCACTCCTCGACTCATACAAAGATACTAATTTGTCCCACAACGCCTTCGCGGATTCACAACTAGCCACATGGTGGAATACAGAATCATCCAAATATTGGTGAATCAACGCAATCGCCTTTTTGTCCATTTTCTTCCACTTTCCCTCATCCATATTCGAGGGCTTCACCCCATCTCCATCAATGGGATCATGTAAATGATTGAGATATAGAATGTCCTCCATCTTCGGCTTCCATATACCCCAATTCTTCCCATTTAAAATAGCCATCTTTGAAAACTCATCATCTCCGACATCTCCAATTTTCAATCCAACAAACACTCCAAGCTATGCGATGATGTGGCTCTGATACCAAACTGTTATGATTTTTATGCGCAGCGGAAGCTTGAAAAAATGCCAAGAAAAATTGAATCTTTATCACCCAATCACTTGAAGATGAATTTGATTGAGAAAAAACACAAATAATATCGGAAATATGAGCACACGATATTCCACCCAACCACCATCTTTATTGATTCACTAATAAAAATTGTTTACAAACGATCTCAACTATCGTTACGAACAATTACAACTTGAACCAGTAAACTTATTGAGAAATAGGTAGAGAATATCTAGTGGCTAAAAAATTTGAGGAGAAAGACAATGAAGAATAATGGAAAATTTTCCACATCTAATGAAGAAATTAGCTAGCCCTTTTTATAATGAGAATTGCTTCATGCCCAAGAAAAACTTGGCTTCATGCCCAAGAAAACTAGGCTCCCAAAATATCTTCATATATGTTATAAAACTATTTGGTTAAGCACCAAATATCCTTGCAATAAATGTCCACAAATATAGCAACCAATATCTCTCCATAAAATCTAGCACCAAATCTCTTCATCAAATCTAACAACAAATCTCTCCACAAAATATGTAAGATTATTTGTTGCCCAAAATTGTGATTTGCGTATCACCAATTTCATCATACATGCCCCATATACACACACACATTGATCTGTGCAGTCGAAAAAAAACTGAGTTCGAACTATTATTCTTACATCCCTCTATTTAAATTTACATGATGCATGCATTGTCGCCTCTAGTCCTTGTATATGTAAATAGGTCCTGCTCTTGTATTATAGCCCGATATGGTGACACCACTTAAAGGTCCTATAGACTATACCAACCTGTTATGAGATCTTAGCAATGTCTTTGTTTTTCATGCATGCACGGGGCCCACAACCCAGTTCCGTTCTACGTGTTCGAGTCACACTACATCTAGATATGGACGTTGGTACTCTCCCTCTAATTTGCATAAGATCAATACTGTTAGTTACCTTATTGGTGAATACACATGAACCGCCGGTTTCTGGAGCATAGTTGGTCACTTTTGTTTCATTTGTTTACATATATGCCCATTGTTATGATTGATTTCCACACTTGAACATGTAAAACACCCAATCATGTGTAGGCGTGTTAGTAGAGTGCTGTTTCACGCATATAATATTTGAACGTTGAATTTAGGTAGTAGCAGCAACTATACATGTACATACACGTACGTACGTATATACATACATACATAAATATATATATATATAGGCGAGCGTTCAATGGCACCCCAAATAGTGCAGCATGCCAAAAGCCCCCTGATTTCCACCACAAGTTCCCCCCTCTCTCCCCTTCCACTCATTCTCTCTCCCTCCACTACATTATTCTAATATAAACGAATGGCTAGAAATGGGGTGCAAATGGGAGGCTAGAAAATAGGGGTGCCATTGAACCTACCTCATATATATATATATATATATATATATATATATATATATATATATATATAGGCAAGCGTTCCGTGGCACCCCAAAAATGGAGCACCCCAAAAGCCCCTTGATTTCCACCTCTCATTTATATTAAAAAAAGTGAGTGGGAAGTGAGAGAGTTAGTGGAAGGAGAGAGTAGGGGAGTTAGTGGGAAATGAGTGGTGGAAAAGTGGTAGGCCTAAGGGGTGCTCACTATTTGGGGTGCCATTGAACCTGCCTCACACACACACACACACATATATATATATATAGGCAGGTTCGAGGGCACCCGTAACAGTGCAGCACCCCAAATGCCCTTCATTCTTCACCAAGCATTTCTCCTTCTCTCTCCTTCCACTAATTCTCTCACTTTCCACTCACTTTCTTTAATATAAATCGGTGGTGGATATCAAGGAGCATTTGGGGTGCTCCATTTTTAGGGTGCTGCTGATCCCTTGCCATATATATACATATATATATATATATATATATATATATATATATGGCAAGCGTTCAACAGAACCCCAAAAATGGAGCATCCCAATAGCACCCATGTTTTCCACCTCTCGATTGTAATAAAGAAAGTGAGTGGGAAGTGTGAGAGTTAGTGGAAGGAGAGAGAAGGGGAGTTAGTGGGAAATGAGTGGTGGAAAAGTGGAAGGCTAAAGGGGTGCTCACTATTTAGGGTGCCATTGAACCTGTCTATATATATATGTATATATATTACCGCATGTTCATCACCATCTGGTTGCGAACTCTGACATGTAGACATTTAAGTGTCTTATGGTTTGTACATATCCTTGCATTTCACTGTTTGCACATTTTTGTCTGTTTGCATACTAACTCACGCATGCTGGAAACATCATGCTGGAAACATCCTTGAGTGATGGATCCTTTATGTTTTTCCCTCCTGTTCTTTTGGACATAAGATTAAGATTAACGCAGTAACTTGAAGTTATGTACATACCAGTGCAAAGTTAACATGACCCTATCTGTTGGAATTTCTATATACTTTATGATTGACAAATCATGAATTTCCATATTTGAATAGATGACCCATATTGATTTAATTGAGAAGAAAGCAGAGAAAGTAAAATGAAATAGCGGAAGCCATACCTGAATCCACAGATGTTTACAGAAAGAGGATTAACCTAATTACGACATGGTTTTGATTATCAAACCTGACACAAGCTTTAGATCTGAACTGATAGTTGCCGCTTTCATCAACTGAATCCATGAGCGTTTGTTAAAGACGATCAACTTGGTTTTGGATCTTCCAAATTGACACAAGTCCAGAAGTGAATGTATTTCTTCTGAGGGGATAAAGAGAACACGCTGAAAACTTGTGTAATTCGGGGACCATAACACCTAATTTATAATAGTGTAATATTTTCAGTTCGGCCCTTCATCAAACTGAAAATTATTCCGGTCTCTACGCATTCCTTCCATAACAGTTGAATATATTTATGCCATACCCTATTAGACCACTTTAATTGGCATTCACACCAAAAATAGTGTTACACGTTATATTTAAATGTGTGGCCCACATAATTGAAATATTTCAACAATCTCCCCCTGGGCCACATATTTAATAACCTTAAATGTGTTTAACTTTATGAGCTCCAAATTCTGCTATTTATGCCGTAAGGTGTTTTCTAAAACAATCTCGTCCATTAACCATGCTGACAAAGGATCAAAGCGGCTTTCGTTATCTTTAATGTTACTAAACCCATTAATGGTCACATATACCAACACACTCAAATGACATAGATCAATCATGGATGCGTAGAATGGAAATTTACATGAGATGTGATCATTACATGTCTATTACCAACTGGTCCAACTTTAGTGAGATCAAAATGTTCAATATTTGAACAACCTAGAATGCAAACAATACTTTATTACTTTATTTCTGATCAGAAAAAGAACTTGATGTATATACACACACACACACACACATATATATATATATATACACACACACATATATATATGTAACCGAAGCATAGAGCAATGAGTCATACGACAATATCAAATACAAACTCCCCCTGAACCAAAATATCCTTACATTAAAAATTACACCGATTGAGCTACATGCTCATGAAAGACCATAAGTGATAATCTTTTGGTAAGCGGATCCGCCATAATGGAGTTTGTCAAAGTATGCTCTATGAATTATAATATACCCTTATTGGAAAATAATATATACATTACTGTCACAATGTTACTTTAATGGTCTTTCAATTCTTTATTAATAACCCACAGTCTTGTGACATAATTTTACAATTATTTTCCATAGTTGAATGTCTAGTAATTAAACATGAACAATATTTTCAAAGTGGTGGAAGCTATAAGTGTTTGCATGACACTTTCCTTATATAGTTCCACTCTATATTATCATTACCTTAAGTGGATCATTTGCAGCAATGACATCCAAAAATTACTCGAATCGTAATTCTTTATGATCTCAAACCGATTCGATCTTCTATCTATGAGCATATAACCTTTTTTTTATTCTTTAAAGATACTTCATAACCATTTTGGTTACTAATAGGTGATCCACTTTCAATATCAATAAGATATCTGCCAAGTAATATACATGACACCCATATGTGTATATACTTTAGTATGCATTAAAATCCGTACTGCAAATGCATGAGGAATCACATGCATTTCTTTAGTTTCAAGAATTGTAGCACTTATCTGTTTTGGTAGAAAAAAAATCAACTGAATCGCAGTTTACATACCAAACCTTTTAAGCACTTATCTTCCTAATTCTTTTGTACAAATATCACCTCATGAGCAATAATGGTGTATTTGAATTCCAAATACAAAAGACTAATCCATAAGTTAATTTCTTAAGTAGTTTCATCAATGTCTCCATTGTGAAACATGACTTTAATTTCCATTAGATAGTGCTCAAAAGTACATGATACAATAAGCTTCAAAGTGATTCTAAAGAATCATCTACTAAGTTCAAAAGAAACATTCTTTAAAGAAAACAAAAAATTCCTTTTAAGAATAGTGTTTTCATTAAAGTCCCTTATAGGATTCCATATTACCCACTTGATCCCTTTTGGCTTTGAGTAGTTATTCAAAACCAATGATCTTGTTACTTAAGTCAGAGGAAATTTCAAACTTTATTATCCGTATAGATTTATACTATATGTTCTTTTCTTAAATCCACATTTTTGTAAATTAGTACCTTACATCGATTGATGTTGGTTCAAAGAATTATCTTTACCAATCCATTATTTATCTTTATGGAGAAATACTACATGGTCATCTGAAATAGCATTTCTTCCCTTTTAGGTGGATTTCCTTAGTGATCTTGCATTGAGGTTGTTGAATCTGTTTTCTTGAAACAGTAAACCTTAACTTGGAGAACAATTTCTTTACCATTGTCTTATTATGCTTCCTAATTTACTTCTTGTTAATGAAATGAAACAAACCATACAAATTATCCAAAGAAGTAACTATAGTTGAATTAGAGGTGATTCTCTTTAAAGACAATGATTATACTTTATTTCTCCCCCAAATTCAACATCCTCGAGAAGTTGTTGCGTTTCCCACCATTAAACTTTTCTTTAGTGTGGGTTCATAAAATTATACATTTAAAGTCGCTTAGAATACCAATAAATTATTTTCCACCTTTTCGATATCTCAATCTATGACTCCTTAATAAGCTGAAATGTATAATTATATCAGTCATCAAAACAAAATTTGAGATATCATTTCAAAAGCTAGCAGACATAACTTAGATATTAGACATTAGGAGCTGTAATTACATAAATGTTTGAATTCATTTATAAATCAACCTTATTATTTCTTAATGAACAATAATAACCTATTTGTTCATATTATAAATATAAAACCGAAATTTGTCTAAATGACAAAAAAATAATAATTCAAATATATTCAAACAATTCAACTAAAATCTCAATAATTACTTGAAGAAAATATAATATACTTTACCTTACATGTCTGCATATTTCATTAGAGAAACAACTATAGATATATCTGTATGTCATTACTTTTCTTCTAGATTCTTAGCGACTTCAATATCTTCATTTATACATTTGTTTACAATGTATGTCAAATGAGTACTTCCAACATTATCAAGCTTCATATTTCTTATTTTTTACCATAGATCAAAATAAACTCAATAAGGGAACACTTTATTCTTAAATTATTATTTTACAATAATAATATTCTTTAAATAGCCGTTGTACCAAAAATTAATAATAACTTGAGTGCTATTAACTTTTGTAGCAAGATTCTTCTATATAGTACTCATTTATGTTTCTTTTACTTTGACTTTATGGAATCAAGCACCACAAATTATGCTTGTTTCCTCTTATTGTTTCCATAAAGTGCTTTCCATTATCAGTAGATAACTTATCAAAATTAGTTATCCTTATGTAGCACATCATTGAAAAACTTATAAAATACTTCACCATATAATCCTTTTACTCTTGCCGTTTGAGTTATACCACCTTTCAATATTCTTTTTAATATAAAAAGAACATTTAACTGTAATAGGGTTGAATAAGACCCTCTTAATTGCAAGAGCTAGATCTATGAATTCAAGACAACGTATCATCTTATTATTCCTTATAGATAGTCCCATACAAGATGAGAATTCACTTAAAACTGGCAGATACTTTAGCCAAATTAGTTGAAAATTGAACAAAAACTAAGCTTGAACTTATATGCTCATAGTCAAATTTCAGCCATAGTAAATTCAAATAATTGGTTATTCTCTTATCAAGATACCTAGTACACACTGATATCAAGTCTTTGGACAGTAATGTCAACTGTAAGTGGTAATCTTGTTGTAACAATCAAACACTGACAATAAATTCAAGTCAAATAACAACCTTCCTTTGGGCCGATTAATTATTCACTAAAAAAAAAACTTTATAATCGTCACGTATTTATCATCATACATGTGTAATTGATTCGGCCAAACATTCGTCTTCCTTTGGGATGACTAATATTCGCATGAAAAACTACACACAAATATCAAACATTTTCATGAACAACCAAAATAACAGAGGTCACTTTGGTGACATGTTTATTCCAATCAGATCATTACGAATGTGAGATATTTACAGTTATAAAGAGACACCAAAATTATATTTGAACTTATTTCTTACTGTTTGTACAGTGCGCCTTAAGTGCCATAAAACACTCAGAAAATGTTTTACGTCCATGTAAGAGTTAAAATTTCAGAGCAAAACTCTTACTGTGTCATTAAATGCATTAGTCATAGCTATTTTCATTTTTTTAGGCATGTGGCTATATTAATGACATTCCCTTAATAAATATGACAAAATTTATCATAAATAAATTACATAATAGATGTCATAAATTAATGCCACATAAAAAATTACATATAAATGACAAAGTAAATGTCGTGCTAAATAACATCCATGAACATAATAGCTATGATGTATATCTGACCATAGTATAGCTACATGAAATGCTACTATGTCATTTTTCTCTTTTGCTTTATTATTGGAATACTTAATAAGCCACAAATGATGCAGTTTAGATAAACATGCAACCTATTGCTCCTTTTATTTTATGCTGACCAAAACATGAAAGTGCAACATATTTTCCACAAGCGCCATACATATAAAAACTATGCATTTAATAAACATAAATGCATAAAAAAATGTCATTTCTTATTCCTAATAGAAACAAGCTAAATTACCTAATTTCCATAACTGAAGCATTTAACGCATTTATGATATTACCATAACAACCACAATTAATGCACTTATAACAAAAAATGAATAAATGCAATGGACCGTTATGTGACCAAAAAATGTAAACCAATTTATAGCAAATTGGTTTAATTGCAAATATATATAAAATAATGAAACAAAATCATTTCATCTCAGATTTAGGCATGCATAAATATCTCAAAAGGAGCATATTTGATTCAAAATTTCTAAAATATGTCAAATACCATATATATATAATTGTATGTCCAAATTAATTAAATCAAGTAGCCAGATTCATATTTCATTGCATAAATGGTTCTAGATTATTCAAACCATTCTACACCATCAATAAACATTAAAGGAAAACAACTGTACATACATATCCAAAAAAATATCATTCATATTAAAATCCATAAGTAATTCAGAATGATATGCATTAACTTGTGATGTTATAACTAACAAAAGGTTGTTTACCAAATTTAGAGAGATTCAGATCATTTTCTAAAATAAAATTAATGACTTTAAAATTTTAATCATGTAAATTTATCTTTTGAAACCAAGAGAGTTTCACAAGTTAGCCATTAATTTTCAATACAAGAAATGGTACTAAATCAAAACCAAATCTTCACAAAAAATAATAATTTTCCCAATGAAATCAATAATGGGTGGCTCTGATACCACTTGTTGGAATTTCTATATACTTTATGATTGACAAATCATGAAATCCCATATTTGAATAGATGACCCATATTGATTTAATTGAGAAGAAATCAGAGAAAGTAAAATGAAATAGCGGAAGCCATACCTGAATCCACAGATGTTTACAGAAAGAGGATTAACCTAATTAAGACATGGTTTTGATTATCAAACCTGACACAAGCTTTAGATCTGAACTGATAGTTGCTGCTTTCATCAACTGAATCCATGAGCATTTGTTAAAGACAATCAACTTGGTTTTGGATCTTCCAAATTTACACAAGTCCAGAAGTGAATGTATTTCTTCTAAGAGGATAAAGATAATACGCTGAAAACTTGTGGAATTCGGGGACCACAACCCCTAATTTATAATAGTGTAATATTTTCAGTTCGGCCCTTCATCAAACTGAAAATTATTCCGGTCTCTACGCATTCCTTCCATAACAGTTGAATATATTTATGCCAATAAATTTGTTACCCTATTAGACCACTTTAATTGGCATTCACACCAAAAATAGCGTTAATTATTATATTTAAATGTGTGGCCCATGTAATTGAAATATTCCAACACTATCCTCTGGTATTTAGACAGTTTAAACCATATTTATTTATGCACAGATCGGCACGTCGATTCATATATATACCTTTTTATATACCAACTATGCGTGGTGGTAAAGACACATGTTGTTTACACCACGTGAGGAACCATATATAGACATTAAAACACTAATTGGTAATGAGCGATGCCACCCAATTTTGGTTCCCCTTTTATTCTTCTCGTGCATGGGTCTTAGGTCTTGTTGCAATGCATGTTGATTTGCGTGTCTACTAGGTGCTCCGTGGTATAAAAACAGGGGTCTGCATAATTTCACATGCCTTATGATATATTTTGAGTTGTCTCATATGGGTCCAGTCTTTGATTTTGGCAAGAAGACCCGCATATTCTACTAAGCATTTCATATGCCCTATTGTGTGGTACATGTTATGTGTTTCACGTGTGTTAAAGAGTGTGTATACATAAATATTAAATGATAACTGTAGCATCTTTGATGAATATGTTCACTTAAATATAACCCGTATACCATTCTTTTCTTCCTTACGCATGAACTGCATCTTGAATAGGCCATGTCACTTATCACTCTTTGGCTGAAACATTATCCGCATGTAACATTTCTTTGCGATATTCACGTTTTCGGCAGTTCAAAAATTTTGATACTCGAAATTTTTAATAATTTGTTAGGATTAAAAAGTTATATTTATGTGATTATTGAAGATTGCTAACTTGCAATAAGTTTAATTCTGACTCGGGTGTTTTGTGTATTTTGCATGGAACGCTCGGGTCAGGTCCTAAGTCTTCCAGACTTAGAGTCCAGCTCGCAAAAGAGGAGAGGAACGTGAAGACGACATGCAAAGATGCATGCCGCGCTACGCTCGACAAAGGTATAAATATGTCCATTTGAAATTTATGTATAAATTTACATTATTCTTCCGCTGTGTAAATCAATTGTAAAACTCTAATATTTTTATGAAATTTTTGTTCTGCTGCAAATATTTGTACTATGTGATTTTGCATTTATTCTATTAAAACCATGTAACCAAAACAATCTGTCGTTTTGGACGTTGCGAGTTGGTTTAAATATTGACTCGAGACGGTCAAAATGGCAGGTCATTACAAAATTAGACTGATTAACTGATATGAGAGAAGGGAGAACAAATTTAAGGCGATTAGCAATGATTTTGATAATGCACTTATAGATAGTGTTACAAAAAGAAATAGGCCTAAAAGCGCTCATGACATTTGCATTTTTAACTTTCGGTATTAGCGCAATGTAAGTGTTATTAAATGATTCAAACATTTTCCATTTTTGAAAAATTGTTTAATCGCTTTATAAACGTCATTTTCAGGTCCATCACACGAACTTTGATTAAGAAAAAACATAGCTTCCTTAATATGCTTATTGTAATGATATAGCTCAAGTAAGCAATGTGTTTATAACTTAATTCAGGCATGATCATAGGGTCAATGTCCTTAATGTGAGGAATAAAATTTTCAGTGTTGCCAAACAGTTTAGTGTAATAGTTAATAAATGCATTCTGAATGTATTGTTCAGAAGTATGTACTTGACCATCCTCATTAACAATAGAATGGATATTCTCTCTCGTTTCTTTAACTTTAAGACCAGTGTAAAAATAAGCAGAATTTCGATCTCCATCTTCAAAACATTTCATTCTCGATTTCTGCTTTCTCATCAAAGATTCAATGTTTAGAGCGTCAATCTGTTTACAAGACAGATCACATTCAAGGATGGCAAGCGATGGGTTGAGCGGTTGTTGTGGCATTTTCCTTTGAACTTGAAATAGCTGATTTTGAAGCTCATTCGATTTCAGGCTGCTGTTACCAAATCTCAAGGAGGACCAAGCCTTCAAGACGTCTTTAAGAGCTTTTAACTTTTTATGAAGTATATATATATGATTGCCGTAGCATGAAAAGTCCTAAGTTTTCCTCACAATTTCAAGAAAGTCGGCCTCTTTTGTCCAAATATCAAAGAACTTGAAACTGGGAGATCTGATGGTCACATTCTCATCAAGATGAATTTCCTGCGGAGAGTGGTCAAACAATATCGGCACAACTAGTTCATTAGAGTGGCTCGGCAAGGTGCTCAGATATACGACATTGCAAAAGGAGTGGTCAATCTTGGAGAAAGTACATATGTTGTTTCTTTTACTGTTATTCCAAGAGAATTCCGGACTTGATGTGTTAATTTCAACAAGCTTGGAATTCATAATCACCAAGTTGATGGACCTAATTTCGGAGACAGATACAATAGATCCCCCTATTCTATTAGAGAGAGTAAGTGGTGAGTTGAAGTCACCGCATACCTGCCAGGGGTGAATGATCGGTTTCAAGGTAGGTAACTCAGTAATGAAAGATTCTCTAGATATAGCTACGTTAAATGCATAGACAAACGTGAAGAAGTAAACCATTGAGGAGGGCACGTGAAGATTTTGGCAGTGAATATATTAGATCGTAGATTTAATCTTTGTGAAACGATGAATGGTAGGATAAAAAATAATCAAGATTCAACCATAGCTCGAATCATGAAGGTTATGAAGCATTTCCCATCCAAGATTGATGTATCTCGCTGCTAGCAGAAAGCTCCACATTAAGTTTAGTTTCAAGAATAGCTATAGCAGAGAGATTGTATTTCCTAATCATAAGCTTGCATCTACCAAGTTTGATATCCACATGAGCCTCTATAATGTTCCAAACACAAATATATTGCAACATTATTATACTCAATTTGTTTATATGCACTTCTTGTCATATACCTAGTTAAGATCTGATTATCGTTACCAGTATGTTCAATAGTAGTTGATGGAGATTCGAACTTAGCATGTTTACTGATTTTGACTTGTTTGGTACTTTGCGTCTCCTTAGTGTTCACTTCGAATAGGTGAGACTGTTCAGGTGACATGTACCCCGGAGGCGGGACTATATGGTTGTATATGTTGGGTTTAGGATTACATACTTCACTATTTTTCTCAGTTACACCAGCTATGCCTTTGTTCATTGTTGAAGATGGTTTGTACTGTTCCTCACTCATATTAGTATCACTGTTTTCCAATGTGCATACATTTATGACACCTAGCATATGTAAGCAGTTAACTAAGTGTTGCTCAAACTCATTGGTAGTGAAAACACTAATATCCTCATCATTATGCAATTCCTCATGCATGATGTCAGTTACATTGATTTCAGAGCTCACACCCTGAAGAAGGGAAACATTACTGACCAAGTCTTTCTTTTGCCCTTCTCTATCGCCTCCTACTACTATATTATTTTGGCTTGCCTTCTCTATGCTTTTGGTAGTACCCTCATTTTCTTGTATTTCATTTGCACTGTCCACCTCCGCCGCAAGTAAGTTAAAGCTGTTCTTAGTTAAGAAGAGGATCTGTTATGATAACAGTACTCCCCTTCAAGGAGATGGTTTCCTTGTCCTGTTTTTCTTTCTTTTCTTGAACAACTTTCTCATTGATTTATTCCTCTTTAATAATATAATTTGCTAGGCAGAATTCTATCCTTTTCAAACTTGAAGCAATATTTGAATTCGGCTTAACTCTGTAAGCAGCCTTCTGAGTTTTGAATGATAGTCTTTTTGGTTCTCTCAATCTTGTTCCGTGCAGACTCCTTGTACACATTCACATTCTTTCTTTGCGTGCTGTCCCTTTTGTTCATGGTGAAATTGTCATTTTGAATTGCTTTGCCTTCATCCTTACTTTGTAGAACTTTGCTTGCTTGTGTTTGCCCGTGCACTTGCTTAACACTGCTGAGTTCTTTTTGCGATCCTTTTTCACTTTGAGGTGTTCACATTCATCGTCATTGTGTCCAAAGACACTACATTTCGTGCAGAGTAAGTTTTCCAAAGATAGCAAACTATAATATTCTAAGTCCCTCCATCCTGATGCTTAATTAGAAAATCGTCGAGTAGAGCTTTGTCCGGCTTGAGTTGTATCAAACACTTGGCATACACCAATCTTTCAAGTTTTTCCGTCATTTCATCAAGACAGACTAGTTGCCCAAACCTACTTGCAAGCCAATTTATACCAGTCAGAGTCCAAGCAACAAGTGTTATATTATAAAATTGTACCCAAACTGAAACCGCTTTCACCATCCCACAGACATTGTTCACATTCAAATCATAAGTTTTATTAATAAACGGTTAATTTTTCATGATGATCGATTCACTCATTTGAGCATTTTGCATGTCCTCCTCACATGGGAACTGAAACAGAAAGATAGTCCCATCAGACTTAACTGCGAGCTCTCCTTTCGGGCTCCATACATATTTGCATTTCTCAATAATCGCGTGTAGGAAAGCGGAGTATCACGGAAGAAGCCGACAAGGGTCTCACTCAATTTAGCAGCAGTACTAGCGTCGATGACATCAGCAATTAGATTCATTACTCCATCAGTATACGTTGGCTCCATTATGAGTGGCCTGAACTTTCCAATGTTTCGAGGCAACCGCTGAAAGAAAGTGGAGTAAGTCCGTTGTCGATTCAGATAGAGTTACCCTGGTTCAAAGTTGAGGGATTAGTCATGGTTGGTTGCTCGGGAGTGGTTGCGAATTATGCTATGGATCTGGAACGGTGAATGGAGGAAAGGAAGGAGGCAGATCAGGTTGTTTAGAAAGAGGATCAACGGTCTCCATTAAAACGACCATTTTTATAGGTTTCTTTTCAATGGCAATAGTAAAATATTATATTTTAATAAAATATTGTTTGAGTATTTAAATTCTTGTGCAATAGTATTTTATTTAAATATAAATATTATATTATATTTGTGTTGCATGGAATAATACAATTACAAACACATTTATTAAAATATATATATATATATATATATATATATATATATATATATATGGGAGCGGCTATTGAGACACAAAATTGAACACAAATCAAGAGACACAGAGTACTAGCCGTTGGATCATTTTGTCTTTATGTGGAGAGGTGCAAATCATGGGGAGATCCAATGGTGGAGATGCATTGTGTCACCAATTGTGTCTATGTTTTGTGTCCCTTTTGGACTTTCCCTATATATATATATATACATATATATATATATATATATATATATATATATATGTTTGTTATCATCAAAGAAAAATCATAGAATTGTTATATTCAACAATCTCCCCATTTTGATGATGACAAACATAAAATAAGATTTTGAAAATAATAAATGTGTTTGATAGTGAATTGTGAAACTCCCCTATATGTATGCCACCCCTACAACAAAACTCCCCCTAGATATGTGCATGACTTGAAAGAAAATAATAATTGAAACTTCAATATTAAAATTTTCCAAGAATATCCACAACTTCAATATTAAAACATTCAAAAAAATATCCACTCATCAATCAAAACCTTAACTCATTCTCCCCCTTTTGTTATCATCAAAAGGATACAATTATTAAATCAGTGATGAAAAAATTGACTAGAAATATAACATCAGCATAAGAGGAAGAACGTTCATCATAAATCTCAACTAATCAAACAAAAATTATAATATTCTAAGAACTAGTGGCAGATTTTACATTATAGAATGATGGAATTACGATGAAATTTATAAAAATTGAGAGAGTTTACAAAATATGATTCCAGTTATTTTCCAGTAAAATTTGAAAAATTGAGCACAAAAACAGTGATGGATTTGGACTAATTATAAATTCAATTTAAGTGACGCAATCAAATAATCTCAAATCCCAATACCTATTAATCAACAAATCATAATATATCATAAAATATTAACACATTTCACAAAATAGAAAATGGATTGATAGGCTAGTTTTTGACACCAAGGAGAATTTCATATAAAAATTTATTTATTTCCATTATTTTTTTTAAGTGCACACCAACCACGCATAACCCGATCTTGGATTTTTAAGTGAGGTTAGTTGCAACTTAAATTATTAGTAATCTCATAACCATGCATGACTAGAGCTTGGATTTTTAAATGAGGTTAGAGAAAAACTTATGTATATTATATTTTTATCATTTTTCTTTTTTTAAAAAATCTCCTCAGTATATAAAACCAATATGGATGATAAAAATATGGTAGGTACAGAAATGTTTTGTGAAATAGATTTGTAAATTAATCACATTATGAAATATGCTCAATTGTACTGGGATCTTTGAAAATTTTCAATCGTCTCTATTTCTAAAAAATAATATAGTCACATTTCCATCGCAAATTTGAAGTTTTATACTTAAGATGATTTAAAAAAATATTGAACTCTCCACATTAATATAAAATCACGATGGATGATTGAAAAAGGAGATGTTCGTGAAATAAACGTCAATTCAAAGATATTATAAAAACCGTTTAATCATCATGAAATTTAAACAAAATTTCTCTTGTTGTGAAATATACTATAGTCACAGTTCATCACAAGTTCAAAAATCTAATAATAAATTGGATGAATTTTAAATACAGATCAATTTGGTTATTGATTTCAATTTCTGAATAAATAATCAATAAATAGTTTTAAAATTGAAAAATCATCTACAAGAGGGATTCAAAGAGATTTATACAAGACAAGAAGGATTTAAAAAGATCTATATGAAATGAGGAAAAAATAAATCAAATGAATGTGGCAACTCTCTTAGAACCGATACCACTTGTTATCACAAATAACAGGGGGTTTAAAACCACCCTGGTGGCTAAATAAGGTATCTCAAACAACAAAATCCAATTACCAAGCCCAATCGAGCAAATTAAGCATACAAATTCCATTTATCATACCAACAATCAATATTTACCAAATAACAAGCAGTCATTATAAAACATTGCAAATCAATTCCTTTTACCAAAACAATTTTTACCAAAACAAGCAGTCATTAAAACATTTTCAAAACGATTCCTTTTATCAGAGCAGAACAACAAACAATATCAAAGCAGTCTTGCCAAGAGAATTATTCGCAAATATTATTGAAAGTCACAGAAGATGATTCATGATCCAAGATTGAAAATACATTTTATTTGAAATCATTTGAAGGAATATGAAGATATCAAGATTCAATGAATAGATCACACCAGATTATAAATTTCAAATCAAAGATGTTTGTGAGATTCAAGAAATCAACAATTTCAAATGATTTTAAACAATCAAATATTCAAGCCAAACGACCATGAAGTAATAGTGAGTTTCAAGATGCAACACAATGATTCAAGCCAAATGTTTTTCAATATAGAAATAATCAAGCCAACCGAAAACCAATGAAATTATCACAACTGAAAAATAGTAGTGTGCTACAATGAGTATGAATTTTCTAGTCTTTCCAAAATGAATTAGAAGAAACTCAAAAGAACAAGGGAGTGTGATATTTCGTTAGTTTTTCAGATCTTCAAAAACATAGAATTCAAATTAATAGTGTTCAAGATGCGATAAGAATGCTTCAACACTGGTAGGAATTCAGAAATCAATAAACAAAAATAAACTTCAAAATAATTGCAAAATTTTACAATTTTGAACTCAATATCTGGAAATTATTAGCACATGAGAGTTTTATACAAATGAAGCAAATTTCCATAAAATCATAAATTCTGCAATTTGAAGTTTAGAAAGCTCAAGATGAAAAAAATATATGGTAGTGTCAAACCAAATCAGAATAATCAAAAGAAAATAAATAAAAGGGGTAGAAGGAAGAATAAAATAAAGAATAATAAAAACAGAGAATATTAACACGGATGAGTTTAGATATCATACCAGCTTTACAGTAAACGTTGTGGATCTCCACTCAGCAAACTTAGTTAAGGAACTCTGAATAATTCAATGATATAAAGCAGTTTGAATTTAGTTCTCTTTTTGCAAAGCAGTTCCTCAGCCTCCTCCGGTACCTAACAGTTTAGAGGATCGAGTGGTCTAACAAAGTTTGTAAAACCACTCTGAAATGTGTTCATGACTTTTGGTACCCAAACCTATTTGTATAACAATCCATCAGAATTTACTTTTGTTCCCTTAGGAACCCAAATCTATTTGAATATAATCAAAATCGTTTTATTTCCATTTGGGATCCAAGATTGTTTAAATGGTTTGTTACCAAACAAATTCTTATATTGTTTATGATTAAAAAATCCTTTGAAATTATCAGAGTTTAAATTTTCAAAATGATCTTTTCCAAAACGGTTTGAAGGATTTATAAAAACATTGGAATTCAACTTTTCAACCCATTGATTTTCCCAAGCCAAAATCATTCCAATTTCTAGAAGAGAATTGATTTTTCTATAGCATATTCAAAGATTTTTCTCCAGTTGATAAACGTTTTAAACTCATTTCGAGATCGTTGATTTTGGATTTAAGATCACCATTTTCTTTTATCAGATTTGAACAATGATTAATGTTAATCTTTCACCTTTCAGTATCATTTTGTTTCAAAATCAAATATTCATTTTCAAGCAGTTTGATTTTGGTCTTGGACTCCAAGATTTCAGATTCAAATTGAATTTTCTTTTCGAACTCAAGTTTCTTGAATTTTTCAATCTCTTTTCCAAGCTCATTAAAGATTGACTTAGTTTTATGCAAATTTTCTTTTTCAGCAATTTCATGTTTGGAATTTTTTATAGTCTTAAAAATTTTAAATTCCTTTTGCAAAGAATTGTTTGTACTTTATAGCTCAATCTCGTTATCTTTTAAAATCAGAATTTCCTCTTCGAACTTTTGAATGTTTTTTTGAGATGAACGAGATCAAATTTCAATTTCAAACAATTTTCGCAATCAGAAAATTTTGATTTCATGACATTTGAAAGTTTTGATTCCAAATAGTTACTTCAGTTGGTTAACTCATGATTTTTAGATTTTAGAGATTTTTTTTCCCGTTGGAGTTAATCAACAGATTTAGCTAAATCAGCACGCATATAAACTAAATCTTCGTACGGGAAATTTCCTTTCTCATCATCTGTTGAGTCTCCATCATTTGATCAACTTGAATTTTCATATGTTTCTCCTATTAAGCATAGATCTGAATCTGAGTTGACCTTCTGAGGTTTTGAGTTGCTGTTGTCAATTCTTCCATCCTTCACATTCCATATTTCCTATGCAGACAAACAATGGGAGATATGTTATATTGGATATCATTAATATAAGAATATAAAATATTAGTAGTGCAAGAATTAAACTCAATATCATTCCTATCTACCCAATCATACTCATTAATAGCAGTATCCCAATATTTAATATTAATAGATTTTAAGTAGAACTCTATTTCTGATTTCCAATTTAAAAAATCTATATCATTACAAATAGTTGGAATATGACTGGATAGGCTCTCAGAGTACTGACAAATAGGGGAAAACATGACTCTAGAGTTAATAAAATACCTGCTCTGGTACCACATGTTGGATCTAGATTAACCCTAGAGGAGGGGTGAATAGGGTTTATTGGATTAATTTGAGATACTAAAAAAATTTACAGCACAGATTATAACACAGGAAATAAATGTAGAAAGTAAATAACACTTATTTTACCTAGTTTCGGCAAACCCTGCCTACTACTGCATTTCCAAGATTTTTACTAGGTATTAAAACAGATCCCGCTAACAAAACCCCGTAAACTCGCAAACCCTGCTCATATTCTAATCCTAGGCTCAAAACCATAAACTGATCTTTATCCCCGAGATCAGATCTTCCACGAATTACAAACCCATAATCCGTAAACCTTAACTATAAAACCTATAACTAGTAAACCCTTGTATTACAAACAAACTAGTAAACTCCTAGTTTTATAGACAAACTAGAAAACCCTAGTTTTATAGACAAATTAGAAAACTGATGGACGATTTACAAAAGAAAAGAAAAGCAATACAATATAAAACGAAGATAGAAAACTCCCTCTATTATAAAAAACATAGCTGGCCCTTTTATTTTCTTTGAAAATGCTTTGCTCCTAAAAATGTCGGCTGAACTAAAATGAAATTAAGGTTTTTCTTGTTCTCCGTAAATCGCGATTTCTGGAACTTATGGAACTTCGATCTCTGATGATCGATAGCTGTTGCTCCTCGTCCTTCGTTCTCTGATTTGGGATTTTCGGTCGAAAACTGTGACTTCCTTCTGATTTGTTTTTTCGAATTACTTGTGAAATGATGATTTTGGTTTTCGATAAAAAATGCCTATGATGTAGACGGTATTTAAATAGGATTATACAATCCTAAATTCTCTGATTTCATTAATTTGGCTTGTTTGATTTGTGCGTGAATTTCTCTTGTGTTGCCTTGATTGAGTTCGAATGAAATACTTGTCCTAAATTGATGTCGTGACTGATTGGTTGATTTCAAGAATGATTTTATTGGCCCTGCTTAATTCTGGAAATAAAAATTTGTTGCCTATTAAACTGTTTCAAATCTTCACATGTGTATTTCTGCATGCAAACTTGAATATCTTGCCTGCATAACTTGCCAAAATGATATTGAGATTTCTTGCCAAAAATTTCACTGTTGGATTTGGGGATATATTTATTTTCTTATCAAAACAAAATACACTATGATTTTGGAAATGGTTTCTGTACAAAAAAGTATATTTTTGTAAAACTGAGAACATATTTGCTAATTGTTCTTGCTTAACACAGTCTTCAATTTTCTTTGAAATATGAAAATGAACTTTTGGAATTCTTTCTAGTACAGAATCCATGCCATATATCCTAAAATGTGAAACTTTCTTTCCAGAACCAAAGCTTGTGAATTTGTGGAATAAATGAGATGTTTTCTGGCTCAAGTCTTGACATTTTTGGAAACATATAATTTGAAAAGGCTTGCCCTAAAAAATGATCACTGTGTATTAATTGAAAACAACAAAAAAGAAAATTTGTTTTCATGCCAAAAAATGTTTGCACATTATTTCGTGTTGCCGTGTACATGCTGCCTTGACTATATATGTGCATGTACCTGATTTTAAGTTGCGATCTTTTATCTTGACCACTGATGCAATTTCCTTGTTACATGAATGGTTTCACTGATATGTTGATATTTGCACAAGCATGTCCATTTACCATGCAGCCCTATTAAGTTGCATATATATAAATATATATACAGTGGTGAGCTTGTGCTCTTGAGTCTTGACTGTCTCCATTCTTGCATGCACATGCATATGTATTGTTGCATGAAACTGAAATTCTATCACCTACTTGACCATGTATTCCCTTGTTGCAGTGAAAATGTTGAGTTATATGCACACACACACACACACACACACACACACACACACACACACATATATATATATATATATACACACACACATATATATATATATACATATGTATAACCATATTTATGTGACTGTGTGATCTGTGTGTCACTTTGTACATGTTGCACTTTAATGCTTGACACTAGAACTGTCCATTTTAATTGTGCCATACAGTATTGTATTTCCTAAGTTGAAATCTGCCTTTCACCTTGGTTTGTTGAACCAGTACTTGTACCATGCTGTTTTGACCTTGTACTTGAACCATGCTCATTCATTTGAGAGCTCTGACCATGCTGTTGCGTCTTCACCTTATTATGCTGAATCAAGTTTTGCATGCCTATATAAAATTTCACTACGTATTGAACCATGCTGAGATGCACTTGAAAATTAAACTGGCTCGACCACTTGGCTTGTGTTTGCATATGAGCTCTTTCTGGCCATTTTGATTTTGTTGAACCACTGTTCCTACAATGTAAGTACATGTATGTGTGTGTGTGTATATGCACAAATGTTTGTGTATATATATTTGTTTGTGTTTGCATTTGTACTGTATTTCTTGGTTCATGCCCATTAACTGATTTGACCATGTTGCCCCTGCACAAAATATATGTGTATGTACATACACATGTATGTGCAGAAAATTATATATAAATGTGAGCAATAGAAATACTGTCTACCTTGTGGTATTTACAGTGTATCACTGTGAATACCATAAGCTATCTAGACACAGATGGATGTCCATATAAATTAGTTCAAGTCATGAAAAATGATGAGAAACACACCAAAATTTGAGGCAAATAAATTTTAAAATAAAAATTATATCTGCTGGAATATAAAAATATTTTTGTTCCAGATTACTGTGTATGTTTCTGTCACACGTAAGCAGAAGGATGGACTAACTGAAGAAGTTGACAGAAGACAAAAGACAAGACTGTAACAGTGTCAATGTATGTGTCAATGAATGTATGAGTGGCTGAGAGTGAGTTTGTACAACAAAGTGATGTAAATGAGAAATAGAGTGTTGTAGTGAGGAACTGATGTAACAAATGAAACTAAATGTGAAATTGATTGTATTTTAGTGAAATGTACAAATAGTGGAGTTATAAATTTGTACTATTAAAATGTAGAAAATTAATATTATATTTTAATAAACTACTGCTTGAATATTTAAATTCTTGTGCAGTAGTATTTTATTTAAATATAACTATTGTATTCTGTCTGTGATGTGTTGAATATTACAATTACAACCACATTTATAATAATATATATGTTTGTTATCATCAAACAAAAATCATAGAATTGTTATATACAACAGAGTTAACATGACCCCTCAAATACAAACCAAGTAATGTTGATTTTTGGTTTGACGTTGGGAATGGCTTCGATATAAAATTTAGATGGAATGTTTGAAGCATAGTGAAATGTTCGTTGATCGATGAAATGAAATGAATATGTGAGATGACTCAAAGATGTTGAGTTCGTTGATAATGATTGCTCGAGAAGTCACTTGAGCTTATGGATAGTCATCAAGGTGGATGACTAGGGATACTAAAGGCTAAGGGATTATCATTAGCCGGAGGTTCTAGTGGACTCAAAGTATGGTTATAATGGGGATGCCCAAAAGACTAGAAGTTGGCTGGTCGAGTAGCGTGGGTATCGTTGAAAGGCCTAGATACGTAGATGGCTTATGGAGTTTATCTAGATCTGGAGTTACTATTAACCCTTGTCGGATGGCAAGTTGGGCCAGACATATGATTAATGAGTTTTTAAGGCACGGTTGGCGGTGATAGTCAGAGTCATGAATGTTATTGGTTGCTTGTATCATCTTATGTGCACTGTCTGACGTTGAAGGAGATATCTCTTGGGTGCTTTGTCTGATGTTGGTTTAGGCCTTCGCGGCTTGTGCTTAGGAGATGTCGAACTCGACTAGGATGGTATTCGCTTGACAATTGGTTTCTACAGATGTATTATTTGCTTCTTTTTGGATTGTTTGGGAAGGCTGTCACTGTCATACGTGGAGGAGATGGGTTGGAGTTCTTCTCCGTTGATGTGTTGGTAGATTAGATGATTGATATACCTATTTCTCATATACTTTATTAATGATGTTAGATAGTTGTTTATCACTCATTAAAACTATTGTCTGACTCAAGGTTTTATGTATCCTTCTTATTCCCTTGGGATATTCATCTGGTTATGGATGGGCAGACTAGGTAGCACGTAGTAGATCTTGATAAGGACGATGATGTAGAGCGACGATGAGCAGGAGGCTGACATATTACTTTCTACTCTCTACTATTAGTTGTTTCCGCTGGTATGTGTGATGTATGCTACTCTGAGTGACTTTGTAGTGAAGCTGATTGTACATTTTATGTGGATGTATTCCAGTTGATGTATAGATATTTCATGATGATATGAAAGTTTAGAATTCTGCTCAATTATGCTTCACTATTAATGCCTTTTGTATATGTTTTATTATATTTTATCCTTGCGTTGTGAGTTATACGACATGTTCCGCTATGTTTTCTTCATCGATGATCGTCCTGTATCGGCCTGGCATGTAATACAACGCAATTCATCCTTGGTTTGTGCGGGAGGTACGGTGAGGTCGTCATACATGATGAGAAGTTGAGGGACTTCTACTTCAATTTGCATGGTTGTCTTCGTAAGAAGATTCAAGTTATTGTGCCTTCTATTCCTAATCTTAGGCGAGACATTCTAACTGAATGTCACCATTTTAAGTATACTATCCATTTTAGCAGCAACAAGATGTATGCTGACATGTGTCGCTTATATTATTGGGATGACATGAAGTAAGACTTGGCAAGTTTTGTTAGTAACTGCATGAATTGCCAGCTTATGAAGACCAAGCATATAACACCCCATATTCCTTAATGTTACCTATATGAGGATTTTATTAAGAACATATGGAGCATGGTAGGTATAAAGACATAAAACATTATAGAGACTAAGATTTTAAAAGACATAAAATAGATAAATTTACTGCAGAAGAAGAAGCTTTTATTTAAAAGGAAAAATCATCTTTGTTTCAATTAAACAAATAGTTACAAAGTGCCATGTCTCAAAATTTCCGTCAAAAACAACATCGAAATAAAATAATATTATCCCCCAAATAGTCATAAAGATACAACCTAACCTTGGAAAGGGAACAGGAAGTCATCCATATTATGCAGAAATCCATCACAAAAAAATCAACAAAGAAATCAGAATTATACACTTTCTCCCTGTAAGCCTGGGGGAATGAAAAGAGAAAGTAAGAAAGGAAAGGGGTCAAACATAAATCATGGAGAGCTGCCATGATTACCAGCTCGACTACTAAGTTAAGGAAAACAGTTAAATATTGGTTCTAGTGTCATAAAAGGGTAAGTGTCTACACAAATCTAAAGGTGAACAATGACTGATATGAATTTGTAATAAGGATTGGCTATTCTTATGAAAAAGACAATGATCATATCAAGCATATAGACTATTTTTGCACTTCTATAGATTCAGAAAGAAAGAAGTAATTAGGAAGAAATTTCCTAATGCTACCCATCGATCGGCTTTCCAGATGTGAATAGCCTGTGCCAGCTATGGAATTCGTGGTTATCAGTCCCTAACCCAACAACTAAAAAGACACAATCTTAATCATAGGCATTACAACGTCTTATCTTCCCTGTTCGTAATGAATCTCGCTCACCGTTCTGCCGGAACGCGCCCGTACCCCCCTCAAATTTTGAACCTCTTACAATCCAGATTAGTAAAGCATTCCCTTGCCTTTACCTAGTGCGAGACTCAGATGATAATACAATACACCGATTGATACGGGTTCCAGACAAGCAAGCAGATCGACACAAGCCACCCCTAGACTTGGTCTCCAAGTTAACTAGGATTTTTACGAGCCCCCTTATATTTTACCAGAATGACTCCTTAGCTTATTAATCAGAGAGGTTTAACTTAGCATGTTTAATTTCATTAATAAGCCCAATATAACCGCGTATTATATTCCTAAGTTGTAATTAACATTTCTAATTAAATATTATCTTTTCATACAACCTTTCCCCAAGTCAAACAAGTCCAACGCATCACTGCTCAGATATTTTACAGTTGTAAGTTACTTAATGTAGAATTAAGTGTAATTCATTCTAATTAACATGTTTTCCAAATGCAGGTTACTTAATGTCAAATTAAGTACAATTCATTCCAATAAACATGTTTCCAAATACATATCACTTAATGTTTAAATAAGTGCAATAAATTCCAATTTAAATGTTTTCAAAATACAAGTCACTTAATGTCTAATTATGTGCAATTAATTCCATTTACATTTCGTTACTTGAATATAATATTTATGCTCAAAGTCCTCTTTTTAACATGCTTTCAATACAATCTCAATATTACAATTCGTTTTTCGATTACACCTTTTAATCAAATTACAACATGTCTCTTTTATATCTATTATTGTATAAAATTTCAGTAAGTCCTGATTTGCGCTTATATCGTCTTATTATGTGGATTAACCCAATTTGCGCAAAAATAAGAATAATGAAAGGTTTAGGCATAAAAGAACAAAATTCAATGTCAGAAATAAAAGGAAATGGCCTAGACTCTCGTATGGCCTAGACTCTGATGGACAGAAATAGATCTGAAATAAAAATAAGGCTAATGATAGAAATGAAATAAAATTTCATACAAAGAATAAAGTTATAGATAACTGAAATAAATTATAGTAATGGATTTATGGAAATAGATAAAATGAGAAGAACAGGAACAGAAATAAGATCTAAAAGAATTATTTGTAGGGAAAAGAATTAGGGATAACTGAATCTGTAAGGGACCAACGATTAAATTTAACAATGGTGTCCTCATCGTCATCCTAATCTCATTCCTCGCGTCGCATTGCATCCGCTAATCCTCCTCCTGCATCATCAATCCAATTCATCCCAAGAAAATGTTGTTCATCTTAAGGCGGCACCGCCTCTGTTCTTGTTCATCATCTTCCTTCAAACCCAGATATAGCAGCTGTCACTCAGGATCTACGCTCATCCTAAGATCAACCGCAACTGCTGCCGTCACATCCATCACCCCAAGTCATACACCCAGATTGAGGCAACATTACCGAGGCTCCCTCTGATCTGTGATGGCCCGCAAATCTATACCATCTGAGCTGACTAATACAACTCACGTCCAACTCAAATAATATAGAAATACGAGTCATTAGGGTTAAAGAAATAGAAATAAACAGAAGAAGAACATAAATAACAAAAATAGAACCACATAGCGGAACGAATAAAATATATTATATAACATAACTTTGAAATACAAATCTATTTTGTATATACATACCATATCAGAGTACAACATAACATTTGATGCAGTGGATATAACTCTAAATAACTAACGGTGAAGCCTCCAACTTCAAGATCCTCCAAGTGTATCTGTAAAAGCCTGAAACACTTGACTGCCTGTACAAATTTAGGCACCCAAGACTTTTGGAAAAAAACAAACAAAATAAACTCTGGGTCAGTCATGGGACTGGTGCGAGTAAACTCCAACCAATTTGTTTAACTTTGAAAAATCCTTTGAAGGAAAAGGTAATAGTGAGACCAGCCCACACATAAACACGGACAATTTTTACCTTACTATAACAAAACCATTTTTGATATCAAAATCCAATGATATTATAATAATGTCTAATTAAAAAAATAACCAAATAGCAGAACACTTGCATCTCACGCACCACATACATAATATAAAATCAAAAACCGCAGGGCACTTATTGGAGATTGGATTCCAACTATGAAAAGGTATGGGACCACCTCCCGATCAGTGTACTCTAGAGGGGATACACTAGGGTTCAACAAGAATATCTTGCAACCCAGCCCACACATGACCGCCCACTCATTTAGCTTGAGTGTAGCTAATATATTGTCACCCACGGTTGTTGGCCGTCTAACCGTACGTAAGATACATAATCGAAAGAAGAATAAATAATGAATTTTCTCTAGATCGGTGACAAATATACCCTACTGGGAATGACCCACCTATCCATGCTGCCAGCCCGATTTTTGTCATTTCCTGGTTGTAAGGCTTGAGGCAACGTTAATCTTTTTAAAACATCTGGTGACCATTCACTTTGAATTCCACATCCTCAAACCTGTCAAATCACTAGTTGATCTTCCCAAAATATTACGGGTATAAAAATCTAAGAGAAACGAATTTCTCCGCCACCAGACGTAATACCTCGGAAAGATTTTCTTATGTGATCTGTTAGGAATACTTTGTCAGACATTCGTCCATACAAGTTGTCCTGGGTCTGGACAAACAAAACAGCTCTTGCTGTTTACTCTATCTTCGATTTTTTCTTCAAATTATCTAATTCGCAACGTCTATGCCTGTACGGAGTGGTTCTCGAATATTAAATCCAACCGGTATCTCCGTATTGACAACGATAGTCCAAAAATTCTTTGATAGCCGGTGATTTAACTATCAAAGGAAAAACAAACATCCATCAGCAATGAAACAATCACTGGCCCCTTTTAATTAATATTCATTCATTAACTATATTTCCAATTTCCTTATCGAATTCTATATATTTCGATATATTGATTTCTATTTCCAAAATTTCTTAAAAATATTCTAACTCCTTAAATTTTCGAAAAATTTCGCTAGCGCCTCCCCTATACCGGTCAATCGTTCAAACCCCAACTCGCCTCTCTAGGCCCTTTCCATTCAAAAAGAATATCAAAAAGCCATGCGGCTCGCCGATTCGGTGCATAAAACCTCATATGGAAATTTAAATATGTACCTTTTGTTGGGCACATAAATTAAAATCATCATACTCTTCATTCACTTTATCCCATACCTGTCTAATATACATGCACCTGCATTTTCATTTACTTCAATCCATGTGACAATCACATTCAATTCCACTAATTACTTTAATTAGTTCAATCGCTTCCCTCACTTATACTTTGAAACAATAATGTTCAAACATAATTTCATCCACTTATAAGTCGAAATTCATTCATAACTCAATTCTCATATTCGATTCCAAATTCTACCTCACAAATCCTATTTTACTTGATCCATGTTAAGTTCTATTCAAAGTTCCATTAAATAACCTCTTTTGTTAATTAGTTAATATCATTCCATAATTCAAAATATGATTTTTTACATCAAAAATCACTTCATGCACTCTTCTTGGGTTTATATATATTTGATAACTCAAATCTGAATTTTTCAAATAAGAAATCGGATTTTTTATTCACTTAAAATCCTTTTTATTTATTAAATAAACTATTATGGTTTATAATGATTTTATAGCGACTTTTCTAAAATTTGATTTTTCATATAACTCAAAATCTATATGATGAAATCAAGATTATCCTTTTTCATTTGAAAATTATCATTTAATCAGTCTGGGCGTTTATTGTTTTACCTAATTCCGACTTATATTGAGTTATGTATACTCAATTAAAGTTTGGATCGTCGATTTACGAACTACTATGCTGCAGCGAGTTCGTTTTAATTTAATTTAATTATAAATGTTTAAAACTTCATTTATAATTCAATTTCAACTCCATTTTCAATAGTTTAAAATAAACCTGTTATTCAAATCGATTTCTCAAAACTCGTCGATTATTATATTCCATATCCATAACTCAGTTTAAAATGCAAATTTCTATATTCAAGTCTAATCCACCTGGAATTAGATTATTTATAAAATATCGATATCACCTAATTCAAATAATAAATTTCCTTTGTACAAATAATTAATTAATTCAACATCTCTTAAGATTACAAACTAATATCTTCCCTTGATAATAGTGAATTCATTCAAGTTGGGGTATTTTATTTATCTCTCAGACCTTGACCGACAACGTTTTTATCTTGAGACAGATAAGAGTTCGTAATACAACACTGACATTACTTATTGTAAAAATCCCATCTTCTGTCCCATTTAAAAGATATGACTTTTAAATGGCATCCCTCATATTTAGAAAAATCTATTTCCAATTTATCAAGTGAAGATTACTTGAATATATTTATAAACATTGTTTATAAATCAACTTCCTTATTTTATATTTAACAAGCTTCCATTTAAAATTTCGTTTATACTCGATTCCTTATTTGAAATGCTTCATTATTTTAACTTCTATATATAAGCATAAAATCTATTTTCATATTAAAATTCTAATTTTTATTTAATACAGTTCCAATATCCTTTGGGAATAAATTTATTTCTATAAATTTGACATGCTCGAATTCCAACTATAAATCCAAATAGATTTATTTCACTTTGATTACATTTCGAACATCCAAAATAAATTTCATTGTTTCTTTTCAAAACAATTCTATTTACCCTTTTAAACTCACACTTGAACTTAATTTATAAATTATCTAATGATAATTTTCACATTCATTTTAAAACGTCGTTTGTACATTTCACTTCTTGGTTTAAATATTAGAACAAGTTTCTCTTTCAAATTCCATTTGAAAACCCACTTTGGAAAATGAATTTTCCTTTTTAAAACCATGCATGAATTTACATTTCTAGATTATCCGATGGTAATATATTTTTTATTCATTTATAAACATCATTTATACATTCCAATTCATGTTTTACATATTAAACAAGTTTCTGTTTTAAATTTCATTGAAATTCTATTTCTACTTTGAGAAGATAAATTCCCTGTTAAAATCATGCTTGCATTCACGTTTCCAAATTGTCAAATGATAATCCCCTTTTCATTTTTAAATACCATTTAAAAATTCAGTTACTTGTTTTATTACTGAAAACAGGTTAATATTTTCCAACTTATTCGAAATTCAATTTCTATTTCAAAAAAAATAAAAATTTCCCTTTTTAAAATCTAAAAATCTCTTTGTATAATATTTTTAAATATCAATATAAGGCCAGTGATATTTAAACACACAAGCATCAATTCAATTCATCATACCACATATATGATATGTAAGAAATAATAAATAAATTTGAGGAATCCAGCTGGGTCCCTCCAACCTGTTTTGCCTGCATCCACAAATGTTAGTCAACAATAATAATAATACCAATCTTGCTTCAAGGAAGGATATCGAGGTATGAAGGTCATCCACTATATATATTGTGGGGCGCATAGGGAAATCATCCGCTAATGGTACTGCGGGCATCCGCTAATGGTACTGCGGGCAATATCCAGTCACCAATACTATATATATATATATATATATTCAACCATCAAGCCTAAATAACTAATATATATGCAACCACAATAATTCATGCATGCATCCAATAAACCAAGAATTTATTTTTAAAATAAAACTGTGAGTGAGATTTACTCACCGTGATTTTTCTATGCTGAATATCCCATTAAATTCCAAATTGCGCGACTAAATTCATCTCGAATTAGTTTACCTAGCACAAACGATTATTTAATTTAATCGATTAACTAGTTATTAATTTAAATGGGCTATTATAATAAATAAATAATTACTCTATGTATTTTAAATTACGATAAAAATATACCTTATGGTTGTTAATTATTCGACTAATTTCTGTAATAAATTCCTGGACAGCTCCAAGAAACACAATCATCCTATTGAAAACAGCCCAAACAAATAAATCTGAGCTCCTCCTTCACTGTCAAACCAAACCTCGAGCTTCCCAAACTTCACCCTGTGCCGGTAAATCATTCACTACCTTCACTACTAAATCTTGGGCCTTGTATTCACCAAAATGTCCTCCACCAGAATTTCAAACTCTATGTTTCAGCGTAACACAATACCTGAGGTTGCGAACAGTACCAATCCTCCTTCCGTTTTGCTTCAACTATCCCAAACAACAATTCCATCCCCCCAATTCTAGATTCGTACACAGTTATTCCTACTGTTTGCATCCCATTTCAATACACTGCCATCACCACTTTCATCGTACAATAATTCAAACTCCACCCCATATTTTCAGACACCAAATACCACATTTGTTCAATTACCGAACCCCCAAAAATCATACTAACCCATTCACACAACTATCGATCCCCTGCAGAACACCTTAATCTATCCCTCAGTTCATCACTGCCAACTTCGATCACACCTGAGCTTCCCTATCTAAGTTCATATATTTGAACTTTCCCAAACACGTACTGACAAAACCCACTTCATTTTTGATATCACACCTCCCCATTTTTCACTACTGCTGACTTCTTCCATCAGATCGTACCCAACATCGACCCTATCCTCAACTGTCAAATGCCCCTTCGATCAACTTCACTTCGCACCCCAGAACCCTAACCCACGCATGACTAATTCTCATCTTCCCAAGCTTGCATGCGCTTTAATCTGCCTGCATCGAGCTTAAGGAGGCTGGTGATGGAATGCGATTTTGATTTCAATTCTTTTTTTCCGATCGGAGAAATTGGATCTGATTTGATGAAGGGAAAAGAAATGGTTCAATTAGGAAATGGGTTTGTATTTGTTTTGGAATGGGAAGGATACGATGGCCACGGCTTAATTATAGAGAGAACGAGAGGAAACGGAAGTACACTGCCATTAATTCATGTTTCCTTGATATTGAATATGGAAGACAATTTTGTTGGCTCGAGGGAATTTTGGTCTGAGCGTTTTTAACATAGGTCGGCTCTGTATAAATGTTAGGGTGGCGAAATGATGTAAAAAAATTTTATTTGAAATTAAACTATATGATTTTAAACATTCGTCTATACATTATCGGAATATAATCATATAAGGTAATATACATTAGCGTTTAAATCTAGTTGCGTCTATATGAATGGATTTATGTTAAACGGTTACAAATTTATTGAACTAATTAAACTTGGATAAAAATTTCTCTTTTTGTTTTAAACAGGAATTAAACTAATTAAGCTTGGATTTTTATTTATTCTTTTTCTTATTAAATTCAATCGATATAAATCAACTTCAAAATAATTAAATTTATTGAAAATTAATAATTATTATCGTTCTGATACAATATATAATTTATATAAATCGACTGAATCGTTTCTGTTTAGTTTTAACATTGAATTCAATTGTTTTTCGTTTTCGTATTACGATAATTGAATACATTCGATATTAAATCGTATATCGATTATTAAATCGATAAATTCCATATTAAAATTCATTTATTACTCCAATTCAATATTAAAATTAATTTAAATGTTTAAAATTATATAAAAAAAATCCGGGATGTTACATTCCTTCCCCCTTAAAATAATTTCGTCCCCGAAATTTCTAAGGCAGAAGAAATGCTACAGACCCGTTAACTTTTCAAAATTCCACTATGTTATAACTCAAATACCATATAATTTAAGTTTTCATGGAAATACTCAATTTCCTATTTTCCATTCAAAACCTTCAAATTCAATTAGATTTGAAAATCACCTATTTTATCTTTAGAAAAAAAGAAAAAAAATTCAAAACAAATTTTTTTTCTAACTCCCTTAATTTTGGAATTTTTTTGGCAGAGTCTCCCCTTCACGGAGAAGCTTTTGCAATATACCAAAAGAGATAAAAAAGCATACATCAACCCATACGGTCAGAAAACAATTCATGTATCCTAATTTGATATTTTTTCATAGGCGTACCTTATATAAGCGTTAATTAAGCAAGCGGGTTTAGCATATTTGCAATCCACGCAACCAAAACTAAGCCAAGCAGCTCCATGTACCTGTACTTACTCAATTTAAACTCATCAACTCATAATGTCAATAACTTTCATTCATTCAATTAATCAATCACATGAGTTTAAATCTAACATTAATACTTAACATGTGTATGCGAATACAAGTTCCACTATTCGGTATATGTGTCATTTCATTCAGATTACATACCATATATACTCATGTTTATTTAATTCGAAGATTTACAACCAATTAATTCATATTCAATTCTTATTTCATTCATATGCATTCAAATTTATTCAGATTGATTCTAAACTATTTATTTACTTCGTATATGAAAAACAAAAATTTCTTATGCATATTTGTCGTTATTTGGTTAATAAAATAACTACTTATATTTCTAGTCAATTATAAATTGATTTCAAATTAATTTATCAACTTCATTATTCCAATTCAATTTATTTAACTCGCATGAGTTAAATTTTAAATTCCAAAATTCAAATACCCGATATTTATTTCTAATTTCCTTTGAAATCATATAAATATATACTTAGATATCTTTATAACCATCACAAATTCAAAACACTTGTATTTTCCAAACAATTTATTTTCTAAAATAAATTTCTTTGGAAATCTCAGTATGGTAGCAATCCATCACTTAGAAACTCGAAAATGGACACTGATGATGTCGCAATCATCATCATATTATTTTCCAGTGTCCGAAGTGAATTCAGTGCTTTATTATTTTCAAAGTTCATTCAAAATGGTTTTATTTAAAAATCTTTCGAAAACAAAGCAATATTATTTTAATATACTTTTAGATAATATTTTCAAACTTTTTGGGATTTAAATTCCAATTTTGGTTTTAATCTAATTCAATTTCATCTCATTTTTGTATTAAGTTTTATTTGGTAATATATAATTATTTAAATTAACAATCTTGTTTGATTATAATCCTAACAACCAACACATCCATATATTATAATAAATTCGGAAAATTATTCATTTTTATATCAAAATATAATTTTGGGTAAAATTATGTCATTTACCCACTTTAAAACAATATTATGTCAAACTATTTTGCTCAAGTGTTTAGGAACTCCTATCGACGTCGTGGCGTCCCACAATTCGACCAGAATTCATAAACCACTCAACAAACAAGCAAACACAATATAAAACAAATTTTTATAACAATTTACAAATATGCTCTCTCATATATATACACTCAACTCATTCTAGGGTACTACTGACCTTATTTTTAATGAGTAAACCCCCACCAAAGCCTAGGTGTTCGCTCAACCTGGCTCTGATACCAACTGTGATGGCCCGCAAATCCATACCATCTGAGCTAACTAATACAACTCACGTCCAACTCAAATAATACAGAAATACGAGTCATTAGGGTTAAAGAAATAGAAATAGACAGAAGAAAACAGAAATAACAAAAAAAGAACCACACAATGGAACGAATAAAATACATTATATAACATAACTTTGAAATACAAATCTGTTTTGTATATACATACCATATCAGAGTACAACATAACATCTGATACAGCGGAAATAACTCTAAATAACTAACAGTGAAGCCTCCTACTTCAAACTCCTTCAAGTGTGTCTGTAAAAGCCAAAAACACTTGACTGCCCGTACAAATTTAGGTGCCCAAGACTTTAGGGGAAAAACAAACAAAATAAACTCTGGGTCAGTCATGGGAATGGTGTGAGTAAACTCCAACCAATTTGTTTAATTTTGAAAAATCCTTTGAAAGATAAGTTAACAATAAGACCAGCCCATACATAAACATGGACGGTTTTTACCTTACTATAACCAAACCATTTTTGATATCAAAATCCAGTGATATTATAATAATGTCTAATCAAATAAATAACCAAATAGCAGAACCCTTGCATCTCACGCTCCACATACATAGTATAAAATCAAACCGCAGGGCGCTTATGGAGAATAGATTCCAATTATGACACGGTATGGGGTCACTTCCCGATCAGTGTACTCTAGAGGGGATACACTGGGGTTCAACAAGAACATCTTGCAACCTGGCCCACACATGACCACCCACTCATTTAGCTTGAGTGTAGCGAATATATTGTCACCCACGGTTGGTGGCCATCCAGGCGTAATCGGTAAGATACAGAATCGAAAGAAGAATAATTAATGAATTTTCTCTAGATCGGTGACAAATATACCCTGCTTGGGAATGACCCACCTAGCCATGCCGCCTGCCCGATTTCTGTCATTTCCTAGTTGTGAGGCTTAAGGCTACGTTAATCTTTTGAGAACATCTGGTCACCATTCACTTTGAATGCCACATTGTCAAACCTGTCAAATCACTAGTTGATCTTCCCAAAATATTACGGGTATAAAAAGCTAAAAGAAACGAATTTCTCCGCCACCAGACGTAATACCTCGGAAAGATCATCTTATGTGATCTGTTGGGAATACTCTGTCAGACATTCATCCATACAACCTGTCCTGGGTCTGGACAAACAAAGCAGCTCTTGCTATTTCCTCCATCTTCGATTTTCACTTAAAATAATCTAATTCGCCACATCTATGCCTATGCGGAGTGGTTCTCGGATATTAAATCCAACCGGTCTCTCAGTATTGACAACGATGGTCCAAAAATACTTTGATAGCCGGTGATTTAACTATCAAAGGAAAAACAAACATCCATCAACAATCAAACAATCACTGGCCCCTTTTAATTAATATTCGTTCATTAACTATATTTCCAATTTCCTTATCGAATTCTATATATTTCGATATATTGATTTCTATTTCCAAAATTTCTTAAAAATATTCTAACTCCTTAAATTTCCAGAAAGTTTTGCCAGCACCTCCCCTATACCAGTCAATCATCCAAACCCCAACTCGCCTCTCTAGGCCCTTTCCATTCAAAAAGAAAATCAAAAAGCCATGCGGCTTGCCGATTCGGCGCATAAAACCGCCTATGGAAATTTAAACATGTACCTTTTGTTGGGCACATAAATTAAAATCTTCATACTCTTCATTCACTTTATCCCATACCTGTCTAATATACATACACCTGCATTTTCATTTACTTCAATCCATGTGACTATCACATTCAATTCCACTAATTACTTTAATTAGTTCAATCGCTTCCCTCGCTTATACTTTGAAACAATAATGTTCAAACATAATTTCATCCACTTATAAGTCGAAATTCATTCGTAACTCAAGTCTCATATTCGATTCCAAATTCTACCTCACAAATCCTATTTTACTTAACCTATGTTAAGTTCTATTCAAATTTCCATTAACTAACCTCTTTTATTAATTAGTTAATATCATTGCATAATTCAAAATCTGATTTTTACATCAAAAATCACTTTATTCACTCTACTTGTGTTTATATATATTTTGATAACTCAAATCTGGATTTTTCAAATAAGAAATCGGATTTTTATTCACTTAAAATCCTTTTTATTTATTAAATAAACTATTATGGTTTATAATGATTTTATAGCAACTTTTCTAAAATTTGATTTTTTTTATATAACTCAAAATCTATACGACAAAATCAAGATTTTCCTTTTTCATTTGAAAAATATCATTTAATCAATCTGGGCGTTTCTTGTTTTATCGAATTCCGACTTATATTGAGTTATGTATACTCAATTGAAGTTTGAATCGCCAATTTACGAACTACCATGCTGCGGCAAGTTCGTTTTAATTTAATTTAATTATAAACGTTTAAAAATTCATTTATAATTCAATTTCAACTCCATTTTCAATAGTTTAAAATAAACCTGTTATCCAAATCGATTTCTCAAAACTCGTCGATTATTATATTCCATATCCATAACTCAGTTTAAAACGCAAATTTCTATATTCAAGTCAGATCCACCTGGAATTAGATTATTTATAAAATTTCGATATCATCTAATTCAAATTATGAATTTCCTTTATATAAATAATTAATTAATTCAACATCTCTTAACATTACAAACTAATATATTCCCTCGATAATAGTGAACTCGTTCGAGTTGGGGTATTTTGTTTACCTCTCAGGCCTTGACCGACAACGTTCTTATCTTGAGACAGATAAGAGTTTGTAATATAACACTGACGTTACTTATGGTAAAAATCCCATATTCATTCCATTTAAAAGATGTGACTTTTAAATGGCATCCCTTATATTTGGAAAAATCTATTTCTAATTAATCAAGTGATAATTACTTCAATATATTTATAAACATTATTTATAAATCAACTTCCTTATTTTATATTTAACAATCTTCCATTTAAAATTCCATTTAAACTTGATTCCTTATTTGAAATGTTTTATTATTTTAACTTATATATATAAGCATAAAATCTACTTTCATTTTAAAATTCTAATTTTCTATTTAATACAGTTCCAATATCCTTTGGAAATAACTTTATTTCTATAAATTTGACATGCTCGAAATCCAACTATAAATCCAAATAGATTTATTTCAATTTGATTACATTTTGAACAGCGAAATAAATTTCATTATTCCTTTTCAAAATAATTCTATTTACCCTTTTAAACTCACACTTGAACTTAATTTATAAATTATCTAATGATAATTTTCACATTCATTTTAAAACGTCGTTTATACATTTCACTTCTTGGTTTAAATATTAGAAAAAGTTTCTCTTCAAAATTCCATTTGAAAACCCACTTTTGGAAAATGAATTTTCCTATTTAAAATCATGCTTGAATTTACATTTCTAGATTATCCAACGATAATATAATTTTTATTCGTTTATAAACATCGTTTATACATTCCACTTCATGTTTTACATATTAAACAAGTTTCTATTTTAAATTTCATTGAAATTCTATTTCTACTTTGAGAAGATAAATTCCCTTTTAAAATCACTCTTGCATTCACGTTTCCAAATTATCAAACAATATTTCCCTTTTCATTTTTAAATACCATTTAAAAATTCAGTTACTTGTTATATTACTGGAAACAAGTTAATATTTTCCAACTTATTCGAAATTCAATTTCTATTTAAAAAAAACCACTTTTTAAAATCTAGAAATATCTTTGTATAATATTTTTAAATATCAATCTAAGGCCAGTGATATTTAAACACCCAAGCACACAAGCATTAATTCAATTCATCATACCATATATATGATATGTAAGCAATAATAAATAAATTTGAGGAATCCAGTTGGATCCCTCCAACCTGTTTTCCCTGCATCAACAGACGTTAGTCAACAATAATAGTACCAATCCTGCTTCAAGGCAGGATATCACGGTATGAAGGTCATCCACTATATATATTGTGGGGAGCATAGGGAAATCATCTGCTAATGGTACTGCGGGAATCCGCTAATGGTACTGCGGGTATCAGTAAATCATTCACTACCTTCACTACTAAATGCTTGGCCTTGTATTCACCAAAACGTCCTCCACCAGAATTTCAAACTCTATGTTTCAGCGTAACACAATACCTGAGGTTGCGAACAGTACCAATCCTCCTTCCTTTTTTCTTCAACTATCCCAAAAAGCAATTCCATCCCCCCAATTCCAGACTCGTACGCAGTTATTCCCACTGTTTTCATCCCATTTCAATACATTGCCATCACCACTTTTATCGTACAATAATTCAAAATCCACTCCAAATTTTCAGACCCCAAATACCACATTTGTTCAATTACCGAACCCCCAAAAATCGTAATAACCCATTCACACAACTGTCGATCCCCTCCAGAACACCTCAGTCCATCCCTCAGTTCAAGACTGCCAACTTCGATCACACCTGAGCTTCCCTATCTAAGTTCGTATATTCGAACTCTCCAAAACACGTACTGACAAAACCCACTTCATTTCCGACATCGCACCTACCCATTTTTCACTACTGTTGACTTCTTCCATCAGATCGTACCCAGCATCGACCCCATCCTCTACTGTCGAATGCCCCTTCAGTCAACTTCACTTCTCACTCCAGAATCCTAACCCATGCATGACAAATTCTCATCTTCCCAATCTTGTGTGCGCTTTAATCTGCTTGCATCAAGCTTAAGGAGGCTAGTGATGGAATGCGATTTTGATTTCAATTCTTTTTTTTTTTCGATCAGAGAAATTGGTTCTGATTTGCTGAAGGGAAAAGAAATGGTTCGATCAGGAAATGTGTTTGTATTTGTTTTGGAATGGAAAGGATATGATGGCCACAACTTAATTTATAGAGTGAACGAGAGGAAATAGAAGTACGCTGCCATTAATTCATGCTTCCTTGATATCGAACATGGAAGACAATTTTGTTGGCTCGAGGGAATTTTGTTCTGTGTGTTTTTAACATAGGTCGGCTCTGTATAAATGTTAGGGTGGGGAACTGATGTAAATTTTTTTATTTGAAATTAAACTATATGATTTTAAACATTCGTCTATACATTATCGGAATATAATCATATAAGGTAATATACATTAGCGTTTTAATCTAGTTGCGTCTGTATGAACGGATTTATGTTAAACGGTTACGAATTTATTGAACTAATTAAACTTGGATAAAATTTTCTCTTTTTGTTTTAAACCCGAATTAAACTAATTAATCTTGGATTTTTATCTATTATTTTTCTTATTAAATTCAATCGATATAAATCAAATTCAAAATAATTAAATTTATTGAAAATTAATAGTTATTATCATTCTGATATAGTATATAATTTATATAAGTCGACTGAATCGTTTCTATTTAGTTTTAACATTGAATTCAATTGTTTATCGTTTTTGTATTACAATAATTGAATATATTCGATATTAAATCGTATATCGATTATTAAATCGATAAATTCCATATTAAAATTCATTTATTACTCCAATTCAAATTTAAAATTAATTTAAATGTTTAAAATTATACAACAAAAATCCGGGATGTTACACGATCCTTCCTAATCCTCTCACTAAAATGTGACGTCTTCTGCCAATGTTCAAATCAGTTTTAGTCATGATTGAACACTTGAAATTTGAACGTCGATGCCTTAGGTGCGCAGACAAAAGCCATGTGGAAAAACACTGCAGTAACATAACAATATGCTATATTAGTTAAGCAAGCTCGCGATGTCTCGATAAAAGTATAAAACTTTTCAAATCAAAGCTGTTGACCTTTCATACCCTCCCAAGGCAAGTGCAAAGTCAGCACGAATGCCGAACAATCGCGAAGCACACAATCAGAAATTTCAGAATAAGCGGTCCACCCATCCATTCACTATTCTAATCGCCATCGTCACTCTAACTCAGCTTTTAATCCTCATTTCAAAGCCAAACCCCTCTCTCTTCCAGACAAAAACCTTTCCTCAAATTCTAATCAAGAATTTCCTCTCCTCCTTGAAATGGCTTACGCTTACCTTTACCTCACTGCCACCATCATCGATGTGCTATGGTCCATCGAAACTATCTTTCGCGCTCTCAATTATCCTTTGGCCACGATGAATGGCTGATTGGGCATACCTTAGACAACACTTTCCTTATCAATGTCCCTTATTCCGACACAAAAAACCATGCACTATACCTAAAAATCTTGTCCAAAGATCGTGGTTCCGTCCTTCTTTAACATGATGCCACTCACAAAGAAACCCCGAACCCTCCCTTGAGCCTGAAACATGGGCAAAAATCAGTGGTTTCCTTGAATTTCTGAGAAATAGCTTGAAGGATATTTGAGAAGCTTTGAAGCCGATGGGTCATCTCATTCAGGAAGACATCTGCGACTGGTCTTTTGTGGATCATCGCTTCCTCTACGTCAAAATGCAATTCTACGAAGGCATCTCTACTTCTTGCACCTATGTAACCTACCTCAACAACCATGCTGTCAAGCTTCACATTGAACGATGGACCCATGCTCATCCTTGTAAGCTCCCAAAAACGCTCCTTCTTGGGATGGATTACGAGCAAGAAGGCTACATCTTCCAAACTCTAGCCCAACACGATGAGCACGTTGAATAAAATAGGTATGATGCTATGTCAGAGGAAGCTGCTATGCAGGTTCTAGTGGCCTATGTAGAACAATAGCACAACGCCTCCCTTGCCATGTTTGTTCAGCATAATGAAGACAATGTTGTGCCACAATGGGATCCACTGGCGGATCTTGATCTTTTTGTCCCTCTGCATCGTCTATGGTCCCAACGGAAGGAACAGGAGCACCAAGACTCAACCTCACACATCACTCTGATGGCAATCAACATAAGTGTCAGAATCAATAGGGCACACTCTCTTCCTCTAGGCACATCGGGTAGTTATTTTGAGCCTGTTGTTTTTTTTCTTCTGCCAATAAAGCGTAAAATAAAAAATTGGCAAATTGCATTGGTGTGAGTCTGTATGATAAACATTATTCTACCATGCAAACCCTAGAACAATAGCGTACTAACCACTCTAAATGAAGATAATCTCATGGAATGTCGGAGGGTTGAGGGACCCCACAAAAAATCACGCTGTCAATCTAATTATCTTCCTACTTCATATTGATGTTTTATTCTTACAAGAAACCAAAATTTCTAATCCACCCACCTCTCTTATTCATTAATTATGCAGGCCACACTTATCTGGTTGGTCACACGTCGATGCTGCTTACATACGTGGAGGTTTAACAACAACATGGAATGATCACGTGTGGTCACTTTGTCAAACTCTTACTCATACATCAGTCCTGCACGTGTCCCTTCATCATCTTCATTCAATAACCATTTTTCACTTCACCAACGTTTATGCAGCAAACAATTTACAAGGAAGAACTGAAGTTTGGGAATTCTGTCAAGAATTATCCCAACAAACCAATGGCCCTTGGACTATAAGGGGTGGCTTCAACACCACTCGCTCTGCTATCAAACGTAACTCAAGCAATGCCTCGGATGATTCTGACACATTTAACTCTTTCATTGAATCATGCTCTCTAATTGAACCTCCTAGTAACAATCGTCTCTTTACATGGTCAAGCAGAATGGAGGAACCTTCGTTGGCTAAATTAGACTGTTTCTTCTTTAACCTAATCTAGGATGATCTCTTCCCTCTTTTTTGGTCTGTTGCTTAGCCACAACCATTTCCGATCATTGTCCACTACTACTAGATACTAATTCGGGAAGAACTTTCAAAAGACCATTCAGGTTCGAAAGATTCTGGCTTTTGGAACCTTTTTTGATAATTTCGTCAAACACATTTAGGTGCAACCAACTGAGCTTCATTCTGCTACGACTAGGGTGGTTTGCAAACTCCACTCTTTGCGTAAACTAATTCGTCCTTGGGCTAAACATGTCTAGAACTCACTCAAAACCCGAATTTCATTTACTCAGGATGCCATTCTAAACCTCAATATTATTGAAGAATCTAGTCCTCTCTCTAATGTTGAATGTCAAAACCTGGAAGAACTTGAGGAAGAATTAGATAGACTTATCAAATAAGAAGAAATTGGATGAAAACAACATTTAAAGACAAAATGGATTGAAGAGGGGGAAAAAATACTACATTCTTTCATCGTATGGCTAATGGTCATCATTGAGCTTCCTTTATATCTGAGATAGTTCAAAACAACTCCACACATTAATGACCCAAATAAAATCTGTCACCTATTCACTAACTACTATCGAGATCTTCTTGGCACATCATCCCCTCCTCCTCCAGTGATTGATTGGCACAAACTATACCCTAACCCCTCATCCATTGTCATTAATCAACCTTTTTCTGAAGATAAAATTTGGAAAGCCCTTATAGACCTGGCTAATGACAAAGCTTTTGGGCCAGATTGCTTTCGCCCAGCCTTTTTCAAACATTTTTTACCCACCATAAAATCTGATATAGTTGAGATGTGTTCAGAATTCCACTTGACCCGTCGGTAATTGCCAAGTTAAACTACGCAAACATCGTTCTCCTCTAGCAGTGCTCTGGAACAACCACTCTCCCTTAACACCACTTTCAAAATCATTACCAAAGTATAAGCTAATAGACTCCAAGCAATCATTGCTCCATTAATTGGAAGTGAGCAATCTGCATTCATTGTAGGAAGAAACATATTAGATTTTGTAGCTGCCACTCAAGAAGTCATCTCTTTCTATCACACTTCTTCTACCCCTAGAGTTCTACTTAAACTTGACTTCTCGAAAGCTTTTGATTCCATCAATTGGAATTTCATACTTGCAGTCATGTCACATAGAGGTTTCCCTACAAAGTGGTGCAATTGGATCAAACAAATTCTGGACACAAGCTTCTTCATAGTATGTATCAACGGTGAAACTGGTGGTAAAATCAAACCAAGGAGGGGTTTAAAACAAGGAGACCCCATCTCTCCCTTATCTTTGTGCTAATTGCAGATGTCTCCAATCAGATGGTGAAATCGTCAGTTTCTCACATTATTTTTTTCGGCATTTCCCTCCCAAACTCTGAATTATGCACCTCCAGTTTACAATTTGCAGATGATACTATATTCTTTGCTTCTCCCACTTCCTCAAATATCCACTGCCTTAAGGTCCTCCTCTACACGTTTAAAATTGTGTCGGGACTCTCCATCAATTTCGGTAAAAGCTCTATCATCATGTTGGGTAACTCCATTATCCTTGGCCCCATTATTGTCGCATGCTTAAATTGTAAGTTGGATTCATTCCCAATAACTTACCTTGGCATTCCATTTCGTCCTACCAAACTCCTCAGATCTGATTGATTCCCCCTTATACCTAAGATTGAATCCAGACTTGCAAGATGGAAAGCAAATTTTTTATCCTCAGCGGGCTGTCTCATCCTTGTCAAATCTGTTCTCTCATCCATGCATACTTTTTGGATGTCCTTCCACAAGCTCCCTACCTGGATTCTCAACAAAATTGATTCAATTCATATCCTTTTCTTATGGAATGGTGGAAAAATTAAATGATTAGTTAATCGGCAAACGGTATGCCTTCATAAGGATCATGGTGGCCTTGGAGTCCTCGACCTTGCCTTATTTAACCTTGCGTCGCTCACAAAATTGCTATGGCGCATCCTATCGTCACGGCACTTCATCTGGAAAGATTGGATTTTGTTGCGTCACTATAACTCTTAACGCATTTCTTGTTCTTCACTTCCCCCAACATCTAGACCATCGCCGTTCTGGTCCGGCGATTTAACCACACTCAACCGATTCAAAACTCTTTTTCCATGTGAAGGTGAATAATGGGGAATTTTGCTTATTTTGGTTGGATATTTGGAAGAAGCAGCTTCCCATCTCCCTAATATTCCCAAACTTAGCCTCATTAAATCAATCTAGCCTCTTAACGATTGATCAGGCTTTTGAGCTCGGCCCAATGGGCTTTTGCCCTCCATCATTTTTTAGGCTTAACACACTTAATGAACTATTTTCTATCGGACGTATCCTAAATTCATTGCACTTAACCCGTGGGCTTGATACATACACTTGGCCATTGGGACCTTCAAAAAAATTCACTGTTGCGGGCTGCAGCTTATCCTTCTCCTGCATATGGAAATGTCATCTTCCTCCTCGTGTTATCCTCTTCCTGTTATACCTTATTCATGATCGTATCAACAAAAAGGACAGGCTTAACATCAATGTTGATCCCATTTGTGTGCTTTGCAATCAACAGAATGAATCCCTCTCTCATCTTTTCTTTGAATGTGATTTCTCTTTCGCGGTATGGGCAACAATTAGCTCGTTTCTGTTCGGTTTCATCCCCTCTTTTTGTTCCTTCTTTGAGTATTGGCAGCATATCCCCCCTGACTCGAAGCTTGATTCCTTGGTGGCTTTCTTCTCCTGGAGTATATGGTTAGAACGGAATGATCATGTCTTTGGCAGACCCAAGAGGCACTTGATGGGAACATGTTATCACATTCTGCATCTTTTTGAACTATGGACAGGCAAAGCCAGGCATGCTCGCTTTAGGCTCTCTGCTCCGAGGCCACCGTATCCTAGGACGCATGACAGTAACTCCCTCTTCCCCTACTGGTGCTGAGCTTGGGTTATTACCGCACTGTTATGCATTATTTTGGTTGTGTACTTGTACGTTGTGTCTCAAGTTGCCTATGTTCATATTATATGATATATTTGGGCTTGCTGTAAGGACCTATATGTCCTAGACTTTATTACCACTAGTTGGGCCTATCAACCAGATTATATTTCTAGCTATATATATATATATATATATATATATGTGTGTGTGTGTGTGTGTGTGTGTGTGTGTAACCTATTGTGTGGCATCGCCCTACACACCCATCTTCGTCAACAAAAAAAAAACTTAATTAGTAAATAAAAAACAAATGAACCAGACTCTGTATAACTACAGAAAGATTTAGATTTGAAACATTGTAACAACTATTATATCAGTTTTAACCGTAACTTGGAAAAAATCTCTTGTAATCACGGTAATACTCACATAAAATTTAAGCAAATCCAGTAAGCCTCTATAGATCCTCTATATCTATGAATATCCCCCATAAATATGTTTAGAACCAAGCCCCCAATACTCCATTAAAATTATATTTAATAAGAAGGTTACTTAAGCGAGGTAGAGAAATGGAGTAGTGAAGGTTAGGTTAGGTTTTGGAGGTTATTTATAGTAGAGCTAGGCGTTCAAGTTCATTGGATTTTACGTCCAGGTTTACTGTACTTTATGTTTAGATTTTTGGCCATAGGATTTTTGGTTTTTAATCTTAGCCTTAGAAAACACATCAGCATAGAAACTCCAGAAAGGTTCAACATAGGCTCGACATCGTGTCATGCCAAAAACGTGTCTGGCACGTATTTGGGTCGACCCGCCTCTACTATGGGTCGACAAAGGTGTCGACGCTTGGGTCGACATAGATATGGCTTGGGTCACCCGTACACTGTTTGTTTAATTCTGATTATTTATTAAATTTAAATCTCAAACTTTAACAAATCATAACTTATTCATTTCTCTTCCGATTTACACAAACTAGAAGTCTATCTGAATCAGAATTTCGTAACAATCGCAATGGTGAATTCCTTTTCTCTCAATTCTTAATATTTTTTGATTAAAATTTATTTTCTTACTTTGTTCTTTAATTAATTATTGTTTGTTAAAAATTCAGGTTGTTACAGAGCATTAATGACCTAGTGGCCTTCTTTAGCTCTTGGAGGACACGTAGTGGAAATGAGATAAGATTTTGATGGATTTTGTTGATGGCTTACCTCGTTCAAGGTCGGCCCATAGTAGCATTCGGTTGATGTGGACCATCTTACTAAGTTCACACATTTCATTCTTATTAAATCTTGTAGGACGACATCTTCTCTTTCGAAACTATATGTTTAGGATGGTAGATAATCATCATAATCCCTAATTAATATACTGGCCCAAGGTTCCCAAATTAATATACTGGGTTGTTCTATCAGAGATTCTAGATAAGGGGCAGAAAGCTAGGTAAGTGATTAGCTAATATTCTCTATTTCCCAACTTTGTCATTATGGAACGCCAACCCAGAAATAGTACCAACTACCTTATGATAAGGCACGCCAAATTAATATACTAGCCTAAGCTTAGATTCTCATCTATTCTCTTTTACTTGCACTTCAAGGACATAATAAGGGGCAAGCTGAGCAACCATAAATCTATCATTACTATATTAATTGGATCCTCGCTTCCCCTCTATTCTCTTCTTAATGCAAAGCCTTGCTTCGCCCTATGCTCATATTAACCAATTAGCTGGTAGAGAAGCAGCAGAATATGATTCCATCTTCTATACTAATATCGATTGGTCGTAACCATATTTTATCTTATTAACCAATTAGCTGGTAGAGAATAGCTATTCCTTTAATAATATTATATTGAATAATTCTGGTGATGGTATCGAATATAAGCCCTTCAGGGCCTAGGTTCCCATGCTGTTTCACTAGCCCAGACTTTTCTATGTGTCATAGTCACCCACCTGTTTCTGCCGGGTCGAAGTCCAGCTTCATGCGATTGCATGGTATTCCTAATTCTAATGTATGTTATCATGATCCACTCTTTACGAGTCATTTTTAGAAGAGTGTTTAGCAAGCTTTGGGCACAAAGCTTAATTTCAGTACAACTTACCACTTATAATCTGATGGAAAGACCGAGCAAGTGAACCGTATCCTAAAGCATGTATCTTAGATTTTGATGGCTATTGGGAGGATCATCTCTCTCTCTTGTTGAGTTTACATAAAATAACAGCTAACAATCTAGTGTCAGCATGACTCCGTTTGAGGCCTTATATGGAAGGCATTGCCATTCTCTTTCTTGTTTGCTTGAGTCCAGGGAGAATCTTATTTTAGTTCCCGACTCCACTCATAAGGTACCAGAAAAGATATTATTGAATCGAGAGAGGATGAAAGAGGAACGGAGTCATCAGAAATCCTACGCAGACAATTGTAGGAAGTCTCTTGAGTTCACATCTGGTGATTTCTTCGAAATTCGTGCTTCTCTTTTGAAGGGAGTGTACGCTTCAGTCAAACTGGGATGTTGGCTCCTGGATTCATAGGGTCATTTCCTATAACTGGGTGTATTGGCCTTATAGCTTATCTAGTAGCACTTCCTGCTCGGTTTTTTTGGTGTTTATGACGTATTTCATGTCTCTCACTTAAGGAAGTGTCTACATGATTTGGATTTTGTGGTTGACACCCATGTATTGGAGGAGCTCGAATTCTCACCTGATATTTCATATATGAAATACCCCATATGTATTCTTGCTTTGGTTGTTAAACCCCTTCGGAATACGAATGCACCGCTCATGAAGATTCAATGGTCCGATAATCCTAAGGACTGCACTTGGGAAACAAGAGAATTCATCAAGCGATTGTATCGTGATTTCCTATCTTCTCAAGGTGAGGGTAAGAAATTTTGAACTCAAGCTTGTCTTTTTCAATGTATTTTTCTCTTGTTGATGGAATAAATTAAGTTGATATGAATTTTCCTTAAGGAAATTTCGGTGATGCAACTATTATAAGTGGGAGTCTGTAGCAACCCTAGCATTTCGATTAATTGTAAGTTGTAATAATGATTAACAAACGACAACAAGGATTTTAACTTAGCGATTAAGAAGTGAATATTGTTTGGGAAGATAGTTTAAACAAGTATGTAAATTAAACTTGGTAGTTATGGAGTGATTTGTTGTTTAGTCTTTTGAAATGATTATATAAGGTGGTTAGTTAAATACATTGAATTTTGTGGTTAAATCGATGTATATACGTATAAATGTGGAAAATAAATTTTTAGAAAAACTTTATAATGTGAAATTAAGATGAAATAAATATTTATAAAAATGTATTCTATCATATTTCGATAGGTTGTAATATATATGTGTATAATGAATTTTAGTGTAAAGTTGTGTTTTTATAAGTATAATTGAGTTGCAAATAAAGATAAAAATATATATTGATGAAAAATCAATATTTATGTATCAAAAATAGTTTTAATATGATTTCACAAGTTAATATGCCAAAACATTGTATTTTGTATAATTATAGTCATAAAAAATGTAAGGTTTGTACTTAAAAATGTGCAATTTGTTTGTAAAATGAGAATTTTGTGACATGTACAAATTTATATTTAAAAAGATTTAAAAATAATTTAAATATGTTGTAAAGTTTTTAGTAAAGCTAAACTATGTGTTTTGATGTTAATATAATGAAATATAAAGTAAATACGATGACTTATATGTTAAATATCTCATTTTATCTTAACTAAGCCATTTTAGACCAAACATTGCCCAAACTAAGTGTTAATAGCCTATTTAGGCTTTAATCTAGTCCCTAAATAAAGTAACTAAGGGGAGAAAGGTCTTGAATTTATCTCCAGCATATACTCATACCTCTGAAGCTTTCTTCTCCAAAGAAAATTATATAGTAAATAGTAAATTAAGAAATCTCCTCCTAAAATTCAAAATTCCACTTCCAAACTAAATCAAATGGCTAAATCTAGGTTTGAACCTAAACTAAAACCAGGTAATCTTGCCAAAAACTTGAAACTATTCCATTTTTATTTCATTATATGAGATTTGGGTTACTATATGTTGAATCTATCTTGCATGTTATAGTAAACTTTCTTTCACGCAGTTGAGAGCAAAAATCAAACCGAAAACTTCAATACTTGTTCAAATTCTCTACTGTAAATTGCTAAAATCGCCAAAATGGTCAGTAAAACTCACATTTTCTAGTTTATCTAGTATTTTCGGTCATTTATAGTTGATTCAGTGACATATCATCACTATAAACATAAAAATTGAATTTTATGTTTACAGTAAATAATAACTCTCTGTCCAAATTTGTTATGTTATAACTTCTTCATTACTTACTGAAATCATGCCAAACCTTTTTTAATGATAGTATTTTTATGGTCTTTGTGAATATCGATTTTCAAGTCATTTCAACCTCTGCATCACATCGAAGTTCTGTGTCAAAATATGAAATGAAAGAGTAATGGTGCCTGGGTGAAATCCCATCACCCAGGTTGACCTAAGCCTTTTTTGGGTCGACCTATTTGTCAACATAGGGCTACTAAGGTCGACCTAGGGGTCGACCCATGCGATATTAGAGTCGACCTCTATTGTATAAATTGCGTAGGCAATTTTTGTCTATGTATGTTGTTGCCGCTTCTTGTTTCTGAATATATTCCTGAGTATTCCTTATTGAATTCAATGGGTTTTGAGATGATATTGTGAAATGTTTCTAAGGATTAATCTTATAGTCGATAATCCAATATTGTCACCAAGTTGTGCACCAAATTATTGATGTTATATGTGAGTTTTATTGTTTATTTCATGAGCTATTTCATGAGATTTCTGACACCATTCACGTATTATAAAACGGTTTCAATAGAGAATTTTTCGACAAATATACATAGGTTTGAGACATGATTTTCTATATTTTGTTTTATAAAATTAAGATCATATCAAGGCTACACTATATACGATATTTTGCGATTTATAGATATTTTTGAAGAAATGATTCAAATGATTTCAAAATCATTTTATGTACTTGCTTTATCCTGTAATTTCCTCAAGTTTGGGTTTGAGCTTGTGTGAACCAAAGACCTCTGGAAAGAGGTCAGGACCGTCACATATTTGCAGTGGATCATACACAAATTGAGTTATGCACCATATAAGAGAGTATCATTTGGCAACCTTATGATGTTTCTCATTATATGACTGATGAGTATGTGGTTCATGCTAGATTTCTTTCGGTAAGATGTTTTTCTTTGGTGTCATCTCCACCCATTGCTGGCTATGACTAGTTCCATAGGGAGTATAGTTAGAGGCAGATATTAAATGGTGATTTTGTGCCTGATGATCCACATCCATATGCACCTTATTTGAGAGTGTATGATGGTGACAATTTATATATATATCTCAGGATCATGAGTGGTGGCTTGCTAATTACTTAATCATCACATGTTTAGACTATGTAGCTTTTCGGCATATATTTGTAACGACTCGGCAAAAGAATTCGACGCCCGAATTCCAACAACAATACATATATACCAGTATTACTTGTTAAAACTCAAGTATCAAAAACACCTGATAGTTAATAGAAATAAATTAGAGGGTGAGAAAAGAAAGAAATCTTAGAATAGAAGAAGAGGAACTAACACAACACAGAGTCTTCACATCGCAGCAGAACAAAATATAATATAGAAATAATTCTTTACTGAGAGCTTAAAATAAAAACTTACAATCATCAAAGTACAACACATCTGGACAGTTGTAACAATTTGTCCTCATATATAATCACACAACGAAATAATACTATAATATCATACGTCTGACTCTTCCAGCATGTCTTCTAAACTTCGTAGTATCCAATAATCTGAACTGTACAACCCAGTCTAACCCGACCTTTACAAACGCTGAATCAGTCTGGTGAACCAGAGTGAGAAAACACACTAAGTTTAGAGATATCATCCAACTTGATTTTAACGTCAAAACTTTTTTCAAAAGAAAAGAATAATTATAAGACTAATCCGCACATAAACACCAAAGGTTTTTACCTCATGATAACCCAAAAAAGTTTTTGGAAATCATATCTTATTCTGATATTACAATAATGTCTAAATACAAATAAATAACAATCTAGCAGAGTGCTTGCACCTCACGCTCTACATACACAGTATACAATCAAAACCGCGGGCTTTTATTGGTGAATGGATTTCCATAGCAAGGTATGGGCAACCACCTTCCGACGGTGTATCTCTAGAGAGGAGTACACCGAGTTCAACAAGAACATCTTGCAACTCAGGCTAAACATAATCGGTCCCTCATTTCGCTTGAGAGTAGCGAATGTGTTGTCACCTTACGGCTTTTTGTCATGACCACTGTAGTTTCCAGAAGATACCGAAATGAAAAGAAGTAGCAAATATGAATATTCTCTATATGGTGACAATACACACTACTTGGGTGCGGCCCACTTAGCCATGTGACCTACCCGATTTTTGCCATTTCTCGGATGATGAGGCTTGAGGTTTAAAATTTATGTCTGGAACATCTGGTCACCATTCACTTTGAATGCCACATCGTCAAACCATCAAATCACAAATTGATTTCCTTAATACCACATGTATAAAGCTAAGAGAAACGAACTTCTTTGCCACCAAACATAGTTTGAAGCAAACAATCACATGATCTATTAGGCAAACTCTGTTAGACACTCGTCTATACAAGTCATCCAGGAACAGGATGAACCGAAGGTACCCTCCTACCACATCCCAGGTATCATCCTATGTATCAGTAGCGAGTAGTCCTTACAATCCATAGATTTCAACCACGACAGGATTACTGTATATCTCCCACTGCTAAACCAGAGATTTTAGGTAATTCTACTATTTATAAAGATCCATGACCTTAAATTTATCCATCTCAATCAGTATCTAATATCTTCAACTTTTCGTATTTACTAATCAGAACGGTTTTCGAATATACATTCGATCCCGGTCTTTTCGTACCAACAATCGTATAGGTCAGATTTGATAGTCGGTTATTTAACTATCAAATAAACAACCATTCTGTGACAACCCGCTATTTTTAATGATTTAAATTCCGATTTATACCGAATTTTTATTTTGGAAATATTCTATGATTTTTTGTAATGGAAATTTGGAATTTGAAATACGTACAATGAGACGTAGCAGCTGTGAAAATTTCATCGGAAAATTTGAATGTTTGTCGGTCGTGCATTTTTCAGTGCAAAGTTGCGCATAACAGTTTAAATTTTAGCGATTTTAAAATCTCTTCAAAACCAGTTTGGATAAACATGAAAAATATTCTATTTGTTGTCATGAATCTAACGGCGAAATTCGTTTCGCGAAGATCGGACGTTTTGACCACCGTATTTGATGTTTAAGGGGGTCCATAACACGTTTTTGAACAACATGCTGACACTGCAAACTATATACCGTTGTGTCTGTCTCGTCGCGTTGATTACCGCAATAAATTCATATGTCAGTTTCGGTGCTCAGTTTGCAACAAAGTTGTGAAAATGCTTGCATAGTTCATTTTTTAAACAAAGTCATCTGGGTTCAATGTGTCCCTTTTCGGATCCAGCGTATTTTTCTAGCCATTTTGGGTACGCAAAACCGAACTCTCTATTTTATTATGCCATCGATTTATTTTTTATTTTTCTCTTAGGCTTGTATGGACACATATATTTCTATGCATGTGTTGGTATTAACATGTACAAAATACGTGCCTTCCACCTTCCCATGTTAACCCTCTTTATATATATGTCTTTCCACTCACAAAGCCATGTTTTCTACTCTTGATTCTCCTACTTCCCTTTTGCTTTAAATCCTGAAAACTAAAAGTTTTTTTTATCATGCATGCATTAATTTTGGAAACAAAACCATCCATGCATACTGCATAGTTTGCAAAGCCATTTCAGTTCCCTGCTTCCAAAGTTGAAACATTATATATATATATATAAGAGAACCCGAACTGTTTATTTTTATTTCCAATAGTCACATTCCATTCCAAGACTCATTCAAATTTCCAAAGAACATTTCCAAAGCCATGGTTTTCGAATCTAAACTGTTCGTGATTATTAGTTAAACTGCTACTCTCGGATGTTCCTTCCCCAACACTATTCATTTCTCCTGTAAAACAAATGGAAGAAGCCATGTTCCCAAAGCCTCGCCATTTCTTCAATCTCTCTTCCCCGTCTTAGTTTTTCTTCTGCTCCATTTTTATCTTTATCTTCTACATCGGAAGAGCCTCCCCTTCGTCATGTCGCCGAACCCATCACGTCCAGCTGAAGGCCTACTGCCTTGCCTCCACCCTACTGTCATCATGCTCACACCACGTGAAGCACACTACCGACACACCCCATTCGATTTCCTTCTCCCATAGCCGACCAAAGACTACGTCGAGTCTCCGCCTTCAATTCCACACAACACTGCTTCCAAACTCTGACCAAGCTCCGCATCGTAACCTCTCCGCCTTAACCCGCACTCACCTGCTATTTACAACCCCTGGGTCTTCCTACCGTTCCCTTACTTAGTGAAGGAAATAAAACGTGATCGGATCTGTCCTTTCTCCCATTAGCTCGCCTCCATCGCCATTGGCCTGCTCCGACACAAATCACTGCTCCCTGCTCCACGCCCAAACTCCCGAGCAACCTCCTACCGTGACCAACCCGAACTCGCCATCCCTTTGCATGTAGCGTGTTATTATATAAGTGCATGTTATATTGCGTGTGTATATCGATGTGTTGTGTTAAACTATGTGTGAGTGAGTTTGTTTTTGTTTGTGCGAGTTTTTTGTTAGCGTGAGTGTTTGTGTTTTTTTTCTGTGTAAGATAGAGTGTTTGATTTGTGTGTATATTTATATGTGTGTTATGTGCGGTGTAATTATGTGTGTATTGGCATTAGGTTATTTTGAAAATAATAATATTATTTCTTAATATAGATAGTATATAATATAATAGTGTGTGTATTTATGTATATTATATATATATATATTATTTTTCAGTGTGTACGTATATAAAAATATTTATATAATATTTGTGTAAAGATTTATTGTATTTTGTTTGGGAAATTGAGTTTGGTGTTGAGTTTGAAAACCATTACAAAACTTGGTAGCCGTACCGATCCATTTAGAATTTCCCTAACCTCCTCTTACAAAAATAAAATATTGAGTGATCATCAAGATTGAATCTATTCCAAGTCAAGCCTGGAAGTCGTCGCTTTATCCTATGTCAATCTGTTACCGTCTCCATTTCTATGCCATGAAAGGTGAGTTTATCTCACATTTGACTTACATTGTTTCATGGATTTTAGATCAGCATAAATGAACTGTTACGAAATGTATAGGATTGCTGGTAGAAATTATTTTATTTGATATGTATACACATTTCATTTATGACACGACAATATTCATATGACACTTATGTAACGTCCCAGATTTTTGAACATTAATTACAAATATTTAAATCTGCTTAATTATTGATTTGGCGATATAATGGATTTTTTATTTGAATTTTTTTTTGCAAAGCCGATGGGGTTGAATGGACCCCTGCCATTTTATTAATATACCGGAGACTAATTACGTATAAACAATGAAAGAAAGAAAGCAAAATAGAGACCACAGAGATACAGGGCATACTAACATTTTGGAGGACAAAAACACAAAAAAGGACGCCAAAAACTGCAAGAAGCAGTACTGCAGCAAGCAGTGTTAATTACAAAATATTCCCGGATCATATGCAAACTTAAGGTACTTCAAACCATCGTGCATGTCATGCCAAAGCTTATGCTTAAATTGCACCATATTTGTGCCGCGTGTTGAATCAAAAACCAAGCTATTCCTTTCCTTCAACACGCCAAACACAAATTTCTTCAATGTATATGTGTAGATTCTAGCTTTACCACTTTTTCCTTTCATCTTGAGCGTGATCTCCTCCCACTTAAGCGGACTGGGCTGTTGAAAACTTATATCATGGATCTTGGCTATTGTAGCCAGCCATACTGGTATGATGACGGGGAATTCGAAGAAAATATAGGCATGCGTTTCTTTAACATTTCGACAGAACATACACTTCTCATCAACATCCATTCCACGAGCTCTAAGTCTTTCTTTGGTCAGTAATGCTTTCTTCATAAATTTCCATAAGCTGAAATTCTCTTTGGCGTTGCTATCCATCCTCCAAGTTGCTTTATACGCTCTGCAAGTAGAGAAAGTAGCAGTACCGAACAAAGAGTTATATAATAGCTTAATTTTGGAACTGCTTACCAGGCCATTTCCAAAGACCGATGTCATTTGAATTTGGATTCACCCAAACTGATCGGATTTCCTTCCACAGTTTCTTGATGTTTTGATTGGATGTCACAGGCAAGTTTAACCGGTTACCATCTAAATGACTTGAAACACTGCTGTGAAAACTAATGCCGGTCTATTGCTTTTCAAGGTAAGTAATTTTATTCCTAGTGATCAAGCCGCAATCACTCCAAGGGTCGAGCCAAAAATTAATTTCATAATATACAGTCTTACCATATTTGAAATAAGGGAGGATTTTTTCTCTAAGTTTGATAATTGCTTTCCACGTCCAACTCATTGAGCTGTTGCGGCTAATGGTCCAAATACTTTCGTCTTTGATAACATGGGAGTAAGACCATGCTATCCAAAGGCTGTTTATTTTATTGAGAATGTCATCAAAGTGCTTTCCATATGCAGTAGAATTCCAAATGCATATATTCATGCTTCCCAGACCCCCATTGCGAATGGGCTTTTCGAGAGAAGCAAAGGAAATGGGAGCTAAGCATTTAATGTGAATACTGCCTTTCCAAAGGGAACGCAAAAAAACTGTTTCAACCATCACAAGAAGCTTCTAAGGAAGCAAGAAAAACCATGCCCAATAAACATGCCTCGAGATAATCATGAATTTTGTAATAGTAACACGTCCTGCTTGACTAAGATTTCTAGTAGACCAACATTCTAGTCTTCTATTAATCTTAGCAAAAAAAGGGGCACATTGCAGTGATGTAATTCTCGATGTAGTTAATGGCAACCCAAGGTAGGATATATTCGGATTGTTAAATTTCAGACCAGTTTGAGAGTGAATTTGGTCAATCTGCAGTTGGCTAACACCAGCCGCTAAAAACTCAGATTTGTCCAAATTAATCCTTAAGCCAGTCATAGCGTGAAAATTTACAAATGTACTCATAATATTCTCAAGAGTAGCAATGTCAGTTTTACAAAAGATGATAAGATCATTCACGAACATCAGCGAGGTAATTCTCAGATTAGAGCACTTAGGATGCAACTTAAAAAGACCATTGTCAACTAGAGAATCTAACATACGCGTAAGAAGCTCCATAACTATAATAAATAAGAAAGCGGAGATAGGGTCCCCCTGCCTGGTTCCTTGTTACTCGCAAAGTACCCCACCGGAGAACCATTAATACTAACCGAGAAGTGCGGGGTACTAATGCAAGCGTAAATCCAGGCATTAAAGCAAGGGGGAAAGTTCATAAAACTGAGAATGCGAGTAATAGAAGTCCATTGAATCGTAACAAATGCTTTCGCTATATCTAACTTAAGCATAACGTAGGGGGAGATGTTTAAAGTGTTATCCTTAAGGAGCTCGTGAGCTAAGAGAATATTATCTAGAATGTTTCTACCTGACAAAAAAGCGACCTGATTACTAGAAATGATAGCAGGCAGATCATGTTTCAATCTATTGGCAAGAATCTTAACAATACATTTATAGATAGAGTTGCAACACGAAATAGGACGAAAAGCGTCAACAAAACATGCATTAGTGACTTTAGGAATGAGAGCTATCACCGTATTATTAAAGGAGTCAAACATATTTCCTCTTTTTAAAAGTTGTATACTAGCTTTACACACGTCATTCTTGACAATAACCCAACAGAATTGGTAAAAGAAAGAGTTAAAACCATCGGGACCTCACTAGAGTTTTTATTTAAGGAAAACATAGAAGTTTTGATCTCATCAGAGGTGATAGGCGCTCATAAGAAAGCAGAATGATCATTATTAATCTTAGGGAGCAACATTGGATTAATATCATAAATATTCGGAGAAAAATTACTGTCATTACCAAACAAAGCAGTAAAACAATTAATAAAAGCATTGTGTATGTCATTAGAAGAAGTAAAAACATTACTATTCATGTTGGTGACAGAAAGGATGTTCTCTTTGTTTTGTTTAGCTTTCAACGCAACATGAAAAAAGCAGTATTGTTGTTGACGTCTTCAAACCAATTAAGCTGAGCTTTTTGCTTACTCATGATAATTCCTGTTGAAGAGCCTCCTTGAGGTCGATAGAGTACGTCATTTCAATACCAGCCATATTTGGATTCAAAGGGACAACATTCATCTGCAACTAAATACTCACAAGTAACTACATCCAATGGCTAGAGCACCTATTACCAGAACCGTACTTGTAGTGCACCCAAACGTTTAAAACATCTTTAACTTTCTTAAGTTTTTTAAATAAAACAAACATTGGGTTGCCAAAAACCGGCTGAATCCATTCGTTTTTAACAATATCCAAAAATTAGGGTTCAATAGTCCATTTGTTAAAAAATTTAAAACTCGAGCGCCGGGCATTCTTGTCCGCACCGAAATGAAGAATTTGCGGGGAATGATCCGAAAGAAGTGGGGAGGGGGAGGGAGCGGGGCAGCTCATTACAAAGGCCAGGTCATTTTGCGAAATAAGATTACAAAAAGCGTGATCAATTTTGGAATATGTTCTAATCCCATCCCTTTTAGAGTTATTCCACGTGAACTGAACACCAAAGGTGTTCACTTGGATAAGATCAGAGTTATTTAAAGCAACATTCAAGTACCTTATGTCATTAAAAGTAACTGGGTTACCTCCAATTCTACCATCAAGACAAAGAGGAGAACTAAAATAACCACAAACCAACCACGGGTGAGTGTTCTGCTTAAAAGCTGGAAGCATTTGTAAAAGTGAAGTTCTAGCATTAGCAGAATTATGCGCATAGATAATAGTGAATAATAAGAAGTGGTAGTGGGGATGTGCAAGTTATGATAGTGAATATGCTGACTCGAGGACGTAATCTCCGAGAAAATATGTATATTAGGGTCAAAAATTAGTAGAATCCTGCCATAACTCACAACATGTAAATTATGAATAAAGGACCAGTTCGAGTTAATATAGCTGACAGCCCAAAGGGTAAGAGGCTCGTTCAGCTTGGTTTCAAGAATAGCGAGTGCAGAAAGGTTGTATTTCCTGATCAAGAGCTTGCATTGATATACTTTTGTGTCCTGATGAGCACCTCTAATGTTCCATACACAAAGGTTTTGCTGCATTGGGAGACTCTGGTGTTTTGTTGTTGATTACCATAGATCTCATCAAGATTTGACTTGGGTCTGGTACTTTACCTTTATTGCTAATTTTAAGATTTTTCCTAGTTTTTTCCACCTCGAATAAGTGAGAATCTGTTGGGCTCAAATGACCTGGCGGAGGTGTTATGCACATGTAAGGGTTATCCTTCATGATGTTATTATAATTTTATTGTGCATGGAAGTATCAACAATACTCAAATCATTTTGGTCATGTATTTCCTTTTCTTGAATCAAAGCTTTCAGTAGGTCATCAGCATCCTTCCCAATCATAGCAAGACCGCAAACACCTGGCATTAAATTCATTATTGCGGGATGTATTTTGTGATGCTGGCCAATTTGCTCCTCCTCATTAATAGCATGGCATGGTCACCACCACCAGAATTGATTTGGACGACAACCTTAACTCCTTCTTTTGTAATCACATTATCAATGTCTTTTTCACCTTCGTGAATGTCATGCTTAGATACTCCTTTACCACTTGAAACAACAGAACTTTCAGATGGAAACGCCACGATATTTTGTTCGAGCTCATTGGCTTCATTGAGTTGTAAATTTTCTTCCTCATTCAAAGAATCAAAACTATTGCGAAGATTTAGCGGAACAGAAAATTTATCATTGCAAGCTCCGAAGGAATTCATCAATGCTAGCTCAGATGTTCTGGCTCCAAGGTCCAAAGTCCTTGGAATCTCTCCATCTTCAAGAATATCATCCATCTGACAAGAGGACTGAATATTCCTTCTCTGCCATTGGGATTTTTTTGCAGAAGGCAAAAAGTCGGCTAACGTCCGCTTATACCTAGAATGCTTGAAGGAAATGTTTTTCTTATTCCTTTCCACTCTTTGCCAAGGCTGAGATTTAATTGTTGATGTCCTCCTCTGCGGTAAAATCTCTGGCCTATTCACTGTATTGTTAGATAAAACATTATTTCTCATGACATTATTCACTTTGTTGCTCACAACAACTAAAGGTGGCTCACTAGAATTCCTAGGTTGCTCCTCAAAATTAGTTGTTTTCTTCCTTATCATCTATTCATGGTTATCTTTCTTTGCTATATTCACTTCAGATTCTTCTATGCGATGTCCGAACACTTTACAAGCAGTGCAGACAAGCGGTTTCCATAGATAGGTAACTTTGATACTCTGAGTACCACCATCCGGGGTCTTGACAAGAAAATCCTCAACTAAGTCATTATCGGGTTTCACCTCAATAAGACATCTAGCAAAATGTAACCTTTTTAGCTTTTCAGTCATCGCGTCCATACAAACCAATTTTCCAAACGGTCAAGCTAGCCAATTTATTTCGAGAAGAGACCAGATGAAAAGGGGAATATTTGAAAACTGCACCTAGATCGGGATAGCCTTGACAGCTCCTCTAACATTACAAATTTGGGGATCATACGCTTTGATTATAAATAATTTATTTCTCATAAGAATGGGATCACCCGATAAAGCTCTTTGCCTTTCTTCTTGGTTTGAAAATTGAAAAATAAAGATTATCCACCCAAATCGGGATAGCCTTGACAGCTCCTCTAACATTACAAATTTGGGGATCATACGCTTTGATTATAAATAATTTATTTCTCATAAGAATGGGATCACCCGATAAAGCTCTTTGCCTTTCTTCTTGGTTTGAAAATTGAAAAATAAAGATTACCCCTGTCAGATTTCATTTTCATGGTACCTTTGAGGTTCCAAGTGGATGAAACCTTTTGATAAACAACCGTGAAAGATAGAGGCTCATCCAGGAAAAATCCGACGAGAACATCCTTCCAGACAAGCGTGCTAGCTTATATAATTTAATCAGTATACTCCATCGCGTTATCGGATAAGGCTGGAAACATTTCAACTGGTTCATAGATTCTGGCATTTCTAGGCAAGTGTTGGAACAAAGAGGCCCAACATTCATGAATTTCGTGCTCAGATGATGCTTGCAAAAAAAACTTTAGAAGAAGACAAGGTTATGGGAGGATCAGGAGGCGCCGGAGGTGGCACTGGTGGAGGATCTACAGCGGGGGTAAGTGGAGAAGGGTTCGTTTGGGTTCGAAGAGAGAGATCGGAGCAGAAGAGAGAGAAGCCATGGAAGTTACCATTGCCATTGATGAGATGGGTTGGTTTTTGTATGATTCGAATTTATTTAATAAAATGGAGTTAGAATATATGTATTTTTTTATTTAATTATAAAACGAACTCGAAATGTAGCGGTAGTTCGTAATTTACGATTTGAACTTCAACTGAATATGCATGATCCGATATAAGTCGGAATTCTGTGAAGCAAGAAACGTTTGAGTCGATTCGATTATAATTTTCTAATAAAGGGGAAAAATCAGAATTTCAACTTATAGATTGTTAGTTATGTCCAAAGCAAATTTTCAGAAAGTCGCTATAAAATCATTTATAAGCCGTAATGATTTATTTAATATAATTAAATATTGGTTTCGAATTTAGATAAGATCTTTGAGACGTAGTCATAATTTAATTTATAGAATTTTTCTGTAATTTTATTTTGAAAAAATATGCAACTTTTCGTTCAATGTTTTTTGCATCCTAAATCAGCATTTTGGATTTTCACAGAATAAGCTAACTAGTCTATATTATTATATTTTTGGGATCATTAGGTTGTACACAGTTAGAGATCCTCTCCAACCTGAAAACTCAAGAAATAAAATTATGTATAAATGGTACGTGCGGCTTGCACTTCACCTTTTTGAACATTCAAGTGTTGCCTTGGCTCCCAAGGATTTGTATTACTTCATTTTTCTTCCAAAAGCAGTGAACGTACCTTGCCTACTCGACCTATATGCTACATCATACAAACGCAAGGTACCCAAGACAAGAAAATTTCAACCTTGCCTTACCCTAAACTAAAACGCAAACCAATGAATATACACAGCTTAAAGGTTAAGCAAATTTAATTTACACAATACCATATGTCACACACAACTACAGTATTCAATTTTCTATTCCATTTTCTGAAATTAGCATATAACATATATATTTCTTTCTATCTTGAATTGCCACAATCAATCAGAAATCTATCTACACCTAACTTATTCTCTTCTCCTCTATGCGTTTCAACTCACACATACAAGAAATTTCGATGCAGGCCTTCATATCCACATGCTGCTGACCTACCCTATATGTATGGGTATGCAGACATATGGTAGAAACCGTGCTTGCCAAGGCGTCGACATGTATAAATAGGCACTTACTCATTATCATTTCTCCCCACTACCGAACATAAGTTCGCATCAGCTAATCAAAACAAAAGGAATCGAACCCGTTTGTTTAAAATAAACGAGGAGGGGAGTTGGAGTTTGAAGCAGCTGTAACAGGACATGCGGTGGCATAAGGGAGAAGTAGCATGCATGGGATAGTGGTTTGTGAGCAGTACGTAATATTGTGAAGGAGAGAAGGAAAAAACAGTTGGTGATGAATGAAGTAGAGTAGAAGAAGTGCGTGGTGACTGTGAATCAGAAAGAAGCAGGTTGAGGAAAAATGAAATAAGGCAGAACGAAGTGTAAAAGATCAGTGGCATGAGTCCATTTTCTTGGGAAGTATGTTCACGCAGGAATTAAGAACGAGTTGAATGGTGGTAGGATGGAGTTGATCCTTGCTGTGGTTGGAGCTCATCATTGGGTGGTAGTGCAGTTCAAAGATGGTGGAGACGAGATTGTAAGGGAGGTTTTGCATACGGTAAACAGTTCCCAAAAAAAGTATTAAATCGAAGAGAGAACAAACAGGCGCGAGGAGGAGAGACGAGGAAAGATGCGTGAAGTATAAAAAGGGAAGTGGGAGGGTGTGTTGATGGTAAGACCATAACTAACCATCCGTTCTGTTCAGTTATTCTCTCTCATATTCTGAAACTGGTCCAACGAGCCGAGCACCCAGAAGGGGAGAACCAGCCACATGTTGGTTGAGGAGTGAGGATACAACGGCAAAGATATTGCCGTTATAATATTACAACGGCAAAGACTTTGCCGTTGTAATATTATAACGGCAAACACTTTGCCGTTATAACATTATAACGGCAAAGTGTTTGCCGTTATAATGTTACCCCCCCAAAACCCTCGCCGTCTCCCCTCCTCTGCTCCATTTCCCTTTCCTCCTTCTTCAAACCCGAAAACCCATATTCCTCCACCATTTTTCACCCAATTTTCTCCACCAATCCGTCAGTTTTTAACCAAATTAACTAGCTTGTGTGAGATATTAGTTCGAAAATATGGCTAGATTACTAAAAAAATTCGCCAAAAAATTCATGCACGGCGACGATCGTGGCGCCGGCGGGAGTGGTGAAGGTGGTAGTGGCCAACAGCCAGTGCTCGGAATAGAAGACTTACTTGTAGCCGCTGAAAACATGGAGAACGAAGAAGCAGAGGTGCAACAGGGAGGCGGCCATCGGGGACGTAGCGGGCGTAGAGGCGGACGAGCAGGCAGGGCACGTAGGGGTGTTGAATCAGTTGCCGCTAGAGAGGGCCAACTCGATGGCTATGTGGATATGAACCTCAGCGCCGCGAAGCTTCCTGCGCTATCCAACTTTCGCATTCTTCCAGATGACGAAGTACACGTTAGCACGCAGTCGAGTTTGGCTGTAAGTATTTTTAGTATTATTTACATAGTATTCTTTGAGTGTTAGATATTGGGTAGATGGTATAACATTTTGTTGAACCGTTAACAGTCGCGGAATATACGTCCACGTGGTTCGTTAGCGACCACACTTAGATATTATCATGCACACTTGGCGGGTAAGGAGGGGGTCGCAGGACTGTTACATGCTCTTGGATTTCAATTTTTTCTAGGTAATATTATAGACCTTTTAATGAAACAAGTGGATAATTTAGTAGTCATATTTTATCTTATTGTGCGATTTGCTATTTTAGGAATAAACCATGTTATAAATGCCGATGTCCAATTGTGTGCGGCCATTGCTCTACGGTGGTACAAAACCACCCACACATTTCACTTTCCTTGTGGTGAGTTAGGACTTACACCGCTTGATTTCTCCATGCTTACTGGTATTAGCATTGGAGTAAGTGCTTATCCCCAACTGCCTTATGACGATGGTCGATGGCGTGATCGTGCACTTGTTCATGATCTACTGCCTCATTTGGATGTTTCTGCTACGTCGTATCAGGCAGAAGGCGCTATTAGAGTGAGCGCGATCCGTGCGGCTATGGACAGGATACTCGAGCACTACTCTGTTGATGACGACTTGAAGCTTGCTCGATTATTTGTGTTATACCTTATGGGTAACCTTTTCTTTAGTTCTTCGAGCAGTAGCGTTCCTGTGGGGTTTTTTGCGGTCGCGGCTGAGATAAATGCCGATGGGGCGATTTTATATGATTGGGGCACACCTATCCTTGCATACCTATACAGATGTCTCGACATGCAGTGCACCATCACTGATTCTCAGGTTTCTTTATTTTGATTATGGGAGTTGTTACAGTATTGGTACTTTGAGTACTCTAGGAACTTTCATTTTATCACCCGTATTGCAGACCCATCGACCTTTTTCCCCCGTATATGCTTTTGGACTGCGGACAACCGGGGGCCCAGAGATAATGAGTCACGCCATGTGTTTCCCGTTGCCCATAACCAGATCGAGCTGAGGATGTATAGGGATCAGATTCTATGGCATCCATTTGAGCAGAGTACATCCATCGATCTTGAGATCATACAGATTGCTAGGATGCTTGCCGGACGGAGATTTCCACTTATATCTTCTCCCGTGGCGCTAGGTGCTTATTGGTATCTTGGTGAGAGGTGCTGGAGACAGTTGTATGACTTCGATGCTATTCCGGATGATCCACACCCACATACTTATCGGTGTATGATTTACCTGACGGAGCAGCTAGATATAGCCAGGACAGCAGGCTGGTGGACGGCTGAGAGCTTTGTTATTATCGGGGAGTGTTACCTTACCTTCTGGCGTAGATTTTTCACCGGGTCCTCAGATACGATTACGCATACAGCATCGATTGATTTAGTAGGGCCATCTGCTATACGACACGGCATACGTCCACCTGTTGTTGAGGATGTTACCCAGCCCAGTCAGAGTTTTCGTGCAGCTGATCATGTGGCGGCCGCCAGTCATTTTGGATGGACCATGGCAGTGCCCACCATTGGACCGGATCGTTACGTTGACGTGTTTCATCCTCCGGCCCATCACGATTACCCGGATCCTACACAGATATCATATCATGATCTGTATGATATGCAGATGGGGATTAGGCATACGGGCTATATAGAGCATAGGCGTAGCCTAGATTACTATGATGGTGAGCTACGTCGTGTTGCAAAGGAGGCATGACAGCAGCAGGCGCATTTAGAGGCCCAGCTTGAGGCAGAGCGCAAGAGACTTCAGGACTTGCAGATGTATTACCACCATAGGTCTAGTGCTGGGTCCAGTCAGCCTCCAGATGTTGGTGATGATGAGAGACGTCATCGGCGCCGCACACGTCCACGTACACATTCAGATGACTCGGACGACTGAGTTACTGTCACTTTTATGTACTTTCGCAATTGTTAGGTGTATGGTCCTACTGTTGGAGTAGACGTTCTGCATTTTTTGAGTACCAGTGTTATGTACTTTTGTTGTATTACCACCGTTATGTACTTTTGTTGTTCTACATATTCCTAGTTGATAGTTGTCTGTTCTTGTTGTTTGAGTAGACGTTCTGTATTTGTTCACTACCATGATTATGTACTTTCGATGTTTTACGTTTTCGCAGTTGTCAGTTGTATGTTCCTATTGTTTGAGTATGCGTTCTGTATTTGTTGACTACCGCTATTATGTGCTTTCGATGTATTTTGTGTACGTTTTGATTATGTTTCTGTGTAGAGACTACATTTGGTTATGTGTAGAGACTGTATTTATGTGTAGAGAATGTTTTTGTGTAGAGCCGGTATCTTCTGTTGTTCTAGTTCTTGTAAGTGTTGTTTGGAATGTAATAACGTTTGAATTTGATGTTGAACAAGGTTTCCCTCTTCTCGTGTAGAAATGCAAAATTCTTAAACAGCACGCCAACATAACAAGGTTTACAGATAACTCCATATTCTACGCACAAACAGCAAAGTAAATAGACAGTAAAACAACAATAAAATCACAATACCATAAGCCTACTCAGTTCCATAGCGGGTCAACCAACTGTAGCGTAGTTTATACGCTTCGTAACCAACGAACTCCTCACCATACTCGAAAAGGTAACGAGAATCATATGTTGCTTGATTTGTTTTAAATATGTTCTCGTCTTCAACAGTTTCGATAATCTGTGTACCGATCACAAGCGTCTGCAATATGACGATTAGCCATTTGGATTTCAACCGATGTTCGTGTAGTGGGCCGGGAACGATGGTTGTTGTATAGCCTCGTGATCATTGCCCATCTTTCTTCATATGTTAAACCCCCTCCACTTTGCATTAGCAACTCATCTCTCTTTTCAACCTCAATATAGGATTTTACGAGGGCCAGCAAATCCTTAGACGAAAAATCTGGAGTAGGAGAATTATTACAAGCACTATTACTAGGTCGTTGATTTACTGGAGAAGGACGCGGAGCTGTAACCACTCGATGCTGAATTGCGACGGGCACCTCTTCAACTTGTGTATCATGAACTAAACCCTTTTCGTTATCGTTCACTAAGTTTCGTTCGTACTCATCAAAAATCCTTCCCATTTCTTCATCACTTATTTTTGAATTGTCCATGTAACCTGTGCATCAGTAGAATTAGTAGAGTAACTAGAAGTACGAATTTTGTTGATAATAAACGTTACCTTTAAGAAAACAAGAAAATAAATTTTCTCCCTTTACTCTACAACGGTGCTGCTTGAAGCTGTAGAAGGTATGAGATGGATTATCAGATATGGAGTACTTATAAGGGCAATGTACGACCAACAGTTACAATTCAACATACTTGAATACGGTTTACAGGGTTCTCGTGTTATTATGGTTGATTCTGTACAATGTCCGGTCACATCATTGCAGCACGAAAAATGGTGCCATCACATGAAATGTTGGCATTTACTATTAATCTCATGATATTACGTTAGATTCCCTACAGTGTCCGGTCACATCATTGCAGCATGAAAAATGGTGCCATCACATGAAATGTTGGCATATACTATTAACCTCGTGATATTATGTTAGATTCTCTACATTGTCCAGTCACATCATTGCAGAACAAAAAATGGTGCCATCACATGAAAAGTTGGCATGTACTATTAATCTCGTGATATTACGTTAGATTCCCAACAGTGTCCGGTCACATCACAACAAATGTGGGCAATTACTATTAATTTCGTATACTGTTGTCATTTAATTCGGAAGAGACTACCAGCACGAAAAAAAGGGTCGTCCACCAGTGCTTTAACCATTTCAATTCACGAAATGGTTACGAAAAATGGGCCGTTCCCAGGTGCCTTATTTCTGCTTGCGACAGAATGAAAACAACTATAATATCACGACAACTAGTAGAACTATTGACAAACCATAATCATACAAACTTCAACAACTAGTACAACTATTGAGCAATTAAAACAACTGGAACAACGACAACTAGTAGAACAAAAGGAAATGCCAAACCATAATCATACAAACTACAACAACTGAGCACACCAGCATCAAATTCAAACACGTACACCTACCATGGTTTAGGGAAAGGACCATCTCTTGTCTTACCGGCATTAATCTTGCTCAAGCGTCTTATTTCTGCTTGTGCTTCGAGTGCATACTAACGTCCACGTTCGCAAATGGGAGGGTCAATCCACTCCTTAAAGCAACAACAATCAATGGCATCAGGATAATTCATGTGGTCGTTGAAGGCTTCACAACCGAAAAATTCACGACCGGCATTTGTTTCGGTCTCGTCAACAACAACGACCGACACTTGTCCACAATAGCAATCAGGGTTGGATCCAATCGTCCCTAGTGGCTCGGAAACCTTCCCTTCGAGTACAATTTCTTTTCCAGCTCTTTGATAAACGGAATGAGCATCGTCATTTGAATACTGTTGGGGTTGGACTGGACGTTGCAAGGGATATGACGACGAGTGCTGGTTGGATAGGGGTTTCTTGCTTACACCTTTTTTTCCGCTTCGCTTGGGTGCAGAAGAAGACATTTTTTGGGTTGTACAACTTGAAGTTGAAAAGGTAGTGTGTTAGTGTGGAAGAAGGAGGAGGTAGGTTGATATATAATGGGAGGGATTGCGACCGTTTAAGTAGCCGTTGGGGCGCAACGGCTATAAAATAAAACGGCAAACAGTTTGCCGTTATATTTTTATAACGGCAAACAATTTGCCATTATATTTTTATAACGGCAAACTCCTTTATGCATTGGTAACTGCATCTCCTCCTACATATATCGAATGTCGTTTCACTAAAACCCCATCCATCTACTTAGAGCGTAGTCATGCCAATTTCTTATCCATCTTCTTACAATTACACGGACCTTATTTCTGGACCATCAAATCCTAATCCGTCCGCATCTAGAGAACCAACCGAGTGGTATATTGAAATGGAAGAGCGACACAATGACGAGGTGCGACAATTAGAGCTCGAAGCAGGAATGCACGAAATGGAAATAAGCAATCAGCAAGACAATCCAGCACGACAACATGACCGTAGGGCTAACCTTGTAATTCCTCGTGTAAGAGCCACGGTTGAAGAAGGCGAGGTGCAATCCGCAAATATTGTATGCTTTTGTGGTTTTGAAGCACCGCAATTAGTCGTCCGTCATGGAAAAGACGTTGGACGACGATATTATACTTGTCCAGTACGAAACAACGGATGCGAGTTCAGACAGTGGATAGATGATCGCTTTCCCCGTCGAGCAATTACGTATGCTTTGGAACTAGAGGAAGAAATAAGAAAGCTGCGAAATCAAGTTAACGACCTAAGTAATTCAAATTATCGACTCCAACGTGGATTAAATTAGGATTTAAATATTTTATGTTATGCTAATATGTACTGTATCGTTACGCGTCCTATCACTTGTATCGTATCGCTTGTATTGTATCACTTGTATCGTTATTTGATGTTACTATGTCCTGCTGTTCTATTTCCTGTATGTGTTGTTTGAAATGTATTAACGTTTCGTAACCATCTGTAGTTGGTCGACGGACTGTAGCACATTGACTGGTCACGTCTTGCACAGTTCGCATAGTGCAGTCATCTTTTATATGACAGTGGCGTCATGTCACTCTTTGTCGAGAGTTATTGGAATATAGTCCAGCTCTCAGTCTGTAGCCACAGGGGGTCGTCCTCGATATACTTTATCACTAAAAAGCAGATTCCCTACAGTGTTCCCTACAGTCGTACCAGTGACCGGTTACATCAGTATTTTGTTGGTTTACCTACACAAGCTTTGAAAATCACAAAGTGTAGCTAGTGACCATTCACACCATAACTAATATTGCAGCTATATATACATATGTTACTTAGTCACAACTTACCGCACTCAAACACCTTCGTTCTCATTCTTAGAGCACATCCTTCTATTAGAACTCACTGAAGATGTCTTCGTGGTCATCTTCTACAGACTCCGAGGAACAGGCGTACAACGAAATGAGGCTACAGGAGCTTGAAGACGAATTCCAGCTCCTAAACCAAATTAGACCGCAAACTGAACTGCCGTACGAACAGCTGAACGTTCAACCTCCATATGAAACTCAAGTCCTACCTGTTCAAGTATCATCTGAACAAGCTGTCACTCAGTCAACTCAGGAAGCAGAGTTCTTTCGTGTACCACTGCAGGAACAAATAGTTGATTCCTATCCAGTTCATTGCTACTGCGGGTACGCGGTTGAAGTTGTGGTTCAAGCAGAGGGAAACAATATAGGTCGGCGCATTCAGCGATGCCCAGCCTTTCCAAATGGTTGCAATTACACGGAATGGGTAGACCAACCTTTGTGTCCTCGGGGAATAGCATATTGTAACGAACTCGAACGGGAAAATAGACGTGTTCGAAGTGATAATGAGCAGTTGCGATTGAACATCAGGCGACGCCCGTAAGACTAAACGTAAAATGCATTTTAATGAAGTTACTAATTCCTACTTCATGCTTTGATTGAGCTAGTTCGCATGTCCTATCGTCAGTTGTTGTGTCTGTATGAACTATTTCAATCATAAATATAAATTTCAATCATAAATATAAACCGTTTGGAAAATGACCATTTTCCAGTCGATTAAAATCAACTAAAACTGGTCAAACACGTTTTCCTTTGCCACGCTCACATATTGATTCGAAAAATTATGAAATTTGAAACCTAGCAATAACTTGACATCACGGATCCAACAAAAGTGGTTTCGTCGAAATCCGAGGTCGTTTGCAAAATTTCCATTTTTAAGGGCCTGAATTCCATAGCGACTGTTCAGAATTTTCAATTGGACATATCTTTTGATTCCCGCTATGAAATCTTGATTTTTCGGATTCGTTGGAAAGATATTCTCGATTAGATCCTAATGTTTTTGGTTTCACTAAAATCCGGATTGTTTTGCACCCGGTACATTCAATTGAAGTTTGAAATCGAATTATCGAACTACCGCGCCATTTTCAATTCTATTTATAATTATATATAATTATTTATATTCTAACGACGACGTATATAATATATACGTTCGAATTATATTCAAAATAAATTTCTCGTCGATATTATTTAAAATAATCTATTTTAAATGTCCAAAATTCGCTAAAATAAAAATTTTAAACTGGTTCAGAATTTCCGGGTTATTACAGTGACATTGATTGTTAGTTATGTTTGTTTTAAATTTTAAAATAGTCGCCAACCTTTCACATCACAACAACTGTCCGAATTGACTACTCAATGACAGAGCCATTATTGGCAACCAATTAGTGCCAACCTTTCACATCACAACAACTGTCCGAATTGAGTACTCAATGACAGAACCATTATTGCCAACCATTTAGTGCCAACCTTTCACATCAAAACAACTATCTGAATTGACTACTCAATGACAGAACCATCATGTTGGAACCATTATTGCCACCCATTATTGCCTACATGTACTCTATGTCAGAGATATTTAGTTCACCATCCCTGCTTATATATATCTCTCGTTCGGATACGCTTAGAGAGAACAATGAAACTCAACTTATAAAAAGGCAAGCAATGGATCCAAATCTATACTACCATTACTACAAAAACAAGAAGAATCAAACTGATAATTCCAAACTAGAAGTGGAGCAAGAGACGGAGGAGGAGCTGGAACAGCACGCAATGGTTGCGTATTCCAATTATTTCGCTGAAGGCTCAACTAGCAACCATCGGGGTAGCATGCATGGCCGGATTGACCGACGGTATAAGAGTGACTACAAGGATGGACATGAAAGACTAATGAGGGATTACTTCATCGACAATCCAACCTTTGATATAACTTTGTTCCGCCGTCATTACCGTATGAGTCCGGCTATTTTCTCAAAAATATATCTTAAACTTCACCAGTCAAATCCATATTTCACTTATAGACTGAACGGAGCACAAGAAATCGGCCATTCACCACACATCAAAATCACCTCGGCGTTGAGGATGTTAAGCTATGGAACATCTGGCGATCAAATGGATGAATATTTCAGAATCGCAGCATCAACAGCAATAGAGTGTCTGAAAGAATTCTGTAAAACAGTTGTTGCAGAGTTTGGGAAGGAGTATCTACGGACGCCTGGACCTAACGATATAACCAGGATACTACGCAGGGCAAAAGCCAGAGGATTTCCAGGTATGATTGGAAGTTTAGATTGCATGCATTGGGCTTGGAAAAACTGCCCAACGGGATGGAAAGGAATGTTCACCGGACATAAGAAAGTGCCATCAATGATCCTTGAAGCAGTAGCAACAGACGATTTATGGGTTTGGCATGCTTTTTTTGGAGTCCCAGGTTCATTGAATGATATAAATGTTTTAAAACAATCATATCTTTTCACAGAACTTGCTAACGGACTGTCAACAGATGTTTCATATAAACTTGGTAATATCGAACACAAAACTGGGTACTACCTAGTCGATGGAATATACCCAAAGTGGAGAACTTTGATGCAAGGGTACAGAGTTCCATCAAATGATAAAGAAAGGTATTTCACTGAAAAAGTAGCTAGCTACAGAAAGGACATCGAACGTACGTTTGGTGTTTTACAAGCCCGATTTCATATTTTACGAAATCCTGCTCGTTTTCATGATGCAAGAGTGCTTTCAGAAATCATGTATGCTTGTATAATAATACATAACATGATTGTGGAGTCTGAAAGAGGCGGATATAAGAATCAAAAGTCTAATTATCCTGACATGTTTACGGGCTCAAATGCAAAACCCCATAAAGATGTAAACTCAATGGAAGAATATGTTGATATGGTTCAACACATTGAAGATCAAGCTGCACACTTCCAATTGCGTGACCAGTTGGTGGAACATTTGTGGGCGCATAAAGGAAGGAATAGTCGGAATCAGTAGTTGGTACTAGAACTATGTATCAGTGTGTAGTCGTGTACTATGTATCATTTGAACTATCTATCAGTGCGTACTTGAGTAAATAAATCTGGTTTCCAATCATATTGTAGATTGTATCATTATTTCAACTCAACCCAACATATACAGCTCGTACATAAACAACAACTACTACATTAATACTAGAAACAGGTCACAATCATATTACAACTCACCCCAACATATATAGCTAGTACATAAACACCCACCAGTACATAAATACTACAAACAGTTCACAATCATATTACAACTTAACCCAACATACATAGCTAGTCCATATACGAGCCACTAACGCTTCCGCTTCTGCTTCCTTTGTTTTTTCTGTACTCTCCAATCTGCTCGGCTACTAGTTCTTGCTGTAGAGGGGTAAGCTTACTAAAATCACATGTAATCATTTTAACATAATTATTCTCTCGCGCCAAAGCTTTCTGCTCCTCCAGCTTCTTTTCTTCCATGGCTTGTTTCTCCGCATGTTCTTGTCTGCGGAGCTCTCGATCATCCCTAACTGCCTTTTGGAAATCTTCGTCGCTACGGTTTCTTTCCACCGAAAATCGAGCTCTATGCTCTTTTGTTGCCTTAGATGAACTCTCCATTGTTTCCATAAATCTATCAAACTCTGCACCTCGTTGCTCCAGCTGAATTGCCTTGGATCCGCCGACAGGTCGTCCATCACTACTTCCAAATAAAGGGTTTCTTTATTGCGAACTCGGGCCACTTCCTGGACTAGAATCAGAGTAGTTCATCCTTCTAGCTTTGTTCTGCTGCTCAAACATGAAGTTGCTGGGGTTCTTCCACTTCGACAACCTAGATAGAAGCTCATAACAGTCTTGAAATTTAAATGGATGACCATACTTTTGCTGGTAGGCCTTTCGTGACTCTTCAATCTGTAACACAAAGTGGATATTGTATGAGCGTATGTCATTTCTAACTAATCGATCATAGTATAGTAAGTTATTTTTCAAAGTAATCTACGGTACTTACAACGTCATAAGGTGCAGCACCGCTTTGCTGTCTGTTCTCCAAGGCTGTCAGTATTGCAAGATAGTTATGACATGCGGCATTCATAACTCTATAACCGCCTCTAAGTGATGCCCATGTTCTATTCCTCGCTTCCAACGAATTGTAGAACTCTGCTACTCTTTCCCAAAATTTCTCACCTTTCATATTATTTCCAACAATGCTGTCTTGTGAAATGCGTATCCATGATTTAGCAAGTGAAACATACTGCTCGGAAGTAAACTTACATTGTTTTCATCTTCCATCCGCTGGTATATCTTCCCCTTCAGCATTATCATCCTCAATATCTTCTATTCCGTGATTCGGCTCCGATTCAACTTCGGTTTGGTGTCGTTTACTGAAAATGCTCCTTAAAGACTTCACCTTCTTCTTCTTCTTTTGGTTATATTCGGGACTGATAGGTGCAACGTATTCTTCATTCAATTCTTCAGAATTTGTAACATTTACTTCCTCATTTGCATCTTCCTCCTCCTCCTCCGTAGAAGTCCCAACATTTTCTTCGGTAGTAGGAGAGACATACCCATACGAAAACTGTCTTTGCAGATTTTGCATCGCTTCGCGGTCACGAACCTCGGTCTGTTGCGGAGTTAGGTGAGGTTGTTGACTTTGCTCGGTCTGCATCATCATTGACATATACGACGAATGATCGTCGTACACGCCTACCCCGGGCGGTCGTTGGTAAAACTGTGGCGGGACGGACGATTGGATGGGAGGAAAATTAGGAGGATCGAGCGGATGGTACGGTGGACGGTATGGATAATTTGAATACGGCGAGTAGCCATATTCGTGAGATGGCTGCAACGGTTGCTGTTGTTGGATTGACCGTTGCATGGCATACGATGACGAGTGCGGTTGGGACATGAGTTTCTTGTTTATGGTTTTTTTCCCGCTTCGCTTGGGTGCAGACGAAGACATTTTGTTGATGAAGAAGTTGGGAAGGTGGAGTGGTTGTGTGGAGGAGGAAGAAGAAGGAGGTAGGGTGGTTTATAGGGAGGAAGTGAACTAGCCGTTGGTGTTGCAACGGCTAGTGACTACAACGACAAACTGTTTGCCGTTATAAGATTATAACGGCAAACACTTTGCCGTTATAATCTTATAACGGCAAAGTGTTTGCCGTTATAATCTTATAACGGCAAACAGTTTGCCGTTATAAGAACCAGTCTCTGTTGGGTGAACCAGCCACGGAGGAGCTCAAAACTATCCACAGACCAGCCACGGGTGAGTGAACAAGCCACACCTGGTTGCTCTGTGGCTTGTTTAGTAACTGAACAAGCCATTGTTGGTTGTGCTCTAACAATACAGTGGAGTGTGCATTCTTTTCTATGGTGACAGGTTCTTTTATTTTGAGAGGAGGTGGACTGGAAACGCGGGGTAGAAGAGGCGAGACAGCGGCATGGTATGAAAAAGGGGCTGAGGTTGGGGAGTTGGACGGAATCAGTGTCAGTAGGGGGTAGCTCATGAAGTGGGCGGAGATTCTGGCCGAGGTGGGGGTTTCAGATGGAGCAGCAAAGTCTGGTGAAGGTGGTTGTAGGGACGAGTAGGTGGGGACGTTAAGCATGCAGTGGGTTTAAAACATGGAGGATCAGCACCGTCAGAAAATCTGGAATGAGAAGCAGGCCGCGAGAAGAAAGGTGAACAATATATGTAACCAGTCCTATATTTGCTGCTCCTAAACGCAGTTATAATTGCCTAAAACAAGATTTAATGACGCATAGTTAATCAGTGTTATAATACCATGAATAATATAATGTGGCCCATTATTGAAACCGCATAAAGTATAAACCATTTTATAGAAAGCCTAATTCTGTTGATAACATGTCGAGTCTAAATTTGCATTTAACATGGCAAATTATTTTAAAACATAACAATAAAAGGAAAGACAGTGAAATCTGGAATAGAACGACAAGTCAGCAAAACATTCAATTATGGATAAGTTTGTCCTATATCGAACCACGTCACATTGCCATAGTTATATTTTGCTTACCCGAAATAATGTATTTTACCGTTACATTCACTTGTATATATATATATATATATATATATATATATATATATATATATATATCAGGTCTTTTTGTTCTATTTCGTATCAATCAAAAACAATTTCTTACTGAATAAAATAACAAGCTTTATAATTCTCTCATATGTAGTTCCTCCTTCTCATCTGTGTCTTCAGCTTTATTAACTTGGTATCAGAGCAAGCAACAGCCTAACGGCTACAATGATTCAAGCTGATTGAAACCAAGAAAGAACCATCATCACCTGGTCCTTTACCCATCTGAAATTAAATCCCATCATACAATCATCACCTACAATACCCAAGACTACATTAAAGTTCTCGAAAATCCCCAATTCAAAAGGCAACGAAAGTTCTCACCACTTACCTTCTTTTCGTGGATTCAGATCTGTGATCTATAATCATGTCTGAAGAGAACTCTGCTACTTCCAACATCAACGCTACCATGCAATCTGCCAAACAACTGATCAAGACAATCATCAGCCTACAAAGCCAATTAATCACTATCCAACTTGAAGAAACCAATTATTGATTGTGGAAACTTCAGGTGGAAACTGCCGTGCAAGGTTACGGATTGGAAGGCTACTTATATGGCACGCTATCAACTCTAGCAAGATATATAACTGACAATCAAAATAGAGTCACTAGCAACGACGAATATACAAAATATCATAAACAGGAAAGACTCATCAGTGCATGGCTGTTGGCATTCATCAGTCCAAGCCTACGATCTCAAGTCATATGCTGTAAAACAGCAACTGATATATGGCTAACTATGGAGAAAGTATTCAACTCACAATCGGCTGCAAAGTCGCTATTTTATAAAAGACAACTACAAAACTGTAGAAAAGAAAACCTAAGTATGAGAGAATACATATCAAAAGTTAAAAATATATGCGATATGTTGAAGGCTGCTGCCAGCAACATAGATGAAGCTTAACATGTATTGTCATTACTAAATGGACTGGGAGATGAATATGAAGCCGTAGTAGCCGTCATAACATCACAAAAGGCAACACCGCCACTGGACGATGTCTGCGCTATACTACTCTCTCACAAAGCAAGAATCAACGAAAAAAAGCCATCAGAAAGTGAATACTCACTGAACTTCACTACTAGCAACAAAGTAAAAAATCAAAGTAATAGGTACAACGACACTGGCCAAAGAGGTGGTTACAATAACACTGGTCAAAGAGGTGGTTACTCTAATCGTGGACGAGGACGTGACAGGTGGAGCCCTAACAACAAACCTAAATGTCAAATTTGCGAGAAAGTTGGACACACTATGGTGAAGTGCTACTTTCGATTTAAATCAAACTATGTACCAAATCAAGGTAACAATAATCAAAGAGGAAGCAATCCCAATGTCAACATGGTTGTGTCTCAAACAGAAGGGATAAATCAAAACAATAACAGCAGAGCTCATAATCAAAATGACAAAGCCAAAAGAGAAGATATTCATGACGACAACTGGTATCCAGACTCGGGAACAACAAATCACATCACTAGCAACTTGGAAAATCTTAATCTCGGAAACAAGGAGTATCGAGGTAATCAAACCATAAGCTTCGGTAATGGTAAGTGCGTAAAATTTTCTCACACGGGAAATGCTATAATTAATGGTAAAAAACAACTATATTTAAATAATCTACTTAGGGTACCCAATATTAAGAAAAAATTGATAAGCGTATCATAGTTTGCAAAAGATAACAATGTTTAATTTGAATTTTCCTAAAATATTGCTTAGTCAGGAACATACTGACTAAGGAAATTTTATTGCAGGGGAACACTATTAATGGACTGTATCAGTTTAAAGTTGATGGTCAAGACAACAATACTAAAGAGAAACGCTGCTACAATTCTGTCATGCTACTTGAAGAAAATAATAGAAGTACTTTTGATAAATGGCATTACAAGTTAGGTCATCCTAGTGTAGACGTAGTCAAAACAGTTCTTAGGAATAATAAAATTGCTTTTGATGATATATCTTATCCCTATGTTTGCACTTATTGTCAAATGGGCAAAAGCCACAAACTACCGTTTATAAATTCTTTAACTAACTACACACAACCATTTGAATTGATAGCTACTGATCTGTGGGGACCTGCCCCTGTTTGCACCGAATTTAACTTCAAGTATTACATTTCATTTGTGGATGCTTGCACTAGGTACACCTGGATTTACTTTCTAAAAGCAATATCTGACACTTATGCTACTGTTGTTAATTTTTCTAATATGGTTGAAAATCAGTTCAATACCAAAATTAAAATGTTGCAATCTGATGGTGGCTCCGAGTATAAAAACCTATGTGAAATCTTCAAAACTAAGGGAATTATACACAGATTCACTTGCCCCTACACATCTGAACAGAATGGCTTAGTAGAAAGGAAACACAGACACATCGTGGAGACTGGATTAACTTTATTGGCTTATGCATCGCTGCCACTAAAATTTTGTTCAGAAGCTTTCAACACTATCGTGTACTTAATAAATAGAATGCCTACAGCAGTGTTGAAAGACTTAAGTCCCATTGAAAAACTATATAACATCAAACAAGACTACCAAAGTCTTAAAACTTTCGGATGTTTGTGTTTCCCATACTTAAGACCATACAACACAAATAAATTAAATTTCATATCCAAACCATGTACATTTATTGGATATGCTTGTGACGTCCCCAAACCCCGTTTCTCACGGAGGCAAGGGTAATCCGTGGAATATAACACAGAAACAGATAATAGCAGAACAAAATTAAGTAAATACACCAGATAATGAACATTAGAATATACTGCATAAAAGTAATCATCAGAGTTACACAGTATACAGGATCATACTTAGTACAAAGACAGTTCAGCTATACATAAATGTCTACAGCGGAAAACAAACATAATATGTACAATAGGAGCTGAACAGCATAAAAAGAAATAAATGATAGAATCCATCTTCAGCTCCAGCTATCCAGAAAGAACCAGCTAATACCTGAATACAAGGCTGCCCGTGTAGAAAAAGGGGCACCCGAGTTTGAAAGTGAAACAAACTACGAGTCAGTCATGGGACTGGTATGAGAAATCTACTAAACACATATATAATTTGGCTAATCACAGGACCACGCCACTTTCTTGGAACGGGTTTACTCCATTGGATTGCCAGTGCTTTAAACAAATCATTCTTTTAAAACAACGCAATGCATTTTATAAAAATGAAGCCGTTATAAGACTCAGTTACCATCACACAATGCAACGCAAGCCGGAGGATAGAGTTTTTCCTTATAACGACCAAAATATGCTTGATACGAATAAAACAAAGGCATTTGATACTATTGCTAGTGTTTATATGTTTTGAAAACAATTTCAAATCATAACTATCAATCATAGACGGCATTAATGCCCCATACCACTATGTCGCCATATATATAGGTATACAATCAAAACCGAACAGTCACGTATTTGGAAATTGGATTTCCGTCATGAACCAAGGCAAAAGATAGTCCTTACCGAATTCGAGACTGCCTAGCCCGAGTCTCAGGATCAGAACGCATCGACCCTTGGATCGTCAGGGCCGGTCCACACGGAGTGGATTAAAATGCCTGAGCAATACGTTTCGCCGCCCTTTGGGGCGTAAGCGAGCCAACAAGTGACTCCATCGGACCTGGATCGTCCGATCTAACCGAGGCGCCTCGCAACAGCAACAACCACATAGGTGAAAAGTATATAAATGTCAGGGCTGGTAGGTCACTGACACCACCCTAGCTAGGAGGAAACGCAGGCCCTCCCTGAGGTCCTTTCTCCCGTTTCTGGTTCATACCGGGGTGTGAGGCTCACGATTTCACGTTATACACAAAGCTACGCCACACAGGCGGTGCTTTGATCATCACCACAAGACTTTGCTTTTCAACAGAAGCCCTGATCATTGCATCTTAGCATGCCACACAGGCAATTCATGCCATGCGACTGATGTCCATCGATATACAACCTCTGAGCTCGTGCGTTTCAGAGAAGGGCGTTAAGCAAAAGAATAAATTCTCCGCCGCCAAACAAATGTATATTTAACAGAGATCAATCAACACAGAATAAAATCCAATGTCAGACACACAGTCCATTTACAAGTCCGTTCTGGGTCTGAACGAAACCGGAGGCACTAAATACCTCGCAAACCCATCGATCACCACGTACGTCTGGACGATCACCACTCATTATCCATATTTTGGGATGCCTCCCAATCAGGACCTCGGTTACCATCCAAACGAGGTGAAGATCTCCGGTCTTCGACCACCGTCTTCATCTTCGAATTTTAATCATCGGTCAATTATTTGAAATGAGAATTAACTCGGCCTTTTCAAATAATTCACGTATATTTAGAATTTCAAATCAATTTATTTCAATGGTTAAATCATTCGACAACACCAAATTTGTTCTTTAATGTAATTTTCACACCAAACACATTCAACCATCAAATACTACATAAATCGAGCAAATTCAGCTTATTTCCATTCCATATCGTTTACAATATTTTATAACGATTTATCACTATTTTTATTTATTTTAAAATAGCCTATTTATTCAAAACGACGCTACGGGCCATAGCGCGTCCGTGGCGCTGTTTTTCTTCAGATTTGATTTACACATATCTGAAAATCTAACTGTTGGATCTTCACAAAATTTACATCATTAGAAAGGTTTTTTCAAAACGAATCCAATGGTTCCAGTTTCGGGAAAATCCGACGGTCGGATCTCCCGGTACAATCGTTTGAAGTTTCGATTTCAAAATACGATCTGCAGCGTCGTATATTCGATTAAATATAATTATATTTATATTTATATATAAATATAATCGTTTCTGGCGCTATTTTTCTTCAGATTTGAATTAAACATTCCAGACAATCCAACCGTTGGATTTTTACAAAGTTGGTGCCGTTGGAAAGATATTTCCAAGGCGAACCCGACGGTTGCGGTTTCGAGAAAATCCAATGGTCGGATTTCCCGCACTAGTTGTTTGAAATCACGGTTTCAAAATGCGAACTGCACGGCCACGTTTTGTTTTAATTTTATTTATATTTATATATTTATATAAATATAGTTCATTCAAAAATTCCTATATCGTTTTCATTTCAAATATTTCACTAACGCCTTAAAATTTTGGAAAATTTCGCCATAACCTCCTTTGTACGGGAGGGCTGGGAAAATTCCCAAATAGCCACACGGGCGTCTCATGTCGAAAAGAAAAAGAAAAAGCCAAGCGGCTAGCCAACAGGCTTATAAAATCATCACCCAAACAAAGCAGTAAATGTGTACCTATTTGTCGGGCATAAAATTTTATTCCTCTTCTCTAGCCCCTTTGCTATAACCTGTTCAATAAATATGCATGTACATATATACAGTTCTTATCGTTTATCATTTTGCATTCAACTTCATATTTGATTTCCATTTGGTTTAAAAACACCATTCATTCTAATGTTGCATATATAGGCACAAATCATATCATTAGCTAATTAATGAATATTTCAACTCATATATATTTATTTGAGCGAGTTGCTATTTTTAACACTTCACATTTCAACAATTCGTGTATATAATAAAAATGTGATTTTTATTGTAAAACAATTCATTTCAAAACACTACTATTTTATATAGTTTATATCAGTGATAAAAATAGGATTTTTCTTATAAAACAATTCCTTTCAAAACGAGATTATTTTACACAGTTCATATAGTCGATAAAAGGTGATTTTTATTATCAAACAATTTATTTCAAAATATGAATACCATTCAACACATGAATTTCAAATCAACGAATGAATATCAATTCAACACATGAAGGTTTTCTATAGTTTCTATATATAGATAAAAATGTGATTTTTATATTTAAAACACGAATACCATTCAACACATGAATTTCTAGTCAACGAATGAATATCGATTCAACACATGAAGGTTTTCTATAGTTTCTATATATAGATAAAAATGTGATTTTTATATTTAAAACGCGAATACCATTCAACACATGAATTTCTTGTCAACGAATGAATATCGATTCAACACATGAAGGTTTTCTATAGTTTCTATATATAGATAAAAATGTGATTTTTATATTTAAAACGCGAATACCATTCAACACATGAATTTTTTGTCAACGAATGAATATCGATTCAACACATGAAGGTTTTCTATAGTTTCTATATATAGATAAAAATGTGATTTTTATATTTAAAACGCGAATACCATTCAACACATGAATTTCTAGTCAACGAATGAATATCGATTCAACACATGAAGGTTTTCTATAGTTTCTATATATAGATAAAAATGTGATTTTTATATTTAAAACGCGAATACAATTCAACACATGAATTTCTAGTCAACGAATGAATATCGATTCAACACATGAAGGTTTTCTATAGTTTCTATATATAGATAAAAATGTGATTTTTATTTTTAAAACGCGAATACCATTCAACACATGAATTTCTTGTCAACGAATGAATATCGATTCAACACATGAAGGTTTTCTATTCAATGAATAAATATAGTTTTAGCAAATGAAAATAATTCAAACACATGAATATTATTCAAAATTTCGTCAGCATAACGGCAGGGTAGTTAAAACCGGGACCGTCCCTAGTACGGCTCCTCGCTCTACCTTAAAACCTCGCGGTTTTTGACAATGGGGATCATGCATCTAGTTCGCACGCAGGCGGCATGTATATATTTATTTCATTTCCACAAACTAATCCTATGTGGTTTCAACCAAATATTTCTCAACCACAAACGGGTATTTTTCAACCTTAATCAATCAATATCAACCACAAACAATCCCAAACAATCATTCGCTATCAATCAATTTTCACACCAATCACAATCAATAAATATCGTCCATGGTTTGTGGACGAGGGGCGTATATATATATATATATATATATATAGCAAATTCACTTTTATTTCAACACATATATAATTTTTACAACGCATATACAACTTATACATCGAACGTACAACTTATACAATGCTTATACAAGAGGTGTACAATGCTTATATAACTCATACATCGACTATATAATTTATACATCGTCGTTTTCCATATTGTTTTTAAATTAGAAATCTCACATTGGGTTCCACTCCACCAAAAATAGCAGAAGGCTCAGAAAAATACGCGGTCTCTTCTAAAATGTAGAAGGCATCCACACGGTCACGATGTTTCCTGTTTCATCGAATTTCGTTAACACAGCAAAAAGATATGATTTTTCAAAGTTTGCAACGGTTTTAAACTGTCGAAATCAATTTAAAATAAAAACAGTCGATACCTGCTTGAAATCTTCGAAACTAGGTTTCGATTTTTAGCTCCACCCGTTGCACTTTGTCCCGATCAGGTTATACCACATCGTCGAGCTTGGAATGGGATTCAAACGCCAGGGGCGGCGCTCCGTTCGATCGCCAGAATCAGTGGCGGCGGCGAGATGAAGTCGCCGCCTTTGAGGTGCTCGATCTCGCTCTACATGGCATGGTGGAGGCCAAACCAGGTATGGATGGGAAGAGGGAGGAGAGTACTCTAAAAAGTTCAACTGGAGGGAGGTCTATCGAGGCGTGGTTTCGCCGTAAAATGGATGAGAAGTTTTGAACGTTGGCCGCCGTTCGTCCCGAGGGTTACGGGTGTTTTTTTGTTTTTTTTATATTTTTAAATTAATGAAATAAAAAATCCTATTGGCCGATGCTATATTAAATTCAAAATTTGGGGTTTTCTTGGACGAACTCGAAATCCAACCCAACGACTGTCATCCCTAGCGTTTTACCCTCATTCCGAACACAATGGGATATGTTTCGTAGGCCCATTCGACTGTTTCATTCAGTTTTCATTCAAATCAAAATATAAAACATTCAATATTTAATTTGAACGTACATTTCAATTTGCCAGGGCCACAAACTAATTCAAAAAAAAATTCTAGAAAAATAAATCTAGCTATGTTTTGACGATACGGTCCCAACAAAACTAGTTTCATCGATTTCTGAGACCGTTTGCAAAAAGGCCCATTTTGGTCGATCCAATTTAACTGTAATTGACCAAAACACATTTTCTTTTGCCTCGCTCACATACTAGCTTCAAAAATTACGAAATTTGAAACCTAGCAATAACTTCACATCCCGGATCCAACAAAAGTGGTTTCGTCGAATTCCGAGGTCATATGCAAAATGGCCATTTTCACGGGCTATATAAATTCCATATCGACCCTTCTGAAAATTCATTTGGCCATAACTTTTGCTTTCCGCTATGAAATTTCGATTTTTCAGATTCGTTAGAAAGGTATTCGCTAACAGATTTAAATATTTTTGGTTTCACAAAAATCCGTTTTGTTTTGCACCCGGTACAGTCCGACAAAGTTTGAATTCAATTTTTGAAACTGCAGCGCCATTTCAGGCCTTGTTTATAATTAAAATTAATTATATTCGTTTTCAATTGTCGATTCAAACTCACTTTTTATTTCCATTATCTAAAATATTTATTTTAAATATTTAAAATCCATTATTTTAGCCAATTTAAAAATTTTAAATTGGTTCAGATTTTCTGGGTCGTTACAATCTCCCCCACTTAAAACTTTTCGTCCCCGAAAAGGAACAAAGTCGAAAGTGGTTTGACAAATCTACAATCACACAACACAACCAACAATCAAATCGTTTTAACCTTTCAAAAATATACTGATCAACCTCCATACTCTTTTCAAAATCATTCAGCCTATAGAATTTAAAAGTGCACATCCATGAAAAGAAAATAACAATAGAGTAGAGAATTGAATGGTAGTGCAAAGTAGGGTAAATGTACCTTGCACCAGAGTCAATCAGAGATATCCACTCGGCATCTAGGATAAGCTTTCTGAATGCTCTCCTCAGTTTCCCAAGTACAATCTCGTGGATCTCCACTCCATTGCACTTTGACTAAGTGAACCTTCTTGTTCCTCAGCTCTTTGGTTTCTTTGCCTATTATCTTTAGCGGCTCTCTTCTCACAGCTAATTCTGGGGTAATTTCAATGTCCTGTTGAGCTGCTTCTTCCACGATCAAGTCTGGATCATGAACGTGCTTTCGAAGTTGAGATATATGAAATACATCATGAACTCCAGGCAACCAGTCAGGCAGTTTGACCCTATAAGCGAGAGTTCCGATCCGTTCCAGAATAGGAAACAGACCAATAAATTTGGGTGCTAACTTTCCAGTTTTACCGAACCGGATTATTCCTCTCATCGGCGATACCTTCAAATATACATAGTCGCCAATAGCAACGGATATATCTCTTCTTCTTCTATCGGCATAGCTCTTTTGTCGGCTTTGAGCGGCGAGCAATCGCTTCTTAATAAAATCAACTTTGTCGGTAGCTTCACGAATCATATCAGGCCCTAACACAAGTCTATTTCCAGGTTCGACCCAACAAGCAGGAGATCGGCACGGTCTACCATATAATGCTTCGAATGGTGACATTGTCAGACTCGCCTGGTAGCTGTTGTTATAAGAGAATTCAGCCAAATGCAGATGGTCTTCCCATGACCCACCGAAATCTATAACACAAGCCCGCAATAGATCTTCTAAAATACGATTCACCCTTTCAGTCTGACCGTCAGTCTGAGGATGATAAGCGGTGCTTAAGTTCAACTTCGTTCCCAGCTCGACTTGAAATGCTTCCCAGAATTTGCTAGTGAATATTGTATCTCTATCACTGACTATACTGAGCGGCACTCCATGTAGTCTAACTATTTCCCTGAAGTAAATCTGTGCCAGACTCTGAGCAGTTCTGTTTGATCTGACAGGTATGAAATGGGCGGTCTTCGTGAAGCGATCTACAATCACCCAAATACTGTCATTCCCTTTTCTGGTTCTGGGCAGACCATCAATGAAATCCATAGAAATATGTTCCCACTTCCAACCCGGAACTTCTAGCGGTTGTAATAATCCAGCCAATTTCTGTTGGTCACTCTTGACTAGCTAGCAAGTAGGGCATCGGCTAACGTATATTGAAACATCTCTTTTCATAGCCTTCCACCAGAATGTTCTTTTGAGATCGTGATACATTTTGGCCACACCAAGATGGATACTCAGCTTGGACTTGTGACACTCGTCTAACACCTCCCTTTTTAACTCTGGGATGTCAGGAACACAAATCCTTCCTTTCAACCTCAAGGTCTCATCGCTATCTATTTGAAAACACGAGGGTTCGCCTTTCTGAATCCTTTTGATCATATCTTTAATAAAGTTATCCTCCTTCTGAAGAATAGATATTTTGTCAATCAAGGAAGTCGTGATAATAAAGCTGGCGATCATTACATTCTTCCGGCTCAGAGCATCGGCCACGACATTGGCTTTCCCTGAGGTATATATAATTTCAAAGTCATATGCTGCAAGGAACTCTAGCCAACGTTGTTGCCTCAGATTCAGGTCTTTCTGAGTGAATAGATACTTTAGCGACTGGTGATTTGTAAACAGTTCAAATCTCTCACCCAGAAGATAGTGTCTCCAGATTTTCAAAGTGAATACTATCGCCAATAACTCAAGATCATGAGTGACATAGTTTTTCTCGTGCGGCTTCAATTGAAGGCAAGCATAAGCAATCACTTGACCCCTTTGCATTAACACTGCGCCAAGGCCTTCTCTAGAAGCATCAGTCCAGACTTTTAAATCCTGGTTGCCATCGATGATGGTTAACACTGGAGCTGTCGTTAGTCTCAACTTTAGCTCTTCAAAAGCCTCCTCACTTTCTGGAGTCCATTTGAATTTAGAATGCTTCTTTGTAAGCTTCGTTAAGTGACCAGATATCTTCGAAAGGTCTTTAACGAACTTTCGGTAATAGCTAGCCAATCCGAGAAAACTGCGGACTTCAGTGGGAGTTCTGGGCTGTTTCCAATTCTGAATAGCTGTGATTTTGCTTGGATCCACAGCGATTCCGTCTTTCGATACGACGTGGCCCAGAAATTTCACTTCATCTTGCCAGAATATACATTTGGAAAACTTGGCTTTTAATACATTCCATCTCAGAATTTCTAGAACCTGTTCCAGATGCTTTTCATGTTCGGCCTTTGATTTAGAGAAGATTAGAATATCGTCAATGAAAACCAGAACAAATTTATTCAAAACCCCTCTGAACACTCTATTCATTAGATCGACGAAGTAAGCTGGAGCGTTACATAAGCCGAACGGCATTACTAACCACTCGTAGAATAAGTCGGGGCCTCTGAACGCTGTCATTGGAACACACTCTTCGGTAATTCGAAGTTGATGGAAACCTGTAGCTAGGTCCATTCGTGAGAATACTTGTGCTCCATTTAATCGATCCAACAAATCATCTATCTGCGACAATGGATACTTGTTCTTTATTGTCTGCTTGTTCAGATCACGATAGTCCACGCATAGCCGTAGAGTACCGTCAGATTTTGGGACAAATACCACGGCTGCACCCCAATCAGAGAAACTAGGCCTGATTAGACCTTTCCATACCAGCTGTCGTGTTTGATTGTCTAATTCATCCTTCTCTTTCAAGGACATTCTTCGAATAGCGTGAACTACCGGCCTTGCATTGGGAATCAAAGCAATCTTGAAATCTATTTCTCTTTGCGGAGGTAAGCGAACGACTTCCTCGAACACATCCGCATAGTTCCGGACGACCAGAATATCTTTCACTAGGTCGGGAATATTCTCTGTGATTTCAGGGATATTTTCTATTTGGGCTGGAGAGACATTCAAAGCTGCCCAGAAGTCCTTTCTATTAGCATTCTGACCTTCACAGGGAATGGTTATATAATCACCTGATTTAATCTTCGCCTTTACGACTCTGTCTGCGCATTTAACTTCAGCTTCATATTTGGTCAACCAGTCTAACCCCAAGATAAGATCAAACTCTTTAAAATTCATGACGACTGCGATGGTAGGAAACCGATAACGAGAGAAAGAAACCGGCACTCCACAAATCCAACTGAGATCAATGGAACCCCCAACTGGATTCTGGACAGTCATTGGTTCCTTCAGCTTTTTCAAATTCAAATCCAGTTTCTTAGCTGCATCCTTGGCAATGAAGCTGCGCGACGCGCCAGTGTCAAACAGTACTTTAAATGGGATGTCTTTGACAGTTAGCGTGCCTTCTAAAACATCTGGCCTTTCTTGAATAGCTGAGGGCCCAGACGCTTCTGCTACTTCATTTATGTGTACTGTTTTGGACTTCTTAAATTGCCTGCAATCCTTTTCAAGATGGCCAATCCGATGACATTGACAACATTTTCTACTCTCTCGAAACTGGTTATCGGGTTTAGACCCCTTCTTTCGTTTCTTCGAGGTTTTACACTTCCTAGTCAGATGCCCCTGTTTATTGCAGTTAGAGCATGTGGCAGTCGTTGCCGGTTCCTTTTCAGATTTAGCCCTTTTTCTCTTGGCACTGGGCTTCTTACTAACATCAGACTTTGTACTGGCCTCTGGACGATCAGTTTCAGACCCTGCTTTGTCACTAGAACAGACTTCTTCTTCGTCGCGCAACATTCCTTTCTTATGGAGATCTTCATACTGATAAGCCATGTATATCATTTCTGAAAAAGGAAGCTTCACATTCCTCATTACACTATTCTGATATCTCCTTTGAAGGCCATGAATAAATCTCAGATTTTTCCTCTTTGGGTCTTGAATCAGATGAGGAGCAAAGTGAGCAAGCTCGTTGAATTTCTTATGATATTCTGGGATGGTCATGTCACCTTGTATCAGATAAGAAAATTCGTCGCATAATCGCTCAGTCGCTTTTGGAGGAGTAAATCTTTCTAGGAAAATCACTTTGAATCTGTCCCAGGTGATATCACCTTCTGGATTATCTTTGATGATTGTTTCCCACCAGATTAAAGCTTCTTCTTTGAGCGCCCAAGATGCTACTAACCGTTTCTGGTCATCTCTCAGCTGGATACGCTCAAAAATTCTTTCGACAGAGCTCACCCAAGCTTGAGTTTGAATTATAGATTCATTGCCCGAGAACTGTGCTCCGTTCAGATTTCAATATCTCTTTAATAGAGCCTCTAGATCGGGTTCTGCATTTCTCCTGTTTCTGACACTCATTTTTCTAGTACTTCTGCAAATAGAAGATCAAGTGTCAGGTCACAGAAAAGATAATTTAAAATATAGAAACACATACTTCAAGTGTATATGTGTCTATCGAGGTGTAATTTCATTCTGCTTTACTCATACTAGGATATTATTGATCCTATCTGTATTGAGTTACCCGTCCTAGAACACTACTGGTTCTATTTCTGACGAGTTCGTTTAAATGTTATATTCCAGAACTAAGCTTAACCAAAGCTCTGATACCACGTTGTGACGTCCCCAAACCCCGTTTCTCACGGAGGCAAGGGTAATCCGTGGAATATAACACAGAAACAGATAATAGCAGAACAAAATTAAGTAAATACACTAGATAATGAACATTAGAATATACTGGATAAAAGTAATCATCAGAGTTACATAGTATACAGGATCATACTTAGTACAAAGACAGTTCAGCTATACATAAATGTCTACAGCGGAAAAGAAACATAATATGTACAATAGGAGCTGAACAGCGTAAAAAGAAATAAATGATAGAATCCATCTTCAGCTCCATCTATCCAGAAAGAACCAGCTAATACCTGAATACAAGGCTGCCCGTGTAGAAAAAGGGGCACCCGAGTTTGAAAGTGAAACAAACTACGAGTCAGTCATGGGACTGGAATGAGAAATCTACTAAACACATATATAATTTGGCTAATCACAGGACCACGCCACTTTCGTGGAACGGGTTTACTCCATTGGATTGCCAGTGCTTTAAACAAATCATTCTTTTAAAACAACGCAATGCATTTTATAAAAATGAAGCCGTTATAAGACTCAGTTCCCATCACAATGCAACGCAAACCATAGGATAGAGTTTTTCCTTATAACGACCAAAATATGCTTGATACGGATAAAACAAAGGCATTTGATAATATTGCTAGTGTTTATATGTTTTGAAAACAATTTCAAATCATAACTATCAATCATAGACGGCATTAATGCCCCATACCACTATGTCGCCATATATATAGGTATACAATCAAAACCGCACAGTCACGTATTTGGAAATTGGATTTCCGTCATGAACCAAGGCAAAAGATAGTCCTTACCGAATTCGAGACTGCCTAGCCCGAGTCTCAGGATCAGAACGCATCGACCCTTGGATCGTCAGGGCCGGTCCACACGGAGTGGATTAAAATGCCTGAGCACTACGTTTCGCCGCCCTTTGGGGCGTAAGCGAGCCAACAAGTGACTCCATCGGACCCGGATCGTCCGATCTAACCGAGGCGCCTCGCAACATCAACAACCACGTAGGTGAAAAGTATATAAATGTCAGGGCTGGTAGGTCACTGACACCACCCTAGCTAGGAGGAAACGCAGGCCCTCCCTGAGGTCCTTTCTCCCGTTTCTGGTTCATACCGGGGTGTGAGGCTCACGATTTCACGTTATACACAAAGCTACGCCACACAGGTGGTGCTTTGACCATCACCACAAGACTTTGCTTTTCAACAGAAGCCATGATCATTGCATCTTAGCATGCCACACAGGCAATTCATGCCATGCGACTGATGTCCGTCGATATACAACCTCTGAGCTCGTGCGTTTCAGAGAAGGGCGTTAAGCAAAAGAATAAATTCTCCGCCGCCAAACAGATGTATATTTAACAGAGATCAATCAACACAGAATAAAATCCAATGTCAGACACACAGTCCATTTACAAGTCCGTTCTGGGTCTGAACGAAACCGGAGGCACTAAATACCTCGCAAACCCATCGATCACCACGTACATCTGGACGATCACCACTCATTATCCATATTTTGGGATGCCTCCCAATCAGGACCTCGGTTACCATCCAAACGAGGTGAAGATCTCCGGTCTTCGACCACCGTCTTCATCTTCGAATTTCAATCATCGGTCAATTATTTGAAATGAGAATTAACTCGGCCTTTTCAAATAATTCACGTATATTTAGAATTTCAAATCAATTTATTTCAATGGTTAAATCATTCGACAACACCAAATTTGTTCTTTAATGTAATTTTCACACCAAACACATTCAACCATCAAATACTACATAAATCGAGCAAATTCAGTTTATTTCCATTCCATATCGTTTACAATATTTTATAACGATTTATCACTATTTTTATTTATTTTAAAATAGCCTATTTATTCAAAACGACGCTTCGGGCCATAGCGCGGCCGTGGCGCTGTTTTTCTTCAGATTTGATTTACACATATCTGAAAATCTAACCGTTGGATCTTCACAAAATTTACATCATTAGAAAGGTCTTTTCAAAACGAATCCAACGGTTCCAGTTTCGGGAAAATCCGACGGTCGGATCTCCCGGTACAATCGTTTGAAGTTTCGATTTCAAAATACGATCTGCAGCGTCGTATATTCGATTAAATATAATTATATTTATATTTATATATAAATATAATTGTTTCTGGCGCTGTTTTTCTTCAGATTTGAATTAAACATTCCAGACAATCCAACCGTTGGATTTTTACAAAGTTGGTGCCGTTGGAAAGATATTTCCAAGGCGAACCCGACGGTTGCGGTTTCGGGAAAATCCAATGGTCGGATTTCACGCATTAGTTGTTTGAAATCACGGTTTCAAAATGTGAACTGCACGGCCACGTTTCGTTTTAATTTTATTTATATTTATATATTTATATAAATATAGTTCATTCAAAAATTCCTATATCGTTTTCATTTCAAATATTTCACTAACGCCTTAAAATTTTGGAAAATTTCGCCATAACCTCCTTTGTACGGGAGGGCTGGGAAAATTCCCAAATAGCCACACGGGCGTCTCATGTCGAAAAGAAAAAGAAAAAGCCAAGCGGCTAGCCAACAGGCTCATAAAATCATCACCCAAACAAAGCAGTAAATGTGTACCTATTTGTCGGGCATAAAATTTTATTCCTCTTCTCTAGCCCCTTTGCTATAACCTGTTCAATAAATATGCATGTACATATATACAGTTCTTATCGTTTATCATTTTCCATTCAACTTCATATTTGATTTCCATTTGGTTTAAAAACACCATTCATTCTAATGTTGCATATATAGGCACAAATCATATCATTAGCTAATTAATGAATATTTCAACTCATATATATTTATTTGAACGAGTGGCTATTTTTAACACTTCACATTTCAACAATTAGGGTATATAATAAAAATGTGATTTTTATTGTAAAACAATTCATTTCAAAACACTACTATTTTATATAGTTTATATCGGTGATAAAAATAGGATTTTTCTTATAAAACAATTCCTTTCAAAACGAGATTATTTTACACAGTTCATATAGTCGATAAAAGGTGATTTTTATTATCAAACAATTTATTTCAAAATATGAATACCATTCAACACATGAATTTCAAATCAACGAATGAATATCGATTCAACACATGAAGGTTTTCTATAGTTTCTATATATAGATAAAAATGTGATTTTTATATTTAAAACGCGAATACCATTCAACACATGAATTTCTAGTCAACGAATGAATATCGTTTCAACACATGAAGGTTTTCTATAGTTTCTATATATAGATAAAAATGTGATTTTTATATTTAAAACGCGAATACCATTCAACACATGAATTTCTTGTCAACGAATGAATATCGATTCAACACATGAAGGTTTTCTATAGTTTCTATATATAGATAAAAATGTGATTTTTATATTTAAAACGCGAATACCATTCAACACATGAATTTCTTGTCAACGAATGAATATCGATTCAACACATGAAGGTTTTCTATAGTTTCTATATATAGATAAAAATGTTATTTTTATATTTAAAACGCGAATACCATTCAACACATGAATTTCTAGTCAACGAATGAATATCGATTCAACACATGAAGGTTTTCTATAGTTTCTATATATAGATAAAAATGTGATTTTTATATTTAAAACGCGAATACCATTCAACACATGAATTTCTAGTCAACGAATGAATATCGATTCAACACATGAAGGTTTTCTATAGTTTCTATATATAGATAAAAATGTGATTTTTATATTTAAAACGCGAATACCATTCAACACATGAATTTCTTGTCAACGAATGAATATCGATTGAACACATGAAGGTTTTCTATTCAATGAATAAATATAGTTTTAGCAAATGAAAATAATTCAAACACATGAATATTATTCAAAATTTCGGCAGCATAACGACAGGGTAGTTAAAACCGAGACCGTCCCTAGTACGGCTCCTCGCTCTACCTTAAAACCTCGCGGTTTTTGACAATGGGGATCATTCATCTAGTTCGCACGCAGGTGGCATGTATATATTTATTTCATTTCCACAAACTAATCCTATGTGGTTTCAACCAAATATTTCTCAACCACAAACGGGTATTTTTCAACCTCAATCAATCAATATCAACCACAAACAATCCCAAACAATCATTCGCTATCAATCAATTTTCACACCAATCACAATCAATAAATATCGTCCATGGTTTTCGGACGAGGGGCGTATATATATATATATATAGCAAATTCACTTTTATTTCAACACATATATAATTTTTACAACGCATATACAACTTATACATCGAACGTACAACTTATACAACGCTTATACAAGAGGTGTACAACGCTTATATAACTCATACATCGACTATATAATTTATACATCGTCGTTTTCCATATTGTTTTTAAATTAGAAATCTCACATTGGGTTCCACTCCACCAAAAATAGCAGAAGGCTCAGAAAAATACGCGGTCTCTTCTAAAATGTAGAAGGCGTCCACACGGTCACGATGTTTCCTGTTTCATCGAATTTCGTTAACACGGCAAAAAGATATGATTTTCCAAAGTTTGCAACGGGTTTAAACTGTCGAAATCAGTTTAAAATAAAAACAGTCGATACCTGCTTGAAATCTTCGAAACTAGGTTTCGATTTTTAGCTCCACCCGTTGCACTTTGTCCCAATCAGGTTATACCACAACGTCGAGCTTGGAATGGGCTTCAAACGCCAGGGGCGGCGCTCCGTTCGATCGCCTGAATCAGTGTCGGCGACGAGATGTAGTCGCCGCCTTTGAGGTGCTCGATCTCGCTCTACAGGGCATGGTGGATGCCAAACCAGGTATGGATGGGAAGAGGGAGAAGAGTACTCTAAAAAGTTCAACTGGAGGGAGGTCTATCGAGGCGTGGTTTCGCCGGAAAATGGATGAGAAGTTTTGAACGTTGGCCGCCGTTCGTCGCGAGGGTTACGGGTTTTTTTTGTTTTTTTTATATTTTTAAATTAATGAAATAAAAAATCCTATTGGCCGATGCTATATTAAATTCAAAAATTGGGGTTTTCTTGGACGAACTCGAAATCCAACCCAACGACTGTCGTCCCTAGCGTTTTACCCCCATTCCGAACACAATGGGATATGTTTCGTAGGCCCATTCGACTGTTTCAGTCAGTTTTCATTCAAATCAAAATATAAAACATTCAATATTTAATTTGAACGTACATTTCAATTTGCCAGGGCCACAAACTGATTCAAAAAAAATTCCAGAAAAATAAATCTAGCTATGTTTTGACGATACGGTCCCAACAAAACTAGTTTCATCGAATTCTGAGACCGTTTGCAAAAAGGCCCATTTTGGTCGATCCAATTTAACTGTAATTGACCAAAACACATTTTCTTTTGCCTCGCTCACATACTAGCTTCAAAAATTACGAAATTTGAAACCTAGCAATAACTTCACATCCCGGATCCAACAAAAGTAGTTTCGTCGAATTCCGAGGTCATATGCAAAATGGCCATTTTCACGGGCTATATAAATTCCATATCGACCCTTCTGAAAATTCATTTGGCCATAACTTTTGCTTTCCGCTATGAAATTTCGATTTTTCAGATTCGTTAGAAAGGTATTCACTAACAGATTTAAATATTTTTGGTTTCACAAAAATCCGTTTTGTTTTGCACCCGGTACAGTCCGACAAAGTTTGAATTCAAATTTTGAAACTGTAGCGCCATTTCAGGCCTTGTTTATAATTAAAATTAATTATATTCGTTTTCAATTGTCGATTCAAACTCACTTTTCATTGCCATTATCTAAAATATTTATTTTAAATATTTAAAATCCATTATTTTAGCCAATTTAAAAATTTTAAATTGGTTTAGATTTTCTGGGTCGTTACAATGCTACAAAGCAAAAAGGATACAGGTGTATAGATGAAAATGGCAAAATTTTCATTAGCAGACACATGATATTTAATGAAGAGGTATTTCCATACAAAAGTTCAGACATCAAAACCACAAATAAAGTAATCACAGGTAAAAGTAGCATACCTAGCATACCATACTATACAGACTCTCTAGCAGGTACTAGCAAAGCAGTGGTTGTTGAAGACAATCAAAACTGCACTACCGGATTAGTTACACCCAATACCAGCAATGAAGAGCCAATCAGCCTCGCCAACTATTCACCTGAGAGCCAAAATATTGAAAGCGACATCAGAAGTACAAACAACAGCAATATGCCAGCAACCACAGTCAATCAAGAGAGCCAATCAGAGACAAAATCTCCAACAAATATTGGGCAACCACAGTCAAACAAGAGAGCCAATTAGAGACAAAATCGCCAGCTACCATAAGACTAATTCTCACGATTTCTCTCACTAAACAATGGAATATAAAGCACTTAGACGTCAACAACGCATTTCTCAATGGAGTGTTACAAGAGGAAATCTACATGCAACAACCAGAGGGCTACATTCAGAATCCAAATTATGTATGCAAACTGAAGAAAGCAATTTATGGTCTAAAACAGGCTCCTAGAGTATGGTTCGACAAATTAAAATCAACTCTAGTGACACAGGGATATCGACCAACTAAATCTGACACTTCATTATTCATCAAATCAAATAATTACTATACAACATATGTACTAATATATGTTGACGACTTAATTGTAACAGGGAACAATGAAGGTGAGCTAAAGCAACTGACCCAGTATCTAAATGAGAAATTCTCAATAAAGGATCTTGGCAGTCTATCATATTTTCTGGGAATAGAAGCCCAAAGAAGATCAAAAACAAAAATGGTCCTTAGTCAAAATAAGTACATAACTGAACTCCTGATAAATACTGATATTCATGAAGCAAAACCTCAACCAACACCTGTGATATCTAGTCAGCATCTCTCTAAAAATATGGGAAAATCTATAAATAATATAAAGGAGTACAGAAGTGTTGTGGGAGCAGTGCAATATGCAACCATAACACGACCAGACATTTCATTCAGTGTCAGCAAAGTTTCACAATTTTTGCATGATCCAAGGGATGAACACTGGAAAGCAGTAAAACGAATACTGAGATATTTAAAAGGGACTATACAGTATGGCTTAACAATAAAAGGAGGAAAACAGTTAAATATCACAGGATTCACCGACTTAGACTGGGCAGCAGATCCCGATGTTAGATGATCGGTAACAGAGTAATGTATCTATATAGGAAACAATCTAATATCATGGACATCGAAAAAGCAACCAACAAATTCAAAATCAAGTGCGGAAGCGGAATACATAAGCATTTCCAATGCTACATCAGAAATAATAATCAATATTAAATGAGCTAAATCTATTAAACAATCAAAAAGCAACAATCTGGTGTGATAATCAAAGCTCGATATACATGATAGCTAATCCTATTCAACACGCACGAACTAAACACATAGAAATCGACATTCACTTCGTTCGAGAGCAAGTAAAGGAGGGAAACCTACAAGTAAATTGCATACCGTCTTACCATCAAAAAGCAGACATACTTACCAAAGCTCTCTCAGCTAAAAACTTTACCAGACTACGCGACGCCCTGAATATCAGGCCAATCGACACAAAATCCGCGTCAAGTGTAGCTAACCAGCAACCAGAACTTCAAATCGACAGCTTGAAGCCAAATATTAAAGCTGCAGTTCGAATGACAAGAGAGAAAGACCCAATTGAGGCTCATAGCCCGGATCCAGCACACTTAAGTCAAGTACAAAGTGAATGGAGAAAAGATCAGAAGCAAACTAGGGTTTGACATGGCCAACCCTAGGTATGAAGGGGGGAAATAAAAGGAAAGACAGTGAATTCTGAAATAGAACGACGAGTCAACAAAACATTTAATTATGAATAAGTTTGTCCTATACCGAGCCACGTCACATTGCCATAGTTATATTTTGCTTACCCGAAATAATGTATTTTACCGTTACATACACACACACACACACACACACACACATATATATATATATATATATGTCAGTTCTTTCTGTTCTATTTCGTATCAATCAAAAACAATTTCTTACTGAATAAAATAACAAGCTTTATAATTCTCTCAACTGTAGCTCCTCCTTCTCATCTATGTCTTCAGCCTTATTAACTATAACTACCATTATTTATATATTTAATTTATTAGTTTAATTAAATAAAACCATAATTTATAAACGGTATAAATAACCATTAGGGATAACTTATATGATATTTAATAACGGTATGAATAAACGGACGTTTAATATTATTTAAATATTTTTATGTTGACTTATAATTAAAGATAAATAAAACGGGACTAGAGTTAAATAAATTTACTCCATTTGAATCTGTAATGATTATAGCTTGTACGTACCTTAAACGAATTCGACTCAATTATGAGATGTTGGAACAGTATCGACAAGCACGACGTAATGGAGCTAATATGAACAGATTTGACAGCTATTGGGTTTTTAATTAAATTAAACATCAATTTAATTAGAATGGACTATTTCAACATTACGTGGAATCAAGGTGAGTTCAACTCACTTAGGTTATCCTACTTATATTTTATATAAGTCGGGTTTAAATATTTGTGTGCTATGATTGTTAATTGGTTGATGGATGCTGAATATATGTGATGACTGAACTGGTTAAGTTAAACGTTGTTTAACTTAATTCAAAACCAGTTGTTATTTTAACGATTATTTCCAAATGAGGTAACTTACCTCGTTGTTCACGTTTATAATAATATAAACATATTAAATAAATAATTTGATGCTTGAATGGGCGTTATAAATTGTTGGTTGACTGTTATTAGTCAAAAAAATTGTTTCTGTTTATCATGATGAATAAAAATAAATATATTGTTGTATGGGAATTGAGATAATCCATTTTAATGCAGGGAAGGACAGGTTGGAGGCATCCAACTGGATTCCTCACGTATATTAAATATTATTTATTTTCATATTATCATCATATGAAATGTTTTGATTGGGTGATTAATTTGATTATTGATCGTTGGCTGAAAATCCAACGTTTGTTTTGTTTTAACCAACGGGTAGTATTGGTTGAGTAATTGGCAGCATATGGCCTATAAATCAATCGGTTATAAATATCGATTCATCGTCAGGTGAATCGACATGAATGAAGTTATAAAAATTATTTTTATAACTGAAGATAAATTTTTAAAACTATTATTTGAATAAAAGTTTATGAAAAGAAAGAATAAATGGTTTTGTAAAGTAAATGCTAATGATAATAAGAGGTATAAGCAAATGAACAGAAATTAGCATAACGGTTAAAGGGGGTTAATCGTTCTAGAAATTAATTATATTTTTATGGAAGAATTAATTAGAATTGGTTAAAGGAATTTAATATTTATTTTAGTAAGTGAGGAAGTAAATTATTAATTTAATTAATAATTTAAGGATTACCTTTCTTAAATGGAATTCATTCAAGTAAGCGATCAAAGATGAAATGAAATGTAGATTAAATCTAATAAGAGTTTATGAATACGATTTATATTAAATCCAAGTTTTTATAGTAAATTTATAGAAGTGATTTTAAGCGAATACGATGGTCTAAAACAAATGTTTATATAACGTTTGAATTAAGTAAGGTGGAATCAAGGTATGGGGTTTTATATTTAAACTGAGTTGTATAAATAAGGTTTATAAAAGATCAGTAAAGTTGAAATGATGATTTTGAGTTGGAAATACTAAATATTGAAATCAAGTGAAATGAATGGGATTGAAAAGGGATCTTCAAAGTGGGAAATGGTTTAAAGGAAAACGTTGCAGATTCGAATGGAGTTAAGGAAATTTTGAAACTGACTGGATATTAGTTAAGTTAATGACTTTTTGAGTATCAATCTGATGCTGGTTTCGACCTTCGGGGTTGATATTTAGGGAATTGTTCTCTCACTAATTTTCAATTAGAAACCAATGAATGTCGAAATAATGGGAATAGAAAGAGATTTTGAGAATATAACAATATTTTCGAAAATTAAGGAGTTAATAAGATGAGTTTGAATAAGTTTATTCAAAGGGGAAATGTTAGTTATTATTTCGATAAATGAAACAAAAGAGATTTCGTAACTATGTTTATACGTGAAATTTGTTAAAACCCAAAGTAGGGATTTATACAAGATTTATTTCCAATGTAATTGAAATAGTTTTAAGAATACTATTTTATTTAAATAAGTAAATATTGTGTTTTTAAATATTGAAGATTAAGGAGTTAAATTAGTTTAACTAAAAAGGCCAAGTGATGTTGAGTACTGAACCAATGAACTCATTTACTTTCACGATTAATTATTTGATAGTTAAATAACCGACTATCAAATCTGGCCAATACGATTGTTGGTACGGAAAGACTAGAATCAAATTTATATTCGAAAACTGTTCCGAACCAGCAAACACGAAATCGTCAAAGAGGCAGATTGAAGATGGAGCAATTGAAGACCGTGGATCCTCATAAGTGGAAGGATTACTAAACATCTATGATCTGCAACTAGAGATAAACTGTGATTCTGTCGTGGTTGAAATCAACGAATTTGCAAGGACTACTCGCTACTGATCCATAGGGTGATTCCTATGATGTGGTAGGAGGGTACCTTCAGTTCATCCTGTTCCTAGATGACTTGTATGGACGAGTGTCTGACAGAGTATTTCTTAAGAATTACATACATTGATTTTTACAAATGTACTTCTGCCAAGTGTAGTGTATTTTTGTGGACGTCAATTAGTAATTTGATAGATCTGACGATGTGGCATTCAAAGTAAATGATGGCTAGATGTTATAAAGGTGAATTCAAGTCTCAAGCCTCACAACTGGGAAATGACAAAAATTGGGTAGGCAGCATGGCTATGTGGGTTGTTCCCATTAAGGTGTATAATCACCTATCTAGAGAAATTCCATTTGCTTCTTTAATCTATTTTGATGATGTCCCTTTTCGGGAAACGGTTGCTGATCCCAACCGTTAGTGATATACATTCGATACACCCAAGCGAATTGAGTGGTCGGTCATGTGTGGACCGGGTTTTCTTGTTAAACCCAGTGTATTCCCCTCTAAAGATACACTATCGGCAGGTGGATCCATACCTTATCATAGTCAGAATCCAGTCTCCAATAAGCACGGCAGTTTTGATTGTATATTATATATGTGGAGCATGAGATGCAATCGTTCCCCTAGATTGGTATTTATTTGTATTTAGACACTATTATAGTATCAAAAGATATATATGCTTTCAAGATGTTTTGGGTTATCGTAAGGTAAAAAACCGTCTGTATTTATGTGTGGATTAGGTCTTACGATTATCCTTTTCTTTCGAAAAGATTTTGAACTTTAAAATCAAGTTGTATAATCCCCTTAAACTTTGTGAGTTTTTCTCACTATGGTTCACCAGATTGACCCGGTATTTGAAATGCTCGAGTTAGACCGAGTTGCACAGTTTCAGGTTATTGGATACTACGGAGTTCAGAAGACGTGCTGGAGGAGTTCAGACGTATTAATATTTATTCCGCTGCGTAGTGTATATGAGGACATATTATTATAACTGTCCAGATGTGCTGACTATAAGTTATACTCTGATTGTAAGTTTTATTTCAAGCTCTCAATAAAGATATATTTCTATATTATGTTTTATTCCGTTGTGATTTGTGACTTGTATGGTGTTGATTCTTCTTCTTATTCTTCTATTCTAATATTTCTTTCTTTCTTATCTCACCCTTCTAATAACTATCTTGTGTTTTTGATACTTGGGGTTTTGGTAAGTAATACGAGTTTTATGTATTATTGTCAAAATTCGGGCGTCAAACTCGCTGAGTCGTTACAACTTAGGTGCACTGATGATATATATGCTGTAATTAATGCTATGTGATTATGGATCGATATTTATTTATTTCTCTAGTTTAGAAAACCACTAAGGGTTGAAATGATACATACCCGAATGGACATTAGATTAAGGAAAATTGTTATAGGTTGAAATGATAGACCTGAGCGATTTTATTTGGGATTACAGGTTGAAATGATAGACACGTTGCGGGTTGAAACGATAAATATCCATATCACTTGACCATAGCTAGAAAACTATATACGGACACCATTGGTCATGTTTTCGAAGTATAGTAATTTGGAAATTTTATTTTAAAATAATAACTTAAGATTTTATATTTATATTTGAAAGATTTTAAACTTAAATTTTACTAATTTTAAATTATATGTTTTAAAATGATTTTATGAGTAAATATAGATTTAAATATTTATTTAAGATTTTACTTATAATTTTATTTATTTTAAACTATATCATTTAATCAATAAGTATATTAAACTTTTATAATACGTTAATCTTTTAAACCTATTTCTAAATTATTGTTAACTTATATATGTTTATAAATCTATTTTCTATTTAAATTTATAACTTATATATATATATATATTCAAAGCTTATTTTTACATATTTACAAACTTTAGTAATAAATGAACCCATATAAGATATGAATTTGAATTCGAATCAATTTGAACTTATACCAGGTGAATATGAATTGTGAAATGGATTTTATTTTGAATTTCCAAATTGAAGGAAATGACTTTTAATTTATAATTGACATGAATATGAATTTGATTATAAATTGACTAAATATGAATCGAAATATATATATATATAATTTTATATATGAAATTGATTTCATAAACTATTTTTTTTTGAACTAAAGAAATTTCTTAGATCGATTTACAAGAATGTTTTAATCGTATAAATTTTAGAATTGAATATAAGGCTTTGATTTGAATTCTTTAAGTAATGAGTTTGAATTATACGACTTGACTTATGAAATATGATATGGTTTAACTGAATTATAAGGATTTTCATTTGATTTTTTTATATATATTGAACTCGAACTTATATATTAGACTTAATGAATCGACTTGAGTTAATTGTTTGAACTTGAGTTTTTACAAATATAAGGCAAACTAAATATCCTCGAAGTTAACCTTTTTAGTTTGATTTAAAATGGCATTGGAGGTCTTTAAGTTATGATTCAAATATAAGGGTTTTTTGAATTGGAAGTCGTAATGCGAATATTTCCGGGAATTAATAAATATCGAAGTTCAATATTTAATTTTGAATTCAAATTTGAATCTGAGATTCATATATTCGATTTTATAAAGTGATTTATAAAATAATGACCACGGTGTGAAAAATGTAAATGATTAATTGTTAAGAGTCCGGGATCGGCTATTGTCATACTCTCTACCAATACCGAAAACCACTTTACCAACTGTGTATGCGGTGGAGTTCCAGAATGAAGTAGGATGATTTAGAGGAGATTACTGGATTTGAAGAAAGAGAAAGATGATGGATAGCCTTGACCTTCGGGTCATAATTGAAATGACTAAAACATGAGCCATACACAGGCCAATGTGAGTTAGAAACTCTTAGCAGACATGCTTCTTTGATACCATACCTTTTACTTTTTGATTGATTGGGCGCCCTTTTGATTTTTTTGGAGTATTGTCTAGGGTGGGCAGTAGCTTGCGATTATGCGTTACCACTGACCTGGTCCGCAATCCGGTAGAATCCTACTGATGGGTATTGTGATAGCCCGTAACTTCCCCAGTAAGGAAAGCCCGGATTACCTTGAGAACACGACAGAATAGAACACAAACAGAAGAACATTTCATTGTTATTACAACAATTCCATCAGATACAAGAATATACAGAGTATAATTGAATAAATTACATTCGATAAATATCAGAGATTACAATAAATTACATATCAGCGGAAAACAATATAAAACACAACTGAAAGTAATACACGGATACAGAGCTTTCCGAGCATCGTTCCAGCTGTAAATCAGGATCCTGTGAATATAAATCTACAAAACCAAAATTACTAGCTGCCCGTGTAGAAAATAGGGGCACCCAGATTTTAGGTTAAAACAATAAACTCCAGGTCAGTCATGTGACCGGTGCGAGAACTAAAACAATTATTTAAACTTTACTTTTAAAAGAGAGTAATTCAAGGGACCACGCCGTATAACACGGAACGGGTTTCCTCCCAAGAACATTAGTGCATTGTAAAAACCCGTAACTTCCCCCGTAAAGGAAAGTGTCGGATAGTTCGAGAACAAGCCACAACAGAACGCATATAAAAGAACGTTTCATTGTATATTTCAACAATGCATCAGATTACAAGAATATACAGAGTATAAATGAATATTACACAGAAATATCAGAGATTTAAATTACATTTAAATACATCGCAGCGGAAAATAATACAATACACAACTAGAGGAGATATACGGATACAAAGCTTTCCGGATATCGTTCCAGCTGTAAACCAGGATCCTGTGAATATAAATCTGCAAAACCAAAACTACTAGCTGCCCATGTCAAAATAGGGGCACCCAGAGTTTAGGTTAAAACAATAAACTCCAGGTCAGTCATGTGACTGGTGTGAGAACTAAAACAGTTAATCTTTATTTTCGAAGTTAGGTAAATCAAGGGACCACGCCGTATAACACGGAACGGGTTTCCTCCCAAGAATACCGGTGCATAAAACAACAGCGCAATGCTAAATAAAGAAAAATGAAGCTATTATAAGACCCAGGTCCCATCACACAATGCAACGCAGCCGGAGGATAGGGTTTTCCCTTATAATAGCCAAGAATGCTTGATACGTTTAAAACAAATCATTTGATACTATTATAAGTGCATATTGTAGAAAACATCTTCAAATCATAAGTATCAATCATAGGCGGCATGAATGCCCCATCCCACTATGTCGCCATACTAGGCTCTACAAATAAAACCGCAAATGTCACGTATTTGGAAGTTGGATTTCCATCTATGAACCGAGGCCAGGGATCGTCCTCTACCGATTCGAGACAATCTAGCCCATGTCTCCGGAGCAGCCGCAACTGCCCCTTGGAGAGACAGGGCCGGTCCACCGATGTGGATTATAGTGCCTGAACAATACGTTTCTCCGCCCTTTGGGGCGTAAATGAGCCAACTAAATGACTCCATCGGTTCGAGAATGACCGATCAATCCGAGGCGCCTCGCAACAACAACAACCACATAAGTCAAACTCGTCAGGGCGTGTAAAACCACTGACGCCACTTCTAACTAGAAAGAAACGCATGCCCTCCCTGAGGTCCTCTCCCGTTTTTGGTTCATACCGGGTGTGAAACACGCGAAGTAAACGTTACACAAAGCTACGCCACAAAGGCCTTGCTTTGATCATCACCACAAGACTTTGCTTTTCAACAGAAGCCTCGATCAATTGCCACTTAGGCATGCCACACAGGCAATTCACTCCATGCGTTTGATATCAATCAATATATAACCCCTGAGCTCGTACGTCTCAGAGAAGGGCGTTAAGCAAGAGAATAAATCCTCCGCCGCCAAACAGATATATATTTAATAGAGATCAATCACACGGACTAAAATCCAATGTCAGACACACAGTCCATTTACAAGTCCGTTCTGGGTCTGAACGAAACCGGAGGCACCTAGTACCCCGCATATCCATCGATCTCCAAGCACGTCTGGACGATCACCAACTGTTTCCATCTTCTTGGGTGTACAGCCCAATCAAGATCATCAGTAATCACCCAAACGACGTGAAGACTTCCGGTCTTCGACCATCGTCTTCATCTTCGACTTATCGTCGTATCAGTTATTCAGAATGGGATAAACCCGGTCTTTCCGAATAACTCGCGTATATTTTAAATAAGTATTACACAAGCACAACATACGCCTCATTCCAATTCATCAGTCACTAACCGTAAATTAATCAAGAGAATAATTCCCCAAATATTAACCCCGAAGGCCGAAACCAACATCAGATCAATATCCAGAAAACCGTTCTACTTAGCTAACCGACAGTTAGTTTCTAAATTTCACATTCATAGGGAAAGGTTCCCATTAATTTTATCCAAGATAAATTCCTTGAATTTATTCTTTAATCTTCTTTTGAATTTTGATTCAGCTAGTCGGGATTAACGAACCTTACCGAAGTAATCATTTGTTTTAATTTCCCAATCCCAACCTATTCATCCCATGAAGTAAAACAGGTAATACTTCATATCTAACACCACGGTGTCATCGGTAAATTCAATTACCATTTCACGTTCAAATCTAATTAAAGATTTAACTATCGCCTGGAGTAACACTGGTGATACTCCATTCTCGATCATTTCAATCTAATTAAATATTTATTAAAACTCCACTTAGTTTTAATCTTTGACTGGGTTAAAGAATCAGTGTCATTTAAAACACGGTTCATGGTAAACCCAAAATATCATTCCCTTAATTATCGGGTTAAAGAACAAGTGTTGTTTAAAAACACTGTTCACGATAAACCCAAAATATCATTCCATTAATTATCGGGTTAAAGAACAAGTGTTATTTAAAAACACTGTTCACGATAAACCCAAAAATCAATATCAATTCAATTCCAATTAAATATTATTTAATTGGTACACTTCATTAAATCTAAATAAAAAGATTTAATCTTTTCTCAACAGGGTTCAAGAACAGTGTTAATGAAGACACCATTCACGACAAACCCAAATCACATTTGATATTCAATACAAGGCTCTGAATAGAAAATATATCGGCTTATATTCAATATCAAATTCTACGATTAACAAATGTCGTTTTGCAAATAACGATATAAATATATATCTTTCAAATTTCCATAACAACACTTGTATAATCACGAATTCCAACATCGAAATATTCCGAAGACAATTTCGATTCAAATCCACTCCAATGCAATCATTGGAAATTCGGGTTATTTTTAAAACCCTTTTTAAATTCAATTTATTTATTTAAAAATAAATAGAATTATAATTCTAGTTCAACTAGTTCATTTTGATAAAAATCTATTTTTATCTTTTCTAATATGGAGTTTTTCATCCCAATTCTTTTAAAATCATTTCTTATGATTTTACACAAATTATTACTATTTTTAATAATTTTATCAAGGCCCGTACAGTCGATTTCCATCAACGGCCATCGAACTGCACTTACAGCGACCTTTTTCAAATTTGATTTGGACATAATTCCAAATCCAACCGTTAGATTTCGAATATCTAATATTCGTTAGAAAGCTCTTTTCGATACGAACCCAACGGTTCCGGTTTTAGGAGAATCCGACGGTCGGATCTCCCGTAATGTCCGTTTGAAATAAATGGTCGAAATTCGCGAACTGCCGCGGCGCGGCGCGTTCTATTCAGGCCATTATATTATATATATAATATATATAATATATATTTCGTCGATTTCTATTTAAAACGAATTATATAAATAGTTTTAAATTCGTTTCAAAAGCAATTTCAACTTCCATTTCAATTCAAATCAAAATTGAATTCTTCTTTATAAATTCGTTTTAAAATTCATTTCTATTCAATTCAAATTTCAATTCAATTTGAATTCATTTCAATTTGTTTCCAATTCAATTCGAATTCGTTTTCAATTCAATTCGAATTGGTTTTATATTCAATTCAATTCAAATTCGTTATCTATTCAATTAAATTCGAATTCGTTTCGTTTGCTATTCAATTGAAATCAAATTCGTTTTCCATTCAATTCGAATTCATTATATATTCAATTCATTTCGAAATCATTTTATATTCAATTCATTTCGAAATCGTTATATATTCAATTCATTTCGAAATCGTTATATATTCAATTTATTTCGAAATCGTTTTATATTCAATTCATTTCGATTTCGTTATACATTCAATTCATTTCGATTTCATTTCAAAATATGCGTTTTCGAAATCACTCAATATGCATTTTAAAATGAATAAAATCGATATAAATATCGTTCACGTCAAAATGGCGTCAATCTAACCAACACGGCTTCATATATTTCTATTTTCAAATATTCTATTCAACAAATGAATATTTATTTTTTTGTCAACACACGACTAATCTCAACGAATGAGTATTGTCCACGTGTGACAATTTTTGTTAAATTATTTCGTTCAACACATGACTAATCTCAACGGATGAGTACAGTCAACACATGAACCTTTATTTTATATTGATAAAGATGCAAATTTTATTATTAAAATATTTCGTTCAACACATGACTAATCTCAACGAATGAGTACAGTCAACACATGGACTTTTATGCTATAATATTCTTTATTTTCTAAATTGGAATGAGGCCCAATCAATCACCATATAAAATTAATTATATGGATTTTCATACAACACATGTATATAATAGCATTGAAAAATAATCAACCATCAACCAAAGTGCACTACACTGTATAAGCATCAAATATAGATATCTAACGCTTATAACAGCCTGTCAATCAATCGATCGACATATTTAATCAATCAGGATGAGTGAACTTCAAATTTCATCCCAACACCCGTGTGGGGTTTCAAACAATCAAACGCATATTTTATTTGTGCAGTTGGGCGATGTGTAAAATTTATCGACCCAATCAATGTCCTTCAAATAGGTGTACATAAACAAACCGTCCGGTTTGTAAATGAATATTTATTTATTTACATTCACGTTAAAAATTATATTTTTAACGACAAAATTTTTTATTTCAACATATGAATTTCTATTCAATTCATTTATTCTATAAAATGATATTGTTATTTTTCTAACTTATTTTAGAAAATTTCGGCGGCATAACGGCACGATACTAGAAACGGGAAGAGGCCTAGCCTTATCCCCGGTCTAGTGAAGGCCCACGCCATTCACACATCAATCAAATCCATTCATTTCACCACACAGTTCAATTTCAATCAAATGATCTAACTAATTTTTGCAATCAAACAAACAAGTCCATGGTCTGTGGACGATTGTGTCGGGTGCTACTAAGCACCGTCTGCATCCTAGTATATATATATAACTAGAAAATGAAATTGAAAGGTGAGAAATTCTCACCAAAAGCTATCCTAGCTCCACGGCACTTCTAAGGCAGGAAATCTTCACCGTTCTCGCCTTTCGTCACTTTCGTTGCCCGTAGCCACTATATATATAAAAATCACCTTTTTACTTCTTTTCAAACAAAGAAAAATTACATTTTTAATTCTACTGTTATATATATATATATATATTTTTCAACGCTTCATTCTATATAAAAATTATATTTTTATATTTCTACTTTTAATATAAAGATCAGATTTTTACTTTATTATATCTAATAAAAAATCAGATTTTTATTTCACTACATATATAAAGATAAAATCTTTACTACCTGTATGATATAAAGATCGTATTTTTATTATCCATACTATATAAAAATCATATTTTTAATCTTTCCTTGATATAAAAATTATAATTTGAACCCTCATATAATATAAAAATACGATCTTTCTCCTTTTAAAAATCTGTTCTTTTTCATTTTAAAAATCAGTTCTTTTTCACTATACAAAAAAAATCAGTTCTTTTTCACTATACAAAAAAATCAGTTAAAAACTTCACCTTTTCATGATAAAAAAAACCCACCCTTTTCTAATTCTCCTAATTTATAAAAATAAAACTGAAATAAATAAGAAAACAATGTAAAAAAGAAAATAGAAGGGAAAGGAGACTAACTGCTTTCGGGTTTTTTTTTCTGAGGAGGGCTTCAAATTGAACTGGAGGTGGAAGGGGTGACTGGCGCGCGTCGATGTAGGTGGGTGTGGGCCCAGAGGGGCGGCGCGACACGCTTCAGCAGCTGGTGGAGGCTGGCTCGTGCATTCGATTGAGAGGGAGGAGCGGTTTCAGGAGAGAGGAGGAGATAGGGGATGCGGAGGCGAGGGGGGGTGGGTTTGGCGCCGGCGGCGACGCCACCTGGGGGGGGGGGGGGGGTTGAGCGACGACATCGTTTCTCTTTTTTTTTATTTCTTTTCTGAAATGAGACGGGGGGGGGGCAGAGTGATTTAAGGAGGAGGGAAGAGATTTTTTTATTTTTATTTAATTTAATTTCGAAAAGGTACCTTTTTATTTTGACCTCTAAACGAGACCCACCGCCTGGCGTCCCTAGCGTTTCACCCCCATTCCGAACACAATGGGATATGTATCACAAGCTGATTCGATCGTTTCGAACAGTTTCCGTTGAATTTACACTTAAATCACTATATTGAATTTTAAACGTACATTTCAAATTACCGGGGTCACATACTAACTAGAAAAATTCCAGAAAAATATTTTCTAGCTTCGTATTGACGATACGGTCCTAACAAAACTAATTTCGTCGAATTCTGAGACCGTCTGAAAAATGGCCATTTTCCAGTCGATTAAAATTAACTGAAACTGGTCAAACGCGTTTTCCTTTGCCACGCTCACATATTGATTCGAAAAATTATGAAAATTGGAACCTAGCAATAATTTAACATCACAGACCCAACAAAACTGGTTTCGTCGAAATCCGAGGTCGTTTGCAAAATTTCCATTTTTAAGGGCCTGAATTCCATAGCGACTATTCAGAATTTTCAACTGGACATATCTTTTGATTCCCGCTATGAAATTTCGATTATTCGAATTCGTTGGAAAGATATTATCAATTAGATCCTAATGTTTTTGGTTTCACTAAAATCCGAATTGTTTTACACCCGGTACATTCCATTGAAGTTTGAAATCGAATTATCGAACTACCGCGCCATTTTCAATTCCTTTTTTAATTATATATAAATATTTATATTCTAACGACGACGTATATAATATATACGTCGAATTTCAATTCCAAAATAAATTTTCCTTCGTTTTTATTTAAAATGATTCATTTTAAATATTCAAAATTCGCTAAAATTGCCAAAATAAAAATTTTAAACTGGCCCAGATTTTCGGGTTATTACAATCTCCCCCACTTAAAACTTTTCGTCCCCGAAAAGGAACAAAGTCGAAAGTGGTTTGATTATTCAGCCCTACGTTCGATTTGGCTTCCATTCTCCAACTTTTCAGTTTATGAGAATTGTCAAATTTTCAAAAATTTGGCTAACACCCTAAATTTTCGAAAAATTTCGCCATAACCTCCCCTGCACCGGGAGCATCGGGGAATTTCAAATAGCTTCCCCGGTCCTTCTAATCTCAAAAAGAAAAAGAAAAAGCCAAGCGGCTAGCCAATAGGCTCATAAAATCATCATCACCCAAACAAAACAGTAAATTATAGTAAACATGTACCTATTTGTCGGGCAAACAAATTTTATTCTTCGGCTCTAGCCTCCTTGCTATGACCTGTTCAATTGAAGCACATGTATGCAAGCAAATGCGACCAATTTTCAATATAGTTCAATATTTGATTCAGTTAGGCATAATGGTTCAAAATTATCAAACAATTAAACAAACAACACAAACATCAATCAATTAGTGAATTATCATTTGAAATTCATAACTTTGATATATAGTCAAAAATCTCATTTTTGATGCCAAATCACAACAATAGATCCTATATAGTTTTTGGTTCTCACACCAGTCAATAGGAAATATATAGAAATCCCACCTTCGAAACTCGAACATAAATGTTGATGATGCGATCGCTATCATCAATATCATCTCCGGGCGACTAGAGTGTGATGCTATATCTATCCAATATATCAAAATTTCAAATACACGTTTGCAAGGCGTATATGCAAAATCTTTATATACTGGACTGTCCAAATAAATACAAATAAATAATCAAATACGAATAATTGATTTAAATTTTCAAAACAAAATTTGTTTTCATTTGAAAAATAAACTCTTCACACTCGTTCTAGGATACTACGGATCCCATCTCTAACGAGTCATTCCCGTTGGATATTACTAATCCAGTTTCTGATGAATTCTTTCGTATGGTTCTAATGTGCCTTGTTCTCTAGCTTTGTAAACCAAAGCTCTGATACCAACTGTAAAAACCCGTAACTTCCCCCGTAAAGGAAAGTGTCGGATAGTTCGAGAACAAGCCACAACAGAACGCATATAAAAGAACATTTCATTGTATATTTCAACAATGCATCAGATTACAAGAATATACAGAGTATAAATGAATATTACACAGAAATATCAGAGATTTAAATTACATTTAAATACATCGCAGCGGAAAATAATACAATACACAACTAGAGGAGATATACGGATACAAAGCTTTCCGGATATCGTTCCAGCTGTAAACCAGGATCCTGTGAATATAAATCTGCAAAACCAAAACTACTAGCTGCCCGTGTCAAAATAGGGGCACCCAGAGTTTAGGTTAAAACAATAAACTCCAGGTCAGTCATGTGACTGGTGTGAGAACTAAAACAGTTAATCTTTATTTTCAAAGTTAGGTAAATCAAGGGACCACGCCGTATAACACGGAACGGGTTTCCTCCCAAGAATACCGGTGCATAAAACAACAGCGCAATGCTAAATAAAGAAAAATGAAGCTATTATAAGACCCAGGTCCCATCACACAATGCAACGCAGCCGGAGGATAGGGTTTTCCCTTATAATAGCCAAGAATGCTTGATACGTTTAAAACAAATCATTTGATACTATTATAAGTGCATATTGTAGAAAACATCTTCAAATCATAAGTATCAATCATAGGCGGCATGAATGCCCCATCCCACTATGTCGCCATACTAGGCTCTACAAATAAAACCGCAAATGTCACGTATTTGGAAGTTGGATTTCCATCTATGAACCGAGGCCAGGGATCGTCCTCTACCGATTCGAGACAATCTAGCCCATGTCTCCGGAGCAGCCGCAACTGCCCCTTGGAGCGACAGGGCCGGTCCACCGATGTGGATTATAGTGCCTGAACAATACGTTTCTCCGCCCTTTGGGGCGTAAATGAGCCAACTAAATGACTCCATCAGTTCGAGAACGACCGATCAATCCGAGGCGCCTCGCAACAGCAACAACCACATAAGTCAAACTCGTCAGGGCGTGTAAAACCACTGACGCCACTTCTAACTAGAAAGAAACGCATGCCCTCCCTGAGGTCCTCTCCCGTTTTTGGTTCATACCGGGTGTGAAACACGCGAAGTAAACGTTACACAAAGCTACGCCACAAAGGCCTTGCTTTGATCATCACCACAAGACTTTGCTTTTCAACAGAAGCCTCGATCAATTGCCACTTAGGCATGCCACACAGGCAATTCACTCCATGCGTTTGATATCCATCAATATATAACCCCTGAGCTCGTACGTCTCAGAGAAGGGCGTTAAGCAAGAGAATAAATCCTCCGCCGCCAAACAGATATATATTTAATAGAGATCAATCACACGGACTAAAATCCAATGTCAGACACACAGTCCATTTACAAGTCCGTTCTGGGTCTGAACGAAACCGGAGGCACCTAGTACCCCGCATATCCATCGATCTCCAAGCACGTCTGGACGATCACCAACTGTTTCCATCTTCTTGGGTGTACAGCCCAATCAAGATCATCAATAATCACCCAAACGACGTGAAGACTTCCGGTCTTCGACCATCGTCTTCATCTTCGATTTATCGTCGTATCAGTTATTCAGAATGGGATAAACCCGGTCTTTCCGAATAACTCGCGTATATTTTAAATAAGTGTTACACAAACACAACATACGCCTCATTCCAATTCATCAGTCACTAACCGTAAATTAATCAAGAGAATAATTCCCTAAATATTAACCCCGAAGGCCGAAACCAACATCAGATCAATATCCAGAAAACCGTTCTACTTAGCTAACCGACAGTTAGTTTCTAAATTTCACATTCATAGGGAAAGGTTCCCATTAATTTTATCCAAGATAAATTCCTTGAATTTATTCTTTAATCTTCTTTTGAATTTTGATTCAGCTAGTCGGGATTAACGAACCTTACCGAAGTAATCATTTGTTTTAATTTCCCAATCCCAACCTATTCATCCCATGAAGTAAAACTGGTAATACTTCATATCGAACACCACGGTGTCATCGGTAAATTCAATTACCATTTCACGTTCAAATCTAATTAAAGATTTAACTATCGCCTGGAGTAACACTGGTGATACTCCATTCTCGATCATTTCAATCTAATTAAAGATTTATTAAAACTCCACTTAGTTTTAATCTTTGACTGGGTTAAAGAATCAGTGTCATTTAAAATACGGTTCACGGTAAACTTAAAATATCATTCCCTTAATTATCGGGTTAAAGAACAAGTGTTATTTAAAAACACTGTTCACGATAAACCCAAAATATCATTCCATTAATTATCGGGTTAAAGAACAAGTGTTATTTAAAAACACTGTTCACGATAAACCCAAAAATCAATATCAATTCAATTCTAATTAAATATTATTTAATTGGTACACTTCATTAAATCTAAATAAAAAGATTTAATCTTTTCTCAACAGGGTTCAAGAACAGTGTTAATGAAGACACCATTCACGACAAACCCAAATCACATTTGATATTCAATACAAGGCTCTGAATAGAAAATATATCGGCTTATATTCAATATCAAATTCTACGATTAACAAATGTCGTTTTGCAAATAACGATATAAATATATATCTTTCAAATTTCCATAACAACACCTGTATAATCACGAATTCCAACATCGAAATATTCCGAAGACAATTTCGATTCAAATCCACTCCAATGCAATCATTAGAAATTCGGGTTATTTTTAAAACCCTTTTTAAATTCAATTTATTTATTTAAAAATAAATAGAATTATAATTCTAGTTCAACTAGTTCATTTCGATAAAAATCTATTTTTATCTTTTCAAATATGGAGTTTTTCATCCCAATTCTTTTAAAATCATTTCTTATGATTTTACACAAATTATTACTATTTTTAATAATTTTATCAAGGCCCGTACAGTCGATTTCCATCAACGGCCATCGAACTGCACTTACAACGACCTTTTTCAAATTTGATTTGGACATAATTCCAAATCCAACCGTTAGATTTCGAATTTCTAATATTCGTTAGAAAGCTCTTTTCGATACGAACCCAACGGTTCCGGTTTTAGGAGAATCCGACTGTCGGATCTCCCGTAATGTCCGTTTGAAATAAATGGTCGAAATTCGCGAATTGCCGCGGCGCGGCGCGTTCTATTCAGGCCATTATATTATATATATAATATATATTTCGTCGATTTCTATTTAAAACGAATTATATAAATAGTTTTAAATTCGTTTCAAAAGCAATTTCAACTTCCATTTCAATTCAAATCAAAATTGAATTCTTCTTTATAAATTCGTTTTAAAATTCATTTCTATTCAATTCAAATTTCAATTCAATTTGAATTCATTTCAATTTGTTTCCAATTCAATTCGAATTCGTTTTCAATTCAATTCGAATTGGTTTTATATTCAATTCAATTCAAATTCGTTATCTATTCAATTAAATTCGAATTCGTTTCGTTTGCTATTCAATTGAAATCAAATTCGTTTTCCATTCAATTCGAATTCATTATATATTCAATTCATTTCGAAATCGTTTTATATTCAATTCATTTCGAAATCGTTATATATTCAATTCATTTCGAAATCGTTATATATTCAATTTATTTCGAAATCGTTTTATATCCAATTCATTTCGATTTCGTTATACATTCAATTCATTTCGATTTCATTTCAAAATATGCGTTTTCGAAATCACTCAATATGCATTTTAAAATGAATAAAATCGATATAAATATCGTTCACGTCAAAATGGCGTCAATCTAACCAACACGGCTTCATATATTTCTATTTTCAAATATTCTATTCAACAAATGAATATTTATTTTTTTGTCAACACACGACTAATCTCAACGAATGAGTACTGTCCACATGTGACAATTTTTGTTAAATTATTTCGTTCAACACATGACTAATCTCAACGGATGAGTACAGTCAACACATGAACCTTTATTTTATATTGATAAAGATGCAAATTTTATTATTAAAATATTTCGTTCAACACATGACTAATCTCAACGAATGAGTACAGTCAACACATGGACTTTTATGCTATAATATTCTTTATTTTCTAAATTGGAATGAGGCCCAATCAATCACCATATAAAATTAATTATATGGATTTTCATACAACACATGTATATAATAGCATTGAAAAATAATCAACCATCAACCAAAGTGCACTACACTGTATAAGCATCAAATATAGATATCTAACGCTTATAACAGCCTGTCAATCAATCGATCGACATATTTAATCAATCAGTATGAGTGAACTTCAAATTTCATCCCAACACCCGTGTGGGGTTTCAAACAATCAAATGCATATTTTATTTGTGCAGTTGGGCGATGTGTAAAATTTATCGACCCAATCAATGTTCTTCAAATAGGTGTACATAAACAAACCATCCGGTTTGTAAATGAATATTTATTTATTTACATTCATGTTAAAAATTATATTTTTAACGACAAAACGTTTTATTTCAACATATGAATTTCTATTCAATTCATTTATTCTATAAAATGATATTGTTATTTTTCTAACTTATTTTGGAAAATTTCGGCGGCATAACGGCACGATACTAGAAACGGGACGAGGCCTAGCCTTATCCCCGGTCTAGTGAAGGCCCACGCCATTCACACATCAATCAAATCCATTCATTTCACCACACAGTTCAATTTCAATCAAATGATCTAACTAATTTTTGCAATCAAACAAACAAGTCCATGGTCTGTGGACGATTGTGTCGGGTGCTACTAAGCACCGTCTGCATCCTAGTATATATATATAACTAGAAAATGAAATTGAAAGGTGAGAAATTCTCACCAAAAGCTATCCTAGCTCCACGGCACTTCTAAGGCAGGAAATCTTCACCGTTCTCGCCTTTCGTCACTTTCGTTGCCCGTAGCCACTATATATATAAAAATCACCTTTTTACTTCTTTTCAAACAAAGAAAAATTACATTTTTAATTCTACTGTTATATATATATATATATTTTTCAACGCTTCATTCTATATAAAAATTATATTTTTATATTTCTACTTTTAATATAAAGATCATATTTTTACTTTATTATATCTAATAAAAAATCAGATTTTTATTTCACTACATATATAAAGATAAAATCTTTACTACCTGTATGATATAAAGATCGTATTTTTATTATCCATACTATATAAAAATCATATTTTTAATCTTTCCTTGATATAAAAATTATAATTTGAACCCTCCTATAATATAAAAATACGATCTTTCTCCTTTTAAAAATCTGTTCTTTTTCATTTTAAAAATCAGTTCTTTTTCACTATACAAAAAAAATCAGTTCTTTTTCACTATACAAAAAAATCAGTTAAAAACTTCACCTTTTCATGATAAAAAAAACCCACCCTTTTCTAATTCTCCTAATTTATAAAAATAAAACTGAAATAAATAAGAAAACAATGTAAAAAAGAAAATAGAAGGGAAAGGAGACTAACTGCTTTCGGGTTTTTTTTCTGAGGAGGGCTTCAAATTGAACTGGAGGTGGAAGGGGTGACTAGCGCGCGTCGATGTAGGTGGGTGTGGACCCAGAGGGGCGGCGCGACACGCTTCAGCAGCTGGTGGAGGCTGGCTCGTGCGTTCGATTGAGAGGGAGGAGCGGTTTCAGGAGAGAGGAGGAGATAGGGGATGCGGAGGCGAGGGGGGTTTTGGCGCCGGCGGCGATGCCACCTTGGGGGGGGGGGGCTGAGCGACGACATCGTTTCTCTTTTTTTGTATTTTTTTCTGAAATGAGACGGGGGGGGGGGGGGCAGAGTGATTTAAGGAGGAGGGAAGAGATTTTTTTATTTTTATTTAATTTAATTTCGAAAAGGTACCTTTTTATTTTGACCTCTAAACGAGACCCACCGCCTGGCGTCCTTAGCGTTTCACCCCCATTCCGAACACAATGGGATATGTATCACAAGCTGATTCGATCGTTTCGAACAGTTTCCGTTGAATTTACACTTAAATCACTATATTGAATTTTAAACGTACATTTCAAATTACCGGGGTCACATACTAACTAGAAAAATTTCAGAAAAATATTTTTTAGCTTCGTATTGACGATACGGTCCTAACAAAACTAATTTCGTCGAATTCTGAGACCGTTTAAAAAATGGCCATTTTCCAGTCGATTAAAATCAACTGAAACTGGTCAAACGCGTTTTCCTTTGCCACGCTCACATATTGATTCGAAAAATTATGAAAATTGGAACCTAGCAATAATTTAATATCACGGACCCAACAAAACTGGTTTCGTCGAAATCCGAGGTCGTTTGCAAAATTTCCATTTTTAAGGGCCTGAATTCCATAGCGACTATTCAGAATTTTCAACTGGACATATCTTTTGATTCCCGCTATGAAATTTCGATTATTCGAATTCGTTGGAAAGATATTATCAATTAGATCCTAATGTTTTTGGTTTCACTAAAATCCGAATTGTTTTGCACCCGGTACATTCCATTGAAGTTTGAAATCGAATTATCGAACTACCGCGCCATTTTCAATTCCTTTTTTAATTATATATAAATATTTATATTCTAACGACGACGTATATAATATATACGTCGAATTTCAATTCCAAAATAAATTTTCCTTCGTTTTTATTTAAAATGATTCATTTTAAATATTCAAAATTCGCTAAAATTGCCAAAATAAAAATTTTAAACTGGCCCAGATTTTCGGGTTATTACATGCATAGAATAAACAACGCAATGCTTTTTCGAAAAATGAAGCTATTATAAGACCCAGGTCCCATCACACAATGCAACACAAGCCGGAGGATAGGGTTTTCCCTTATAATAGCCAAACATGCTTGGTACGTTTTAAAAACAAATCATTTGATACTATAATAAGTGTATAGTGTCAAAACAATTTCAATCATAAATATAAATCATAGACGGCATAAGCGCTCCATCCCACTATGTCGCCATACTAGGCTCTACAAATAAAACCGAAATACACGTATTGGAAGTTGGATTTCCGTCATGAGTCTAGGCAAGGGGCAAGCTCCTCTCCGCTTCGAGACACTCTAGCAAATGCCTCAGACTACACACTCTGGGTAACCCCTGGGATCCTCCAAGACCGGTCCTCTCTTACGTTTGAGGATTAGCTATTCCTGAACACACGTTTCCCGGCCCTATAAGACCTATAATCGAGGCGCCTCGCATCCAAACCACAAAGGTGAAAAGTATATAAATGTCAGGGCTGGTAGGTCACTGACACCACCCATAGCTAGAAAGAAACGTCGTGCACTCCTTGGGTCCTCATCCCGTTTTTTACTCATACCGAGGTGTGAGGCTCGCGAGTCCATGCTATACACAAAGCTGCCACGTAGGTCGTGCTTTGATCATCAACCACAAGACTTTGCTTTTCAACAGAAGCCTTGATCCATGCAACTCAGCGTGCCACACAGGCAATTCATGCCATGCGATTGATATCTATCGATATATAATCTCTAAGCTCGTACGTCTCAGAGAAGGGCGTTAAGCAAGAGAATAAATTCTCCGCCGCCAAACAGATATATATTTAACAGAAATCAGTGAACACAGAATAAAATCCAATGTCAGACACACAATCCATTTACAAGTTCATTCTGGGTCTGAACGAAACCGGAGGCACTTTCCTCGCATATCCATCGATCTCCAAGTACGTTTGGACGATCACCAACTGATTCTCTCATCTTGGGTGTACAGCCCAATCAAGATCATCAGTAATCACCCAAACGATGTGAAGACTTCCGGTCTTCGACCACCGTCATCATCTTCGACTAATCGTCGAATCGATTATTCAGAATGGGTATAAACCCGGCCTTTTCGAACAACCCGCGTATATTATAAACAAATGTTACACAAACACAACATACGCCTCATTCCAATTCATTAGTCACTAACCGTAAATCAGTAAGAGAGCAATTCCCCAAATATTAACCCTGAAGGCCGAAACCAACATCAGATCAATACCCAGGAAACCATTCTTCTTAGCTAACCTACAGTTAGTTTCTAAATTTCACATTCTTAGGGAAAGGTTCCCATTAATTTTATCAAAGATAAATTCTTTAAATTTATTCTTTAATCTTCCTTTGGATATCATTTCAAATTAAATTATGGTTTTCCAAACTAGTCGGGATTAGCGAACCACACCGAAGTAATTATTTTATTTTATTTCCCTATCCCAACCTATTCATCCCATGAAGCAAAACTGGTAATACTCCATATCTAACACCACGGTGTTATCGGTAAAATTAATTACCATTTCACGTTCAAATCTAATTAAAGATTTAACTATCGCTTTGGAGAAAAACTGGTAATACTCCATTCTCGCTCACTTTCCAAATTTGATAATTTAAATTATCAATTCACATTTTAATCTAATTATAAATTCATTAAAACTCCCTTTACTGGGTTAAAGAACTAATGACATTTAAAACACAGTTCACGATAAACCCAAATCCCATTTGATATTAAATACAAGGTTATGAATAGAAAATATATCGGCTTATATTCAATATCAAATTCTGAAACCCACAAATATTGCTTTGGAAATAACGATATAAAATATATCTTCCAAATTTCCTCCAAAATATCTATATAATCGCGGAATCTAATACCGAAATATTCCAAAGAAAATTTCGATTCAAATCCATTCCAATTCATATATTGGGAGTTCTGGTTATTTAAAACCCATTTCAAATCCAATTTAATTATTGAAAAATAATTGGATTTTATTTCTAGTTCAAAACTAGTTCATTTGGATAAAAATCTATTTTTATCTTTTCAAATAGGGAGTTTTTCATCCCAATTTTTCCCAAATCATTTCTTATGATTTTACACAAATTATTACTATTTTTAATAATTTTATGAAGGCTCGTACAGTCGATTTCCAACAGCGGCCATCGAACTGCACTTACAGCGAACTTTTCCAAATTTGATTTGGACGTATCTCCAAATCCAACCGTTAGATTTCAAATTTCCAATATTGTTAGAAAGCTCTTTTCGATACGAACCCAACGGTTCCGGTTTTAGGAGAATCCGACGGTCGGATCTCCCGTAATGTCCGTTCGAAGTCAATGGTCGAAATTCACGAACTGCCGCGACGCGGCGCGTTCTTTTCAGGCCATTATATATATAATATATATATATATATATTATATATATTTCGTCGATTTCCCTTTTAAAACGAATTTTATAAATCGTTTCAAATTTGTCTCAAAAACAATTTCAACCTTCATTTCTAATTCAAATCAAAATTGAAATTTCCCTTACAAATTCTTTTTATATTCATTTCTATTTGATTTCAATTCAAATCGATTTCAATTCCATTCAATTCAAATTTGTTTTCTATTCAATTCAATTCGAATTCGTTTTCTATTCAATTCAAATTCAAATTCGTTATATATTCAATTTAATTCGAAATTCTTTTATATTCAATTCAATTCGAATTCGTTTTCTATTCAATTCAATTTGAATTCGTTTTCTTTTCAATATTCATTATAAAAACGAATATAATCGATACAAATATCATTCGCGTCAAAATTGCGCATCTCTAATCAACACGGCTTTATATTTTCCAATAACTTCGTTATTCTATTCAACAAATGAATCTATATTTCTTTCAATACATGACTCTATATTTTTGTCAACACAAGACTAATCTCAACGAATGAGTACTGTCCACGTGTGACTATTTTTGTTATTTAATATATTTTATAAAAATTGTGGTATCTATCGTTTGATTTCAAATCAGACTCCAACCGTAAATTAGTAAGAGAATGATTCCCTAAATATTAACCCCGAAGGCCGAAACCAACATCAGATCAATATCCAGGAGACCACTCATCTCATCTATTTCCCAGTTAATTTCTAATTTTATATATGATAAAGATGTAAATTTTATCGTTAAAATATTTCGTTCAACACATGACTAATCTCAGCGGATGAGTACTGTCAACACATGAACCTTTATTTTATAAAGTTCTATAAATAATAAAGATGTAAATTTTAAACTGGCTCGCATTTCTGGGTTATTACAGGAATTGCCTCGATGCCTTGTCATATTTATCCTGATCGAGCCCCCTACGACTTTGATTTGTGTCATACCTATGGAGTGCCCTCTGATTGCCACTAGTTGGACTTTACGATACCGTATAGACTACGACATTATAAACGGTGTAAGGGTAATAATGGTAATCTCGTTTACGCTAGTTTCAATAGTATATTTAACCGTAGACATTATTATAATAGCGTATTATATTATATGATATTAGTTTAACGGATCCATAGAGGATGGTGATCCCAAACATCCTTTAAGTTATTGATGCATTTCATTTAACAATTCATTTGAGTTAATTTACTTCCATGAGAGTGTTAGTCCTGATCCGAGTTGTTTTGCTTTTGCACTTTTACTTGGGTCAGATCGAGTGTTACAACTTTCATGGTTCACTCTTGGAGATTGGAGCTTATACCGGGTTTTGTTCACCTATATCTATTGATCGGTTGATCCAGTTTCAGCTATCCTTGTCATTTATGTTTCATACTATTAACATTTATTTATTAGAAATTCATTGTATTATACTTCCGATGTATTGTCTACGTTAACTCTGTTGTAAAATTTTATTTAGTAGCTTCATCAACTACTACTGTATTATGTATTTTCTGCTGTGAGATATTATATTGCTCTGTATCTGTGATCTCATATTCTGTGATTTATTCTATTTACCTCAGAAGCTAATAACAATATGTCTTTTCAAACGGTTTGAGTTGGTTTTATTACCAACTTGAAGCAGACGAAAGACAGTATGTTACATGTGGTATCAGAGCTTTGGTTTATCAAAGCTTTAGCCTATGGGGTAAAATCTCATTAGAGATAGGGCAGTGATACCCTAGAATGAGTGGAATCATTCGCAGAATCCTTCTTAAGAGAGAGCGTATTTTCAAAGTATAAATGGTTTTTAAAATATTGTTAAAACGTTTTTAAACAAATATTTTCGGATATGAAATTTTGTTTAATGTTTAAATCTTTTCCTGAAATTCCTTTCCATTTGAATCCTTTTTCCTTCGTAGATATTCATTGATTAGGTTCTTTCATTCATTCAGCTTTTAACTCAAATTCTATCACTTATCTTTGTCTATATCAACGTAAGAATTAGAAAGAGAGTATAAGTCTTCTAGCGGGTTCATTCTTATTAAACATTGATTTGTAATTATTATTTGAAAGGTATTATATTATAAGATTTTCTTGATGCAAGGTTGAAATTTATATGTTTTGTAATACCAATATTTTATAAAGATTTGATGTTTATACTTTAAGACGTTATAATTTTTTTAACTATATATTTTACATAAGATTTAAAGATGTAGATTTTGTAAGAAAATGATTTTATCGTGTCTAAAATCTATAACAATAATGTTTATAAATGTGTATGTATAGGAATTTATAAATTTAAATGGGTTTATAAAGGTTTTAATTTGTGTTGTATATATATGTTAAACTTATGGAATTTTGACAAGTTTTATAAGTTTGAATATTGATAACAAAGGTTTAAAAATATTTAAGTTTTGTATAAAATAATATTGTTATATATTAGATTCAATAATAATGTTGTTTGTATATTTGTTATGGACTATTTTTGAATTTTAATAAATAAGTAAGTAGGGGAGAGATATAATATTTCCTCACTTAAAATTTTAGTGATTTGAAACATGTTATTTATAATATATGATTGGAAAATTTGTCTATATATTCCATTTAAATATATAAGGATGTTTTGAGTATTTACCTTACGTTAAAGTTGGCTAATCGAATACTTAGTGATTTGTGTATATGTCTGATCAACCTATACGTTAAATCCTATATGTATTTGATAGATACAGAGTCACACTCTAGTCGCTTGGAAATGATTTTGGTGATGATTGCAGCATCACCGATATCTATTTTCGGGTTTCGAAAGTGGGATAGATATATATAGCCAATCGAGACGTCGACTGAATACTTGAAGCTGTTTTGAAATGTTTTAAAATATTTTAATTTTTGATTTATCTATATATTTCATATTATATATTTATGAGGATAGATATGAACCATTGGTTAATATATATTAAATTATTTAATTACAATTTCTCTGCCTCGTTACTTTTCGGGGACGAAAAGTTTTGAGTGGGGGAGATTGTAACAACCCGCTATTTTTAACGATTTAAATTCCGATTTAAATCAAAATTTTATTTTGGAAATATTCTACGATTTTTAGTAACGGAAATTTGAAATTTGAAATATGTACAATTAGACGTAGCAGCTGTGAAAATTTCATTGGAAAATTTGAATTTGAATGTTTATCGGTCGCCCATTTTTCAGCGCAAAGCTACGCATAACAGTTCAAATTTTAGTGACTTTAATGTCTCTCCAAAACCAGTTCGGACAAACATGAAAAATATTCTATTCGTTGTCATGTATCTAACGGAAAAATTCTTTTTGCGAAAATCAGATGTATTGACCACCGTTTTCTATCCATATTTTATGTTTAAAGGGGTTTGTAATGCGTTTTTGAACGGTGCATGCTGACATTACAAACTATATACCATTATGTTCATCTTATCGCGCTGATTACCGCAATAAATTCATATGTCAGTTTCGGTGCTTGGTTCGCGAGAAAATTGTGAAAATCCTTGCATAGTTCATTTTTAAAATAGAACCATCTGAGTCCGATGTGTCCCTTTTCAGATCCCGCATATATTTCTATTCATTTTGGGTTAGCAAAACCTGTCTTTCTATTTTATTATGCCACCTATTCATTTTTTATTTTTTTATCAGGCTTGTATGGACACATATATTTCCATGCATGTGTTGGTATTACAATGTATAAAATACGTGCCTTCCACCTACCCACGTTAATCCCTTTTATATATGTCTTTCCATTCACAAAGCCACATTTTCTACTCTTGACTCTCTTACTTCCCTTTTGCTTTAAATCCTGAAAACTAAAAGTTTTGTTACCATGCATGCATTACTTTTGGAAACAAAACCATCTATGCATACTACACAGTTTGCAAAGCCATTTCAGTTCCTTGCTTATGAAGTTGAAATGTTATATATATATATATATATATATATATAAAGAGAACCCGAACTGTTTATTTTTATTTCCAATAGTCACGTTCCATTCCAAGACTCGTTCAAATTTCCAAAGAACGTTTCCAAAGCCATGGTCTTCGAATCTAAACTGTTCGTGATTATTAAATAAATTGCTGCTCTCTGATGTTCCTTCCCCAACACTCTTAATTTCTCATATAAAACAAATGGCAGAAGCCATGTTCCCAAAGCCTCGCCATTTCTTCAGTCTCTCTTCCCCATCTCAGTTTTTCTTCTGCTCCATTTTTATTTTTATCTTCTACATCGCAAGAGCCTCCCCTTCATCATGTCGTCGAACCCATCACGTCCAGCTGAAGGCCTACTGCCTTGCCTCCACCCTACTGTCATCATGCTCACACCACGTGAAGCACACTGCCGCCACACCCCATGCAATTTCCTTCTTCTATAGCCGACCAAAGGCTGTGTCGAGCCTCCGCCTGTAATTCTATACAACGTTGCCTCCAAACTCTGACCGAGCTCCGCCCATCATGACCTCTCCGCCTTGTCTCGCACCCATCTGTTATTTACAACCGCTCGGTCTTCCTACCGTTTCCTAACTTAGTGAAGGAAATAAAACGTGATCAGATCTTTCCTTTCTCTCATTAGCTCGCCTCCGTTGCCACTAGCCCGCTCCGACACGAATCATTGCTCCCAGCTCCACGCCCAAACTCCCGAGCAACCTCCCACTATGAACAACCCGAAATCCCCATCCTTTTGCGTGCAGTGTGTTATTATATATGTGCATGTTGTATTGCGTGTGTATATTGGTGTGTTGTGTTAAACTATGTGTCAGTGAGTTTGTGCGAGTTTTTGAGTTAGCGTGAGTTGTTTGTGTTTTTTTGTGTATGATACAGTGTTTGGTTTGTGTGTATATTTATATGTGTGTTGTGTGCGTGTGTAATTATGTATTGGCATTAAGTTATTTAGAAAAAAAATATTTCTGAATATATATAGTATATAATATAATAGTGTGTGTATTTAAGTATAGTATATGTAACAACCCGTATTTTGATAACGTGTTATAACCATAAATCTAGGCAGAATTAAATTTTAAAATAAGAACCAAGGGAAACGGGTTGCACCATTGCGTTCGTCTCGGAATTCTGCATGAAACCGAGTCCGAGTTTTCGAAAATCGGAGTCCGTATGACCAAGTTATGGCTCCCCAAAGTTTCAGAAATTTTCAGAGTTCAAAACAGTTCGAATTCGAGTTCAAATTCGAATTTCAAAACCCAGACAGACTGGGCGGGAAATTTCCCGCCCAGCACCCCAGGTCGACTGGGGAGTCGACTGGGTAGTCGACACCCCCAGGACCAGGTCGACTGCGCAGTCGACTTGGGTGTCGACCTGGTCCCCGAACCTGGTTTGGGCCTGGTTGCTCCTGCTTGACCCTGTTGGCTTGTTTGAGGGCCTGTGACGATTTTTGGCGGTTCAGATCGATTCTAGGGTTTATCCTATGGCCTAAACTAGTTGTTGCAACTATATAAACACCCTAAGACCTAGGCTAATCCACAACAAATCTTTCTAACACCATTATGCTGCTAAGTCTCCTTTTGAACATGGCCGCCGCCTCCAACTTGAAGCTTAAACATTCAAACTAGATACAAATCGAAGGCCAACGTTTCTACAACAATTCAAGGGAATAGATCAACATCTCAACAACGATCCTACGACAATTTCTGTTCTTAGTTCTCAAAAACCACGATCTCTAAGCCCCAATTACTCTTAGATCTAAACTCTAAACTTAATATGGACATGCGTAAACTGAAGTTGAACATAAACATGATAACTACTTGAGACCTGCTCTTGTATATCTTTGATCTATGACTATTCCTTTTTGATCTATTATTTTAGATCTACTCTTGTTCACCCTATATCTATTCACCTTGAACCTAGTACCGTTCATATTGAACCTTGATTTGTGGAATACTGATAAGAACTTGATTTAGGGGCCTGTTCATGTCATAACCTAAACCCCATCATTATTTTAACATGCCTGTGATGTTGTGATGTTGAAACTATTGCTAGTCACAAGTTTAGGATTATCATCTTATGTCATTTATTGCTATGTTTATCACCCTATTTCATATGCCAGTGATGTTATGATCATATCTCAAGTTACACCATGCTTGCCTTGAAAATACCTTTGCCACTTTATACCCATCCTTGTTATGTTATTCCCTAGTTACATCTATTGCCTTGATTCGAATTCACGAGCATTGGGGATGCGATTTGGGTAGTTTAGGAAAACCTGAATTTAGTATGAACTTGAAAACATGAATATCGTTATAACTTGAGCTTGGATAGGAACATGAACTTGACATGAAATTATACTTGAAAATATGAATTTGGGACATGACACTTAGATAACTTGAACGTGGCCAACTCGAGGTTGGGTTGAGTTTGCAGTATAAATCTGCCCGGAACCGCCCGGCGAATCCAGTAACTGCAAACAATAGGACCCAATGTTAGTAGTTGGTCATATAGCACTCGAAACCCGAGGTTAGACTAGGTTATGGTGTAAAACTGTCCGGAACCGCCCGACACATCCAGTAACCATAACCAAGTCTAATGTGAGAGGTTAGGGGTGCATTAAGTAAATTAATGCCACTAGATAGGGTTAAGTCACGGACCACTTGAATATACTTAACCAATTTGACACGTTGATTTGATAGGGTTAAGTCATGAACCGCTTGAACACACTTAACCAACCTGACACATGATTCGTAGGACTAAGTCTTGAACTAGAACGACACACTTAGTCAATTTGACATGACACGTAGATGGGGTTAAGTCTCGATTTTAAATGACAACTTAACCTGCTGAACGAAACCCTAGTTACGCGGTCATTTTCAGCAGTAACCCACTAGATGTATCACGGTACCCTGGGACTAGGCAGGGTGGGGCATGATTGCTAGGTTGATTGTAAGCGACCAGAACGACGGCTGAGTTGGTGCGCCATTGTAGGTTCAGGCGGACTAGGGTCGTGCACTTATTCCGGAGTTGAAAAAGCAGGCATTGGGCATCAGTAGGATTATCTGTGCATTCTTGATTCGTGTCGGTGGTTGGCACCCTAGGGCTTGATACACCCTATGGTGGACCTAGCACAGGTGACTACATTTGTGATAGGGCCGTATGACACAGACACACGACGAGCTAGACTTGTAGGGAGCCGATCGATTAGATCATACCGTTGGACCCCGAATTGGGTCACTTCACGATATTGGGCCAAGGGATTATTTCTTGATTTATAGTTGACACGGGATTAGTATACCAGTATAGTTGGTATGGCGAACCTTGAATACGCAATGTTAGACTTGAGTTATCTTGTTAGCTTAGTTATCATGTCAGACTTGTCATCATTCCTATGTTTAATTCCAGTTTATTCATGTCTTGTTAACTTTACTAGTTTCTATGCTGATAGTCACTAGGGCTTACCAGTCTTTTTGACTGACCCGTTTTCTTTCGCCTCTTTTTCTTTCATATCCCCCCCAAGGTTCTCAGGGAGGAAACTCTAGCTCTTAGCTTGGACTTTGCTTGCTTTCTGACAGCTCATGTACGGTTTGGTCTTGAGCTATGCTATGGCTGCACTCATGCACTTTTTGGGGAATAATATTTTACTTATGTTGTTTTAAGTACTTTGCTTCTTTAAAACTTGATGTAATGAAATAATGACTTGGCATTTTGATGTAAGAGGTTTTGACTCTATTTTTCAGTAATGAGATTTGGTTTTAAAGTTTATATCCGCTGCTTTATATACTCTATTTTGTTTATGTTCTGTCTTGTGTTATCTCTATGCCTGTTTACTAGATAATACCCCTCCAAAACTAGGGCATTCCCTTTGTGAGTGACCCTAGCGGAGGTGGGGTGTTACATTTGGTACCAGAGCAGAAGGTTACCAGACTGGGCAAAAGTTTTAAAACCCTTCTGAAACTATTTTCAAAACCGTTTATAAAGAAGCATTTTTCAAGAAAAGTTTATTTTTAAGAAAAGGCTATTCCCCAAAATCCATTAGCAATTTCCTTTGTTTCCTCGTTTGAATCTTTTTCCTTTTCGCTTTTCAGCATGTCTGATCTTAACCTTCCTGAGGGAGTACCCATACCTGGCTGGTTCTGAAGATACTTGGAAGCTAGGCCAACGACGCGGGCCCGGCAGATATCCCTCCTCCTTCTCCCCCGGGTGGCCACGGTTCCTCCTCCTCCGGGCACCGCCTTCGCCAAAATATGCAAGGACTTTATAGGAATGGGCGGCAAGAACTTCGTTGGAACTGAAACCTTCGTTGAGGCGCGAAACTGGCTAAAAGAGACTGAAGACTTGTTTGTTATTTTCGATATGGAGGATCATAGGAAAGTTCAGTTGGCAGCATGGTTGTTGAAAGAGGAAGCTGCATTTTGGTGGGAAGTCACCAGCGCTACCAGGCCAATTGAGACTTGGGCAGACTTTAGAGAGAGGTTTGGGCTTAAGTTTTTATCATCCGCAGAAGCAAGCCTTCAGATGGAGAGGTTCCTGGCACTCAAGCAAGGGGACATGTCAGTTAGGGAATACGTGAATAAGTTTAATCAGCTTGCTCGGTTTGGTTTGGACTTAGTCAACACGGCTGAGAAGAAGGCTCTACGCTTTGCTCGAGGATTTAGCGAGCCACTCCACACTATGGCCATGACTCATGTACCCATGGGGGTGACCTTTGAAAGCTTGGTGAATATGGCCCTGCTTCATGAAGAAGACGAGAATGGCAAGAAGAAGGTCAAGGCGAATGAGTCTCAAGACAAGAAGGTGGACTCCGAGAAAGGAGGAAAGAACAACAACAACAAGAATGACAAGTCACGTGAGAAAAGAAAATGCAACTTCTGTGGTATTGACGGGCATATAGTCCAGGACTGTAGGAAGAAGAAGATGAAGATAGGAGCATGTTTTCATTGCGGTGAAACTGGACACATCAGCAAGAACTGCCCTAAGAAGCAAGGGCAAGCCCCGCAAGAAGGACCTTCTAGGGGTACATCTTTAACTTCTTTTCCCTAGATACTCCGTTTTATCTTGTATATCCTTTCGATCCTATCTTGAGAACCTTAGGTAGAAACCTATGAATGTAAACATGTATTTGAAACATGTTATGCTTGATGTTTTCGAATGGTTGCAAGTGATTGCTCGTGGCTGCATAACACACATTAGGCACTAGATCGGCTCAGACACATTTTCATATTGCATATGCATGAGTGTTTATACTTATTTATGGATGAAATTGAATGTGTTATCCTATGAATGTTGCATATGGATGAATGTTTGTGCACACATATAGTGCTTACGTGACTAGGATTTATTTGCATACATGTTGGATTCATGACACTAAACATATTTTGCATTAGAAAGATCAATCAGGCCTGATCATTTGCATTAGATAAGGAACATATACGCACACTTTTTGCATATGTACATACAACATTAGAAATCTCTTAAGGACAATGTTTGCTTGTGGATGATGTTTTGAGTAGATGGATGATGGATGGTAGGATACGTTCTTCCTAACTTAGAGATTTCGGGGACGAAATCCTTTAAGGAGGGGAGAATGTAACAACCCGTATTTTGATAACATGTTATAACCATAAATCTAGGCAGAATTAAATTTTAAAATAAGAACCAAGGGAAACGGGTTGCGCCATTGCGTTCGTCTCGGAATTCTGCATGAAATCGAGTCCGAGTTTTCGAAAATCGGAGTCCGTATGACCAAGTTATGGCTCCCCAAAGTTTCAGAAATTTTCAGAGTTCAAAACAGTTCGAATTCGAGTTCAAATTCGAATTTCAAAACCCAGACAGACTGGGCGGGAAATTTCCCGTCCAGCACCCCAGGTCGACTGGGTAGTCGATACCCCCAGGACCAGGTCGACTGCGCAGTCGACTTGGGTGTCGACCTGGTCCCCGAACCTGGTTTGGGCCTGGTTGCTCCTGCTTGACCCTGTTGGCTTGTTTGAGGACCTGTGACGATTTTTGGCGGTTCAGATCGATTCTAGGGTTTATCCTATGGCCTAAACTAGTTGTTGCAACTATAAAAACACCCTAAGACCTAGGCTAATCAACAACAAATCTTTCTAACACCATTATGCTGCTAAGTCTCCTCTTGATCCATGGCCGCCGCCTCCAACTTGAAGCTTAAACATTCAAACTAGATCCAAATCGAAGGCCAACGTTTCTACATCAATTCAAGGGAATAGATCAACATCTCAACAACGATCCTATGACAATTTCTGTTCTTAGTTCTCAAAAACTACGATCTGTAAGCCCCAGTTACTCTTAGATCTAAACTCTAAACTTAATATGGACATGTGTAAATTGAAGTTGAACATAAACATGATAACTACTTGAGACCTACTCTTGTATATCTTTGATCTATGACTATTCCTTTTTGATCTATTATTTTAGATCTACTCTTGTTCACCCTAGATCTATTCAGCTTGAACCTAGTACCGTTCATATTGAACCTTGATTTGTGGAATACTGATAAGAACTTGATTTAGGGGTCTGTTCATGTCATAACCTAAACCCTATCATTATTTTAACATGCCTGTGATGTTGTGATGTTGAAACTATTGCTAGTCACAAGTTCAGGATTATCATCTTATGTCATTTATTGCTATGTTTATCACCCTATTTCATATGCCAGTGATGTTATGATCATATCTCAAGTTACACCATGCTTGCCTTGAAATCACCTTTGCCACTTTATACCCATCCTTGTTATGTTATTCCCTAGTTACATCTATTGCCTTGATTCGAATTCACGAGCGTTGGGTATGCGATTTGGGTAGTTTAGGAAAACCTGAATTTAGTATGAACTTGAAAACATGAATATCGTTATAACTTGAGCTTGGATAGGAACATGAACTTGACATGAAATTATACTTGAAAATATGAATTTGGGACATGACACTTAGATAACTTGAACGTGGCCAACTCGAGGTTGGGTTGAGTTTGCAGTATAAATCTGCCCGGAACCGCCCGGCGAATCCAGTAACTGCAAACAATAGGACCCAATGTTAGTAGTTGGTCATATCGCACTCGAAACCCGAGGTTAGACTAGGTTATGGTGTAAAACTGTCCGGACCCGCCCGACACATCCAGTAACCATAACCAAGTCTAATGTGAGAGGTTAGGGGTGCATTAAGTAAATTAATGCCACTGGATAGGGTTAAGTCATGGACCACTTGAATATACTTAACCAATTTGACACGTTGATTTGATAGGGTTAAGTCATGAACCGCTTGAACACACTTAACCAACCTGACACATGATTCGTAGGACTAAGTCTTGAACTAGAACGACACGCTTAGTCAATTTGACATGACACGTAGATGGGGTTAAGTCTCGATTTTAAATGACAACTTAACCTGCTGAACGAAACCCTAGTTACGCGGTCCTTTTCAGCAGTAACCCACTAGATGTATCACGGTACCCTGGGACTAGGCAGGGTGGGGCATGATTGCTGGGTTGATTGTAAGCGACCAGAACGACGGCTGAGGTTGTGCGCCATTGTAGGTTCAGGCGGACTAGGGTCGTGCACTTATTCCGGAGTTGAAAAAGCAGGCATTGGGCATCAGTAGGATTATCTGTGCATTCTTGATTCGTGTCGGTGGTTGGCACCCTAGGGCTTGATACACCCTATGGTGGACCTAGCACAGGTGACTACATTTGTGATAGGGCCGTATGACACAGACACACGACGAGCTAGACTTGTAGGGAGCCGATCGATTATATCATACCGTTGGACCCCGAATTGGGTCACTTCACGATATTGGGCCAAGGGATTATTTCTTGATTTATAGTTGACACGGGATTAGTATACCAGTATAGTTGGTATGGCGAACCTTGAATACGCAATGTTAGACTTGAGTTATCTTGTTAGCTTAGTTATCATGTCAGACTTGTCATCATTCCTATGTTTAATTCCAGTTTATTCATGTCTTGTTAACTTTACTAGTTTCTATGCTGATAGTCACTAGGGCTTACCAGTCTTTTTGACTGACCCGTTTTCTTTTGCCTCTTTTTCTTTCATATCCCCCCCAAGGTTCTCAGGGAGGAAACTCTAGCTCTTAGCTTGGACTTTGCTTGCTTTCTGACAGCTCATGTACGGTTTGGTCTTGAGCTATGCTATGGCTGCACTCATGCACTTTTTGGGGAATAATATTTTACTTATGTTGTTTTAAGTACTTTGCTTCTTTAAAACTTGATGTAATGAAATAATGACTTGGCATTTTGATGTAAGAGGTTTTGACTCTATTTTTCAGTAATGAGATTTGGTTTTAAAGTTTATATCCGCTGCTTTATATACTCTATTTTGTTTATGTTCTGTCTTGTGATATCTCTATGCCTGTTTACTAGATAATACCCCTCCAAAACTAGGGCATTCCCTTTGTGAGTGACCCTAGCGGAGGTGGGGTGTTACATTTGGTACCAGAGCAGAAGGTTACCAGACTGGGCAAAAGTTTTAAAAACCTTCTGAAACTATTTTCAAAACCGTTTATAAAGAAGCATTTTTCAAGAAAAGTTTATTTTTAAGAAAAGGCTATTCCCCAAAATCCATTAGCAATTTCCTTTGTTTCCTCGTTTGAATCTTTTTCCTTTTCGCTTTTCAGCATGTCTGATCTTAACCTTCCTGAGGGAGTACCCATACCTGGCTGGTTCCGAAGATACTTGGAAGCTAGGCCAACGGCGCGGGCCCGGCAGATATCCCTCCTCCTTCTCCCCCGGGTGGCCACGGTTCCTCCTCCTCCGGGTACCGCCTTCGCCAAAATATGCAAGGACTTTATAGGAATGGGTGGCAAGAACTTCGTTGGAACTGAAACCTTCGTTGAGGCGCGAAACTGGCTAAAAGAGACTGAAGACTTGTTTGTTATTTTCGATATGGAGGATCATAGGAAAGTTCAGTTGGCAGCATGGTTGTTGAAAGAGGAAGCTGCATTTTGGTGGGAAGTCACCAGCGCTACCAGGCCAATTGAGACTTGGGCAGACTTTAGAGAGAGGTTTGGGCTTAAGTTTTTATCATCCGCAGAAGCGAGCCTTCAGATGGAGAGGTTCCTGGCACTCAAGCAAGGGGACATGTCAGTTAGGGAATACGTGAATAAGTTTAATCAGCTTGCTCGGTTTGGTTTGGACTTAGTCAACACGGCTGAGAAGAAGGCTCTACGCTTTGCTCGAGGATTTAGCGAGCCACTCCACACTATGGCCATGACTCATGTACCCATGGGGGTGACCTTTGAAAGCTTGGTGAATATGGCCCTGCTTCATGAAGAAGACGAGATTGGCAAGAAGAAGGTCAAGGCGAATGAGTCTCAAGACAAGAAGGTAGACTCCGAGAAAGGAGGAAAGAATAGCAACAACAAGAATGACAAGTCACGTGAGAAAAGAAAATGCAACTTCTGTGGTATTGACGGGCATATAGTCCAGGACTGTAGGAAGAAGAAGATGAAGATAGGAGCATGTTTTCAATGCGGTGAAACTGGACACATCAGCAAGAACTGCCCTAAGAAGCAAGGGCAAGCCCCGCAAGAAGGACCTTCTAGGGGTACATCTTTAACTTCTTTTCCCTAGATACTCTGTTTTGTCTTGTATATCCTTTCGATCCTGTCATGAGAACCTTAGGTAGAAACCTATGAATGTAAACATGTATTTGAAACTTGTTATGCTTGATGTTTGCGAATGGTTGCAAGTGATTGCTCGTGGTTCCATAACACACATTAGGCACTAGATCGGCTCAGACACATTTTCATATTGCATATGCATGAGTGTTTATACTTATTTATGGATGAAATTGAATGTGTTATCCTATGAATGTTGCATATGGATGAATGTTTGTGCACACATATAGTGCTTACGTGACTAGGATTTATTTGCATACATGTTGGATTCATGACACTAAACATATTTTGCATTAGAAAGATCAATCAGGCCTGATCATTTGCATTAGATAAGGAACATATACGCACACTTTTTGCATATGTACATACAACATTAGAAATCTCTTAAGGACAATGTTTGCTTGTGGATGATGTTTTGAGTAGATGGATGATGGATGGTAGGATACGTTCTTCCTAACTTAGAGATTTCGGGGACGAAATCCTTTAAGGAGGGGAGAATGTAACAACCCGTATTTTGATAACGTGTTATAACCATAAATCTAGGTAGGATTAAATTTTAAAATAAGAACCAAGGGAAACGTGTTGCGCCATTGCGTTCATCTCGGAATTCTGCATGAAATCGAGTCCGAGTTTTCGAAAATCGGAGTCCGTATGACCAAGTTATGGCTCCCCAAAGTTTCAGAAATTTTCAGAGTTCAAAACAGTTCGAATTCGAGTTCAAATTCGAATTTCAAAACCCAGACAGACTGGGCGGGAAATTTCCCGTCCAGCACCCCAGGTCGACTGGGTAGTCGATACCCCCAGGACCAGGTCGACTGCGCAGTCGACTTGGGTGTCGACCTGGTCCCCGAACCTGGTTTGGGCCTGGTTGCTCCTGCTTGACCCTGTTCGCTTGTTTGAGGGCTTGTGACGATTTTTGGCGGTTCAGATCGATTCTAGGATTTATCCTATGGCCTAAACTAGTTGTTGCAACTATAAAAACACCCTAAGACCTAGGCTAATCCACAACAAATCTTTCTAACAACATTATGCTGCTAAGTCTCCTCTTGATCCATGGCCGCCGCCTCCAACTTGAAGCTTAAACATTCAAACTAGATCCAAATCGAAGGCCAACGTTTCTACAGCAATTCAAGGGAATAGATCAACATCTCAACAACGATCCTATGACAATTTCTGTTCTTAGTTCTCAAAAACTACGATCTGTAAGCCCCAGTTACTCTTAGATCTAAACTCTAAACTTAATATGGACATGTGTAAATTGAAGTTGAACATAAACATGATAACTACTTGAGACCTACTCTTGTATATCTTTGATCTATGACTATTCCTTTTTGATCTATTATTTTAGATCTACTCTTGTTCACCCTAGATCTATTCAGCTTGAACCTAGTACCGTTCATATTGAACCTTGATTTGTGGAATACTGATAAGAACTTGATTTAGGGGTCTGTTCATGTCATAACCTAAACCCTATCATTATTTTAACATGCCTGTGATGTTGTGATGTTGAAACTATTGCTAGTCACAAGTTCAGGATTATCATCTTATGTCATTTATTGCTATGTTTATCACCGTATTTCATATGCCAGTGATGTTATGATCATATCTCAAGTTACACCATGCTTGCCTTGAAATCACCTTTGCCACTTTATACCCATCCTTGTTATGTTATTCCCTAGTTACATCTATTGCCTTGATTCGAATTCACGAGCGTTGGGTATGCGATTTGGGTAGTTTAGGAAAACCTGAATTTAGTATGAACTTGAAAACATGAATATCGTTATAACTTGAGCTTAGATAGGAACATGAACGTGACATGAAATTATACTTGAAAATATGAATTTGGGACATGACACTTAGATAACTTGAACGTGGCCAACTCGAGGTTGTGTTGAGTTTGCAGTATAAATCTGCCCGGAACCGCCCGGCGAATCCAGTAACTGCAAACAATAGGACCCAATGTGAGTAGTTGGTCATATCGCACTCGAAACCTGAGGTTAGACTAGGTTATGGTGTAAAACTGCCCGGACCCGCCCGGCACATCCAGTAACCATAACCAAGTCTAATGTGAGAGGTTAGGGGTGCATTAAGTAAATTAATGCCACTGGATAGGGTTAACTCATGGACCACTTGAATATACTTAACCAATTTGACACGTTGATTTGATAGGGTTAAGTCATGAACCGCTTGAACACACTTAACCAACCTGACACATGATTCGTAGGACTAAGTCTTGAACTAGAACGACACACTTAGTCAATTTGACATGACACGTAGATGGGGTTAAGTCTCGATTTTAAATGACAACTTAACCTGCTGAACGAAACCCTAGTTACGTGGTCCTTTTCAGCAGTAACCCACTAGATGTATCACGGTACCCTGGGACTAGACAGGGTGGGGCACGATTGCTGGGCTGATTGTAAGCAACCAGAACGACGGCTGAGTTGGTGCGCCATTGTAGGTTCAGGCGGACTAGGGTCGTGCACTTATTCCGGAGTTGAGAAAGCAGGCATTGGGCATCAGTAGGATTATCTGTGCATTCTTGATTCGTGTCGGTGGTTGGCACCCTAGGGCTTGATACACCCTATGGTGGACCTAGCACAGGTGACTACATTCGTGATAGTGTCGTATGACACAGACACACGACAAGCTAGACTTGTAGGGAGCCGATCGATTAGATCATACCGTTGGACCCTGAATTGGGTCACTTCACGATATTGGGCCAAGGGATTATTTCTTGATTTATAGTTGACACAGGATTAGTATACCAGTATAGTTGGTATGGCGAACCTTGAATACGCAATGTTAGACTTGAGTTATCTTGTTAGCTTAGTTATCATGTCAGACTTATCATCATTCCTATGTTTAATTCCAGTTTATTCATGTCTTGTTAACTTTACTAGTTTCTATGCTGATAGTCGCTAGGGCTTACCAGTCTTTTTGGCTGACCCGTTTTCTTTCGCCTCTTTGTCTTTCGTTCCCCCCCAAGGTTCTCAGGGAGGAAACTCTAGCTCTTAGCTTGGACTTTGCTTGCTTTCTGACAGCTCATGTACGGTTTGGTCTTGAGCTATGCTATGGCTGCACTCATGTACTTTTTGGGGAATAATATTTTACTTATGTTGTTTTAAGTACTTTGCTTCTTTAGAACTTGATGTAATGAAATAATGACTTGGCATTTTGATGTAAGAGGTTTTGACTCTATTTTTCAGTAATGAGATTTGGTTTTAAAGTTTATATCCGCTGCTTTATATACTCTATTTTATCTATGTTCTGTCTTGTGTTATCTCTGTGCCTGTTTACTAGATAATACCCCTCCAAAACTAGGGCATTCCCTTTGTGAGTGACCCTAGCGGAGGTGGGGTGTTACAATATATATATATTATTTTTCAGTGTGTACGTATATAAAAATATTTATATAATACTTTTGTAAAGAATTATTGTATTTTGTTTGGGTAAATTGAGTTTGGTATCGAGTTTGAAAACCGTTCCAAAACCCGATAGCCGTACCGATCCATTTAGAACTGCCCTAACCTCCTCTTACTAAAATAAAATATTAGGTGATCATCAAGATTGAATCTATTCCAAGTCGTGCCCGGAAGTCTTTGCTTTATCCTATGTTAATCCGTTGCCGTCTCCATTTCTATGCCACGAAAGGTGAGTTTATCTCACACTTGACTTACATTGTTCATGGATTTTAGATAAGCATAAATAAACTATTATGAAATGTATAGGATTGCTGATAGAAATTACTTTATTTGATATGTGTACACATATCATATATATGACATGACGATATTCATATGACACGTAGGTGCACTAATGATATATATGATGTGGTTGATGCTATGTGATTATTGATCAATATTTATTGATTTCTCTTGTTTAGAAAACCACTAAGGGCTGAAATGATACATACCCGAACGTGCATTAGATTAAGAAAAATCTTTATAGGTTGAAATGATAGACTTGAGCGGTTTTATTTGGGATTACAGGTTGAAATGGTATACCGGTAGAATTTTATAAATTGCGGGTTGAAATGATAAATATCCGTATCACTTAACCATAGTTAGAAAACTATATACGGACACCGTTGGTCATGTTTTCGAAGTGTAGTAATTTGAAAATTTGATTTTTAAATAATAGCTTAAGATTTTATAGTTTATATTTATATTTGAAAGATTTTAAACTTAAATTTTACAAATTTTAGATTATATGTTTTAAAATGATTTTATGAGTAAATATCGATTTAAATATTTATTTAAGATTTTACTTATAATTTTATTTATTTTAAACAATATAATTTAATCAATAAGTATTTTAAACTTTTATAATAAATTATTCTTTTAAAACCTATTTCTAAATTATTTTTAACTTGTATATGTTTATAAAGCTATTTTCTATTTAAATTTATAACTTATATATATCTATTTTTCAAAGCTTATTTTTATATATTTACAACCTATAGTAACAAATGACCCATATAAGATATGAATCTGAATTCGAATCGATTTGAACTTATACCAGGTGAATATGAATTGTGAAATAGATTTTAATTTGAATTTCCAAATTGAAGGAAATGACTTCGAATTTATAATTGATATGAATATGAATTCAATTATAAATTGATTGAATATGAATCGAAACATATATAATTTAATATATGAAATTGATTTCATAAACTATTTTGTTTGAACTAAAGAAATTTCTTAAATCGATTTACAAGAACGATATAATCATATAAATTATATGAATTTAATATAAGGCTTTGATTTGAATTCTTTAAGTAATGAGTTAATCATAAAATACAATCGATTTACTGGTCCAGTATTCATCATCACTTGGCTTCTTTAATTAAATGAATTAAACAAATGGTTAATTTAAAACTTAAAAAAATCTTTTTGATATTTCAACATAGCATTTCACTTCTTATATAACATAAGATTATCCTCAAAACTATTTAATTTATATACTACAGAAAAATATCTTATACTCATCTCAAACTTCATATTCCATTATCCTTTCCAAACATTTACCACATTATTACTTGTTATTTAAAATCAGAAAAATCACTTCAACTTAATACCCAACTCTTTTATTTTTTTATTTGAAAACAATACCCAACTCTTATTCTTATAGAAAATCCATTTCAAAACCCAACTTCTCATTTCCTTTTTACCTGGAACTTGTCATTATATTTTCACGCAATCTCCTTTTGTTTCTATTAATTTGGAAATCTCATTATATTATGAATTCCTTTATTTCATAGCTGGAAACACTCTTGTTACTTATTCACGCATTTCTATACTTCAACATTCATTAGTCCCTGACTGTAAATTGATAAGTGAATAATTCCCTAAGTATCAATCCCGAAGAGCGAAATCAACATCAGATTAACATTCGGAAAATCAACTCAGAAAATCACTCAACTCAACAGTCTCCAGTTAGGTTCTAATTCGTTAATTTCTTATCTTAACTCCTTATCAGCCCATTATATTTCAATTCGAATTTCCTCAACTAGTTTCTCTTTGAAATTATCGTTTCGATTCAATTTCAAAACTCCGATTTCTTACTTAATTAAATTTCACTTAAAAAGAAATCTCTTAAATTATTATTAACTAAATTAATAATTTTAATTCATCACCAACTACTATAAAAGTAGTTAAATTCTAAGTCAACTAAAATAATTAATAAATTCCTTATTAAACTCTTATTAAAATTTAAAACAAATATTCGTTAGGCTATTTCAATATATTACTTTACAATAAACCAGTTTAACTTAATAATCAAACCCCCGTTTAACCAATTGACTTAATCTATTCAAAACACAATTATTTCTTTAACCAATTCCACTTAATTCCTCCTTTAAATTAATTAATAATATAATTAGTTTAAATAACTCCATTTAATTGTTTTTTAGAACAATTAGTCCAATTCTTAACCGTTAGGCAAATTTCTGCTCAATTGCTTATAAATTCTTATTAACAAAATGATTTTTTTATAAAACCACTTAACAATTGCTTATAAATTTAAATAATAAATATTTATTTCCTTTTTAATAACTTCCATTCAAAATAATAGATTTAAAATCTATTTCGGTTATAAAATAAATTTATATCTTCATTTCTGTTGATTCACCGGACGGTAAATCCATATTTCCAAAATGATTTATTATCAAGCCATATAATGCCAATTACTCAACCAATACTGACTATTGGTTAATATCACAACAAAAGTTGAATTACGAATCAACAATCCATAAACAAATCAATCATTTAATCAGGTTGGTCATACAATTTATATAATGGTAATATGAAAATAAACAATAAATTTGAGGAATCCAGTTGGACTCCTCCAACCTATTTTCCCTGCTCCAAATACGTTACCTCAAAAAATTCCATTTAATTAAATAAAAAATAATAATATTCAACAATCAATTCATAACATTAATTCAAACATATCCATATTTCAATTTTACACGTTTATATTATTATTAACGTAACCAGCAAGGTAAGTTACCTTGTTTGGAAATAATCGTTAAAATAATGATTTGATTTCAATTAAATTAAACTAGCGTTAAATCAACTAATTCATCAAATATATAAATATAACCATTTAGCACACAACAAACAATTATCAACCATAGCACCCAAATTAAATCCTGACTTATAAAAATATAAGTAGGTAAAAAATGAGTGAGTAAACTCACTTTGATTTATTGTCGAAGCAGCTCAGTTCTAGTTAAATTTAACTAGTGTTTAATTTGACTAGAAATTTCACTTGCTTCCAAAATCATCCAGACTGTTCTAGAATAAGGTGCTCGTCACCACGATCCTAATGCAATTTGTTTCGTTCCATTTTGAATATATACACACACACATGTTATTAACATTATAAGTTACATGCAAATTATATTATTTAATTAACCAATTCTTTAACTTAATTAATAACTTAGTTAACCTAATTCAGGGCTAATAGCTCGTGCTGAACTTTGCTTGCTAGGTCCGTAAATCTCAACCGCAAGTTTCTAGCCACACTTGTTTTAAACCCTAGGATTACTTAAAAATTTAAAATATAGCAAGGTATTTTGTTAAGACTATCATTAAAACTAGGCCAATTACTACACTATACGTTTTGAAGATACCCAAACTGACATGCTTTAATTTTCCTCGTTGAAATATGCCGACAGATGCTTCCCTTTCCCACTTTTGCTGAGTTTTGATTCTGTCGAAGTGGCCATTCCTATTTTTCTTCATACTGCTGTACAATAAAAATATGCCCACTCCTATTTCCTTTTTATTTCTTCCTCGTTGATAACTACTGCTTCACAAAACCTTCGAACCCTATGCATCATTACGCTAAGGCCCAGACAAGCCGCCCATTATCCTTTTTATTGTTCACGCAAAAAGCCAACTTAGTTTATTCTTCCCAATATTTACATACCCATTTCATTAACCTTCTGCTAACAAATCGAACCCATCTTTTAAACATTGCTCATGTAACTCTTTTGTTTACATTCCCCAGTTCACGTTCTCTTCATTCTTCTTGCACTACGTTTCTCATTAGTTCGGAAATGTCAAGACTATATATATATCTGTGTGTGTGTGTGTGTGTGTGTGTGTGTGTGTGCGCATTTCAAACCATTCTTCTGTCTCATTACCCAGCACTTCACGAGATCATGCCCTTCTTCCAATGCACGATACTACCCAGTTTTGAAAATGAGTTCCATGATTCCCACATCTTTATGCTTCTCCATGTTCTTCATGTATCCTTCCCGTTCTTTTTCTTAACACACGCTACTCTTCCTCCATCTCAAAATACCCCAGTACACACCTTCAACACACGCATGTTGCCATTCTGTCTTTTTTCTTCACGCCTCAATGAGATACCCCAGGCCATATTTTCTCTTCGTCATCCTGTTAATTACTTTCGTTCCCATTCCAGAACTCGATAACCCATGTTTACTCATGCCCATTCCACTGCTGCACCGATTTTCTGACCACTATAGTTTGATCATTAACCACCCATACGAGCGCCTGAACACACCCAGTCATCACCGTAAACGCGATGCCGCCCAGGTGCACCGATTGCCTGAAAATTTCCTTCACCCGCAGCAGCTTCACGCTCCTATTTCGGCCACCAAGTTGAACAAAAATCAATCACAACCGTTGGCAAGAGAGATCTCGACAAGCTTATTGTTTTTCCTGTTGATGATCGGAGCCATCGATGACCATATCACACAAAAATTGGTGAAGAAATTGGGAGAACAGGGTTCGTTGATTACTTGTTTATGGTAGTAGAAAAATTTGACCATTAATGATGTATTTTTTTGGGCTGGACTGTTTATGGGGTATTTATAGGGTGCATAAATTATTAAAATATTATTAAAAACTTAACCATGAGTTATCACGTTAAAATCTCTCCATACAACCTTCGATCGAGATAAAACTCCTAATCCTAGCATATAAAAATATTCCAAACACGATGGGACATGCAACACCCCGTATTTCAACTACACTAAGAGGATAAATTAAAGAATAATTAATTCAATATCCAAAATTAAGAGAAATGGATTAAGTCATTGCGTTTGTCTCGAAATTCGGGTCAAGACAGACACCTGGTTTGCATAAAATGGATAACGTATGAAGAAATTATGAACGTTAGAAGTTTGACGATGAAAGTAGGAACAACTGGCGCACTTGACAAGTGTGCTAAGGTATTTTTGCACTAGCGCACCTGTGAAGTACGCCCATATTAGGTTTTGGGCATCCGGACCCAAGTGGGTGTCGACCCATGGCCCGATTCCCCCTAGGGCTGATGTGGCAGTCGAATTCTGGCGGCTGGCAGCTATAAATATACCCTCATTTCTCTTGTTTTCTCACACTAAAAACAATGGAGGCCAAATGCTGTCAGTTCCTGAACCGAATCTAATTCTTTCTTCTTCTACAAATCCAGTTTAAGGATTCAAGTGTTTCAAGTGTAGATTTGAGATTCAAACTTCGCTTTTCTCCTTCTATTCTTATATATTCGATCATTATGAGTTCAAGTTACCTTTAGAATTGAATAATTAAAAGTAAGATATGATATGATTGTGATTTGGGTATATTCTTAGGATTGAATCATGTTAATTAGATCTACTTTTTTGATTATATATCTAATTCTATTTAGATCATTTTGTACCTATCATGTTGTAGTTGATTTGGATCTTAACCGTTATCATGTTAGATGTACTTTTTGATTATAGATCTAATTCTATTTAGATCATTTTGTACCTATCATGTTGTAGTTGATTTGGATCTTAACCGTTATCATGTTAGATCAAATTTTTGATTATAGATCTGGTTCAATTTAGATCATTTTTTACCTATCATGTTGTAGTTGATTTGGATCTTAACTGTTATCATGTCAAATCTACTTTTGATTATGGATCGAATTCTTTTTTATCATTTTGTACCTATCATGTTGTGGTTATTTTGGATCTTAACCTTATTTATATCAGATCTAGTTTTGAATATGGATGTAATTCACTTTTTAGATCATTTGGTACTTATCATGTTGTGGTTATTTTGGATCTGTCATTAGTTGGACATGTTTTAGATTTAGATATAAACTTTCACCTTATTTTCATGACAAGTCTACCTTGGTTTCACTGTTTAGATTACCTAGTTCCTATCATATTGCGGTTAAATAGGATCTATTATTAGTTTGACATCTAAATTATTATTTAGATCTTATCATGCCAGTTATGACATCCCCATTATGTTAAGATTGATTCTAATATCACATGTTTACTAAATCCGTTCATATATGTCCATCTTATCATTATGTCGTTATATGATTAAGCCACCACATGTTTATGTCAATCTTGTTAGAATAATCATTTCTGTCACCCTGTCCCATCTATTTTAGCCTGACTACTTTCAAACCTAGGCATGACATTAAATTATGCGAATACATGAAAATGGGAACGAGGGAAAAAAGGGTATAAATTGGGCATAATTTGTAAATGGAAAGTTTGGTTTATAAACATGAATTTGGGTATGAACATAATTGGGGAAAAAGAGGCATGGACACCTATAAATAGATAGGTATAATTAATTAATAATTGAAATGCCTAGCATTACAGTAATTAGAAACTGTAATGGCACTTATGACACGAGGTTAGGTTGCACTTGCTGTGAAAGTCTGCCCGGAACCAACCGGCATATCCAGCGACCGCAAGTGGTCAATCTAATGTGAGAGGTCTAAGTGCATAAATACGAGACGTGCTATGACACGAGGTTAGGTCCGACTTGTGGAAAAAGTCTGCTCGGAACCGACCGGCATATCCAGCGTCCATAAGTTGTAGGCCTAATGTGGGAGGTCTAGCACATTTTAACCGTAATTGAATATGGTAATAAAGATGGAAACTTAACCTGGTTGAATCCATAAGGATTGTATGAGCCTGTTGAATCAGCGGGGTTAAGTAAAATTATTAAGTATGTGGGGTTAAGTAAGCCTGTTAAATCGGTGGGGTTAGGAAGACCTATTAAATCTGTAGGGTTGAGTAAACCTGTTAAATCTGTAAGGGTTATACGAACCTGTTAATTTAGAAAACTTAACCTATAAAATATGTTGGGGTTATATTGACCGATTAACTTGTAAACTTTAACCCATAAATCTGTAGGGGGTTATGTGAATATGTTAAATCTGCAGGCATAACCTGTCAAAATCCTAATTAGCTGGGGACACAAGATCTGTAAGGGTTGGCTTGTGTCATCTGTTTTGTGGGACCCATATTAGTTAGTAACCCATTCTGGTATTAAAGGGGGACCCCAACTAGGAAGGGATCAGGGCTTGCTTACTGAACTGATTGCAAGAGGTTCATTTGATAGGAGGTGTGTACTGGCGTGTTCCAACGGACTCATGTCGTGCATGCGTACGACCTACATCTGGGAAAATAATCCGCAGTAGCACCAGTAAATAGGTCTATGTCCTTCTATAGGTTGCCATTTTAGGAAGTAACACACCCTATTGTGGGGCCGGCACAGGGTATTTACGGAATAGGGAGCCGGTCGATTGAGAGGGTAGTGAATAGGGTACATCTAGTCCTTTCTGTTTCTGTGGGGTACCTGTGTTTCTGTCTGGGCTAACACCCGTTATTTCTTATTAGGTACCGGCTAATTTCGTTTGGGTTGAAACCCATTACTAGAGTACACCTAAAACTACCATTGTATTTTTGTTGGGATCATCCTATTTCTGTTAAGCAATTAGGGAGTTTGTAATCCTGTTACATGTAATGGCTCAGATTTTTAATAATTTCATTGAATATTAAAAACCGGTTTTAAATGTTGATTTATAATTTTAATAATATGAATTAAATAATTTTGAATATTTTAAATAATACTAATATATATACCTGAATAGTCGGAAATTTCGAAAATTAGCTGATTTCACAATATTATATGAATATATACAAAAATTTCTATAACATTTGAAATAGTATATTTTTAAATATAACAGAGGTGCTAAAAGACTTGCTTCAAAAGAGACGTTTGGTGCACGTTATGTTTGTACACTAAAATCTACATGCAGAACTGACAAGCAAAAAGGAAAATCTCATGACCTTAGAATTCGAACAAAATATCCACTTTAACTAATAATATGTAGGAGCATAGTGTACAATTATGTGCAAATATGATTTGATTAGTGGTTAATACATGGTTCTAAACACTAGATATTTTGTGAAAGATGTAGTCATGTCTCAACAAATCAATTAAGTCAACTACTATAACATTGTCTTCATTTTCCAGTAGGATATGTTACGCCCTCAAAGTCTAAAAGCAAATCCTTGTCCAGTCTTATCCATAATCTCGCGCAGCGTATGTTTTAAAATCTTAGTAAAGTGCTTTTCTATTTCTACTCAAGAATAAACACGTTTGTTAACTTAAGGTAATAAAAAAATAGAAAATGCCAAGGTCTATTTCTGTCACCTCCCTACTGTACTCGCACATCCCCTTTTCTGAAAACAGTAGAACGATATATGGCCACTGTCTATATATACACAGACTAACGAAGGCCTTAACATTTTAGAAAAATATATTATATCTCCTTGTTCGTTTTCAAAGTTTATCATGTGGCTTCATTAAAAAGAAAAGATATCACAACTTGACAAATCCATATAAAAAGAAAGAAATTATCTCTCAGCCAATCTTGTTCTTGCATTTCGTCAAAAATCTCGGTTGGAAGATAGGTAATTAAAACATGGTGTCTACCTATGCTGTCTGACATAAAACAAAGATGTATACGAAAATCTGAGTCTGTCACTTTTTGAAATCATAGCCAATCCTATAGTATCTTCTGTACGAGCCTAAACAGTGAATATACAGCCTTATAAGAAGCTTTCTCTACTTCAATCTTTTTGCTCCATTTGAAGAATACAACAAGCAAAGTAAGAAACCAAAACTTAGAAAAATTATGAGAAATCAAAGCTAGAGAAAATACAAGGAAGCTTAAATCCATATGGCTTCCATTCAATATGATTAAAACAAAACAATGAGGAAGAAGAATAGAAAGATGGTGCACTGGAGTGCGGACGAAAGGGGTCGGTGTGAGTGTTTTACATACAACAGGAGTTGTTTACGTGGGAGAACAATAGTGGACTAAGGAAGTTTTCCAGCATGGTTTCTCAATGGGTTCCAGCAAGCTAGGATGGGTTTACTTATGTATAGGGCAGAGAAATTCCGATTTAAGGGTTGGTTGCAGTTGTGATAACCCCAAACTTCCGTAGAACGAAAGCAAGGATAATCATTGGAATATAACATATTTACAATAACAACAGATCTCAGATAACAGCATAATACATAAATCATTGCAGCGGAAATAGAAAAGTAATCAACATCACAACATCAGAACATCAAAGTGGCACAGTTATAGGATACAACTTAGCATATAGAAAGTCTCAGCAAATAGAAATAAGTCTAAAACTCCATCAAGTACATCATAGATAAAGGATGTCTAAATGTCTCAAAGTAGAAATAAAAGATAAAAATGATCTTCGTCTTCCTTCCATAAGCATACTCCAATCCAGCACATGTCCAAACTAACCTGAACCTATCGCTTGGCTGCCCGTGTGAAAAAATGGGCACCCGAGTTTGCAAAGTGAAACAAAATACGAGTCAGTCATAGGACTGGTATGAGAAATCTTTCCTAAATTATCCAATAATATGGCTAATCTAAGGACCACGCCGCTAACGTGGAACGGGTTTACTCCATTGGATTGCTAGTGCATAAATTAAATAAATTTTTATTTTAAAAAACCAATGCTTTTTAGAAAAATGAAATCATTATGACTCAAGTCCCATCACACAATGCAACGCAAACCGGAGGATAGAGTTTTTCCTTATAATGATCAAATATGCTTGGTATGTAGAAAATAATATTTAATATTATTATTAGTGTCTGTTACTTTTAAAATACTTCAAAGTAAATGTATCAATCCTAGATGGCATAGTACCCCATCCTATTATGTCGCCGTATATATGTTTACAATCAAAACTGTAATGTCATATTGGAAATTAGGTTTCCATCATGAGTCAAGGCTAGGGACGATCTCCTTACCAATTCGAGACACTCTAGCAAATGTCTCAGGATCCCCCACAGTGAACCCTTGGATCTTGCAGGGCCGGTCCACAAATATACCTTAGTGGATTAGTTATGCCTGAACACACGTTTCCCGGTCCTACTGAACCTATAATTTGATCACTGTCGACCAATAAATCGAGGTACCCTACAATCCATCATCCACATAAGTAAAAATGTCTGGGCTCCATACCATGACACCACTTCTAGCTAGAAAGAAACGTGTTCACTCCCTGCATTCCCTTATCTTGTTTTAGATTCCTACCGGGGTGTGAGGCTCGCGAAGTAACGCTATACACAAAGCTATGCCGAAATAAGCTATGCTTTGATCATCAACCACAAGGCTCCTCTTTTCAACAAAAGCCTTGATCATTTGCATCTTGGCATGCTACATTTACAATCCACGCCAAACGATCGATAACTACCAATATATAACCTCTGAGCTCGTGCATCTCAGAGAAGGATGTTAAGAAAAAGAATAAATTCTCCACCACCAAACAGTCCAATGTTAGACACACATCCATTTACAAGTCCGTTCTGGGTCTGAACAAAACCGGAGACACCTTATTCCTCGTCCCCTATGTCCAATACGGAAGAGAGGTGCTCGCTTATCCGGACAATCAACCAGTACATCCAGACAACTACCACTTTAACCCTTTATTGGGAGCTACCCAATGCGGGCATCATTAGTCATCCATTCGATGTGAAGATCATCGGTCTTCAATCACCGTCCTCAATATTTTCGATTTAAATCGTCGTATAATTATTCGAAATGAGATTGAACTTGGTCTTTTCAAATAATACTTGGTCTTTTAAAATAATTCTCGCATATATATAATTTAAACCATTTCATATCGTTACTATTAATTTATAACGATTTACCGCTATTTTTATTTATATAAAAATAGCCCAATTTAGTTTAACGACGCTTCGAGTCAATAGGCGGCCCTAGCACTGTTTTTATCAAAATTTGGTCTATACGTTTCTCGAAATCTAACTGTTGAATTTTAACAAAATTTATATCGTCGGAAAGATCTTCCCAAATGGGTCCTAACGGTTTCAGTTTTGGGAAAATCCGACGGTCGGATCTTTAGGTATAATCGTTTAAAGTTACGATTCCGAAACGCGAACTACCGCGCGCGATTCATTTAATTTTAATTTATATTTATATATAGAAAATTATGTATAAATATAAATTACTCGACGATTCTACTAACGTGGTTTAACATGCCAAATAAAAGCATGTTTTGTTTGCATAACAAATCTACATGTTTATAATGTTAAATAAAATGTATTTTATTTACATGATATTTTTGCTAATGACAATTAAAAAGATAATTTTTATTTTTATTATTTGTCTGCAATTTCTATTTTTAACTTTAACAAATAAAAAGAAATATTTTATTTGTATATATATAATTTCAATGTATAACATAACATACAAAAATGTTTATTTTAATTTGTATGCTAATTCTAATGTATGACTTAATGATAAAAATGTATCTTTAATTTGTATACAAATTCTAATGTATGTTTTGACAATAAAAATGATTCTTATTTTTGCATACAAATGCTAATGTATGTTTCGACAATAAAAATGAATCTTATGTTTGCATACAAATCATAATGTATGATTTGACAATAAAAATGATTCTTATGTTTGCATACAAATTCTAATGTATGTTTGACAATAAAAATGATTCTTTAATTCGGATACAAATTCTATTTCTACAAAATGTATAAAAGTGATACATTCATTTTTGTTGACAATTCTATTTTAACAAAATGATTAAAAGTGATAGTTTCATTTTGTTAACAATTCTAGTTCAACAAAATGAATATAAATTGATAATTTTGTTTTGTTAACGATTCTAGTTTAATAAGATGAATATAAATTAATAATTTCATTTTGTTAACAATTCTAGTTTAACAAAATGAATATAAATAGATAGTTTCATTTTGTTAACAATTCTAGTTTAACAAAATGAATAAATTGATTATCTCATTTTGTTAACAATTCTGGTTTAACAAAATGAATACAAAATGATAATTTCATTTTGTTAACAATTCTAGTTTAACAAAATGAATATAAAGTGACAATTTCAGTTTGTTAACAATTCTAGTTTAACAAAATGAATATAAAGTGATGATCTCGTTTTGTTAACAATTCTAGTTTAACAAAATGAATATAAAGTGATGATCTCGTTTTGTTAACAATTCTAGTTTAACAAGATGAATATAAATTGATAATTTCATTTTGTTAACAAATCTAGTTTAACAAAACGAATATAAATTGATAATCTCATTTTCTTAACAATTCTAGTTTAACAAAATGAATATAAAGTGCTAATTTCATTTTTTTTGTTTTCAGCTAATCTATTTGAAAAAAATGTATATTTTTGTTTTAACTAATTTTTAGACAAAAAATGTGTATTTCTGTTTCAACTAATCTTTTTGACGAAAATGTATATTTTTGTTTCACTATTCTTTTTAACCAAAAATGTATATTTTTGTTTCAACTAATCTTTCTAACAAAAAATTTATATTTTTGTTTCAACTAATCTTTTTGACAAAAATGTATATTTTTGTTTCACTATTCTTTTTGACCAAAAATGTATACTCTTGTTTTAACTAATCTTTTAGACAAATATGCATATTTTTGTTTTAGCTAATATTTTTGACAAAAATGTATATTTTTGTTTCACTATTTTATTGCAACAAAATGTCCTTTTTATTTCAACTATTTTGATTCAATAAAAATGTCCTTTTTTTTTGGCAAAGCCAGCCAGTTTTTATAGTGGACCGTACCACTTTTTCATTACAACAAATAATGAGTACAAGATATAACAGGAGATAAGCAAAAAACTTATCTGCTACAGACATACTGACTTAACAATAGAAATACTGTAATCAAAACACCACGCAGGGTGTGATCAGTAACTATACATTGCAGACAGATACATTAACCCCAGATGAACAAATAACTATTTTCTCGTAGGCAGATTCTTTAAAGTCTTCAATTACTTGCCATCCAACAAAGGAGCAAGAAGAAACAGATCAGTAGTATACTCCAAACCAGTAGCAGAAAGGGAGACACACACCAGCAAAAAAGGGGCTAATAACCAAGCGGAACCAAAGAAGCAGCTAACACTAGCACAAGAACAATTGCAGAAGATTGAACAGGAGGCAGAAGTTGAAGGAGCTAGGAAGGCAGCTAGAGCAGAGTGAATTAACACAGTATCAGCAACTGGTATGATCTCGCAACATCACAGACAGATATCTACATGGCATTCATCAATTAAACCTTCCTTTCAAATCCAGAACCACAAGAAAAGCAAACCAAGCAACACCAAACTACTACACAACCATGAAAAAAACCCCAAGATGACACACAGGATAAGGGCAACACAACTCACAGAAAAGCAATAAACTAACCAAGGCTCTCAACAAAACAAAACAACCAAAACACAAGCCTACCACGACCAGCTGAAGCTAGAGATCCCACATCCTCAACACAGATTCCACTCATAAACAAGCTGACAAACACAGAAATAGACACAAAAACCTAATACCGAACTATCAGACATCAACTTCAAAATACAAACCCAAGGACCAAAGAAACCATACCAGATTCAGCAACTTTCATCACCCCAAGAAGAAGCTAACTGTAAATAAGGAAGGCCAATGGTAAGGACAGGCTAGCCAGAAGAAGCGGAAACAATAGAACCAGAAAAGGTAGGTGCGAGAGAATCACGGTCAGGCAGAAAATAGATCTGAGGGATATAAGGCGGAAGCAAGGATGGAGGCTATGGATCCAGTACAGATATGTAAAGGAGAAACCAAGGTAGAACAAGGAATCGGGGATAGGTAGAGAGGCAAGCGAGTCACTGCTGTCATAAAGAAGAGACCGGAAGGTAGAGGCTAAGCATCGCTTAGAGAGGAAAAAAACGCAATGGATGGATCTGACAGGAAGCAAATAAAATCCACAAGGAGAAAGCTAGGGGAAGAGAGGACAGGGAAGAAGAGGTCAAACTAAAGGAAAAAGGATGGCAGAGAGGAGAGGATGAAGGGAGGAAAGTTACGGATAAGAAGAGCAGCCGACCCTAGTCGCCATTGAAGAAAATAAATGCTTCGAGAACAAAAAAGGTGAAAAAAAACTTTAGGGGCACGAAGACTATGTCTACCATGCCCTTTGGTTAATGCCAGTTTTAAAGTGGTTGTGCACTATGTCTCCGTATTGTAGCCGCCGGGGATCGAACCTGTGCCACTGCAAATACTTGCAGCAACTCATGGTGTTCGTAAACCACTGGACCACTAGACTTTGACAAAACTTTGGGGGCACGAAGACTGTGTCTACCATGCCCTTTTGGTTAATGCCAGTTTTAAAGTGGCTGTGCACTATGTCTCGTATTGTAGCCGTCGGGGATCAAACCTGTGCCACTGCAAATACATGCAGCAACTCATGGTGTTCGTAAACCACTGGACCACTATCCTTTTTATTTCAACTATATTGATATAATAAAAATGTCCTATTTCTTTCAACTATTTTGATTCAATAAAAATGTCCTTTTTATTTCAAATATTTTGATTCATTAAAAATATCCTTTTTAATTCAACTATTTTGATTCAATAAAAATGTCCTTTTTATTTCAACTATTTTGATTCAATAAAAATGTCCATTTTATTTCAACTATTTTGACTCAATAAAAAGGTCCTTTTTATTTCAGCTATTTTGTTTCAATAAAAATGTCCTTTTTATTTCAACTATTTTGTTTCAGTAAAATGTCCTTTTTATTTCAACTATTTTGATTCAATAAAATTGTCCTTTTTATTTCAACTATTTTGATTCAATAAAAATGTCCTTTTTATTTTAACTATTTTGTTTCAATAAAAATGTCCTTTTTATTTCAACTATTCAATAAAGTCTAGAGCGATAGTCGCCATTGAACGAAGAGGAGCGGTGGCAACAGTGTATTGTTTTAGGGTTTATTAATGTATATTTATAATATAATAATATTTAATCTCTAGTTTTGCAGATAAATCCATAAATTCTCAGTAGCTCCAAATTCAGCCCAACGAGAGCTGTTCCTACACAAATGCCCCTGTTCCGGACACAATGGGATATGTCCTGTCAGCCCAAACGATCGTTTTCAATCCGTTTTCTTTAAATTAAAATATAAGTCATTTATTTATTTAATTTGATCATACATTTAAATTTATCGGGGCCACATACGGACTCCATAAATTCCCGACAAATAAATATAGTTATGTTTTGATAATACAGTCCTAACAAAATTTATTTCATCGAATTTGGAGACTAGTTGAAAAATGGCCTTTTTAACAGTCGATTAAATTTAACAGAAATTATCAAACACGGTTTAATTTACCACGCTCACATATTAATTCCAAAAATTATGGAAAATTAAACCTACCAATAATTTGACATTTCAGATCCGACAAAAATAAATTCGTTGAAAAAGGAGGTCGTTTGAATATTGGCCATTTATACTGGCTATAAATTATATTAAATTCCATAGCGACTATTCTGAATATTCAACTGGCCATAACTTTTTATTCCCGCTATGAAATTTCAATTTTTCAGATCCATTAGAAAGATATAATTGAACAGATTTAAATATTTCTGGTTTTACTGAAATCCGACTTATTTTGAATCGTGTACATTCAGTCAAAGTTTAAATTCAAATTTTCAAACTACCGCGCTATTTCTAACTCCTTTTAAAATTAAAATAAATATATTCGTTCTAACTTTGATTTAAATAAATTTTAAATCGTTATTATTTAAAATAAATTATTTTAACTTTTCAAAATTCATTAAAATATCCAAAATAAAAATTTTAATTTGGTTTCGATTTTTCGGGTTGTTACAGCAGTGGTATCCAGTGTATGCCTCTTCGAACTACATTGTCGAGGGGGGAGTCGAGATCTGCGGAAGGGAGAGCTACAGAGGAGTTGAAGATGTTGTCGCGAGGACGCACTATTTATTATTAGTAGAGGCACTGTATGAACTTCGACTGGAAATGACGGTGCTCAATTGACTTCCGTTGGCGATGGCGACTGCCTCAGGGTGGTGAGCGGATCCTTTTTGAGATGAAGTTGGATATTGAGGCAGCATGGGAACTAAGGTGGCAAGGCGTGGTTTTTGCCAGAATGTGGAGGAGTTTAATTGGGAAGAAGGGGAAATATAGAAGATAAAGACGGGGTATAGTGAAGCGGTGGTCTGGGCATTTCTTTTATGGTTCAGACAGTTTGGGTTTTAAGGAGAAGTAAACAACGAATACACATGGAGAGTCGGTTATTTCATGCTGGAAATAAGAAGGTAAGATATAGGAGAAGAAGTGGAGGTCGGCTGTTAAGGTTATGTTGGGTCGTGGCTTTCAAGATATTAACAAAAGGGAATGGCCATTACCTCACACAATGTAATTAGTTTTTAATTTGAACTAATTTAAGGAATATTATTTATTTTTATTTAATTAAACAAATAACATTAATGTTTTTAACTATGTGTGTTTCAGAAACAAAACTATCGAACACAAGGATATGAGAATGGAGGTTTTGCAACAAACAGTATCAGGATGTTTAACTCGAATTAAAAGTAATTAGTTTATTTAATTTTATAATTTAAGGTTTAGTTAATTATAATAAAATTGTTATACTTAAAATGTTGATAACCCGTTCATAGGTTATCAGAGTTGAACAAAATCGGTGATGTTGGAATCGCAACAACAAAGGCAACGCAGTCGAGATGGTTTGGAATAAATTGGAAGTGATGGGAATTTTATGCAATTTCAAACATCTGTTGAAATTTTCAATGCGCGAATTTTCAACTGAAAATAAAAGGTGAGTTAACTCTCACACCTTCTGAAATATTATGATGTGCTAAATTCATATAAAAATAAATTATAATTGCATGACTGTTGTTTATTTAATGGTTGTCAACGTTTACATTAACATCGTATTGGATGATTTGTTGGGTATTATTCCATATGTTATTACAAGTTGTTATGATAATCTTTGATGCAGGGAAGGACAGGTTGGAGGGATCCGACCGGATTCCTCAAATAAATTGTATATTGTTTATTTATCATATTATTTATATATGAATTTTCCATTCCAAGTAACGTTATATATTATTTGGATGCTGATTATTGATTCGATGTTGATTGTTGAACTAGAATTCAAGGATCATTGTGTTTTAATCAACAAATGGTATTGATTAAGGGGTTGGCAGTGAATGACCTAAATCTATATTTTTAGACGTTGATTTGTCGTTAGACGAATTGACGATGTTTAATTAATAATAACTAAATCAAAGTTTCAAGCTTATATTTATATAGGTTATTTAAAATTGATGTTTTTTTTAAATATATCTATATTTATAATCGTATTTTACAAAGAATATGAAAGATGTATATAGTGAATTCTTATGTTATTATAAGAAAAGGGGAATCGAGTAAGAATTGGTTAAAATGGTATAGTGTTCTTTAAAAAGGGATTTATAATTTCAAGTTACAAACAAGGTTTGAAATTAAGAGATAATGTGATGAGCTTGAATAAGATTTTCAAATATAGATAATAAATCGAAATAAAGAATTCAGAAAGATGGTTTAATGAATAAATCTAAAGTTGTAAATCAATGGAAGCAATGTTTAGATGCATAAGCTTCCCTTTTGATAAGTTTATTAATTACATAATACAATCGAGTAAAAGAGATTGTCGAATACAAAGTATGATTTGGAAAAAACCCATATGCTAAACAGAATAACAAATGGGGTTAATGTGATATTAGTATTGGGATTTTTACAAACTTCTATCTATCTTGAGATAAGAACGTTATAGATCAAGGTATGAGAGGTAAATAGAATACCCAACTTGAAAGATGTCACTATTATCGAGAGACAGTATTAGTTTGTAACAGTAGGGAAGTAAAAGAGATTTTGTGCATATTTTTCCAAGTTATGAAAATAAATGGAGGATTTGGGAAGTAGAACTATATGTCAAATAAAGGAAGTGGGTTTGGAGATATTTATATTAGAAAGGGGATAAAGATTAGGTTTGTTCTCAAAACAAAAGTAGATGTCTTGAAATAAATTATAGAATCGGTTTTAATCGATATAATGGTTTTGAAAGGAATGATTTGAAATGAAAGAGTCTGAGCTGCCAAAACACTGATCAATAATGTTTGAGTTGATAGTTAAAATCCCAACTATCAATGAACATTGTTTGGATTTTTGACAAGTTAGTTCAAAGAGACTGGGATGGAAACTAAACCCAAAACCACTTCGAACCAACTATGCGCTCGTGACTAACGTGTTGTGTATAAAGATGGAGCATTGAAGACCGTTGATCTTCATGAATGGAAGAACTACCCGTTGAGTACTTCTAGGTTGCTCCCGGAGATATTTTGACTTGTGATTTTGTCGTGATTGAAATCTTCGGATTGCAAGGACTACTCGTTGGTGATCTATAGGGTGATTCCTAGGATGCAGTAGGATGGTGTCTTCTGTTCATCCTGTTCCTGGATGCTTGTATGGACAAATGACTGATAGAGCATTTCCTAAGGGTCACGTACGTTTATTTTTACAAATATACCAAGTATGGTAGCAGAGAATTTTTTTTGCTTAACACCTAGAGTATATTTGTGGACCTCAATTAGTAATGTGATGGACTTGACGATTTTGCATTCAAAGTGAATGATGGCCAGATGTTCTAAAAGATAACCGTGACCTCAAGCCTCATCAACCGGGAAATGACAGAAATTGGGCAGGCAACATGGCTAGGTGGGTCATTCCCAAGCAGGGTATATTGCCACTAATCTAGAGAAAATCCTTATTTGTTCTTCTTTTGCTTCTATATCTCCCGAGAATTACGGTGGTCACGACAAAAGTCATAAGTGTGACAATATATTCGATACACTCAAGTTAAATGAGTGGTTGGTCATGTGTGGTCGGGTTGCAAGATGTTCTTGTTGAACCCCAGTATATACCCTCTAGAGTACACTGATCGGAAGGTGGTTCAATACCTTGTCATAGTTGGAATCCAATCTCCAATAAGCGCCATGCGGTTTTTGATTATAAAATAAATATGTAGAGCGTGAGTTGCAAGCTTTCTGCTGGATGATTATTTATTTGTGATGTGATAGAAACCATTATAATATCACTAAATTTTGATATAACAAAAAAAATTTGGGTTATAGTAAGGTAAAAACCGTCCATGTTTATGTGTGAACTGGTCTTACTATTATCCTTTCTTTCAAAAGGGTTTTCTAAAGTTAAGCAAACTGTTTGTCATGTGAATTTATCACTGAAATTATTCCAGACTGGTCCAGGTGAATTTTGCTTTGCTTCAAATGTTCTCGGGTCAGACCGAGTATATTTCCAGGTTAGGTTTCTCTTGGAGTTCCAGAGAAGGAGTAGAAATCGAGACGTATATCCATATTTTCTGGTATTAGTTATTCCGCTGTTCGTTGTATTGAAATGTACGTGTACTCTAATGTTGTATTATATACCGTCTTTTTTATAAAGCATTTTGATATTATATTTTATTCGTTCCGCTGTGAGAGACTGGTCTTCTTATCCTTCTATTCTATTATATTTCTCTTCTCACCTTCTATCTTCTTTCTATTAACAATCTGGGATTTGACACTTGAATTTTGGCAAGTAATACAGGGTAAAGTATTATTGTCGAAAATTCGAGCATCGAATTTTTTGGGTCGTTACATTACAAATCTTATTGGTGCAGAGAAATCTCTAGAAGCGCAATATACTCTATCATGTCTACCTCGTCATACTTGATGCTATCTTTCTTGTCCATCTTATATGCCTATCATGATACTTTTACTTATTTACTGCTAAAAGTAACTTGACTCGCCAGACTTTATGTCTGGCCCTTTTTGTTTCCTCTTCTTTCTTCTGTTCCTCCGCTCCAATTTTGTAGGGTGGGAATTCTTAGGCTTAGTCAGGTCTCAGTTATCTTCTTGCTTGGGGCATCTTTTGAAGTACTACTCAGTTTCTATCTTTAACTAATATGGCTTTGTCTCTTTTCGGGAATTATGCTTTTTATGTATTTTTTGCACTCTGATGGTACAAGACAGAAGTTTTATATTATTGTAATGGGTTTTATGTAGTTTCAGACTTATGGTATTTTGGACTAGGATGTTACGCTTTATGTTTGAAATAAAATTTTAAATTCCACTATTGCTTTCATATCTGTCTTGTAATATTTCTGTTTCTGTTTACCTATAATTCTTCATGAAACTTAATGCATTCTCTTAGTGAGTTACATTAACAGACATAGGGTTTCACACTTGGTATCATAGCTAAAGGTTACCAGATTGGATAAAAAGATTTTGAAAATTATTTTCAAAAAGATTTTAGAAGAAAGCATTTTCAAAAGAAAATTCTGGTTTGAAAAACATATTCCTTTAAGCCATATGTAATATCTTTCGCTTCTCTATTTTAATCCCTTTTTCCTTTTCTTTTCAGCATGTCTAGGGAACCCAATATTCCTAAGGCGTTACGATACCAGGCTGGTTCCATAGTTATTGTGACACCCCGTATTTTTACGCTTTAAAAATAAGAAATTTACGTACGTATGTGATGATACGCAAGCGTATAAACTAATGAACTATGAAAATAAAAGATATTCTGTTTATACTTTTAGAATTAAGTTAAACGGAATTTACCATTGCGTTCGTCTCGGAAAAATACGCGAAATAGAGTCCGAGTTTTCGAGAATCGGAGCCCGTATGACCCATTTAAGGCCCATATCGATTTTCAGGAAATTTCAAGTATGAAACAACTCGAAAACTCAGAAGTTTGGTCCAGGCGGGGTAGGCGGGAATTTTCCCGCCAAAGCCCATGTCGACTGGGGAGTCGACAGGGCTGTCGACACCCCAGGACCCAAGTCGACAGGGCTGTCGACTTGGGCGTCGACTGGGCCCAAAAACACACTTCTGTGTGTTACGGCCTGGTGCACCTGGTCATCTGTTTTGGTCTAGTCTGGTGGCCTGAGACGGGTTTTAAAGGTTCAGATTGGTCCTAGGGTTAATCCTAAGGTCCTAATCACTCCTAATCTCTATAAATAAGCCCCTAACCTACCCCTAAATCCTCATTATTCATTCATGCAACTAAACTATGGCAAAATTATTACTCTCATGGCCTCCACTTTCATTCTAAAATTCCTAAGTAAATTCCTATGAGAGGTTTCATGATCATGTGAGTGTTAGAGAGTCTCTATGTTAGTATGAGAGCTTCTCACGTTGATTTCAAGGCAAAAGCTTTGATCTTTGTTCATAAAGATGGGGTTTTTATTGATTTGGAGCGTTCATCTTTGGGTTTTTGGGTGATGGCATGCATAGGCTTCATCACAATCTTTGTTTTGCATTTCGATTTGTGCCTTCATAGCAATGTAAGCCCTTTCCCTACTCTTAGATATTAACTATGAAGTTAAATGTTCATGTTGCAAGTTTGGGTTTGATCATTGAGAATGATACATGCTATCATGTCATGCAAGTTTATGAAGTCATTATCTTGATCTTGTGAGCTAAAAGCTACAACCTTTATGTTGAAATGTTGCATTATGCAACATGAGAACCTTCATAACCTTTATGTCAACTTGCATATGAAGTCATAACCCTTATATGATGATATATGCGAGTTACTAGTCATCATTCCATGTCTTTTGTCACCATGATTCGTTTATGTGCCAAGTTTGGGTTTATGCATGTTTTTGAGGCTTAAGAATGTAACATGCAAGTTAATGAACACATTTGTGCCTCATTTGCCACCATGATTAACTTGTGGCTTAATATCCATTATTGCCATGCCTTTGCTAAGTCTATTCTTTTAATCCATTACGTTGTTGCGAACGTATATGCGAGTTTAAAAGCGTTGGGTTATGTTATGGGAAATTTCTAATGACATAAAAACATAAGCTTGGGAATTTACCTATTAAGTTAGGTCTACCCATTGGGAATTTACCTATTAAGTTAGGTCTACCCAATTGCTTGAAAACTTGTAATGTGTTTTGGAAACACGATGGACATGACACTTAGAAAATATAAGTGTGACCAACTCGAGGTTGGGTTGAGTTTGCAACATAAAGCTACCCGGAACCGACCGGCCTAACTAGTAGTTGCAAACAATAAGACCCAATGTGAGAAGTTGGTCATGTTGTGCTTGGACCCGAGGTTAGACCAAGTTGTGGTGTAAAGCTACCCGGAACCGACCGGCTTAACTAGTAACCACAACAAAGTCTAATGTGAGAGGTTGAGGTGCATTAAGTAATTAATGCCACATGATAGGGTTAAGTTAATTTGATTAATGACTCTTAACCAAATATGACATGGACAAATGGGTTAAGTAAATTGATTAGGCTAATGATACTTAACAAAACATGACAAGGTTGGGTAGGTTAAGTAACTTGATTTGCCTAATGACACTTAACCATTTGTATACGACTAGTGGGCGGGGTTAAGTTAACCAACACTTAACCAAACCAACACGTGAATTTGATACGGTTAATTAAGCTTTCCTAATTACGCTTAACCGTATAATACAGTTAGGGGATGTGGTTAAGTTAATCTAGACTTAACCCATCCAATTCAGTGATTTTGAAGTGGTTAAGTTAACCAACACTTAACCAATCTAACTCAGTAATTTTGAAGTGATTAAGTAACCTATACTTGAACACTCTAACTCGGTTATTTGATAAGGTTAAGTTAACCAATACTTAACCAATCTAACGTGATAACATGATAAGGCTAAGTCACGAATCGTTTGAATACACTTGACCAATTTGACTCAGTAATTTGATAGGGTCAAGTTAATACATACTTAACCAACTTGAACATGGTTTGTAGGGTTAGGTCTTGGACTTGGATACTTAGCCAATTTTGACATGATTTGTAGGCGAGATTAAGTCATGAACTTAAGTGACACTTAATCCATTACATAAACCCTAATTCGGAGAATTAGGTGGATAACCATAATTAACAAGAATAACGGGAATAAGGCTAAGTGGTAAACCTTAGTTGAAGAATAGCTAAGTAATAATTCTTAGTTAAGGAGATTTGGACCAGTTCATAGATAGATGAGTAACCTGATACGGTAGGTCATCGTTTAAGCACGTGAGTAGGAGCAAGTTATCTTATTTAGATAAAGGCTCCAGCGAACTGGGTAACGAAGCAGCGGCTTCGGGGAACGTGAGGATATTCTTGGTATCCCTCTGTGAGCTGCCAGGTGATCATACTAGGCTCATGAGAGGTTAAGGTCTGCGTTAGAAGAACCAAGAGTATGCCTTGGTTGCTATACGAGCGACCTAAAGACGGGGATGGATAGGGGATAGTCGACGATACACGGTCTTGCCCTAGATAGCATTTCGTCAGGCTACCTACCATCTTTGGTCAAGCGTGTACGTACGGAAAGGCAGAGAACACCCAAAAGACCATAATTGCTATCTAATTATGGTTGCGGTAGGGCTAGATTGTGGGTTGGCCAGTAGTGTGTTCTCATACATGATTTATCCTGTCTTGTCTTTCGCTAGTTGAGGGAGTGGTCTCGTGGGACCATAGCCACGTATAGAAAAAAACAGACCTTAGCATCTGCATCGGCAGATAAATCGAAAGCTCCCGACCGAGTCCTGTATTTCTTGATCTGCCCTGTGACAGGACTCGGATGGCACGACGTGATACATGTGCATACAGTCATGGAAAAACGATTCACGATGAATGCGTGGGAAAAAGGGCGCGGTTGACGGTTAGCGTAATCCCTAGTGGCCCTAGGTAGTTGAACCCAAACCGAGATACGAAAACGTGCGATAGGTAAGCATAATCCCTAGTAGTCCTAGGTAGCATAAGTCCTAGTTGTACAAACAGTGATTCATATGAAAGAACCTAGCTAGACCTAGGGTAACAGTCCAAAACGGTCTTAAGGATCATGGAATTACGTTGGAGTAGTATAGAACCTCATGGGGAAGCCCGTACGGTCTACGACAAGGGACTGAACATTTACATGGAAAGAAACATACGAGTTGAGTAACCCATATATGCGATATATTAGGTTGACATGGACCATTACACGACTTTTGAGTAAGGGTCATTCATGGTTAACACATGATACGGTGGGGATACTAGTACGGTAGGTGCAGAGCTAAAAGACAGGATATATACCATGGGATGTTATATGTGATTGATATCTTGGGGATATTATACTTGATAGGAACCTGACGAAGGGATATCTTGTTTTATCTCGACATCGTAATTTATCATGACACCTTAGTTTATCTGAGTTCAGTAGTTCATCCTGTTATTTTGATTTAGCTTATCTATCTTGTCATCATGCTTATGTTCATCTCAGTTTCTCATGTCAGTTAACTTTACTAGTTTTTATGCTGATAGTAGATAGGGCTTACTCAGTCTTTTTGACTGACCCGTTTTGTTTCGCCCCTTTTCTTCTGTTCCCCCCAGGTTACAAGGAGGAAATACTGTTGTTTAGTTTGGACTTCTGCTGCTTGAAGGTCATCATGGATGGCTTGGACTTATCTTGGCTATGGCTACTTTACTGTTTTACTTGGGGAATAATTTATGAAAATGTTTTTATGCTTCTTTACTATTATAAGACAGGTTTTGATGTACTCTGATGTAAAAGGCTTTAGACCTTAATTATTAGTGTTTATGAAAGTTCAATTTTACTTCCGCTACTTTATATGTTCTGTCTTGTGATATTTTTGTGCATGTTTACCAATAATGCCCCTCTAAAGCTAGTGCATTCCTTTGCGAGTGACCCTAGCGGAGGCGGGGTGTTACAATTTGGTATCAGAGCAGAAGGTTACCAGGCTGGGCAAAAGTTTTTAAACACCTTCTGAAAACTACTTGAAAACCGTTTACAAAGAAGCATTTTACAAGAAAAACTTTGTTTTTAAAGGCTATTCCCCAAAGGCCATTAGTACTGTCCTCGTTTTATTGGTTGAATCCCCTTTTCCTTTCTCTCTTCCATCGGTAGTCACGATGGTTTTGGTTACGATTAGTTTCCGAGTTAGGAAAGTGTTTTCTATACGATGGAGATAGTTCTCGAGAGAAATAGAACTGAGTTAGGAGAAAGGATGGTAATGGAAGGATAGCTGGGCAAAGGAGAAAAAAAAAATTATATATATAAAGGGGCAAGTCGACAGGCCTGTCGACAGGGCAGTCGACTTACCCCCCCTGTCGACAGGGCTGTCGACACCAGGCGCCTGTAGAGAAAAAAATAAATAAAGCCGCAGCCGACGGCTTTCTTCCCCAAACCCCCATTTCTCTTGCCTCTTCCCTTCCAGCCACCAAAACCCGAAAATTCACCACTTCCCCCACCTCCCATCACCTCGTTCCTCCACTATTCTTCATAAATTTGGTCTTAAATCGAAGCTAAAGACCCTCTCTACCCGGATCTATAGTTTACCTCTTCCGATTCGTGCCCGAATCACCATGGCTAATCCACCCAATCTCTACGAGCTTTACCCTCAATTAACCGCGCAAGAGGTCGAGTGGTGTGACGAGCAACAAGAGATAATCGAGCACTACGCGCGGATCGCCAATAGGAATTTTCTTTTAGGCCGACCGGTGAGGTTTGCGGATTTTGCGGGAACCGCCGTGGAAAATTTGTTTGCTAATGCGGGTTTGATTCATATTCTGGATACGCGCACGGCCGAGAGGAGAGGCTACAAACGTATGGTAAGACTTTTTGATGCTCATTTGAAAATTGGTGTGGATAATGATGGGCTAATAACCTATAGTTCAAGGGTTAAGGGTACCCATATATTTATGAATGAGATCCAGTTTGGGGACATGTTGAATATCCGTGGTGCGGGACTAGATACGAACGATCTTGAGATGAATGATTTGAATGTGTGGGGTAGGATCTTTTTTAATGGGCTGATGAGACATTGGGATAGTACACATTTGCGCCCGCTAGCTAGGTTTGTGGTCAGAATATTGCAATATAATCTTGCGGGGCAAAATGCTGGGTTTGATAGAGTCCCAGTCGTTGTTAAGGCCGCCACTTATGCTATTTTTGGGGGCATACAAATGAACTGGGCAAGGACCATCTTACAGCAATACCAAATTTATAGGGAAGCAAGGCACGCCAATATTTGTTTTGGGAACTTATGGACCACGGTTTTTCACCGATATGGGGTTGATTTGCATGATGAGGATTATCTGACACTTTCTAACCATCCCTCTGTTATCATCACTGAGGCTGCACTAGGAAGGATGGGTATAAATATGCAAGATCTCCAAGATGAGCCACATCCTATAGAGCATGAGGGATTAGATGAGGGAGAGAGTGAAGGTGACGAGGAGGAAGAACCACATGATGGTCGGTTCGGACAGTTTGAGGAACCCTATCAGGCACCACAGCATGAGGACGAGCAGGCACAGACAGGGCATGCTTGGGAAGGAGCCTGGGCTCATCAGGCCCCGACGCAGGGGGCTTCAGATACAGGTGCCTGGGATCCATGGGTTGCTAGGGATCCAGATTGGAGGACTGAGCTGAGGTATGTTTCAGAGCAGCAGGCTCGCATAATGAGGAGCCACCGGGACATAATGAAGTCACAACAGGAGATGCTGCAGGCACAGGTAGGCCTAGCTCAGACTCAGCAGCAGATGCTTCAAGATATGGGTAGCTCCTATGATCAGTTAGGAGCGGGGATACAGGACATACAGTTAGAAGTTAGGCAGGGGAACCGACGACATGAAGAGAGGTTAGATAGCTTAGAGGAGCTCATCCGTGGCTATTTCCATCAGGGTTGACTTCTATCTGTGTATCCGTAGGATAGTATTTTTTTTCAGTACTGTTTTCTTTGTTATCTGGTAGTAACGATGTACTGAAAGCTATCTTAATATGTGCACGTTGTTTGTTTAAGAAATCTGTTGTGCTTAATGTAATTATGAAATATTGCACGATAATGCCTTATAAACAAAGTAAAGCAAGAAAGTAATAAAACGGGAAATCTTTCCATTATATAAAGTTTAGAAAATTAGATTTTTTTTCTAAATTAAAAATGGATGGTAAGGTCTTGGATGCACCAATTGGATGAACTTCACTCTTATCTTGTAAGAGTGTGGGAAAATTTGGATGAAATTGCTTTCTCAAATTTTTGCATTCATTTAGAACTGCAAGTATATTTTAGAATGAGAGCATCATGTTTTCAGAAAAGAAATTTTCAAGAAATAGCATTCATATAGATGGTACCACAAGTTAGGCATACATATTTTTCTATATTGTGATTCACTTTTGCACATGTGCACATGGTTGCAACAATTGGCTGAACACTTATGGATGATAATGTGGGGACATAAATCCTACTATTATTGAATTTCGGGGACGAAATTCCTTAAGGGTGGGAGAATGTGACACCCCGTATTTTTACGCTTTAAAAATAAGAAATTTACGTACGTATGTGATGATACGCAAGCGTATAAACTAATGAACTATGAAAATAAAAGATATTCTGTTTATACTTTTAGAATTAAGTTAAACGGAATTTACCATTGCGTTCGTCTCGGAAAAATACGCGAAATAGAGTCCGAGTTTTCGAGAATCGGAGCCCGTATGACCCAGTTAAGGCCCATATCGATTTTCAGGAAATTTCAAGTATGAAACAACTCGAAAACTCAGAAGTTTGGTCCAGGCGGGGTAGGCGGGAATTTTCCCGCCAAAGCCCATGTCGACTGGGGAGTCGACAGGGCTGTCGACACCCCAGGACCCAAGTCGACAGGGCTGTCGACTTGGGCGTCGACTGGGCCCAAAAACACACTTCTGTGTGTTACGGCCTGGTGCACCTGGTCATCTGTTTTGGTCTAGTCTGGTGGCCTGAGACGGGTTTTAAAGGTTCAGATTGGTCCTAGGGTTAATCCTAAGGTCCTAATCACTCCTAATCTCTATAAATAAGCCCCTAACCTACCCCTAAATCCTCATTATTCATTCATGCAACTAAACTATGGCAAAATTATTACTCTCATGGCCTCCACTTTCATTCTAAAATTCCTAAGTAAATTCCTATGAGAGGTTTCATGATCATGTGAGTGTTAGAGAGTCTCTATGTTAGTATGAGAGCTTCTCACGTTGATTTCAAGGCAAAAGCTTTGATCTTTGTTCATAAAGATGGGGTTTTTATTGATTTGGAGCGTTCATCTTTGGGTTTTTGGGTGATGGCATGCATAGGCTTCATCACAATCTTTGTTTTGCATTTCGATTTGTGCCTTCATAGCAATGTAAGCCCTTTCCCTACTCTTAGATATTAACTATGAAGTTAAATGTTCATGTTGCAAGTTTGGGTTTGATCATTGAGAATGATACATGCTATCATGTCATGCAAGTTTATGAAGTCATTATCTTGATCTTGTGAGCTAAAAGCTACAACCTTTATGTTGAAATGTTGCATTATGCAACATGAGAACCTTCATAACCTTTATGTCAACTTGCATATGAAGTCATAACCCTTATATGATGATATATGCGAGTTACTAGTCATCATTCCATGTCTTTTGTCACCATGATTCGTTTATGTGCCAAGTTTGGGTTTATGCATGTTTTTGAGGCTTAAGAATGTAACATGCAAGTTAATGAACACATTTGTGCCTCATTTGCCACCATGATTAACTTGTGGCTTAATATCCATTATTGCCATGCCTTTGCCAAGTCTATTCTTTTAATCCATTACGTTGTTGCGAACGTATATGCGAGTTTAAAAGCGTTGGGTTATGTTATGGGAAATTTCTAATGACATAAAAACATAAGCTTGGGAATTTACCTATTAAGTTAGGTCTACCCATTGGGAATTTACCTATTAAGTTAGGTCTACCCAATTGCTTGAAAACTTGTAATGTGTTTTGGAAACACGATGGACATGACACTTAGAAAATATAAGTGTGACCAACTCGAGGTTGGGTTGAGTTTGCAACATAAAGCTACCCGGAACCGACCGGCCTAACTAGTAGTTGCAAACAATAAGACCCAATGTGAGAAGTTGGTCATGTTGTGCTTGGACCCGAGGTTAGACCAAGTTGTGGTGTAAAGCTACCCGGAACCGACCGGCTTAACTAGTAACCACAACAAAGTCTAATGTGAGAGGTTGAGGTGCATTAAGTAATTAATGCCACATGATAGGGTTAAGTTAATTTGATTAATGACTCTTAACCAAATATGACATGGACAAATGGGTTAAGTAAATTGATTAGGCTAATGATACTTAACAAAACATGACAAGGTTGGGTAGGTTAAGTAACTTGATTTGCCTAATGACACTTAACCATTTTTATACGACTAGTGGGTGGGGTTAAGTTAACCAACACTTAACCAAACCAACACGTGAATTTGATACGGTTAATTAAGCTTTCCTAATTACGCTTAACCGTATAATACAGTTAGGGGATGTGGTTAAGTTAATCTAGACTTAACCCATCCAATTCAGTGATTTTGAAGTGGTTAAGTTAACCAACACTTAACCAATCTAACTCAGTAATTTTGAAGTGATTAAGTAACCTATACTTGAACACTCAAACTCGGTTATTTGATAAGGTTAAGTTAACCAATACTTAACCAATCTAACGTGATAACATGATAAGGCTAAGTCACGAATCGTTTGAATACACTTGACCAATTTGACTCAGTAATTTGATAGGGTCAAGTTAATACATACTTAACCAACTTGAACATGGTTTGTAGGGTTAGGTTTTGGACTTGGATACTTAGCCAATTTTGACATGATTTGTAGGCGGGATTAAGTCATGAACTTAAGTGACACTTAATCCATTACATAAACCCTAATTCGGAGAATTAGGTGGATAACCGTAATTAACAAGAATAACGGAAATAAGGCTAAGTGGTAAACCTTAGTTGAAGAATAGCTAAGTAATAATTCTTAGTCAAGGAGATTTGGACCAGTTCATAGATATATGAGTAACCTGATATGGTAGGTCATCGTTTAAGCACGCGAGTAGGAGCAAGTTATCTGATTTAGATAAAGGCTCCAGCGAACTGGGTAACGAAGCAGCGGCTTCGGGGAACGTGAGGATATTCTTGGTATCCCTCTGTGAGCTGCCAGGTGATCATACTAGGCTCATGAGAGGTTAAGGTCTGCGTTAGAAGAACCAAGAGTATGCCTTGGTTGCTATACGAGCGACCTAAAGACGGGGATGGATAGGGGATAGTCGACGATACACGGTCGTGCCCTAGATAGCATTTCGTCAGGCTACCTACCATCTTTGGTCAAGCGTGTACGTACGGAAAGGCAGAGAACACCCAAAAGACCATAATTGCTATCTAATTATGGTTGCGGTAGGGCTAGATTGTGGGTTGGCCAGTAGTGTGTTCTCATACAGGATTTATCCTGTCTTGTCTTTCGCTAGTTGAGGGAGTGGTCTCGTGGGACCATAGCCACGTATAGAAAAAAACAGACCTTAGCATCTGCATCGGCAGATAAATCGAAAGCTCCCGACCGAGTCCTGTATTTCTTGATCTGCCCTGTGACAGGACTCGGATGGCACGATGTGATACATGTGCATACAGTCATGGAAAAACGATTCACGATGAATGAGTGGGAAAAAGGGCGCGGTTGACGGTTAGCGTAATCCCTAGTGGCCCTAGGTAGTTGAACCCAAACCGAGATACGAAAACGTGCGATAGGTAAGCATAATCCCTAGTAGTCCTAGGTAGCATAAGTCCTAGTTGTACAAACAGTGATTCATATGAAAGAACCTAGCTAGACCTAGGGTAACAGTCCAAAACGGTCTTAAGGATCATGGAATTATGTTGGAGTAGTATAGAACCTCATGGGGAAGCCCGTACGGTCTACGGCAAGGGACTGGACATTTACATGGAAAGAAACATACGAGTTGAGTAACCTATATATGCGATATATTAGGTTGACATGGACCATCACACGACTTTTGAGTAAGGGTCATTCATGGTTAACACATGATACGGTGGGGATACTAGTACGGTAGGTGCAGAGCTAAAAGACAGGATAGATACCATGGGATGTTATACGTGATAGATATCTTGGGGATATTATACTTGATAGGAACCTGACGAAGGGATATCTTGTTTTATCTCGACATCGTAATTTATCATGACACCTTAGTTTATCTGAGTTCAGTAGTTTATCCTGTTATTTTGATTTAGCTTATCTATCTTGTCATCATGCTTATGTTCATCTCAGTTTCTCATGTCAGTTAACTTTACTAGTTTTTATGCTGATAGTAGATAGGGCTTACTCAGTCTTTTTGACTGACCCGTTTTGTTTCGCCCCTTTTCTTCCGTTCCCCCCCAGGTTACAGGGAGGAAATACTGTTGTTTAGTTCAGACTTCTGCTGCTTGAAGGTCATCATGGATGGCTTGGACTTTTCTTGGCTATGGCTACTTTACTGTTTTACTTGGGGAATAATTTATGAAAATGTTTTTATGCTTCTTTACTATTGTAAGACAGGTTTTGATGTACTCTGATGTAAAAGGCTTTAGACCTTAATTATTAGTGTTTATGAAAGTTCAATTTTACTTCCGCTACTTTATATGTTCTATCTTGTGATATTTCTGTGCATGTTTACCAATAATGCCCCTCTAAAGCTAGTGCATTCCTTTGCGAGTGACCCTAGCGGAGGCGGGGTGTTACAGTTATCTAGAGCCTACGGCGCCTGCCGGTGGTCAAGCTGACGTTCCTCCCCCAGCTACTATAACGTCTCAGAAATTTCGCCAACTGGAATGTGAAATTAATTAAAGATTTAATTATTGATGATCATTTTTATATTGATATTTAGGTTAGAAATTTAAAATCAAGTATATTGTTTGGGTATAAATTGAATTTTTGTTGAGTATTTGAATCGGATTTGGAATTCAACTAGAAAAATATGAACGGTTGAATTTGAAAATAAAACATTATTGACTTTAAATAAATTCGGAATTTTAATTGTTGAAATATATCGAGAAGTGGCCTAGATATAGGTGTAAAGGAATCTAAATTTAACTTTTCAAATTCGGAAACAAACATAGTCATTTTGTGTGGACAAACGAGATAAAGTCCGTAAGCTGATAAATAAAAATAACATCTTTATACAAACAAAGTCAGAACTTGACCAAATAAATTTTATTGAATTCAGAATATCGAGGCATGATGGTACGTAAAATTTCATCACGATTAGAGTTGGTGTGTGGCAGTTTAAAAATAAAACATCAATAAGTTTTGCGTATAAGATTTAAGGAACTGTAAATAAATAAATAAATAAATAAAGTAAATAAATAAATAAATAATGTTGGTTCCTTCCTACGCACACTATCGATTCCTTGGCTCCCACGAAAACTTGGTACCCACGGGTTTTGCTTTTATAAATCACGCTCTTTCCTCTAATTCATTCAGCGAGAAAAATCACGTTTTCCCCTTTTCGATTGATAATGGTCGATTCCCATTTCCTCTAAACCTACTCGAAATCATTATTCCCAATTCGAAGAGAAATCGCGAGCACCCAAATCGAGGCAACGCGGTGACGCTAGCCCCTTCTCTAACGAGACCGAAGCTCCAAATCAAAGCCATAAGCCACCACAAATCGTCGAGGACCCTCGCCTCCTCTACTCTTCGCTTTGGTTTAAGGAAACACAACCGTACGGTGAGTTATCTCACTCATGATTAATCATGTTTTCAAGTAGTTTGATTTCAATTAAATTGAATATAATGGTGAGTATTTTTCTCACTATTAAATCTTGTTTCAAATGAAATAATTTCAGTTTTAAGTTAATTTTTTTAATAGGGATAGATTTAACGTTGAACGTTTTATTGCGGTCTTGTTGATTTTTCACTTGATTTTACACACGATGCTTAGGGCTGTTTCATTCTGAAATTGAATATTCCTGTTCCCTACCATATGCTACCATGTATTTTTTTTGGGACTTCGAATTGGTGCATGCTTTACCAGTTGTGTGCTACACCTTTATGTATAGTTCCATCACATGCCTTCATTCATCTCTCAAATTCCATGTTTAGTATACTGCCTTGTGTCTTTCGTTTGAGCCTTGAGTGTTGCATCTGCTTGTTGTATTTGCTGTGTTTGCTGTATTTACTGTCGGACTTTGCTACGAGCTGTCACCGCCTGTGCTTGTCAGCAACCAAAATATGGACCATTGACATTTAAAAGGAATTCACACTGTTATGCTCGCCAGGAAGTCAAACCGGTCACCTAAGACGGATTAAGTAGGTTATTGGTGAATATATGGTGATGAATATTGTAACACCCCACCTCCGCTAGGGTCACTCACAAAGGGAATGCCCTAGTTTTGGAGGGGTATTATCTAGTAAACATGCATAGAGATAACACAAGACAGAACATAGATAAAATAGAGTATATAAAGCAGCGGATATAAACTTTAAAACCAAATCTCATTATTGAAAAATAGAGTCAAAACCTCTTACATCAAAATGCCAAGTCATTATTTCATTACATCAAGTTTTAAAGAAGCAAAGTACTTAAAACAACATAAGTAAAATATTATTCCCCAAAAAGTGCATGAGTGCAACCATAGCATAGCTCAAGACCAAACCGTACATGAGCTGTCAGAAAGCAAGCAAAGTCCAAGCTAAGAGCTAGAGTTTCCTCCCTGAGAACCTGGGGGGGGGGGGACGAAAGACAAAGAGGCGAAAGAAAACGGGTCAGTCAAAAAGACTGGTAAGCCCTAGTGACTATCAGCATAGAAACTAGTAAAGTTAACAAGACATGAATAAACTGGAATTAAACATAGGAATGATGATAAGTCTGACATGATAACTAAGCTAACAAGATAACTCAAGTCTAACATTACGTATTCAAGGTTCGCCATACCAACTATACTGGTATACTAATCCCGTGTCAACTATAAATCAAGAAATAATCCCTTGGCCCACTATCGTGAAGTGGCCCAATTCGGGGTCCAACGGTATAATCTAATCGATCGGCTCCCTACAAGTCTAGCTCGTCGTATATCTGTGTCATACGGCCCTATCACGAATGTAGTCACCTGTGCTAGGTCCACCATAGGGTGTATCAAGCCCTAGGGTGCCAACCACCGACACGAATCAAGAATGCACAGATAATCCTACTGATGCCCAATGCCTGCTTTTTCAACTCCGGACTAAGTGCACGACCCTAGTCCGCCTGAACCTACAATGGCGCACCAACTCAGCCTTCGTTCTGGTCGCTTACAATCAGCCCAGCAATCGTGCCCCACCCTGCCTAGTCCCAGGGTACCGTGATACATCTAGTGGGTTACTGCTGAAAAGGACCGCGTAACTAGGGTTTCGTTCAGCAGGTTAAGTTGTCATTTAAAATCGAGACTTAACCCCATCTACGTGTCATGTCAAATTGACTAAGTGTGTCGTTCTAGTTCAAGACTTGGTCCTACGAATCATGTGTCAGGTTGGTTAAGTGTGTTCAAGCGGTTCATGACTTAACCCTATCAAATCAACGTGTCAAATTGGTTAAGTATATTCAAGTGGTCCATGACTTAACCCTATCCAGTGGCATTAATTTACTTAATGCACCCCTAACCTCTCACATTAGACTTGGTTATGGTTACTGGATGTGCCGGGCGGGTCCGGGCAGTTTTACACCATAACCTAGTCTAACCTCGGGTTTCGAGTGCGATATGACCAACTACTCACATTGGGTCCTATTGTTTGCAGTTACTGGATTCGTCGGGCGGTTCGGGGCAGATTTATACTGCAAACTCAACCCAACCTCGAGTTGGCCACGTTCAAGTTATCTAAGTGTCATGTCCCAAATTCATATTTTCAAGTATAATTTCATGTCAAGTTCATGTTCCTATCCAAGCTCAAGTTATTACGATATTCATGTTTTCAAGTTACTAAATTCAGGTTTTCCTAAACTTCCCAAATCGCATCCCCAACGCTCGTGAATTCGAATCATGGCAATAGATGTAACTAGAGAATAACATAACAAGGATGGGTATAAAGTGGCAAAGGTGATTTCAAGGCAAGCATGGTGTAACTTGAGATATGATCATAACATCACTGGCTTATGAAATAGGGTGATAAACATAGCAATAAATGACATAAGATGATAATCCTAAACTTGTGACTAGCAATAGTTTCAACATCTCAACATCACAGGCATGTTAAAATAATGATGGGGTTTAGGTTATGACATGAACAGGCCCCTAAATCAAGTTATTATCAGTATTCCACAAATCAAGGTTCAATATGAACGGTACTAGGTTCAAGGTGAATAGATCTAGGGTGAACAAGAGTAGATCTAAAATAATAGATCAAAAAGGAATAGTCATAGATCAAAGATATACAAGAGTAGGTCTCAAGTAGTTATCATGTTTATGTTCAACTTCAATTTACACATGTCCATATTAAGTTTAGAGTTTAGATCTAAGAGTAACTGGGGCTTATAGATCGTGGTTTTTGAGAACTAAGAACAGAAATTGTCGTAGGATCGTTGTTGAGATGTTGATCTATTCCCTTGAATTATTGTAGAAACGTTGGCCTTCGATTTGGATCTAGTTTGCATGTTTAAGCTTCAAGTTGGAGGCGGCGGCCATGGATCAAGAGGAGACTTAGCAGCATAATGGTATTAGAAAGATTTGTTGTGGATTAGCCTAGGTCTTAGGGTGTTTTTATAGTTGCAACAACTAGTTTAGAACATAGGATAAACCTTAGAATCGATCTGAACCGCCAAAAATCGTCACAGGCCCTCGAACAAGCCAATAGGGTCAAACAGGAGCAACCAGGCCCAAACCAGGTTCGGGGACCAGGTCGACACCCAAGTCGACTGCGCAGTCGACCTGGTCTTGGGGGTGTCAACTGCCCAGTCGACTCCCCAGTCGACCTGGGGTGCTGGGCGGGAAATTTCCCACCCAGTCTGTCTGGGTTTTGAAATTCGAATTTGAACTCGAATTCGAACTGTTTTGAACTCTGAAAATTTCTGAAACTTTGGGGAGCCATAACTTGGTCATACGGACTCTGATTTTCGAAAACTCGGACTCGATTTCATGCAGAATTCCGAGACAAACGCAATGGCGCAACCCGTTTCCCTTGGTTCTTATTTTAAAATTTAATTCTGCCTAGATTTATGGTTATAACACGTTATCAAAATACGGGTTGTTACATTCTCCCCTCCTTAAAGGATTTCGTCCCCGAAATCTCTAAGTTAGGAAGAACGTATCCTACCATCCATCATCCATCTACTCAAAACATCATCCACAAGCAAACATTGTCCTTAAGAGATTTCTAATGTTGTATGAACATATGCAAAAAGAGTGTGTATATGTTCCTTATCTAATGCAAATGATCAGGCCTGATTGATCTTTCTAATGCAAAATATGTTTAGTGTCATGAATCCAACATGTATGCAAACAAATCCTAGTCACGTAAGCACTATATGTGTGCACAAACATTCATCCATATGCAACATTCATATGATAACACATTCAATTTCATCCATAAATAAGTATAAACACTCATGCATATGCAATATGAAAATGTGTCTGAGCCGATCTAGTGCCTAATGTGTGTTATGCAACCACGAGCAATCACTTGCAACCACTTGCAACCATTCGCAAACATCAAGCATAACATGTTTCAAATACATGTTTACATTCATAGGATTCTACCTAAGGTTCTCAAGACAGGATCGAAAGGATATACAAGATAAAACAGAGTATCTAGGGAAAAGAAGTTAAAGATGTACCCCTAGAAGGTCCTTCGTGCGGGGCTTGCCCTTGCTTCTTAGGGCAGTTCTTGCTGATGTGTCCCGTTTCACCGCATTGAAAACATGCTCCTATCTTCATCTTCTTCTTCCTACAGTCCTGGACTATATGCCCGTCAATACCACAGAAGTTGCATTTTCTTTTCTCACGTGACTTGTCATTCTTGTTGTTGCTGTTCTTTCCTCCTTTCTCGGAGTCTACCTTCTTGTCTTGAGACTCATTCGCCTTGACCTTCTTCTTGCCATTCTAGTCTTCTCCATGAAGTAGGGCCATATTCACCAAGCTTTCAAAGGTCGCCCCCATGGGTACATGAGTCATGGCCATAGTGTGGAGTGGCTCGCTCAATCCTCGAGCAAAGCGTAGAGCCTTCTTCTCAGCCATGTTGACTAAGTCCAAACCGAGCAAGCTGATTAAACTTATTCACGTATTCCCTAACTGACATGTCCCCTTGCTTGAGTGCCAGGAACCTCTCCATCTGAAGGATCGCTTCTGCGGATGATAAAAACTTAAGCCCAAACCTCTCTCTAAAGTCTGCCCAAGTCTCAATTGGCCTGGTAGCGTTGGTGACTTCCCACCAAAATGCAGCTTCCTCTTTCAACAACCATGCTGCCAACTGAACTTTCCTATGATCCTCCATATCGAAAATAACAAACAAGTCTTCAGTCTCTTTTAGCCAGTTTCGCGCCTCAACGAAGGTTTCAGTTCCCACGAAATTCTTACCACCCATTCCTATAAAGTCCTTGCATACTTTGGCGAACGCGGTACCCGGAGGAGGAGGAGGAGGAACCGTGGCCACCGGGGGAGGAGGAGGAGGGATATCTGCCGGGCCCACGCCGTTGGCCCTAGCTTCCAAGTATCTTCGGAACCAGCCAGGTATGGGTACTCCCTCAGGAAGGTTAAGATCAGACATGCTGAAAAGCGAAAAGGAAAAAGATTCAAACGAGGAAACAAAGGAAAGTGCTAATGGCTTTTGGGGAATAGCCTTTTCTTAAAAATAGAACTTTTCTTGAAAAATGCTTCTTTATAAACGGTTTCGAAAATAGTTTCAAAAGGTTTTTAAAACTTTTGCCCAGTCTGGTAAACTTCTGCTCTGATACCAAATGTAACACCCCACCTCCGCTAGTGTCACTCACAAAGGGAATGCCCTAGTTTTGGAGGGGTATTATCTAGTAAACAGGCACAGAGATAACACAAGACTGAACATAGATAAAATAGAGTATATAAAGTAGCGGATATAAACTTTAAAACCAAATCTCATTACTGAAAAATAGAGTCAAAACCTCTTACATCAAAATGCCAAGTCATTATTTCATTACATCAAGTTCTAAAGAAGCAAAGTACTTAAAACAACAGAAGTAAAATATTATTCCCTAAAAAGTGCATGAGTGCAGCCATAGCATAGCTCAAGACCAAACCGTACATGAGCTGTCAGAAAGCAAGCAAAGTCCAAGCTAAGAGCTAGAGTTTCCTCCCTGAGAACCTGGGGGGGGGGGGGGACGAAAGACAAAGAGGCGAAAGAAAACGGGTCAGTCAAAAAGACTGGTAAGCCCTAGTGACTATCAGCATAGAAACTAGTAAAGTTAACAAGACATGAATAAACTGGAATTAAACATAGGAATGATGATAAGTCTGACATGATAACTAAGCTAACAAGATAACTCAAGTCTAACATTACGTATTCAAGGTTCGCCATACCAACTATACTGGTATACTAATCCCGTGTCAACTATAAATCAAGAAATAATCCCTTGGCCCACTATCGTGAAGTGACCCAATTCGGGGTCCAACGGTATAATCTAATCGATCGGCTCCCTACAAGTCTAGCTCGTCGTATATCTGTGTCATACGGCCCTATCACGAATGTAGTCACCTGTGCTAGGTCCACCATAGGGTGTATCAAGCCCTAGGGTGCCAACCACCGACACGAATCAAGAATGCACAGATAATCCTACTGATGCCCAATGCCTGCTTTTTCAACTCCGGACTAAGTGCACGACCCTAGTCCGCCTGAACCTACAATGGCGCACCAACTCAGCCGTCGTTCTGGTCGCTTACAATCAGCCCAGCAATCGTGCCCCACCCTGCCTAGTCCCAGGGTACCGTGATACATCTAGTGGGTTACTGCTGAAAAGGACCGCGTAACTAGGGTTTCGTTCAGCATGTTAAGTTGTCATTTAAAATAGAGACTTAACCCCATCTACGTGTCATGTCAAATTGACTAAGTGTGTAAGACTTAGTCCTATGAATCATGTGTCAGGTTGGTTAAGTGTGTTCAAGCGGTTCATGACTTAACCCTATCAAATCAACGTGTCAAATTGGTTAAGTATATTCAAGTGGTCCATGACTTAACCCTATCCAGTCGCATTAATTTACTTAATGCACCCCTAACCTCTCACATTAGACTTGGTTATGGTTACGGGATGTGACGGGCGGGTCCGGGCAGTTTTACACCATAACCTAGTCTAACCTCGGGTTTCGAGTGTGATATGACCAACTACTCACATTGGGTCCTATTGCTTGCAGTTACTGGATTCGCTGGGCGGTTCCGGGCAGATTTATACTGCAAACTCAACCCAACCTCGAGTTGGCCACGTTCAAGTTATCTAAGTGTCATGTCCCAAATTCATATTTTCAAGTATAATTTCATGTCAAGTTCATGTTCCTATCCAAGCTCAAGTTATAACGATATTCATGTTTTCAAGTTCATACTAAATTCAGGTTTTCCTAAACTACCCAAATAACATCCCCAACGCTCATGAATTCGAATCAAGGCAATAGATGTAACTAGGGAATAACATAACAAGGATGGGTATAAAGTGGCAAAGGTGATTTCAAGGCAAGCATGGTGTAACTTGAGATATGATCATAACATCACTGGCATATGAAATAGGGTGATAAACATAGCAATAAATGACATAAGATGATAATCCTAAACTTGTGACTAGCAAAAGTTTCAACATCCCAACATCACAGGCATGTTAAAATAATGATAGGGTTTAGGTTATGACATGAACATGCCCCTAAATCAAGTTCTTATCAGTATTCCACAAATCAAGGTTCAATATGAACGGTACTAGGTTCAAGGTGAATAGATCTAGGGTGAATAAGAGTAGATCTAAAATAATAGATCAAAATGGAATAGTCATAGATCAAAGATATACAAGAGTAGGTCTCAAGTAGTTATCATGTTTATGTTCAACTTCAATTTACACATGTCCATATTAAGTTTAGAGTTTAGATCTAAGAGTAACTGGGGCTTACAGATCGTGGTTTTTGAGAACTAAGAACAGAAATTGTCGTAGGATCGTTGTTGAGATGTTGATCTATTCCCTTGAATTGTTGTAGAAACGTTGGCCTTCGATTTGGATCTAGTTTGAATGTTTAAGCTTCAAGTTGGAGGCGGCGGCCATGGTTCAAGAGGAGACTTAGCAGCATAATGGTGTTAGAAAGATTTGTTGTGGATTAGCCTAGGTCTTAGGGTGTTTTTATAGTTGCAACAACTAGTTTAGGCCATAGGATAAACCATAGAATCGATCTGAACCGCCAAAAATCGTCACAGGCCCTCAAACAAGCCAACAGGGTCAAGCAGGAGCAACCAGGCCCAAACCAGGTTCGGGGACCAGGTCGACACCCAAGTCGACTGCGCAGTCGACCTGGTCCGGGGGTTGTCGACTGCCCAGTCGACTCCCCAATCGACCTGGGGTGCTGGGCGGGAAATTTCCCGCCCAGTCTGTCTGGGTTTTGAAATTCGAATTTGAACTCGAATTCGAACTGTTTTGAACTCTGAAAATTTCTGAAACTTTGGGGAGCCATAACTTGGTCATACGGACTGCGATTTTCGAAAACTCGGACTCGATTTCATGCAGAATTACGAGACGAACGCAATGGTGCAATCCGTTTCCCTTGGTTCTTATTTTAAAATTTAATTCTGCCTAGATTTATGGTTATAACATGTTATCAAAATACGGGTTGTTACAAATATGAATTATTGACTCAATAGTGACAAATAAGAGAAGTTTACTGAACTCATAATATAATTAAAACCCATGGATATGTCATTGTATGTTAAAGATGGTCTTTGTAATTGATGTTTACTGAACTCATGCTTAGAAATTTGACAATATGATTACTTTATGCGCATGCCTACATAGGCTAGCTTCCCTCTATTTTTTGTGACACCAAGTAAGGTCCATATTCTTTCATATGCATGTCTTGTTGCCAATATGCTTGGCACTCTTGGTCCTATGCTGGCGTTTCACTTACTATTACATGCATATGAGTTTGTTAACTTGTACGTGTGATAGTCTGGTCAACCTGAAATATATCAGTAAACAAAAAAAAAATTAGTTAAAGAAAATGTCCTCAGTCCCCTAAACCATGCACTGCTTGTACCCGCTTTTGAAAATAAGTAAATATGAACATTTAAGATAAATATTGGCAGGTATTCACTATGGCTTTCAATCCATGTTTACACTTGCATAAGTATAAATATGTATGGCCTGTTTGCACATTACTGTGCTAAGTTGTGCATAGGAACCCAATATAAACTTTGTTCTATTTGTTCTGGCTTACACTCTTCCATACTAATTTGTGGTTACACTATCACTCGGTTTGAATTTTTGTATATAACACTTTAAATTTTATGTATGCTATTTAAATTACCAAGTATATTTGTTGTGCTAAGTTAGTGCCTATCTAGTTTAAATCAAACCTTATTGATTTAAATATTGCATAAGTAGAGTTCTTTATTTTTTTTATTCTTGTATATAAAGGGATCTTATGCCTACAATATAAAGGTTGCTAAGTTATTAAACTAAACATGTGAGCATTGTTTATTAATGTCAATATATATATATATATATATATATATATATGCCAAGTGGACGTGTAAACTTGAATTGATCTATTCGAAATTAGACATACCACAGTTCAGACCGTATACATATTTTTTTGTACAGTTTGACACTTGAAACCATATTGTCCACTTGAAACCCACATTATCTATGCATATGTTTAAATGAAGTTACATATTTACCTCATTGTTGCATTCGTGTGATGCATGCTGCACCAGTTTCAATGAAGTTATATATTGACATTCCTGTTACATTCAGTGATGCATGTTGAACCCTGTTGCGAAGTATACGCACTATATTAATTTGGCACTCTGTTCATGTTTATATGCTGAAACTTGTTCATGTTTACTAAAAGTTGCAAAAGTTAAATAACCGGACCATGTAAACCCCTCTGCCATATCATCATCCATTTTGATGTTTTCAGCTGGTCTGTTTGGGCTGGGTATACATGCGTGGAGGCCGATAAATAGGTGTATATTTATACTTTGTATATGTATATACATATTGTGGGCATACGTATATGTGTACCTGTTGCCATGGAAATGTGTACATTTGCTTAGCCCGACTATCATTGATGCTACCGCATGTGATAGATTATAACACTGGCATTCGTTTTACTTGATAAAATAACAAGGTAGAATTCTATAAGTCCTAAGGGATTTATCGTAAATGCCATTGTAACGGTGACCCATTAACTCATTATCATTGCATAATTGGATCAGTCATGTTACATTTAAGTTATTGTCCTGTCATGTTACATCTAAGTTAATATGCTTTTGACTTTATATGTCCAATTTTAGACAAAATTAGATCTATTTTGTTTCCTGCATGGTTTGACTAACTGCCACTTTGATTTAGTTTATTTTGCACCTGTGTGCATTACAACAATGAGCTCATATTCCCTTGTAATCACTCCATATAGTCTATTTGTAGTGTCGATGGCTTCCTTGCATGTATCACTGTGTATGAAATGACCACCGTATATGCTTCACTGTTATTAGTTGTATTTTCCACTTGATTCACATGCTGACGTGATATTTTGGCATGCCCTGTTTAGTGAAACTTAAGTATACATGTGTATGCGCACACCTTACCTTGATTTGTAAAACTTGAAAACTCGTCTTGGTTCATTGTATTGTTAAATTGAGATACACATATTTGTACATTCACCATCGCCTCATTGTGTAAACATGAAAAGCCATATGTTGCTTTGATTTCTATACTAAAAATATGTTGACCAAAATTCCTGGACAGTTGAACACATAAGAAAATTTGGTAACTCTGCATAGGTTTGGGTAGACTATTGTACTCAGTTCTATTGAAATTAATTTACTTGAAAAAATGATTAATCCTGACTCGAGTGTTTTATGTTTTTGCATGGAACGCTCGGGCCAGACCTGAGCAGTATAGATTTAAAGATTACGGTTTAGGATTCGAAGATTCGGGAAACTGGGGATTTCAAGAGACGGTGCACTCTGAAGATTTTTAACAATAAATATTTCTTTGTTTTCAAACGGTATTTTCACATCGCTGTATAGAAATTATTGTATCAAAAATTCTAATTATATATAATAGTTTATTTCGTTGTTCAATATTGTGTTATTTATTTATTTTGTGTTTTTTGTGTTGATTCTGTGTTTGCAAACTCTGTAAGCTAAATAACGATTCATCGATTTGAATGTTTTAAGTTGGTTAAATGATCAAATTGGAGTGGTCAAAAAGGCGGGACGTTACAAGTGGTATCAGAGCTTTGGTTTATTCAAAGCGTAGCTTATCGGGTTTAAATGAATAGGATTGACACTAGGGAAAAAATGATTTTGGAACTAAAAAAGTTTTTAAAATATTAATTTTGAAAATGAAACTTTATTTGAAAAGAAAATTATTTTGAAAAATGGTAATTTTAAATTGATACAGCGGGAACAAAAATTTAGCTTGAGATTTAAAATTTTCCGGAATCCCCAGTCTTCGGAAGTCTTCAGATCCAGGCTTGCCAAAGCTAATCTTCGATAAGGTTCCCTTAGATTTGAATATTGAAAACATAGTCGAATGGTATCAAAGAGAGATAAGTATAAGAGAATCAACGAGTTGATTTCTCTAGTCGTATATTTTAGCAATCAAGGATAACTGAAATTTATTTGATGTAAGAATTCCAATGGGAACTTGAATGAAAAAGGGAAATTTGAAATCGTTCGAAATAATGAATTTTATTTCGATATTAGAAATATAAACTAATGAAGATATAATGAAAAAGATTATAATTGGAATTCGGATGTATTTGACTGTATTACTAATTCGGAACTTGGCAAGATAAGTTATCGAATATATGAATTCGATAATAAGTTAGAAACTTGTTAACTAATTAACAAGAAGTGAATTTGTAAACGAGAACTTAAAATAAAGTGATATATGAATGAAGATTGTGAAGATATTTGAATTGATATTTAAATGAAATCGAAATTAATTTAATGTGACAAGTTCATGTTTCGAAAGAAAAATTATTTACTTTCTAGAAGTAAATAACATTTAAAGGCAAACATGTTGCAAACAAAATTGGAGTTCACCAGCGCAGTGAGATTATTCTGAAGTTCAAAATATAAATCAGATGAGATTTTTCTGAAGTTCAGAATATATTATCAAATAAGAGATTATTCGAAGAAAATTATTCATGGAAGTCAACCATGTAAAATTTCAGGATAGTACCATTTACTTTCCGTTTTAATTAAAATTTAATAAATTGTTATTAATTAATTGTTTATGATTAAGAAAATAAAAAATATGCTTTAAAAGTTAAATATCTCGAAGGCATGAATTATTGTAATAATCAAAAATCTCCATAAAACAAGTAAATTCTTGACTTGAATTCGAAAATTATGAAAATGAATGTTTTGTTGTTATTCAAAGATGTGAACTTTATCTATTTCAAAGTTAATAATGTTGTTTAGTTGAGGTCTGAGAGGTAATTTTACCCTAACTTGATTGACTTCATTACTAACTAAGGAATGGTAGTGTTCGATAGCAAGAGTTGATTAAGCGAATTGAGTTAACGAGTGTCAACAGTTAAGTGAGAATAACGGTGTTTTATTTAACATCAGTTTAATCCAAATAACGAATTTAAAAATATTTCCCCATAAGAATAAAGTAAATTTTCTATAGAAAATTAAGATGTGAATATATGGGATTATTTTCCAATGGCAATAAGGGATTTTCTAGAATTATAGAAAATAAATATGATAATTGGAAATGTGTTTTTCCAAAAGATCGTGAGGGGCTAACGGGTTTTTGATAAATCAGAATAACAAGAGTTGAAGATTGAAAAGCCGTACGACGAGAACGAAGAGCGGTAGAACGTAAGAGAAGTAGGTTCATAAATTGAATATGAGGAATTGCATAAGCAATGATTTGGTAAGTAATAATTTGAAAAAAAAAATGGAATTAAGAAAATTGGAAACTGACAAGAAATTGGAAACTGACTGGAAATTACTCAAGTTGGATGACTTCCTAATTGTTGATTTGATGTTGGTTTCGGCCTTCGGGGTTGATACTTAGGGAGTTATTCGCTTACTAATTTACGGTCGAAAGATGTAAATATGAGAGAGTGATTAATTGGTGAATGAGAAATTTGTTATAAGAACGGAAAATTCTAAAATTCGGAGAAATATAAAGATTTTGAATTAAGTGATGAATGGAAAATTGGAAGAAATTGGGTTATAATCAATAGATTCATAAATCTAAGTTGAAAATATCTGAATTTATTTAGAGTTCAAAACTAAAATTTTGAGATAAGAATGGAAATTGAGGATATTCGAGTTTAGATATTGAGTACAGAAGTTTTCGAAACTTATATGTAGAAAAATGTGTATATAAGAATTTAGCAAATTTGAAAACTACTGGATTGGAAGGTAATCAATTTGAAATAAAGTTTTATATAGTAGAATTTATATAAGAATGAAAAGTTTGATTTGGAAAGGAAATCTTTTGTAAGTTGACATAAGTTTGATTTATGAAATAAAGCATAATATTATATGTTTTCAAAGCAAAAAAAGGGAAGTACCTTCCTTCTCCTTTGAACTTCAGGCTTAGTTGAGATATGCTACTGGTGGCAGTAGGTTGTCTGGACATAAAACTCATGAGTTGTCGTTGAGCACGACTGCTAGCGTAATTCGTAGGGCTACAGATAGCCTACGGCGGACGGATGTTTCTTGAGGGAATCAGGCGTAACCATTATGATCCGTGCGATCTAGAGTCGTGGAAATTCGACCATGTAGTGTAATTCGCAGGGCTGCAGATAGCCTACGGCGGATGGATGTTTCTTGGGGGAACCAAGCATAACCATTGTGACTGCTGCGATCTACAGTCGAATTATAAGGACGTAATCCACGGAGCTGCGAAAGCTTACGGGTATGGATGTTTCCTGGGGGACCCAGGCGTTACCATTGTGTACCTGCGGTCCACACGGTAAATTATCTACCAGTGAAAGAGATGTAACCACTAGAGTTACTGAAGGTAGTATGATGAGCCGTGCAAGTATTTGAGATATCTTAGTGATAGCGATCCACCTGTTAATGCAACAGTTTGTCTTCGTGACTTGATAGGTCTTCGTGACATAATTTATCTTTATGATTTGGGTTATCCTCATAATTTGAAGTATCTTCATAATTCCATGATTTGTTTTCGTGATTCTGAGATGGAGCTGCCAATGCTCAGTGACCTCAGATTTCTTTTGATTCTTAAATATCTTTTGTTGATCTGTCCATGACGAAATTCGCAGGGAAGTAATTTCCTACGGATACAGATGTTTTTCGGGGAATCCAGATGAAATTATTGTGTATCTGCGATTCATGAACAACTAACATCAATATCACATTGGTACTTTCCGTATCTATTTTTAAAGGAATTTTTGAAATATATTTCACTGGGAGTTGAAACAAGGATATTTAGTGCTTGGAGATTTTAGTCGTACGCCTAGCCAGCGTATGCCTAACATCTGTAAGAACGACAATAAACTTGTCAAACTTCGAGTTATCAAGTGTTTACAAATCAATAATTTAAAATTTAAAATGTACTTGACTTAATTTCGGAGTAGCTTTGGAAAAATAGTACAAATATTTTCTAATTGAATTTTTGTGTATTATGAAAGATTTTGGAAAATTTCAAGTTTCAATTTATAAATTGTCAACTTGAAAAAAAGATGATGTTTACACTCTTCTATGAGTGATGGAAAAGACGTAATGAATTGAATATAAGGAGATTGGGTTATGGGTTGCTAAGCCTAGACCCATTACAACTGCAACGGTGAATAAGAAACATTTACAGAGGATGTTTATAATGGAACTTAGAATAGCTTGAGATGTATAAATCCAACTTAAGTAGAAATTGAAATTTGACGAGATTGGTTTTAAAAGAATTTATATGGTTTGAATCTCATAGAAGATTAGATAGAATAAGAAATGGGGAGATATCTCGAGAAAATTTGAAATAGAAATTTGATATAGCTTTAAAAGACATGGAAATAAATAATACCTAAGTCGAAAAATAAAGAAAATCGTGTTTGATCAAAAAAAATCGATCCTTAACTATAAGAAAGGGAATTTGATTTTCCAATTTAATTAAATGTGATGGATAAACAAGAAAGTTCGATGACTTAAATATTAATATTTAAATTAGTTGCCAGAAAATTACATACGAATGTGAAAATTTGAAGTCTATAATGGTATACTCTAACGATCTATCCTTTTCGAGGACGAAAAGTTTTAAAGGGGGAAAGATTGTAACGTCCCAGAAATTTCACCAACTGGAATGTGAAATTAATTAAATATTTAATTATTGATGATCATTTTTATATTGATATTGGAGTTAGAAATTTAAAATCAAGTATATTGTTTGGGTATGAATTGAACTTTTGTTGAGTATTTGAATCTGATTTGGAATTCAACTAGAAAAATATGAACGGTTAAATTTGAAAATAAATCGTTATTGAATTTAAATAAATTTGGAATTTTAGTTATTGAAATATATCGAGAAGTTGCCTAGATATAGGTGTAAAGCAATCTAAATTTAATGCTTCAAATTCGGAAATAAACATAGTCATTTTGTGTGGACAAACGAGATAAAGTCAGTAAGCCGTTAAATAAAAATAACATCTTTATACAAACGAAGTCAGAACTCAACCAAATAAATTTTATTGAATTCAGAATATCGAGGCATGATGGCACATAAAATTTCATCACGGTTAGAGTTGGTGTGTGGCAGTTCAAAAATAAAACGTCAATAAGTTTTGCGGTAGAAGATTTAAGGAACCATAAATAAATAAATAAAGTAAATAAATAAATAAATAAATAAAACGTTGGTTCCTTCCTACGCACACTATCGATTCCTTGGCTCCCACGAAAACTTGGTACCCACAGGTTCTGCTTTTATAAATCACGCTCTTTCCTCCAATTAATTCAGCGAACAAAATCACGTTTTCCCCTTTTCGATTGATAATGGCCTATTCCCTTTTCCTCTAACCCTACTCGAAATCATTATTGCCAATTCGAAGAAAAATAGCGAGCACCCAAATTGAGGCCACCGGTGATGCCAGCTCCTTCTCTAGAGAGACTGAAGCTCCAAATCAAAGCCAGAAACCACCACAAATCATCGAGGACCCTCGCCTCCTCCACTCTTTGCTTTGTTTTAAGGAAACACAGGTGTACGGTGAGTTATCTCACACACGATTAATCATGTTTCAAGTAGTTTGATTTCAATTAAATTGAATATAATGGTGAGTATTTTGCTCACTATTAAATCTTGTTTCAAGTGAAATAATTTCAGTTTTAAGTTATTTTTTTTAATAGGGATGGATTTAACGTTGAACGGTTTATTGCAGTTATTATTGATTTTTCACTTGATTTTACACACGATGCTTAGGGCTGTTTCATTCTGAAATTGAATGTTCCTCTTCCCTGCCATATGCTACCATGTATTTTGTTTTGGGACTTGGAATTGGTGCATGCTTTACCAGTTGCGTGCTACACCTTTTTGTAAAGTTCCATCACATGCCTTTATTCATCTCTCAAATTCCATGTTTAGTATACTGCCTTGTGTCTTTCGTTTAAGCCTTGAGTGTTGCATCTGCTTGTTGTATTTGCTATGTTCACTATATTTACTATCGAACTTTGCTGCGAGCTGTCACCGCCTGTGCTCGTCGGCAACCAAAATATGGACCATTGACATTTAAAAAAAATTCACACTGTTATGCTCGCCAGGAAGTCAAACTGGTCACCTAAGATAGATTAAGTAGGTTATTGCTGAATATAGGTGATGAATATGAATTTATTGACTTAATAGTGACAAATAAGAGAAGTTTACTGAACTCGTAATATAATTAAAACCCATGGATATGTCATTGCTTGTTAAATATGGTCTTAATAATTGATGTTTACTGAACTCATGCTTAGAAATTTGACAATGTGATTACTTTATGCTCATCCCTACATAGGCTAGCTTCCCTCTATTTTCTGCGATACCAAGTAAGGTCCATATTCTGTCATATGCATGTCTTGTTGCCAATATGCTTGGCACTCTTGGTCCTATGCTGGCGTTTCACTTACTATTACATGCATATGAGTTTGTTAACTTGTACGTGTGATAGCCTGGTCAACTTGAAATATATTAGTAAACAAAAAAAAAATAGTTAAAGAAAATGTCCTCGGTCCCCTAAACCATGCACTGCTTGTACCCGCTTTTGAAAATAAGTAAATATGAACATTTAAGATAAATATTGGCAGGTATTCACTGTGTCTTTCAATCCATGTTTACACTTGCATAGGTATAAATATGTATGGCCTGTTTGCACATTACTGTGTAAGTTGTGCATAGGAACCCAATATAAACTTTGTTCTATTTGTTCTGGCTTACACTCTTCCATACTAATTTATGGTTACACTATCACTGGGTTTGAATTTTTGTATATAACACTTTAAATTTTATTGCTGCTTGAATTACCAAGTATATTTGTTGTGCTAAGTTAGTGCCTATCCAGTTTAAATCAAACCTTATTGATTTAAATATTGCATAAGTAGAGTTCTTGATTTTTTTTTTGATTCATGAATATAAAGGGATCTTATGCCTACAATATAAAGGTTGCTAAGTTATTAAACTAAACATGTGAGCATTGTTTATTAATGTCAATATATATATATATATATATATATATATATATATATATATGCCAAGTGGATGTGTAAACTTGAATTGATCTATTTGTAATTAGACATACCACTGTTCAGACTATTTACATATTTTCTATGTACAGTTTGACACTTGAAACCATATTTTCCACTTGAAACCCATATTTTCTATGCACCTGTTTAAATGAACTTACATATTTACCTCATTGTTGTATACATGTGATGCATGCTGCACTAGTTTCAATGAAGTTATATATTGACATTCCTATTACATTTAGTGATGCATGTTGAACCCTGTTGCGAAGTATACACACTATACTAATTTGGCACTCTGTTCATATTTATATGTTGAAACCTGTTCATGTTTACTAAAAGTTGCAAAAGTTAAATAACCGGACCATGTAAACCCTGCTGCCATATCATCATCCATTTCGGCTGGTCTGTTTGGGCTGGGTATTCATGCGTGGAGGCTGATAAATAGGTGTATATTTATACTTTGTATATGTATATACATATTGTGGGCATACGTATATGTGTACCTGTTTCCATGGAAATGTGTACATTTGCTTAGCCCGACTGTCATTGATGCTATCGCATGTGATAGATTATAACACTGGCATTCATTTTACTTGATAAAATAACAAGGAAGAATTTTATAAGTGCTAAGGGATTTATCGTAAATGCCATTATAACAAGTGACTAATTAACTCATTAGCATTGCATAATTGGATCAGTCATGTTACATTTAAGTTATTGTTCTGTCATTTTACATCTAAGTTAATATGCTTTTGACTTTATATGTCCAATTTTAGATAATGGTTTAGCTGCACCATAAATTATGGTCATGCATCAGATCTATTTTGTTTCCTGATGGTTTAAATAACTGCCACTTTGATTTAGTTTATTTTGCACCTGTGCGCATTACAACAATGAGCTCATATTCCCTTGCAATCACTCCGTATAGTCTATTGGTAGTTTCGATGGCTTCCTTGCATGTACCACTATGTATGAAATGACCACCATATATGCTTCACTGTTATTAGTTATATTTTCCACTTGATTCACATGCTGACGTGATATTTTGGCATGCCCTGTTTGGTGAAACTTAAGTATACAAGTTATGCACACATCTTTACCTTGATTTGTAAAACTTGAAAACTCGTCTTGGTTCATTGTATTGTTAAATTGAGATACACATACTTGTACATTCACCATCGCCTCATTGTGTAAACATGAAAAGCCACATGTTGCTTTGATTACTATACTAAAAATATGTTGACCAAAATTTCTGGACAGTTGAACACAAACGAAAATTTGGTAACTGTGTATAGGTTTGGGTAGACTATTGTGCTCAGTTCTATTGAAATTAATTTACTTGAAACAATGATTAATCCTGACTCGAGTTTTTTATGTTTTTGCATGGAACGCTCGGGTCAGACCTGAGCAGTACAGATTTAAAGATTACAGCTTAGGATTTGAAGATTGGCGAAACTGGGGATTTCAAGAGACGACGCACTCTGAAGATTTTTAATCGTAAATATTTCTTTGTTTTAAGACGGTATTTTCACATCACTGTATAGAAATTATTGTATCAAAAATTCTGATTATATATAAAAGTTTATTTCGCTGTTCAATATTATGTTACTTATTTATTTTGTGTTTTCTGTGTTGATTCTGTGTTTTTAAACTCTGTAAGCTAAATAACGATCCATCGATTTGAACATTTTAAGTTGGTTAAATGATCAATTTGGAGCGGTCAAAATGGCGGGACGTTATAGCTGCACCCATCGTTCCTCCTCCCCCTTCGCGAGCAGATAACTTCTCTAAGATTTGCAAAGATTTTCGTGCTATGGAAGGAAGGCCATTCCATGGAACCGAGACATTCATAGAGGCAAGGAATTGGCTCAAGGAGACAGAAGGCTTGGTTGGAATCTTCGATGTGGACAATCTTAGGAAGATTCAGCTAGCCGGATGGCTACTGAAGGATGAAGCTTCGTTCTGGTGGGAAGTAACCCAAGCATGGCGTTCGGTGGAAACTTAGGATGACTTTAGACAGAGGTTGAAGTTTCTTTCTCAAGCTGAGAAAAACATGCAAATGGAGAGGTCCTTGGCGCTCAAACAAGGAGACATGACTGTTAAAGAATATGTGAACAAATTTAACCAGCTAGCTAGATTCGGTTACTAGTAGACACTCTGCATAAGAAGGCCTTACGGTTTGTTAAAAGACTAAATGAACCCCTTCATGGGTTAGCTATGTCCCATATTCCAATGGAAGCAACTTTTGAGAGGCTCGTTGATATGGCCTTAATACATGAGGAAGATAAAGCTGGAAAGAAGGAAGTTAAGGTTGAGGAAACACAAAACAAGATAGTGTGGCCCATGAAAGAACAACAAGGGGGCGAAAAGCATGACAAGGCTCAAGGCAAAAAGAAATGCCATGGTTGCGGGAACATGGGTCATTTGGTCAAAGACTGCAGAAAAGGAAGAATTCTTGCTTCAACTGTGGTGAAATCGGACATTAAACTAGGAAGTCCCCGAAGAAGCAAAGGCAAGACCAAAGGGAAGGATCTTCTAGAGGGCAGGTGCATGCTCTCATGGCTGGTGTACCGGATATAGGTAGGAAAGTTTATGTTGAAGGTTTGATTTTCTCTTTCCAATCATCCTATTAGAACTTTTAATTCAAGCGCTTCGCATTCTTTTATATCTGATTTTGTGATTAAGTCTCTGCACCTTAGTACTACTATGGTTTTGGATCCCGTTGTTGTCTCAAACCCCATTGGGGGTATGACTCATCTATCTATGATTTGTCGGGTTTTGAAAATATCTGTGTTAGGCGTCGAATTTGAATATGATGCATATGTACTTGGTTTTATAGGATACTGTCTGATTCTAGGGATGGATTGGCTAGCCATGTATGGTGCCATTCTAGATTGTTTGAGGAGGGTCGTTAAATTTCAGACTTTCCATAAGAAGACCTCCGAGATTCCCTGTGACCCTTAAGGTATCTGTCATGCTTAGTTTCCTAGAATCTCTTGACGCAACTATTGATGATCTGCAATATGTACCAGTAGTTCATGAGTATTCAGATGTTTTGAGGGGGTTCGGGGATTACCTCTGAGACGTGTGATTGAATTTTGTATAAACCTGGTGGACAATGCAAAGCCAATTGCATTACCTGTGTGCCATATGGCTCCAAGGGAAAGGAGGGAGCTTAGCAAACAAGTAGTGGAGTACTTGAAAAGGAATTGGTTAGGCGAAGCATATCAGAATAGGGTGGCAACTAACACGTACAACTGAGACGACCCGAATTCCCGTTCTCACGGAAACAAGGTTATCTTTGGAATATAACACAGAAACATATAATAGCAGAACAGAATTAAATAAATACACCATAATGAACAACAAAATATACTGGATAAAAGTAATCATCAGAGTTACACAGTATACAGGATCTTACTTAGTACAAATACAGTTCAGCTATACATAAATGTCTACAGCGGAAATAAACAAAATATGTACAATAGGAGCTGAACAGCATAAAAAGAAATAAATGATAGAATCCATCTTCAGCTCCAGCTATCCAGAAAGAACCAGCTAAACCTGAATACAAGGCTGCCCGTGTGGAAAAAGGGGCACCCGAGTTTGAGAGTGAAACAAACTACGAGTCAGTCATGGGACTGGTATGAGAAATCTACTCAACACATATATAATTTGGCAAATCACAGGACCACGCCACTTTCGTGGAACGGGTTTACTCCATTGGATTGCCAGTGCTTTAAAACAAATCTTTCTTTTAAACATCGCTATGCTTTTTATAAAAATGAAGCCATTATAAGACTCAGTTCCCATCACACAATGCAACGCAAGCCGGAGGATAGAGTTTTACCTTATAATGGCCAAAATATGATTGATACGAATAAAACAAAGGCATTTGATATTATTGCTAGTGTTAATATGTTTTGAAAACAATTTCAAATCATAACTATCAATCATAGACGGCATGGGTACCATATATCATGTCGCCATATCTATATACAATCAAAACCGCACGATGTCGTATTTGGAAATTGGATTTCCGTCATGAACCAAGGCAAAAGATAGTCCTTACCGAATTCGAGACGCTCTAGCCCGCCCCTCAGGATCAGAACGCATCAACCCTTTAGATCGTCAGGGTCGGTCCACCGATGTGGATTATTATGCCTGAACACTACGTCTCCCCGCCCTTTGGGGCGTAAACGAGCCAACGAATGACTCCATCGGACCCGGATCGTCCGATCAAACCGAGGTGCCTCGCAACAGCAACAACCACATAGGTGAAAAGTATATAAATGTCAGGGCTGGTAGGTCACTGATACCACCCTAGCTAGAAAGAAACGCAGGCCCTCCCTGATGTCCTCTCCCGTTTTAGGTTCATACCGGGGTGTGAGGCTCGCGAATTCACGTTATACACAAAGCTACGCCACACAGGCGGTGCTTTGATCATCACCACAAGACTTTGCTTTTCAACAGAAGCCCTGATCACTGCATCTTAGCATGCCACACAGAATAAATCCTATGTCAGACACACAGTCCATTTACAAGTCCGTTCTGGGTCTGAACGAAACCGGAGGCACTAAATACCTCGCAAACCCTTCGACCAACACGTACGTCTGGACGATCACCACTCATTATCCATATTTCGGGATGCCTCCCAATCAGGACCTCGGTTACCATCCAAACGAGGTGAAGATCTCCGGTCTTCGACCATCGTCTTCATCTTCGAATTTCAATCGTCGGTCAATTATTTGAAATGAGAATTAACTCGGCCTTCTCAAATAATTCACGTATATTTAGAATTTCAATTCAATTTATTTCAATGGTTAAATTATTCGACATCACCAATTTTGTCCTTTAATGTAATTTTCACACCAAACACATTCAACCATCAAACATCACATAAATCAAGCAAATTCAGTTTATTTCCATTCCATATCGCTTATGGTATTTTATAACTATTTATCGCTATTTTTATTTATTTTAAAATAGCCATTTTATTCAAAACGACGCTTCGGGCCATAAGGCGGCCGTGGCGCTGTTTTTCTTCAGGTTTGATTTACACATATTTGAAAATCTAACCGTTGGATCTTCACAAAATTTACATCATTAGAAAGGTCTTTTCAAAACGAATCCAACGGTTCCAGTTTCGGGAAATTCCGACGGTCGGATCTCCCGGTACAATCGTTTGAATTTTCGATTTCAAATTACGAACTGCAGCGTCGTTATTCGATTAAATATAATTTTATTTATATATATAAATAAATATAATCGTTTCTGGCGCTGTTTTTCTTCAGATTTGAATTAAACATTCCAGACAATCCAACCGTTGGATTTTTACAAGGTTGGTGCCGTTGGAAAGATTATTCCAAGGCGAACCCGACGGTTGAGGTTTCGGGAAAATCCAATGGTCGGATTTCCCGTACTAGTCGTTTGAAATCACGGTTTCGAAATACGAACTGCACGGCTTCGTTTCGTTTTAATTTTATTTATATTTATATATTTATATAAATATAGTTCATTCAGTGATTTCCATATCGTTTTCACTTCAAAAAAATTTCTAACACCTTAAATTTTGGAAAAATTTCGCCATAACCTCCCCTGCACCGGGAGCGTCGGGAAATCGCAAATAGCGTCCCGGTCCTTCTAATCTCAAAAAGAAAAAGAAAAAGCCAAGCGGCTAGCCAACAGGCTCAAAATCATCACCCAAACAAATCAGTAAATGTGTACCTATTTGTCGGGCACAAAATTTTATTCCTCTTCTCTAGCCCCTTTGCTATAACCTGTTCAATGAATATGCATATACATATATATACAGTTCTTATCATTTATCCTTTTCTATTCAACTTCATATTTGATTTCTATTTGGTTTAAAAGCACCATTCATTCTAATGTTACATAAATAGGTGCAAATCATTTCATTAGCTAATTAATGAATATTTCAACTCATATATGTTTACTTTGAACAAGTGGCTGTTTTTTTTTTAACACTTCACATTTCAACGATTTATGCATACAATAAAAATGTGATTTTTATTGTAAAACGATTCATTTCAAAACACTATTTTTCTATATAGTTCATATAGTCGATAAAAGGTGATTTTTATTATCAAACAGTTTATTTCAAAATATGAATACCATTCAACACATGAATTTCTAAACAACGAATGAATATCAATTCAACACATGAATGTTTTCTATAGTTTTTATATATAGATAAAAATGTGATTTTTATTATCGAACAATTTATTTCAAAATATGAATACCATTCAACACATGAATTTCTAAACAACGAATGAATATCAATTCAACACATGAATGATTTCTATAGTTTTTATATATAGATAAAAATGTGATTTTTATTATCAAACAATTTATTTCAAAATATGAATACCATTCAACACATGAATTTCTAAACAACGAATGAATATCAATTCAACACATGAATGTTTTCTATAGTTTTATATATAGATAAAAATGTGATTTTTTATTATCAAACAATTTATTTCAAAATATGAATACCATTCAACACATGAATTTCTAAACAACGAATGAATATCAATTCAACACATGAATGTTTTCTATAGTTTTATATATAGATAAAAATGTGATTTTTATTATCAAACAATTTATTTCAAAATATGAATACCATTCAACACATGAATTTCTAAACAACGAATGAATATCAATTCAACACATGAATGTTTTCTATAGTTTAAGCATATGAAAATAATTCAAACACACAAATATTATTCAAAATTTCGGCAGCATAACGGCAGGGTAGTTACACCGGCACCGTCCCTAGTACGGCTCCTCGCTCTACCTTAAAACCTCGCGGTTTTTGACAATGGGAATCATGCATCTAGTTCGCACGCAGGCGGCATGTATATATTTATTTCATTTCCACAAACTAATCCTATGTGGTTTCAACCAAATATTTCACAACCACCAATGGGTATTTTTCAACCACAATCAACCAATATCAATCACAAACAATCCCAAACAATCATTCAATTTTCACAACAATTTCAACCAATAAATATCGTCCATGGTTTGTGGACGAGGGGCGTATATATATATATATAGATATATATTTATAGATAGCAATTCACTTTCATTTCACACATATATAATATAATTTTTAAATCAGAAATCTCACCAATAGCTATCCAATACCAAGACTCTTCCTTTATAGAAATCTTCGCCTTTTGTCGCTTTCGCCCGTATTCTCTACATATGTAAAAATAGAATTTTTTACTATGCTATTCAATATATAAAAATCGAATTTTTGACTTCGCTATTCAATATATAAAAATATGATTTTTACTTTTGCTTTCAACATATAAAAGTATGATTTTTACTTTTGCTTTCAACATATAAAAATATGATTTTTACTTTTGCTTTCAACATATAAAAATATGATTTTTACTTTTGCTTTCAACATATAAAAATATGATTTTTACTTTTGCTTTCAAATCTTTTTCTACTAAAAGATTAAACCTTTTTCCTATTTTAAAGTTCAAAATAAAATCAGTTTTTCTCTTTTATAAAAATGCAGTTTTTATTTTTTTTAAATGCAGTTTTTATCTTTTTCAAATGCAGTTTTTTTTATCTTTATAAAAAAATGCAGTTTTTAAATCCCTTTTTCAAATGCAGTTTTTAGTTTCTTCTATAAAAAAACACAGTTTTATACTTTAAAAAAAATCAATTCAGTTTTAAAATACTTTTTTAAAAATTCAGTTTTAAAATTCTTTTATAAAAACAGTTTTACTTTTATAAAAATTTCTGTTTAAAATTCTTTTATAAAAATTTCAGTTTTAAAATTCTTTTAAAAATTCAGTTTTAAATTGCTTTTAAAAATAACAGTTTTAATCTTTATAATAAAAAAAAACAGTTTAAATCCCTTTTAAAATCATTACAGTATTACCCTAAAAAAAATATACAGTTTTAAATAGAAATAAAAAAAAAATTAAAACCGCTTACAGTATTTTGAAGAAAAGGGGGCTTCTGCAGTTCGTCGGCGGCGAGGTGGCAAGGCTTCGAGGTGGCGCGGTTCGTCGATGCGGCGTCTTCGCGAGAGGGTCGAGGGCTTCAAGGGGGGCGCGGCTTCTCCGCAGATGTCGAGACGAGGGGGGGGGCGCGGCTCTTCGTCGGCGTCGAGACGAGGGGGGGGGGGGCGGCGGGTCGATTGTTTTAGGGTTTTGGTTTTTTTTTTCTCTTTTTTTTTCCTGGTTATAATCGAATGAGGGGGGGGGCCAAGCAGGAGATAAGGAGGGAGGGAAATGATATATATTTTTTTTATTATTATTATTTAATTATTTAATTTAGCAAAGAGTTGACTTTTACATATGACCTCGAAACGAGGCCCACCGCCTGTCGTCCATAGCGTTTTACCCCCATTCCGAACACAATGGGATATGTATCGCAAGCTGATTTGATCGTTACAATCAGTTTCCTTTTGAATTTTCATTTAAATCACTATATTGAATTTTAAACGTACATTTCAAATTACCGGGGCCACATACTAACTAGAAAAATTCCAGAAAAATATTTTCTAGCTTCGTATTGACGATACGGTCCTAACAAAACTAGTTTCGTCGAATTCTGAGACCGTTTGAAAAATGGCCAATTTCCAGTCGATTAAAATCAACTGAAACTGGTCAAACGCGTTTTCCTTTGCCACGCTCACATATTGATTCGAAAATTTATGAAATTTGAAACCTAGCAATCACTTGACACTGCGGACCCAACAAAAGTGGTTTCGTCGAAATCCGAGGTCATCTGCAAAATATCCATTTTTAAGGGCCTGAATTCCATAGCGACTATTCAGAATTTTCAACTGGACATATCTTTTGATTCCCGCTATCAAATTTCGATTGGTCGGATTCGTTAGAAAGATATTACCAATTAGATTCCATTATTTTTGGTCTCACTAAAATCCGGATTATTTTGCACCCGGTATATTCAATTGAAGTTTGAAATCGAATTATCGAACTACCGCGCCATTTTCAATTCTATATATAATTATACTTAATTATATTGGTTTTCAAATGTCGATTTCAACTCAGTTTTCATCGCCATTATTTAAAATATTTATTTTAAATATTTAAAATCCATTATTTTAGCCAATTAAAAAATTTTAAATTGGTTCAGATTTTCTGGGTCGTTACAATCTCCCCCACTTAAAACTTTTCGTCCCCGAAAAGGAATAAAGTCGAAAGTGGTTTGATAAATGTACAATCACACAACACAACAACCCATCCAATTGTTTTTAACCTTTCAAAGCCATACAAATTAATTCCTATTTTTCTTCTAAAATCATTCAAACAATTATAATAGAATAGAGAATTAAATGGTGAGGTAAAGTATGGTAAATGTACCTTGCACCGGAGTCAATCAGAGATATCTACTCGGCATCTAGGATAAGCTTTCTGAATGCTCTCCTCAGTTTCCCAAGTACAATCTCGCGGATCTCCACTCCATTGCACTTTGACTAGGTGAACCTTCTTGTTTCTCAGCTCTTTGGTTTCTTTGCCGATAATCTTTAGCGGCTCGCGCCTCACAGCTAATTCTGGAGTAATTTCAATATCCTGCTGAGCTGCTTCTTCCACGATCAAGTCTGGATCATGAACGTGCTTTCGAAGTTGAGATATATGAAATACATCATGCACTCCAGGAAACCAGTCAGGCAGTTTGACCCTATAAGCGAGAGTTCCAATCCGTTCCAGAATAGGAAACGGACCAATGAATTTGGGCGCTAACTTTCCTGTTTTACCGAACCGGATAACTCCTCTCATCGGCGATACTTTTAGATATACATAGTCGCCAACTTCAAAGGATATATCTCTTCTTCTTTTATCAGCATAGCTCTTTTGTCGGCTTTGAGCGGCGAGTAATCGCTTCCTAATAAAATCAACTTTGTCGGCAGCTTCTCGAATCATATCAGGACCCAACACAAGTCTATTTCCAGGCTCGACCCAACAAGCAGGAGATCGGCACGGTCTACCATACAATGCTTCGAATGGCGACATTGTCAGACTCGCCTGGTAGCTGTTGTTATAAGAGAATTCAGCCAAATGTAGATGGTCTTCCCATGATCCACCGAAATCTATAACACAAGCCCGCAATAGATCTTCTAAAATGCGATTCACCCTCTCAGTCTGACCGTCTGTCTGAGGATGATAAGCGGTGCTCAAGTTTAACTTCGTTCCCAGCTCGACTTGAAATGCTTCCCAGAATTTGCTAGTGAATATTGTATCTCTATCACTTACTATACTGAGCGGCACTCCATGCAGTCTAACTATTTCCCTGAAATAAATCTGCGCCAGACTCTGAGCGGTTCTATTTGATTTGACAGGTATAAAATGGGCGGTCTTCGTGAAGCGATCTACGATCACCCAAATACTGTCATTTCCTTTTCTGGTTCTGGGCAAACCATCAATGAAATCCATGGAGATATGCTCCCACTTCCAACCAGGAACTTCTAGTGGTTGTAATAGTCCAGCCAATTTCTGTTGGTCGCTTTTAACTAGCTGGCAAGTAGGGCATCGGCTGACATATAAAGAAATGTCCCTTTTCATCGACTTCCACCAGAAAGTGCGTTTGATGTCATTATACATTTTGCTTACTCCCGGATGGATACTGAGTTTTGACTTGTGGCATTCATCCAGTACTTCCTTTCGAAGCTCAGGAATGTTAGGAACGCATATTCGACCCTTGAGCCTTAGAATCCCCTCATTATCAACTTGAAAACTCGAGGGTTCGCCTTGTTGAATTATCCCCCTGATCTTCTGAATGAAGTGATCATCCTCCTGAAGAGCAGATATCTTATCTAGCAATGAAGTCGTGATAATAAAACTGGCGATCATTACATTCTTTCTGCTTAACGCATCGGCCACGACATTGGCTTTTCCTGGAGTATATATAATTTCAAAGTCATATGCTGCAAGAAACTCCAGCCAACGTTGCTGTCTCAGATTTAAGTCCTTCTGAGTGAACAGATACTTTAACGACTGGTGATCTGTAAACAGTTCAAATCTCTCGCCCAGAAGATAGTGTCTCCAGATTTTCAAAGAGAATATGATAGCCAATAACTCAAGATCATGAGTTACATAGTTTTTCTCGTGCGGCTTCAGTTGACGGCTAGCATAGGCAATTACTTGGCCTCTTTGCATTAACACTGCGCCGAGGCCTTCTCTAGAAGCATCAGTCCATACTTTTAAATCTTGGTTGCCATCGATGATGGTTAACACTGGAGCTGTGGTTAATCTCAACTTTAGCTCTTCGAAAGCCTCCTCACTCTCTTGAGTCCATTTGAACTTAGAATGCTTCTTTGTAAGCTTTGTTAAGTGGCCAGATATCTTCGAAAAGTCTTTAACGAACTTCCGGTAATAGCTAGCCAATCCGAGAAAACTGCGGACTTCAGTGGGAGTACTGGGCTGTTTCCAATTCTGAATAGCTGTGATTTTGCTTGGATCCACAGCGATTCCATCTTTCGATACGACATGGCCGAGAAATTTCACTTCATCCTGCCAGAATATACATTTGGAAAACTTGGCTTTTAATACATTCCGTCTGAGAATTTCTAACACTTGTTCCAGATGTTTTTCATGCTCGGCCTTTGATTTAGAGAAGATCAGGATATCATCAATAAAAACCAGAACAAATTTATTCAAAACCCCTCTGAACACTCTATTCATCAGATCGACGAAATAAGCTGGAGCGTTACATAAGCCGAACGGCATTACTAACCACTCGTAGAATAAGTCGGGGCCTCTGAACGCTGTCATTGGAACACACTCTTCGGCAATTCGAAGTTGATGGAAGCCTGTAGCCAGGTCCATTCGTGAAAATACTTGTGCTCCATTTAATCGATCCAACAGATCATCAATTCGCGGCAATGGATATTTGTTCTTTATTGTCTGTTTGTTCAGATCACGATAATCCACACATAGACGTAGAGTACCATCAGATTTTGGGACAAACACCACTGCTGCACCCCAATCAGAGAAACTAGGCCTGATCAGACCCTTCCATACTAGCTGTCGTGTTTGATTGTCTAATTCTTCCTTCTCTTTCAAGGACATTCTTCGAATAGCGTGAACTACCGGCCTTGCATTGGGAATCAAAGCAATCTTGAAATCTATTTCTCTCTGCGGAGGTAAGCGAACAACTTCCTCAAACACATCCGCATAATCCTTGACGACAGGAATATCTTTAATGAGGTCAGGAATATTCTCAGTGATTTCAGGGATATTTTCTATTTGGGCTGGAGAAACATCGAGAGCTGACCAGAAATCTTTTCTATTTGAAGTCGGGCCTTCACATGGTATGGTTATATAATTCCCCGATTGGGCCTTTGCTTTAACCACTCTCTCGGCGCATTTAACTTCAGCTTCATATCTAGTTAACCAATCCAATCCCAGAATAAGATCGAATTCATTAAAATTCATGATGATAGAGATAATAGGGAATTTATAGCAAGAAAAAGAGACAGGTACTGCACAAATCCAACTGAGATTGATGGAACCTCCAACTGGATTTTGGACAGTCATTGGCTCTTTGAGCTTCTTCAAATTCAAATCCAGTTTCTTGACTGCACTCTTTGCAATAAAGCTTCGTGACGCGCCTGTGTCAAACAGTACTTTTACTGGAATGTTTTTGACATTGAGCGTGCCTTCTAAAACATCAGATCTTTCCTGAACAGATGAGGATGCAGGTACTTCTACCACTTCGTTTACTTGCGCTGCTTTGGACTTCTTAAATTGCTTGCAGTCCTTTTCAAGATGGCCAGTCCGACGGCACTGAACGCACTTTCTATTCTCTTGGAACTGGTTATCGGGTTTAGACCCCTTCTTTCGCTTCTTCGAGGTTTTACACTTCCTGGTCAGATGCCCCTGTTTATTGCAGTTAGAGCATGTGGCAGTCGTTGCCCGCTCTTTTTCAGATTTAGCCCTTTTTCTCTTGGCACTGGGCTTCTTACTGACATCAGACTTTGTACTGGCCTCTGGAATATCAGCTTCTGACTTTGCTATGTCACTAGAACTGACTTCTTCTTCGTCGCATAACATTCCTTGCTTATGGAGATCTTCATACTGATAGGCCATATATATCATTTCAGAAAAAGGAAGCTTCACATGCCCCAATACTTTACTCTGGTATTTCCTTTGAAGTCCGTGAATAAATCTCATATTCTTCCTCTTCGGATTTTGAATTAGATGAGGAGCAAAGTGAGCAAGTTCATTGAATTTCTTATGATATTCGGGAATGGTCATATCACCTTGTATTAGATAAGAAAATTCATCACATAATCTCTCGGTTACTTCGGGAGGAGTAAATCTTTCTAAGAAAATCAATTTGAATCTGTCCCAGGTGATATCACCTTCTGGATTATTTCTGATGATTGATTCCCACCAGATTAAAGCTTCTTCTTTGAGCGCCCAAGATGCTACTAACCTTTTCTGGTCATCTCTCAGCTGGATATGCTCAAAGATTTTTTCGACAGAACTCAACCAAGCTTGAGTTCGAATAATAGATTCATTGCCCGAGAATTTTTCTCCACCCAGATTTCGATATCTCTTGAATAGAGCCTCTAGATCGGGTTCTGTATTCCTTCTGTTTCTGGCACTCATTTTTCTAGTACTTCTGCAATTAGCAGATCAAGTGTCAGGTCACAGAAAAGGTATTTTAAACATAGAAACACATACTTCAAATGTAAATGTGTCTATCGAGGTGTAATCTCATTCTGCTTTACTCATACTAGGATATTGCTGATCCTATCTGTATTGAGTTGCCCGTCCTAGAACATTACTGGTTCTATTTCTGACGAGTTCGTTCAAATGTTATATTCCAGAACTAAGCTTAACCAAAGCTCTGATACCACGTTGAGACGACCCGAATTCCCGTTCTCACGGAAACAAGGTTATCTTTGGAATATAACACAGAAACATATAATAGCAGAACAGAATTAAATAAATACACCAGAATGAACAACAAAATATACTGGATAAAAGTAATCATCAGAGTTACACAGTATACAGGATCTTACTTAGTACAAATACAGTTCAGCTATACATAAATGTCTACAGCGGAAATAAACAAAATATGTACAATAGGAGCTGAACAGCATAAAAAGAAATAAATGATAGAATCCATCTTCAGCTCCAGCTATCCAGAAAGAACCAGCTAAACCTGAATACAAGGCTGCCCGTGTGGAAAAAGGGGCACCCGAGTTTGAGAGTGAAACAAACTACGAGTCAGTCATTGGACTGGTATGAGAAATCTACTCAACACATATATAATTTGGCAAATCACAGGACCACGCCACTTTCGTGGAACGGGTTTACTCCATTGGATTGCCAGTGCTTTAAAACAAATCTTTCTTTTAAACATCGCTATGCTTTTTATAAAAATGAAGCCATTATAAGACTCAGTTCCCATCACACAATGCAACGCAAGCCGGAGGATAGAGTTTTACCTTATAATGGCCAAAATATGATTGATACGAATAAAACAAAGGCATTTGATATTATTGCTAGTGTTAATATGTTTTGAAAACAATTTCAAATCATAACTATCAATCATAGACGGCATGGGTACCATATATCATGTCGCCATATCTATATACAATCAAAACCGCACGATGTCGTATTTGGAAATTGGATTTCCGTCATGAACCAAGGCAAAAGATAGTCCTTACCGAATTCGAGACGCTCTAGCCCGCCCCTCAGGATCAGAACGCATCAACCCTTTAGATCGTCAGGGCCGGTCCACCGATGTGGATTATTATGCCTGAACACTACGTCTCCCCGCCCTTTGGGGCGTAAACGAGCCAACGAATGACTCCATCGGACCCGGATCGTCCGATCAAACCGAGGCGCCTCGCAACAGCAACAACCACATAGGTGAAAAGTATATAAATGTCAGGGCTGGTAGGTCACTGACACCACCCTAGCTAGAAAGAAACGCAGGCCCTCCCTGATGTCCTCTCCCGTTTTAGGTTCATACCGGGGTGTGAGGCTCGCGAATTCACGTTATACACAAAGCTACGCCACACAGGCGGTGCTTTGATCATCACCACAAGACTTTGCTTTTCAACAGAAGCCCTGATCACTGCATCTTAGCATGCCACACAGAATAAATCCTATGTCAGACACACAGTCCATTTACAAGTCCGTTCTGGGTCTGAACGAAACCGGAGGCACTAAATACCTCGCAAACCCTTCGACCAACACGTACATCTGGACGATCACCACTCATTATCCATATTTCGGGATGCCTCCCAATCAGGACCTCGGTTACCATCCAAACGAGGTGAAGATCTCCGGTCTTCGACCATCGTCTTCATCTTCGAATTTCAATCGTCGGTCAATTATTTGAAATGAGAATTAACTCGGCCTTCTCAAATAATTCACGTATATTTAGAATTTCAATTCAATTTATTTCAATGGTTAAATTATTCGACATCACCAATTTTGTCCTTTAATGTAATTTTCACACCAAACACATTCAACCATCAAACATCACATAAATCAAGCAAATTCAGTTTATTTCCATTCCATATCGCTTATGGTATTTTATAACTATTTATCGCTATTTTTATTTATTTTAAAATAGCCATTTTATTCAAAACGACGCTTCGGGCCATAAGGCGGCCGTGGCGCTGTTTTTCTTCAGGTTTGATTTACACATATCTGAAAATCTAACCGTTGGATCTTCACAAAATTTACATCATTAGAAAGGTCTTTTCAAAACGAATCCAACGGTTCCAGTTTCGGGAAATTCCGACGGTCGGATCTCCCGGTACAATCGTTTGAATTTTCGATTTCAAATTACGAACTGCAGCGTCGTTATTCGATTAAATATAATTTTATTTATATATATAAATAAATATAATCGTTTCTGGCGCTGTTTTTCTTCAGATTTGAATTAAACATTCCAGACAATCCAACCGTTGGATTTTTACAAGGTTGGTGCCGTTGGAAAGATTATTCCAAGGCGAACCCGACGGTTGAGGTTTCGGGAAAATCCAATGGTCGGATTTCCCGTACTAGTCGTTTGAAATCACGGTTTCGAAATACGAACTGCATGGCTTCGTTTCGTTTTAATTTTATTTATATTTATATATTTATATAAATATAGTTCATTCAGTGATTTCCATATCGTTTTCACTTCAAAAAAATTTCTAACACCTTAAATTTTGGAAAAATTTCGCCATAACCTCCCCTGCACCGGGAGCGTCGGGAAATCGCAAATAGCGTCCCGGTCCTTCTAGTTTCAAAAAGAAAAAGAAAAAGCCAAGCGGCTAGCCAACAGGCTCAAAATCATCACCCAAACAAATCAGTAAATGTGTACCTATTTGTCGGGCACAAAATTTTATTCCTCTTCTCTAGCCCCTTTGCTATAACCTGTTCAATGAATATGCATATACATATATATACAGTTCTTATCATTTATCCTTTTCTATTCAACTTCATATTTGATTTCTATTTGGTTTAAAAGCACCATTCATTCTAATGTTACATAAATAGGTGCAAATCATTTCATTAGCTAATTAATGAATATTTCAACTCATATATGTTTACTTTGAACAAGTGGCTGTTTTTTTTTTAACACTTCACATTTCAACGATTTATGCATACAATAAAAATGTGATTTTTATTGTAAAACGATTCATTTCAAAACACTATTTTTCTATATAGTTCATATAGTCGATAAAAGGTGATTTTTATTATCAAACAGTTTATTTCAAAATATGAATACCATTCAACACATGAATTTCTAAACAACGAATGAATATCAATTCAACACATGAATGTTTTCTATAGTTTTTATATATAGATAAAAATGTGATTTTTATTATCGAACAATTTATTTCAAAATATGAATACCATTCAACACATGAATTTCTAAACAACGAATGAATATCAATTCAACACATGAATGATTTCTATAGTTTTTATATATAGATAAAAATGTGATTTTTATTATCAAACAATTTATTTCAAAATATGAATACCATTCAACACATGAATTTCTAAACAACGAATGAATATCAATTCAACACATGAATGTTTTCTATAGTTTTATATATAGATAAAAATGTGATTTTTTATTATCAAACAATTTATTTCAAAATATGAATACCATTCAACACATGAATTTCTAAACAACGAATGAATATCAATTCAACACATGAATGTTTTCTATAGTTTTATATATAGATAAAAATGTGATTTTTATTATCAAACAATTTATTTCAAAATATGAATACCATTCAACACATGAATTTCTAAACAACGAATGAATATCAATTCAACACATGAATGTTTTCTATAGTTTAAGCATATGAAAATAATTCAAACACACAAATATTATTCAAAATTTCGGCAGCATAACGGCAGGGTAGTTACACCGGCACCGTCCCTAGTACGGCTCCTCGCTCTACCTTAAAACCTCGCGGTTTTTGACAATGGGAATCATGCATCTAGTTCGCACGCAGGCGGCATGTATATATTTATTTCATTTCCACAAACTAATCCTATGTGGTTTCAACCAAATATTTCACAACCACCAATGGGTATTTTTCAACCACAATCAACCAATATCAATCACAAACAATCCCAAACAATCATTCAATTTTCACAACAATTTCAACCAATAAATATCGTCCATGGTTTGTGGACGAGGGGCGTATATATATATATATAGATATATATTTATAGATAGCAATTCACTTTCATTTCACACATATATAATATAATTTTTAAATCAGAAATCTCACCAATAGCTATCCAATACCAAGACTCTTCCTTTATAGAAATCTTCGCCTTTTGTCGCTTTCGCCCGTATTCTCTACATATGTAAAAATAGAATTTTTTACTATGCTATTCAATATATAAAAATCGAATTTTTGACTTCGCTATTCAATATATAAAAATATGATTTTTACTTTTGCTTTCAACATATAAAAGTATGATTTTTACTTTTGCTTTCAACATATAAAAATATGATTTTTACTTTTGCTTTCAACATATAAAAATATGATTTTTACTTTTGCTTTCAACATATAAAAATATGATTTTTACTTTTGCTTTCAAATCTTTTTCTACTAAAAGATTAAACCTTTTTCCTATTTTAAAGTTCAAAATAAAATCAGTTTTTCTCTTTTATAAAAATGCAGTTTTTATTTTTTTTAAATGCAGTTTTTATCTTTTTCAAATGCAGTTTTTTTTTATCTTTATAAAAAAATGCAGTTTTTAAATCCCTTTTTCAAATGCAGTTTTTAGTTTCTTCTAAAAAAAAACACAGTTTTATACTTTAAAAAAAATCAATTCAGTTTTAAAATACTTTTTTAAAAATTCAGTTTTAAAATTCTTTTATAAAAACAGTTTTACTTTTATAAAAATTTCTGTTTAAAATTCTTTTATAAAAATTTCAGTTTTAAAATTCTTTTAAAAATTCAGTTTTAAATTGCTTTTAAAAATAACAGTTTTAATCTTTATAATAAAAAAAAAACAGTTTAAATCCCTTTTAAAATCATTACAGTATTACCCTAAAAAAAAAATACAGTTTTAAATAGAAATAAAAAAAAAATTAAAACCGCTTACAGTATTTTGAAGAAATGGGGGCTTCTGCAGTTCGTCGGCGGCGAGGTGGCAAGGCTTCGAGGTGGCGCGGTTCGTCGATGCGGCGTCTTCGCGAGAGGGTCGAGGGCTTCAAGGGGGGCGCGGCTTCTCCGCAGATGTCGAGACGAGGGGGGGCGCGGCTCTTCGTCGGCGTCGAGACGAGGGGGGGCGGCGGGTCGATTGTTTTAGGGTTTTGGTTTTTTTTTTCTCTTTTTTTTCCTGGTTATAATCGAATGAGGGGGGGGGGGCCAAGCAGGAGATAAGGAGGGAGGGAAATGATATTTTTTTTTATTATTATTTAATTATTTAATTTAGCAAAGAGTTGACTTTTACATATGACCTCGAAACGAGGCCCACCGCCTGTCGTCCATAGCGTTTTACCCCCATTCCGAACACAATGGGATATGTATCGCAAGCTGATTTGATCGTTACAATCAGTTTCCTTTTGAATTTTCATTTAAATCACTATATTGAATTTTAAACGTACATTTCAAATTACCGGAGCCACATACTAACTAGAAAAATTCCAGAAAAATATTTTCTAGCTTCGTATTGACGATACGGTCCTAACAAAACTAGTTTCGTCGAATTCTGAGACCGTTTGAAAAATGGCCAATTTCCCGTCGATTAAAATCAACTAAAACTGGTCAAACGCGTTTTCCTTTGCCACGCTCACATATTGATTCGAAAATTTATGAAATTTGAAACCTAGCAATCACTTGACACTGCGGACCCAACAAAAGTGGTTTCGTCGAAATCCGAGGTCATCTGCAAAATATCCATTTTTAAGGGCCTGAATTCCATAGCGACTATTCAGAATTTTCAACTGGACATATCTTTTGATTCCCGCTATCAAATTTCGATTGGTCGGATTCGTTAGAAAGATATTACCAATTAGATTCCATTATTTTTGGTCTCACTAAAATCCGGATTATTTTGCACCCGGTATATTCAATTGAAGTTTGAAATCGAATTATCGAACTACCGCGCCATTTTCAATTCTATATATAATTATACTTAATTATATTGGTTTTCAAATGTCGATTTCAACTCAGTTTTCATCGCCATTATTTAAAATATTTATTTTAAATATTTAAAATCCATTATTTTAGCCAATTAAAAATTTTTAAATTGGTTCAGATTTTCTGGGTCGTTACAACAACTCTCTTTGCTTATGTGTGGATATTCATGATGTTTTTCCACATTTCTTTTTTATGGAAGTGTCTGCACGATATAGCAGAGGTAGCTGAGCCGAGCATGCTTGAAGAAGTTGAGGTAGAACGGGAGGCGACAATTAGACGAGTTCCTTTGCGTATTCTTGGATCAGAAGTTAAGAAGCTACGTAACCAAGAGGATGCAATTTGGGAGATCGAAGGCAAGATTTTGTGCTTTGTACCCTTTTCTTTTTAAGGGAATGTTCTTAACCTCTCTTCCAAAACTTTTATTTGTGTTTGCTTCTATCATTTAAGTATATCCTATTGATCGAATCTTCGACCTTTAAGTAGGAGTCCCATTATTGTAAACATGCATTTGAAACATGTTATGTTTGATGGATACAAGTGGATGCAAGTGTTTGCTAGTGGTTGCTCGTGGATGCATATGCACACACATTAGGCACTAGATCGGTTCAATCAATCTCATACTGCATATGGATGTACGTGCATTTTTCTTTTAATGGATGAAATTGGATGTATCATCATATGGATGTTGCATTTGGACGGATGATTGTGCACCCATATAGAACTTACATGTTATACTAGGATTGCTACATACATGTTGGACTCATGACACAGACTTACATTGCATTAAGGAGGTCAACTGAATCAGTGGACCGCCTGATCTTTCGAATTAGTGTTGGGACATATACACACACCTTTGCATATGTTCATATAAGCATTAGAAATTTTTTAAGGACAACGGATGCCTATGACTGGTGGATGAGTAGATGGATGATGGATGGTAGGATACATTCTTCTTAATTTGGAGATTTCAGGGACGAAATCCTTTGAGTAGGGGGGAATGTAACACCCCATATTTCAACTACACTAAAGAGGATAAATTATAAAATAATTAATTTAATAACCAGAACTAAGGGAAACAGATTAGGTCATTGCGTTAGTCTCGAAATTCTGGTCAAGATAGACACCTGGTTTGCGTAAAACAGATAACGTATGAAGAAGATATAAATGGTACAAGTTTGACGATGGAAGAAAGAAAAACTGGCGCACTTGACAAGTGCGCCAAGGTATTTTTGCACTGGCGCACCTACGAATTGCGCCCATATTAGTTTTTGGGCATCCAGACCCAAGTGGGTGTCGACCCTTGGCCCGATTCCCACTAGGGCTGATGTAGCAGTCAATTCTTGAGGCTAGCAGCTATAAATATACCCTCATTTCTCTTGTTTTCTCACAATAAAAATAATGGAGGCCAAATGCTGTCAGTGCCTGAACTGAATCTAATCCTTTCTTCTTCTACAAATCAAGTTTAAAGATTCAAGTGTTTCAAGTGTAGATCTGAGATTCAAACTTCACTTTTCTCCTTCTATTCTTATAGATCCGATCATTGTGAGTTCAAGTTACCTTTAGAATTGAATAATTAAAAGTAAGACATGATATGAATGTGATTTGGGTATATTCTTAGGATTGAATCACGTTAGATCTACTTTTTTTGGTTATAGGACTAATTCTATTTAGATCATTTTTACCTATCATGTTGAAGTTAATTTGGATCTTAACCGTTATCATGTTAGATCTACTTTTTGATTATAGATCTAATTCTATTTAGATCATTTTGTACCTATCATGTTGTAGTTGATTTGGATCTTAACCGTTATCATGTTAGATCTACTTATTTATTATAAATCTAATTAAATTTAGATCATTTTGTACCTATCAAGTTGTAGTTGATTTGGATCTTAACTGTCATCATGTCAAATCTACTTCTGATTATGGATCTAATTCTTTTTAGATCATTTTGTACCTATCATGTTGTGGTTATTTTGGATCTTAACCTTATTTATTTCAGATCTAGGTTTGATTATGGATCTAATTCACCTTTTAGATCATTTGGTACTTATCATGTTGTGGTAATTTTGGATTTATCATTAGTTGAACATGTTTTAGATTTAGATCTAAACTTTCACCTAATTGTCATGACAAGTCTACCTTGGTTTCACTGTTTAGATTACCTTGTTCCTATCATATTGCGGTTAAATAGGATCTATTATTAGTTTGACATCTAAATTATTGTTTAGACCTTATCATGCTAGTTATGACATCCCTATTATGTTAAGATTGATTTTAATATCAAATGTTTACTAGATCTGTTCATATATGTCCATCTTATCATTATGTCGTTATATGATTATGCCAACACATGTTCATGTTTATGTCAATCTTGTGAGAATAATCATTTCTATCACCCTGTCCCTCTTATTTTAGCCTAGCTACATTGTGGCCTAGGCATGACATTAAATTATGCGAATACGTTAAAATGGGAACGAGGGGAAAACGGTATATATTGGGCATAAATTGTAAATGGAAAGTTTTGTTTACAAACATGAATTTGGTCATATAATTAATTATGAACATAATTGGGGGAAAAGAGGCATGAACATCTATAAAGGCATAGGTATAATTAATTAATAATTAAAATGCCTAGTATTACAGTAATTAGATACTGTAATGGCACTTATGACACGAGGTTAGATTGCACTTGCAGTGGAAGTCTTCTTGGAACCGACTGGCATATCCAGCGACCGCAAGTGGTGAATCTAATGTGAGAGGTCTAAGTGTATAAATACAAGACGTGCTATGACATGAGGTTAAGTCCGACTTGTGGAAGAAGTCTGCCAGAACCGACCTGGATATCCAGTGTCCACAAGTTGTAGGCCTAATATGGGAGGTCTAGCACATTTTAACCATAATTGAATATGGTAATAAAGATGAAAACTCAACCTAGTTGAATCCATAAGGATTGTATGAGCCTGTTGAATTTGTGGGGTTAAGTAAACCTATTAAGTATGTGGGGTTAAGTTACCGTGTTAATTGGTGGGGTTAAGCAGACCTGTTAAATCTGTGGGGTTGAGTAAACCTATTAAATCTGTAAGGGTTATACGAACCTGTTAATTTATAAAACTTAACCAGTTAAATACGTTGGGGTTATATTGACACTTTAACTTGTAAAGTTTAACCCGTAGGGGGTTATGTGAATATGTTAAATCTGTTAGGCATAACCTGTCAAAATCCTAGTTAGTTGGGGACACAAGATCTGTAAGGATTGGCTTGTGTCATCTGTTATGTGTGACCCATATTAGTCAGTAACCCATTCTGGTATTAAAGGGGGACCCCGCACTAGGTAGGGGTCAGGGCACACTTACTGAACTGATTGTAAAAGGTTCATCTGAGAGGAAGTGTGTACTGGTGCATTCAACCAACTCATGTGCATGCATGAGTACGACCTGCATCTAGGAAAATAAGCCGTTGTAGCACCAGTAAATAGGTCTATGTCCTTCTATAGGTTGCCACTTTAGGAAGTAATACACCATACTATGGGGCCGCCACAGGGTATTTATGGAATAGGGAGCCGATCGATTGGGGGGTAGTAAATAGGGTACATCTAGTCTTGTCTATTTCTGTGGGGTACTTGTGTTTCTGTCTAGGCTAACACCCGTTATTTCTGATTAGGTACCGGCTAATTTCGTTTGGGTTAAAACTTGTTACTAGAGTACACCTAAAACTACCATCGTATTTCTGTTGTGATCATCCTGTTTCTGTTAAGCAATTAGGAATTATGTAATCCTGTTGCATATCTGCTATACTAGTATTGGTGCAGAGAAATCTCTAGAAGCACAATACACTCTATCATGTTTACCTCGTCATACTTGATGTTATCTTTCTTGTCCATCTTATATGCCTGTCATGATACTTTTACTTATTTACTTACTAAAAGTAACTGGACTCGCCAGACTTTATGTCTGACCCTTTTTGTTTCCTCTTCTTTCTTCCATTCCCTCCACCCCCCAGGTTCGCAGGGTGGGAATTCTCTGGCTTAGCCAGGACTCGGTTATCATCTTTCTTGGAGCAACTTTTGAAGCACTGCTCAGTTTCCATCTTTAACTACTATAACTTTGTCTCTTTTAGGGAATTATGTTTTTTATGTATTTTTTGTACTCTGATGGTACAAGATAGAAGTTTTATATTATTATAATGGGTTTTATGTAGTTTCAGACTTATGGTGTTTTGGACCAAGATGTTATGATTTATGTTTGAAATAAAATTTTAGATTCCGCTATTGCTTTTATATCTGTCTTGTAATATTTCTGTTTTTGTTTACCTATAACGCTTCACGAAACTTAATGCATTCCCTTAGTGAGTGACATTAACGGAGGTGGGGTGTCATAAGACAAGTTTCGTTAAATTCCAAGGTCGTTTGTAAAAAGTCATTTATAAATCACAGGTGAAAATCACACGTTTAAATCTCTCACGATCACAGAATAAATCCGAATAGCTTGAAACTTGAAACACTACAACACCTCATCATTACGGATAATAAAATTAGTTTCGCTGAAAACGAAGTTTGTTTGCATATCCGTTATTCTATTTTACGTGTAAAAATAACACTGTTTTGGACACCAAAAACATATAGTCTCCAAAAATAACAAATAATATATCTATCCTGACTCTAAACGTAAATATGAATTCAATAGAATTCGTTTCGTAGCTTAATTCGATCATTATTTCAAGTTACGATCAAAATCCCTTTTAAATTTAATTAAAATGGTTAAATTAATCGCCATAATTTAAAGATAATTCCATAGCGACAATTTGAAAATTTGAATTGGACATAACTAAAAAACTATAATAGGATATCTCATTTTTTCTCTTTCATATAAAAATTATTATCAACAAGATTCAAACATTTATTATTTCATAGAAATCCGACTTACATCGGAACCTGTATATTCAATTGAAGTTACAAAACTCAATATTACGAACTAACGCATCATTTCCAGCTCGATTTATATTTATATAAAAATTTAACCTTCAAACTTCGTTATATAATCGAATTAACACCATTATAATTCCAAATAAAATATTTTAAAGTAATAAAATAATTTAAATATCTTACCAAGATAAATACAGGACATTACATTCTTCCCCTCTTAAAAGAATTTCGTCCCCGAAATTATTAAGGTAGGAAAAATGTGACAAACCCATTCACTTTAAAATTCAATTTATTTTAAATCTAAAACCAATTCGTTATTGTAAATAAAAATTTTGAAAATTTTCTAACACATTAATTTTCCGAAAAAATTCGGCAAAGTCTCGCTGTACGGAGTAACATCTGCATATCGCAGGATCAAATAATATATGTACATCAACCCACACAGTCCAAAAATCAAAATCAAAAACAAAAAATTTATATTTGCGCATAGGCATACCTTTTACGAGTGCTATCGAGTATACTTGCTCAATTTATTTCGATCTATTCAACCAAAATCTAATCCTCAAAGCCATCTAGAACCTGTCCTCAACTCAATTTGACATATAAGTAATGAACACATGAAATTCTAAATAACATTTTATTTATTAACTTGAATAACTAATCAAATTCCGACAATAAAGCAAATACAGGGTTAAATCATTTAGGTTTTAATTCATTGATGATTTCATTCCTATTTATTATACTGAAATTCATTTCTTGAGTTTTCATTCATTCAACTCTTTATTAATCCATTGGCGAAATTTATTCAACCATTCTATCACACAATCAACAAACGATACACAATCAACATGAGCCAATCATTCACATGAATTCATATTCAATATTAATATTTACTTATATTCATTTGGGTTTAATATCAATTGACTTATACAAGATTGATTTCCATTTCGTTATTATTAATTTAATTTCCAAATTCCAAATTAATCTATTTTAACTCCAATATTCATTCTTAACTTAACCAAGTTAAGTTTCAACTCCATATTCAATTGACTAATTTATTTCAAAATTAGTTTACTTCCATTTAAAAATCCAAATTCTGATTTTTCTTTATTCCAAATATCATCTAGTTCCTCTTCAAATTTTATTTAACTTATTTTAAGTTAAATTCTGATTCACTTTAATTCCAAATTAAGATTCTCATTCACAAATTCTATATGTGAAATCTCTTCGGGTTATAATAAACCTTTTCGAATTCTTAATCTAATTTGAATTTCAATCAAATCAACCGAACACAACAATATCTCAATAATTAGATCATATTATTTAATTTCTGTAAAAAAATATAATTTGTGTAAAATTATTTTATTTACCATCTTTACAAAAAAAACTGTGTCTATTACTAGTTCAAAATAGAACCGATCAAATAACACAATACAAAACATTTGTGTATAAATCTGTAAGTACGCTGTCATATATATACACTCAACTCAATCTAGGTGTTAATGACTTTTTTAGTCAACACCGGAAGTGGATTAGCTGGAATGAATCAGGATGGATCCAAACTCAGAGGTGGAGCTATACTCCCCCATTTAAGGATGTATTGGGATGGAAATCCATGTTTATCTGGAGAATGAACACAAACTACAACAATGATGATTGGAAAAATAATAACATAAACCTATGGAGCAATTTTCTTATAAGAAGATCCCTTTTTATTAGACTTTCATTTGAGATACATGGAGGTAATAGGAGGAATTTCCTCGTTATTCTAAGTACCAGGCTTCTCTTTCTTAAGAGTACCAGTATGCAGAGAGAAAAAAATCCTCCTTTAAATGTGACCACTGGGGTCTTATTTATAGTGGTTTAGGACTCCTTCCGCTGTTGGGCTGTTGGGCCCATGGGGTCCTTTGCTAATCGTTTTTTCTTCGTTTCGGGCACTTGACTTCCGGTCGGTTTGGGGTATCAGCTATGGACTTCGGATGGTGTTTGAACCCTTGATAACAGCTTCTGAATGTAGGCTCTCGGAAGTAAGCTTTCGAATGTAGGCCTTCGGCTTTATCGTGAACACTTAGAGGGGCCAGCCCTCGTGATGTATGTTGATAATTTTCGGTTCGAAGCCGATGTGGGTTTTGGTACTAGGTGAATCAGTACAGGTAGGCTGTATCCCTGCTTGGGTCCCGGTTAGCCCTTCAGCGAAGCTTTTATGGTAGCCTGTATTCTCTGGAGGTGATTTCTGGTGTCACTTCTATTTATCTGTGGATGTGGCCTTCCGGTATTTATTCAGCAGGTGCTCCGGAGCTGGTTCTGGGTGATCCTTGCGTTCTCTCGGTCTAGTACCTTCGATGCCCTCGCCTTCAGGTATTTCGGTATTTAAGCGGATCACTTTCGAAGACTCATTTGAGTTCATCTGGTGGGTTTATTGCTTTTTGCCTTCTTGATTTTGGATTATGATAACACCTTGCTATGGAATCTTCTGTCGGGCTGACACTGTCGGAGGGATCTTGTCGGATTGACCCTAGCGAGTAGATCTCACAGCTTTCACGAACCCTCCCACTAGGGGGGTTTCGATTGAAGCGGCTTTTTGGGTTATTTCATCATACTTTTAGCTCTTCCTATTGCTTGGCCCTACTTTCTGTTGAGCCTTTGATGTACTTTCGGTCATTCAATACCCCTTCACCGCCAGCTTATTTCACTGTTAGTTTTTGGTAGTAACATTTGTCCCCCCTAGTGAAGGGGTATCTTCGGTTTTCCAAGTCAAACTCTTTATCTTTTCCGAAGTGCCATATCAGGTTCTCTTGATCTCCCTCGATCAAAAGCATTGATTGGTCCTTATATGTAAGGCCCGGATTGATCTTGAAATTTGAACGTAAATTTTCCTTCCCCCTCATTCTCTTCTTTTACCTGCAAATTAAATCTTTGAACAAGATTACTGCTCTCCCGAAAAGACGCTCAAGTTCTCCCCCTTTTGAAGTTACAAGCTCGATCATTGTGAGTAATTTTGCTTTTTATGTGAATTGCAATCCTAATAGCACGTCAAACTTGATATGAAAGTCGGTTAGGGCTATGTTGCTTATAGGATAGTTTCGGGTGTCAACCCTACTGCCATTACCGAAATGATTCTACGTCATTACAGATGATTTCCCTTAATTAATTGTGTTGAATTTGCTAGGTTTCTAGAGCGGTTATGTCTGGCTTAGTCGTATGTTACCTAAGGCATAAAAGATATAATCTTTCTCATGCCCCCTATTTGAGTTTGATTTAGGTTTTCGCCTAACCGACCTTTTTGTCATATGAGTCGTAATGGTACTGAATAATGTTTGATAGTGATAGTGAGATGTGTACTTGTGTAAGAAAAATGCATACTAATCACCTTGTTATGGAAAGATATTACCTGGTAGGATCATGTCTCACAAAAGCCCTGCTAAGGAGAAGACCAGAGATTCCAAGGTTTCCCGTCCCTAGAAAGCATTCGCGTCCAAGCCTCCTTAATCGTATATCAACAATCCATGGACGCCATATTAGATAACTTCAGAATAGTGGGTATGGACACTATGATAGCTGCTTCCCCAAAATTCCTTAAGAATCCTCAAGAAGGGTTCATTGCGTATTCAGCTATTCACATCTAGCATGGAGGTTTTCTTCCTTTCTCGCCCTTTCTACACAATCTTCTGGTTGATTTGAAAGTTGCTCCTATTCAGCTTTCGTCTAAAACATACATGACTCTTTTGTGTGTGGAGGCTTTGGCGCTTGCTTCAGGTCAGGGTTCTTTAAGCCACAAGCTTATCCGTTACATGATCCGGTTCTCCAAGACTTTAGAGTCGCTGATCTGGAGGGAAAACCCTGTGAAGAGGCTAATTACTGACGGTATTAACAAAACCAACTCATAGAGGATCAATACTTCCTTGTTCAATGCCCACCCAGCATATCAGGACAATTTATTGATGATGGTAGGTATTTTGCCTTTAGAAAGAAAATGTCTTACAGTTGCGGGTTTTTTAATTCTTACTTGATCCTTATCGTAGAACCCCCCTCCAAAGATGTGATCTTAACCCTGGAGGAGGCTCTAGTGGTTGACATTGTTTTCAATGCACCGGTGGAGCATATGTGTAGGTCGTTCGTTCTGACCGTCGATAAGCTTCGTGAGTATGGTTTACTCCCCCCGAGAAAAAGATAATGGGGCAACCTCGCATCCAATTCTTTGGTCCTAAGGGATTACTATTGGGTTCTGACTCATTTAATGCAGGCTCTCCTATCCATCCAGGTGTTTTAGATAGGGTTTTATTCGTTTGTCATGGCAACATCTGTCATTTTTCCCCTATTTTCTTGTTGTTGGTTCTCTAACTCATTTTCTCTTTGTTTAGGACCTTCAGCTTCTTAAATGCAACTGTCATTGCTGCTTATAGCCGGGCTAGTGTCCAGGCCATGAAGAGGATTGCTCACCCCGTTGTTGACCACCCATCGAAGAAGCCCAAGTGTGACGAGTCGGTTGGCTTCTCAAGAGATACTGCCGCTACTCTGAGAACAAGGCGGACTTTTGGTCCTTCTGCTATAGCTGTCGAACAGGTGGTGGATATTGATGCTTCCTCAGAAATCTCCCCAAAAGGTAAATCCACGAGTGACCCTGCCCCTTTCGATGTTGTTGGTGAAATAGATGGGAGAAGGCTTGATTCTTCAGCACCGTCTTCCTCCCAGCCTGTTTCTCATTCCGTGCCTCCTTCTCCGGCCTTGGATTTTGATAGGCTAGTGGAACTGACTCTCTTTTCCCCTGAAGTAGCGGATATTGCCTCAACTCTGCTCCCTGGGACTCAGTAGATTTCTACAGACAACAAATCAGGGATTTCCTTTTGGAATTATACACACATACATCCTTCTCTCTCTTTTCCTTTTATTATAACTTATTTCTCCTCTTTAGATGATGAAAACTTGGTATGTCTCCTGGGGATTAGCTTCCATTTCAGTGACTGAGTGTCAACACTCTAAGGGAAGAGAATAAAGCGTTGTCGGATAAAGTGAACGCTTTGCAGTAGGAGAAGACGGAGGGAGATAACGAACGCGAGTAGTTAGCGGCTTCATTAGAGGAGGTGATGAAGGCTAACGAGGAGTTGATGAAGTAGGTTGAGGACCTTAAGGCATAGAAGACGGAATTGGAGATCGATTATGCTACTGAGATGGACAAGATAAACACTCAGCTTTCCAATGCAAAGAGAATTATTTACGAGGCCAGTGATAGAATCTCAAAATTTTTGAATGTCCACCTCAACAATATTGCTATGAAGTATTATGAAGATGCCCGCATTCTTGCCTTTTCAAAAAACTATGAAAGGCTTTCAGAATTTAAATTTACTTCAGTTGATCCCTGTATTGGAGACAGAGTCCTAGAGAAGATCGAGCAGGTGAGATGGGAGCATAAGGTTCCTCCAAGGAACAAGATAGATCTCGCGTTGCTGTTGTTTATTGATGAATTAGCTGAAGATTATGAGGATGAAGGGGAGGAGGACAACACAGTAGATAGAGAGGTAGAAGGTTATGTGAGATAGCCAGATGGGTCCGGAAAAGGTGATGGAGAATCTATTCTTGCATCGCAGGAGCTTCCCCTTAAGGATGGAGGTTCTTTAGATTTCGAGAAGAATAGGACTCCCGGTCGACCCGATGTTGATGTCGCACAGGTATAGCTTTCGCTTTCAGAGTGTTTGGTTTTTCCTTGAATTCCATTAGTAATTAGGTTTCCCATATTACATCAATTATCTACTTCTCCGAAGACGTGAGTTGTAGTTATATTTTTAGATCTTGGGTTTAGAAGTTTAGGGGAAAAGCTCAAGGACCCTGGCTCAGTGCAAACAATTTTAATAAGGGACTTTGAATGTTACTGTATTGAGTGTACGTTTTGTTTAATTTTGTCTGTGAATTGTGTTGATTTTGATATTTGATGGTTTCATGGTGTTGTGGTAAATTACTATTGTGGGCGTGTGTAACGACCCGGATTTTGAGCGACTTTGGTTATCGACATAAACACGATGTCGATAACCAAAACATCGAAAAATCTTGGTAATTAATGAAAGAAGTTAGAGGATGAGAATAGATAAGATAGGAACTTAGAATAGAAGAAGAAGAAGAACACAACATCAGAGTAACACGAACCTCACAGCGGAATGAATAACATAAAAAATATAACATAACTTTGAAATATAACAGTTATGTATACAATAGCACTTATCAGAGTACAACACTTACAAAACAGCGGAAATAAACTATAGCTATATGATCCAGAAGCCTCCTGCTCCAGCTCTTCAAATATATCTGTAAATCCCGACTACTTGACTGCCCGTACAAATTTAGGCACCCAAGAGTTTAGGGAAAACAACAAAGTAAACTCCGGGTCAGTCATTGGACTGGTGTGAGTAAAACAGTTTAAACAGGTATATGAACAAGTAAACGATATCTCATAAGACCACGCCGCAGAACGGAACGGGTTTTTCCCTTATGAGATTCCAAAATATTTTTATATCAAAAACCTTTTGATATTATAATAATGTCTATGTACAAATAGATATCAACTAGCAGAAACGCTTTCATCTCACGTTCTACATATATAGTATACAATCAAAATCGCAAGCACGTATTGGATAATGGATTTCCAACTATGACAAGGTATGGAACCACCTTCCGATCAGTATACTCTAGGAAGGATACACTGGAGTTCAACAAGAACATCTTGTAACTCAGCCACACATGACCGACCACTCATTTTGCTTGAGTGTATCGAATGTATATCACCAACGGTTGGGATCAGCAACCGTTCCCGTATATATATGGGACAACATTGATAGATTTAAGAAACAAATGAATATTCTCTAGATAGGTGATTATACACCCTACTTCGGTGCGATCGACTTAGCCATGCTGCCTGCCCGATTTCTGTCATTTACCGGTTGATGAGGCTTGAAGCTACGCTTATCTTCACATCAGATTCACTTTAAATGCCACATCATCAAATCCATCCAATCACCGATTGACGTCCTCAACAATACATTATTTGTTAGCTAAAAGAAGTTTCCTTCTCCGCTTCCACTCTTGGTACGGTTGGAGAAATCAATGTACGTGACCTTTCTGGAAATACTCTATCAGACATCCATCTTCATTCACTTAAAATGTCACATCGTCATACCCGCCAAATCACAAATTGACTTATCCAAAAATAACACGGGTATACAACTAAGAGAAACTAATTCCTCCGCCACCAAACGTGAATATGTTTGATCAGATCAACTTACGCGATCTATTGGATATACTCTGTCAGACCTTCGTCCATACAAGTTGTCCTGGGACTGGACAAACCGAAGGCACTATTCAGTATATCCATCTTAGTCACTGTTATCTAAGACTTATACAACAGCCCTTGCATTTTACTCTGTCTTCAATTATCTTTGGCTTATATGATTCGCAACGCTTATGCCAATACAGAGTGGTTCTTCGGATAATAATCCAATCGGTCTCTCCATATTAACAACGTTAAAATGGTCAAAACTTCGATAGTCTGTGATTTAACCATCAAAGAAAAACAAGTGTGCAAACAACGATATTATTTCCAGATGGAAATTATATCAGTAAATCATCAACATATATCTATATATATTCACATTGCCTTATTTTCTATGTTTAGAAAATATATGTTATTAACACTGGAAAACGTTTTCCATTTGCTTATTTACAATTCACTACTCTTCCCCAACTATCAGTCCCTGACTGTGAACTAGTATGAGAACAATTCGCTAAGTATAAATCCCGAAGGCCGAAACCAACATCAGATAGACACTTAGAAAACCATTCAATTTACTAATCTCTAGTCAGTTCTAATTTTACTTAACTCTATTTGATTAACTCTGATTGATTAACTCTAACTGGTCAACCTTAATTAATTAACTCTAACTGGTTTTACTTGGTTTGACTAACTCCATTTATTAACTCGACTGACAAATTCAACTCGATTAACTGAACTAATCACTTTGATTAACTCGACTAATTCACTTTGGTTAACTTAACTAATTCACTTAGTTTAACTTAACTAATTCACTTAGTTTAACTTAACTAATTCACTTAACTCCTGTCGAATAAACTATATTCGATAACTCCTCTAACTCTATTCGAATAAACTATATTCGATTAACTCCTTTACTCTATTCGAATAAACTATATTCGATTAACTCCTTTTCTCTATTCGAATAAACTATATTCGATTAACTCATTTGATTTAACTCTAATCGATTAACTCCATCGAATAAACTATATTCGATAACTCCTTCGATTTAACTAATATTCTATAACTCACTTCGATTAACTAATAATCGATAACTCCTTCGAATAAATGATATTCGATAATCTCCTCTCGAATAAACAATATTCGATAATCTTCCCTTTCGATTTAACAAATCGATAACTCCTTTCGATGAAACTAAATTCGATAACTCCTTTCGATTTAACTAATCGATAACTCCTTTGTGTTTAACTCTATTCGAATAACTAATTCGAATCACTCTTATTTATTTAACTCTATTCGAATAACTAATTCGATTAACTCTATTTAACTCCGTTTAACTCTATTCGAATAACTAATATTCGATAACTCTATTTAACTCCGTTCGAATAACTAATATTCGATAACTCTATTTAACTCCATTCGCTTGACTCTAGATCGTAGCGATCACAATGGTTACGCCTGATTCCCTCAGGAAACATTCGACCACCGTAGGCTATTTACAGCCCTGCGAATTACGCTAGCAGTCGTACGAGATGGCAACTTATCCTGAATAACTCTGTTTGACTAACTCTATCTCAAATAACTATATTTGATAACTTCTACTTCGAATAAGTGGTATTTGATAACTTAACTCGATTATCAACTCGAAAATCTTAACTCGAATCGATTAACTCCAACTGATTTACTTGACTTACTTAACTCACTGGTTAACTTGACTTACTTAACTCACTGGTTAACTCTATTGAACTGGTTAACTCTACTGAACTGGTTAACTCTACTGAACTGGTTAACTCTACTGAACTAGTTAACTCTATTCAACTAACTCGACTCGACTAACCCCTTTCGAATAGCATATTCGTTTTACTAACTTTCGAATACCATATTCGATTTACTCCCTTCGAATACCATATTCGATTTAACTCCTTTCGAATACCATATTCGATTTACTTTATTCACTTTATAAAGATTTCCTTTTTTAACAACGTTTTATTCATTTGAAAAGATTTACTTTTAAATAACGGTTATACACTTTAAAAATGATTTCCTTTTTATATCGTTTCCTTTTCAATACTATTTGTAAATGATTTACAAATATTCCCTTTTCAAATTTATTCTTGAAATATTCTAACTCCTTAAATTCTCTGAAAAATTCGCCATAACCTCCTTTGTAACGGGAGCATCGGGAAAATCCCCAAACCCGCCACACAGGCCTTTCCATTCAAAAAGAAAATGGTTTGAAATTATTTCCTTTTTGAATATCTCCTATTTATAAATATTCCAATTTATAAACATTTTTATTTTTTTATAAATATTCCACTTTATAAACATCTCTTATTTATAAATATTCCAATTTATAAATATCCTATTTTCAATATCACTTTGAAAATCCCCTTATCAACATTTCTGTATGTTATGGTATTCAATCATATCAAATCATGATGTTTAATATCGTCCAAGCACATATAATCGCCCACAGATTTTATATCCCATCATATAACAATATATGAAAAACAATAAAATAACTGTTGAGGAATCCAGTCGGATTCCTCCAACCTGTTTCCCTGCATCACAGATGTTAGACAATAGAATAACATCGATTTCACTTCATTGTTAAATATTCTGATAAACAGAATCGACATATAAATATTTAACAGTTTATATATATATATACATATATATATATATAATATTTCTACTAACTGACTAGCAGTTCAATCAATCAACAAACACACAACAATCAGACAATTTTAACAGTTCTAAAAATACAACATGAAAATATAAACTGTTCAGAGTTGGTGAGTTTTACTCACATTTGCAGTTCATCGTTAAAGAACGATAAACTGTTGTTTGATTGAATCAAACAGTTTATTTCGCCGTAAATTTAGACGAGCCCCAATCCACTTCCAGTCAGCTTCATTGTGAAGCTCTCGTCCATACGGTCCCAAAGTGACTGACGGTTCGCGATTCTGGTTTCATATGACCGAGATATGGATTTTCGAAGTTAATACATATTTAATATAAAATAAACTTGGAAATTAAATTCCTAAATGGGCCTCACCCCCTTTGTTTTCCATCGGCCCAATGCCACTTCAATACCAGACCCGTACCCATTCTTCATCTCCCCCAACATCAAAATCGCTCCTCCAGAGTACCCATTTCCTCCTTTGACCTCACGTTGACCCCCCATCCCCACCTCCACGACCATCGCTCCGACCTGCAACCACCAACTCGAGATCACCCTGACATTTCCGTTGAGGATTACCCTCCCCCCCTCCCCAGTTCACGCGACAGACATTTGCTTCGAAATCCACCAGGGAACGCAAGCAAGTGCCATTCACCTCCCTGAACCAAAATACAGTACTCAAAACCCCAATCGAGGCTCCTATTTTTCGCGACCTTGAACCCTAAGCATGGCTGTTAAGAACCCTCGAACCAAAAAGACGTTCGAACAATGTAAGACGCACCACAGTCGAAGATGAGGTCAAGAGGATTTCGATAATACTTCTTTTGAGATTTATTGAATTTGTTTATGAGTTCTTTTGATTTTCTTTCCTCTCGTTTTTTTGGTTGAGGAAGATAATATCGGCGGCTGGAAATTCTATTGACTTCGAAATGAAATTAGGTTGTAAGGGATGCTAACGAGGGGTACTTATAGTGAAGGAGATGGACCATTATTCTTATTTTATCCTTTTAGAAATTTCATCACGAAATAACCCTCAAAACGATATCATATGATCTCTGTTTTTGACAAACCAAGCTAATCCTATCATAGAAAAATATTTCGGACCCAATGGGACAGGTTTCGTCGAATTCCGACACCGTTTGCGAAAATCCCTTAGAAAATATCGATGAAAAACACCGAGCATTAATTCATTAAAATTACAGAAAAAATCTTAAAAATATGAGGCCATGACGTTTCACTAGACCTCTTCCTAAGGTTTCGTATGAAACTTGTTTCGTTGAATTCCGAGTTCGTTTGACCAGTTAACCATTCAAATAAAGTTACCCCTGTTTAAAACGTATAAATGGTTAACTCAGAATAAGGCGTTTTTGGCCGCCAGAGTCACATGCGTCATTTGTTTGCCGCGAAACTTGACTTTCTTATAACGATAAATTAATACGAGCCCAATGGCACACACTTCGTCGCATTCCGAGACAGTTTCCTAGTACCCTATTTTCTACGCACCCTAAGTGCTCCTTTAGACACCAAATTTTCCAATGTTCAAAAATAACAAACTACATATGTTTTCTGACTCTAAACGACGATACGAACTCAACGGAACTGGTTTCGTGGCTTAATTCGATCGTCTGTTCAAGTTATGGTCAAAACCTCTTTTAAATCGAATTAAGTTATTAATAAATTCCATAGCGACCTTTCTAAAATTTGATTTGGACATAAATCAAAATCTATACGACAAAATCCCGATCTTTCTCCACTATATGGTTGAGTATTGTGTATTAGCTCTCTTTCTTGTTTCACAGTAATCCGGCTTAAAACGAATCCTGTACATTCAGTTGAAGTTCGAATCGCCAATTTACGAACTGCAGCGCCATTTCAAGCTCGATTTTAATTATAATATAATTATACGTTCAGACTGACGTCGATTGAATATATTCGTCAATATAATTCAACTCTAAGCTGAATTAAATCTTAGGGATGACCCTGTTCACAGAATGTTGTGATTTCCAATATTCCTGTTTATTTTTGAATTAAATATATTATTTAATTTATTATTTTAATTAAATATTCACCATTATTTAATTCCACGACCATTAAATCCTTTAATTCACCATTTATATAATTAAATAAATTAATTATAATACCTCTGCCAATGCGGGTCATTACATTCTTCTCCACTTAAAATAATTTCGTCCTCGAAATTGCTAAGGTAGAGAACGACCCTATCGACTGGTTAGAACATATTTGTTCACTTTTTAACTTCAGTTTCAACTGAACCAATTTAATTTCATTTAAATTATTAATTAATTCTTATCAACGAAAATTTTCAAAAATCCTGAAAATTTTCTAACGCCTTAACTTTTCTAAAATTTTCGCCAGCACCTCCTTTGTACTGGTCAATATCTCAAACTCCAACTCGCCTCTCTGGGCCATCTCCAACCCAAAAGAAAATCAAACAGCCAAGCGGCTTGCCAATTTGGCTCATAAATCACCAAACTCATGTGAAATATAAACTTGTACCTTTTTGTCGGGCAGATCATTATATCCCTACCATCTGTTATCAACTCGGCATATACAAATGTCATCCCAATCAAACTCAATCACCTTTATATCGTCAAACCAAATCATTTGCTTATACTCAAGTCGAATCCCATTGTCAATCTCAAGTTTCATTCTTGATTTTCAAATTCTAAGTCTAGCTAAATTTCAAATTCTTGACTTATCCATTCAATTCTATTTAACTTAGTTCAAGTTAAATTTCAATTTATTTTTACCATCTCATTTCATTTAACTTCATAAGTTAATTTTAAATTCCAGAACTTAAATTCCTGGGTAAATTTCAAATCAATTTGAAATCATAATACCTTTTCAAAACCTTTGAATTTCTAAACAACTTGTTTTCTCAAAACAATTCAAATCAAAATCTTTGGTAGTAATCCACCACTTAGAACTCGAAAATCACACCGATGATACTGCGCAGTCATTATCGGAATTATTTTCCAGCGACCCAAGTGATTTCAATACTATATCATTTCAAAACCCTTACTAAATACATCCATTTTGAAAACATCTCAAAATCTCCCAGGAACTTAAAATTTCCTTATTTTAATTCCAAATCTGATTTAAATTCATATTTTTACTTCATCTTATTTCATATACTTTACTTATATGATTCTGATTGGTTATATATAACCATTTCACTTTACAATCTCATTCGATTATAATTACAACCAATATATCTAATATATGATAATATATTACATATCTATACTGTGTCGGTCCATCGTATTCAAGTATTTATTTACTCCTACCGATACAGTGGATCAAACTGATCGACCAGAACTCATAAACAACTCAGCCAATGAATCTCCACAATATAAAACCATTTTTATATCAAATACAAATACGCACTCGTATATATACACACTCAACTCAATCTAGGGTATTACTAACCCTATCTCTACCGAGTCACGCCACAGAGCCAAGGTTATTCTTTACTTAAGCTCTGATACCAACTGTAATGACCCGGATTTTGAGCGACTTTGGTTATCGACATAAACACGATGTCGATAACCAAAACATCGAAAAATCCTGGTAATTAATGAAAGAAATTAGAGGGTGAGAATAGATAAGATAGAAACTTAGAATAGAAGAAGAAGAAGAAGAACACAACATCAGAGTAACACGAACCTCACAGCGGAACGAATAACATAAAATATATAACATAACTTTGAAATATAACAGTTATGTATACAATAGCACTTATCAGAGTACAACACTTACAACACAGCGGAAATAAACTATAGCTATATGATCCAGAAGCCTCCTGCTCCAGCTCTTCAAGTATATCTGTAAATCCCGACTACTTGAATGCCCGTACAAATTTAGGCACCCAAGAGTTTAGGGAAAACAACAAAGTAAACTCCGGGTCAGTCATGGGACTGGTGTGAGTAAAACAGTTTAGACAGGTATATGAACAAGTAAACGATATCTCATAAGACCACGCCGCAGAACAGAATGGGTTTTTCCCTTATGAGAATCCAAAATATCTTTATATCAAAAACCTTTTGATATTATAATAATGTCTATGTACAAATAGATATCAACTAGCAGAAATGCTTTCATCTCACGTTCTACATATATAGTATACAATCAAAATCGCAAGCACGTATTGGATAATGGATTTCCAACTATGACAAGGTATTGAACCACCTTCCGATCAGTGTACTCTAGGAACGATACACTGGAGTTCAACAAGAACATCTTGTAACTCAGCCACACATGACCGACCACTCATTTTGCTTGAGTGTATCGAATGTATATCACCAACGGTTGGGATCAGCAACCGTTCCTGTATATATATATATGGGGCAGCATTGATAGATTTAAGAAACAAATGAATATTCTCTAGATAGGTGATTATACACCCTACTTCGGTGCGACCGACTTAGCCATGCTCCCTGCCCGATTTCTGTCATTTACCGGTTGATGAGGCTTGAAGCTACGCTTATCTTCACATCAGATTCACTTTAAATGCCACATCATCAAATCCATCCAATCACCGATTGACGTCCTCAACAATACATTATGTATTAGCTAAAAGAAGTTTCCTTCTCCGCTTCCACTCTTGGTACGGTTGGAGAAATCAATGTATGTGACCTTTCTGGAAATACTCTGTCAGACATCCATCTTCATTCACTTAAAATGTCTCATCGTCATACCCGCCAAATCACAAATTGACTTATCCAAAAATAACACGGGTATACAGCTAAGAGAAACGAATTCCTCCGCCACCAAATGTGAATACGTTTGAACAGATCAACTTACGGGATCTATTGGATATACTCTGTCAGACCTTCGTCCATACAAGTTGTCCTGGGACTGGAAAAACCGAAGGCACTATTCAGTATATCCATCTTAGTCACTATTATCTAAGACTTATACAACAGCCCTTGCACTTTACTCTGTCTTCAATTATCTTTGGCATAAATGATTCGCAACGCTTATGCCAATACAGAGTGGTTCTTTGGATAATAATCCAACCGGTCTCTCCGTATTAACAACGTTAAAATGGTCAAAACTTCGATAGTCTGTGATTTAACCATCAAAGAAAAACAAGTGTGCAAACAACGATATTATTTCCAGATGGAAATTATATCGGTAAATCATCAACATATATCTATATATATTCACATTGCCTTATTTTCTATGTTTAGAAAATATATGTTATTAACACTGGAAAACGTTTTCCATTTGCTTATTTACAATTCACTACTCTTCCCCAACTATCAGTCCCTGACTGTGAACTAGTATGAGAACAATTCCCTAAGTATAAATCCCGAAGGCCGAAACCAATATCAGATAGACACTTAGAAAACCATTCAATTTACTAATCTCTAGTCGGTTCTAATTTTACTTAACTCTATTTGATTAACTCTGATTGATTAACTCTAACTGGTCAACCTTAATTAATTAACTCTAACTGGTTTTACTTGGTTTGACTAACTCCATTTATTAACTCGACTGACAATTTCAACTCGATTAACTGAACTAATCACTTTGATTAACTCGACTAATTCACTTTGGTTAACTTAACCAATTCATTTTACTAATTCACTTAGTTTAACTTAACTAATTCACTTAGTTTAACTTAACTAATTCACTTAACTCCTGTCGAATAAACTATATTCGATAACTCCTCTAACTCTATTCGAATAAACTATATTCGATTAACTCCTTTACTCTATTCGAATAAACTATATTCGATTAACTCCTTTTCTCTATTCGAATAAACTATATTCGATTAACTCATTTGATTTAACTCTAATCGATTAACTCCATCGAATAAACTATATTCGATAACTCCTTCGATTTAACTAATAATCGATAACTCCTTCGAATAAATGATATTCGATAATCTCCTCTCGAATAAACGATATTCGATAATCTTCCCTTTCGATTTAACAAATCGATAACTCCTTTCGATGAAACTAAATTCGATAACTCCTTTCGATTTAACTAATCGATAACTCCTTTGTGTTTAACTCTATTCGAATAACTAATTCGAATCACTCTTATTTATTTAACTCTATTCGAATAACTAATTCAATTAACTCTATTTAACTCCGTTTAACTCTATTCGAATAACTAATATTCGATAACTCTATTTAACTCTGTTCGAATAACTAATATTCGCTAACTCTATTTAACTCCATTCGTTTGACTCTATATCGCAGCGATCACAATGGTTACGCCTGATTCCCTCAGGAAACATCCGACCGCTGTAGGCTATTTACAGCCCTGCGAATTACGCTAGCAGTCGTACGAGATGGCAACTTATCCTGAATAACTCTGTTTGACTAACTCTATCTCAAATAACTATATTTGATAACTTCTACTTCGAATAAGTGGTATTCGATAACTTAACTCGATTATCAACTCGAAAATCTTAACTCGAATCGATTAACTCCAACTGATTTTCTTGACTTACTTAACTCACTGGTTAACTCTATTGAACTGGTTAACTCTACTGAACTGGTTAACTCTACTGAACTGGTTAACTCTACTGAACTAGTTAACTCTATTCAACTAACTCGACTCTACTAACCCCTTTCGAATAGCATATTCGTTTTACTAACTTTCGAATACCATATTCGATTTACTCCCTTTGAATACCATATTTGATTTAACTCCTTTCGAATACCATATTCGATTTACTTTATTCACTTTATAAAGATTTCCTTTTTTAACAATGTTTTATTCATTTGAAAAGATTTACTTTTAAATAACGGTTCTACACTTTAAAAATGATTTCCTTTTTATAACGTTTCCTTTTCAATTCTATTTGTAAATGGTTTACAAATATTCTCTTTTCAAATTTATTCTTGAAATATTCTAACTCCTTAAATTCTCTGAAAAATTCGCCGTAACCTCCTTTGTAACGGGAGCATCGGGAAAATCCCCAAACCCGCCACACAAGCCTTTCCATTCAAAAAGAAAATGGTTTGAAATTATTTCCTTTTTGAATATCTCCTATTTATAAATATTCCAATTTATAAACATTTTTTTTATAAATATTCCACTTTATAAATATCTCTTATTTATAAATATTCCAATTTATAAATATCCTATTTTCAATATCACTTTGAAAATCCCCTTATCAACATTTCGGTATATTATGGTATTCAATCATATCAAATCACGATGTTCAATATCGTCCAAGCACATATAATCGCCCACAGATTTTATATCCCATCATATAACAATATATGAAAAACAATAAAATAACTGTTGAGGAATCCAGTCGGATTCCTCCAACCTGTTTCCCTGCATCACAGATGTTAGACAATAGAATAACATCGATTTCACTTCACTGTTAAATATTCTGATAAACAGAATCGACATATAAATATTTAACAGTTTATATATATATATGCATATATATATGCATATATATATATATAATATTTCTTCTAACTGACTAGCAGTTCAATCAGTCAACCAACACACAGCAATCAGACAATTTTAACAGTTCTAAAAATACAACATGAAAATATAAACTGTTCAGAGTTGGTGAGTTTTACTCACATTTGCAGTTCATCGTTAAAAAACGATAAACTGTTGTTTGATTTGAATCAAACAGTTTATTTCGCCGTAAATTCAGACGAGCCCCAATCCACTTCCAGTCAGCTTCATTGTGAAGCTCTCGTCCATACGGTCCCAAAGTGACCGACGATTCGCGATTCTGATTTCATATGACCGAGATATGGATTTTTGAAGTTAATACATATTTAATATAAAATAAACTTGGAAATTAAATTCCTAAATGGGCCTCACCCCCTTTGTTTTCCATCGGCCCAATGCCACTTCAATACCAGACCCGTACCCTTCTTCATCTCCCCCAACATCAAAATCGCTCCTCCAGAGTACCCATTTCCTCCTTTGACCTCACGTTGACCCCCCATCCCTACCTCCACGACCATCGCTCCGACCTGCAACCACCAACTTGAGATCACCCTGACATTTCCGTTGAGGATTACCCTCCCCTCCAGTTCACGCGACAGACATTTGCTTCGAAATCCACCAGGGAACGCAGGCAAGTGCCATTCACCTCCCTGAACCAAAATACAGTACTCAAAACCCCAATCTAGGCTCCTATTTTTCGCGACCTTGAACCCTAAGCATGGCTGTTAAAAACCCTCGAACCAAAAAGACGTTCGAACAACGTAAGACGCACCACAGTCGAAGACGAGGTCAAGAGGATTTCGATAATACTTCTTTTGAGATTTATTGAATTTGTTTATGAATTCTTTTGATTTTCTTTCCTCTCGTTTTTTTTGGTTGAGGAAGATAATATCGGCGGCTGGAAATTCAGTTGACTTCGAAATGAAATTAGGTTGTAAGGGATGCCAACGAGGGGTACTTATAGTGAAGGAGATGGACCATTATTCTTATTTTACCCTTTTAGAAATTTCATCACGAAATGACCCTCAAAACGATATTATATGATCTCTATTTTTGACAAACCAAGCTAATCCTATCATAGAAAAATATTCCGGACCCAATGGGACAGGTTTCGTCGAATTCCGACACCGTTTGCGAAAATCCTTTAGAAAATATCGATGAAAATCACCGAGCATTAATTCATTAAAATTACAGAAAAAATCTTAAAAATATGAGGCTTTGACGTTTCACTAGACCTCTTCCTAAGGTTTCGTATGAAACTTGTTTCGTTGAATTCCGAGTTCGTTTGACCAGTTAACCATTCAAATAAAGTTACCCCTGTTTAAAACGTATAAATGGTTAACTCAGAATAAGGCGTTTTTGGCCACCAGAGTCACATGCGTCATTTTTTTGCCGCGAAACTTGACTTTCTTATAACGATAAATTAATACGAACCCAATGGCACACACTTCGTCGCATTCCGAGACTGTTTCCTGGTACGCTATTTTCTACGCACCCTAAGTGCTCCTTTAGACACCAAATTTTCCAATGTTCAAAAATAACAAACTACATATGTTTTCTAACTCTAAACGACAATACGAACTCAACGGAACTGGTTTCGTGGCTTAATTCGATCGTCTGTTCAAGTTATGGTCAAAACCTCTTTTAAATCGAATTAAATTATTAATAAATTCCATAGCGACCTTTCTAAAATTTGATTTGGACATAAATCAAAATCTACACGATGAAATCCCGATCTTTCTCTTCCACTAGAAAGATATACTCCACCAGCTCCACATGTTTCTTGTTTCACAGTAATCCGGCTTAAAACGAATCCTGTACATTCAGTTGAAGTTCGAATCGCCAATTTACGAACTGCAGCGCCATTTCAAGCTCGGTTTTAGTTGTAATATAATTATACGTTCAGACTGACGTCGATTGAGTATATTCGTCAATATAATTCAACTCTAAGCTGAATTAAATCTTAGGGATGACCCTGTTCACAGAATGTTGCGATTTCCAATATTCCTGATTATTTTTTAATTAAATATATTATTTAATTTATTATTTTAATTAAATATTCACCATTATTTAATTCCACGACCATTAAATCCTTTAATTCACCATTTATATAATTAAATAAATTAATTATAATACCTCTGCCAATGCGGGTCATTACAGCGTGGAATCTATGGTGTATGTGACTTGATAAAAGTTAAGTGATTGTCCTTCCTTCCTTGGGACGTGTGATGTAATTGGCATATACTTGATCTTTGTAATTTACGTATTATGATATTTTGTCTTGTCTGTGGCTAGGAGGACTCGTTTCAGACTCCCTCTTCACAACTTGGGGAGGAAAGTCCGAGCGTCGTTGGTTGTAAAGGTATTTCTGGTGATGCTCCCCTGTCGGGCTATAAAAGATGTATTGCCTTCAGAAGGTGACAATCACAAATTTTAAGGAATAAGTGTCCTGTTTGGAACAACAACTGAAAGAAAAAGATGAAGCTATTTGCAATTTACAACGTAAATTAGCAACAAAATCCTCTGATAGCTCAGATGCAGTGGTTGGTAGATTATACCAACAAATTGATAAGCTAGAGGATGAGTTGAAGAATGCTAGAGAGGACCACGCTTCTTTGGAATTTGCTTTATTTAACCCTAATTCGGAATGAGAGAATTTTATTATATGTTTGGGATGTGAAAAATTTATTTCTTACAACGTTGACTGTGTCTTGGTAATGGTTTACGTCATGACCTCCGGTGGAACTATAAGTGTGTCGTGCGATCTTTATTATGTATTGCTTTTGTCAGAAATAATATTATTGTATCCCAAGGCATTGTAATGAGTAGTAACCTACTTGTGCTAAGTGCCAGTAAAAAAGCTTATTTACGAAATAATTATCCTTGAAAAATTCCAAGCGAAAGATTGCTTAGAACAAAAGGGATAGTCAGCCGTAGGGTGCTATTAGAAACATTTGTGATCTTCTTCTTAGCTCTTCCTTGAACCGGTGTTATGATATGATGTTGTTTTCAGAATTATGTAAAGGACTAATATGATGAAAAGAAAACCAACTAATAAACATATAGGTTAAATACACTTCCCTGAGAGGATCGTAAACTCATCCTTGGTTGTAAACCTTGTGTCCCCCTTGAATTTCCGAGAGGGGCAAGCAATTCCTTCTTGTTTGGATCAGGAATTAGGTTCTCCTTAAGTTTGGGGTAACGTGATGACACTGGAACCCTGCATCCGACTGTGATTTTTCTTCGGGATCATCCCGTATTTAGGTATTGGTATGTAAGACCATGGGTTTGCTTCAGGACTTTGTTGAGAAACCAATTCAACCCAGATTCGGGTATTAATATTCAACGGAACGGAACCTCTTCCGATATTTGTGAAGAGCTGAACGGACCCAGATTTGGGTATTGATATGTAGTGGACCAGAACCCCTTCCAGTATTTGTGAAGAGCTGAACGTACCCAGATTCGGGTATTGATATGTAGTGGATCAGAACCCCTTCTGGTATTTGTAAGGAGCTGAATTGACATAGATTTGGGTATTTAATATAGAAGACCGGGACCCTCTCCAGTATTTATGAAGAGTCGAATCCACTCAGATTCGGGTATTTAAATATTGGAGACCTGGAACCCTTCCGGCATTTGTCGTTTTGGTATCCCTTTTGGATTCGATTGACGAAGCAGAGGTTATATGTGCTTCTTGAGCCTCTACTTGGGATTTTGATGTCAAAGCAAAGGATGTACGTGCTTTGTTGGCCACTCTCTGGGCCTGTGCGTCCGGAGCGCTTGTCTAGCTTATCCACTAGCAGGGCCCAAGGACTAACCGACCTCGCTTCAAGAGGTGCCTTATCCTGACCATTGTAGGCAAATATAAGGTCTTATAAACTTAGACGGGGCTATCATAGATATAGAACTAAGGTTTACTCCTTTGACACTCTATACGGACTGTCTTTGGTTCTGATAGAGGCTTATACGCCACCTCCCTACGAGGGGTGCCTTATCCTGACCATTATAGCCGATTATAGGGGTTTGTGTTCTCTTCTGCGGGTAATGCAGAACATAAGCAGAGGTAGGATGCGCTCTTGTAGAGCAGGACGTGCTTAGTTCTAGCAGAGGCAGGATGTACTCTTCTACGAGCAGAGGTGGGGCCTGCTAATTTTAGATGCACTGCCACGACCATCTCTGATGTGAAACAACGTCTTATGCTTTTAATGCTTTAACCCTGCCCCCTCTGACTTAGGCATGGAGAAAAAACAACATGTCACCCCCTCTGGAGGATGCCTCGTCCTGACTTAGGCATGTGAAACAACGTCTTATGCTTGAATATACTTAACCAATTTAACAAGATGATTTGATAGGGTTAAGTCATGAACCGCTTGAATATACTTAACCAATTTAACTCGATGATTTGATAGGGTTAAGTCATGAACCGCTTGAATATACTTAATCAATTTGACACGATGACTTGATAGGGTTAAGTCATGAACCGCTTGAATATACTTAACCAACTTGACACATGATTCGTAGGGCTAAGTCATGAACTTAAACGACAACACTTATCCAATTTGACATAACACGTAGACGAGTTAAGTCACGAACTTGAATGACAACACTTAACCAACTTGACATGCTAGACCGATGGGGTTAAGTCTCGAATTTAAATGACAACACTTAACCTACTAGATGGAAACCCTAGTTACGCGGTCCGTTTCAGCAGTAACCCACTATCATGGCACCCTGAAACTAGGCAGGATGGGGCACGATTACTAGGCTGATTGTAAGCGAACAGAACAACGGCTGTGTGGTGCGCCAGTGTAGGTTCTAACGGAGTGCGGGCATGTACACACTTCGGAGCAGAAAAAACTGGCATTGGGCATCGGTAGGTTTATCTGTGCGTGCTTGATTCGTGTCGACGGTTGGCACCATGGGGCTTGATACACCCTATGGTGGACCTAGCACAGGTGACTACATTTCGTGATTGGGTCGTATGACACAGACACATGAACGAGCTAGGACTTGTAGGGAGCCGATCGATTAATAGATCGTTACGTGGAATTCGTTAGGTAGCATAATCCCTAGTGGTCCTAGGTGGCATAAATCCTAATCGAATCTAGAAAACGTTCAATAGGTAGCATAATCCCTAGTGGCCCTAGGTGGCATAAATCCTAGTTGAACACGCGATAGCTCATGATAAGGAAACCTAGCCAGAACAAGGGTGGCGGTCCCAACGATTTCAAGAATGGTGGCACTACGTTGAAGTAGTATAGAAATACGTGATGGAACCCGTACGATATACGCAAGGGACTGTACATATATATGGAAAGGATGATATGGGTTGGGATACTAGTACAGTTGGTGCAGAGAATTTAGGAAATCAGAGCAAGTAGATATCGTTTTAATGGTGAAGCAGAGGATTCTTGCGATGCTTGATAGAAATCGTGCGAAACTATACTTAGTTCATCCTGAACGGGAACCTTGCAATGTTATACATGACAGAAATCCTATGATGTTATTCTTAGTTATCGTGCATGTAGCTTATCTTGTCACCATGCTTATGTTTACTTTCAGTTTATTCATGCCATGTTATCTTTACCTGTTTTTATGCTGAAAGTCACTAGGACTTACTCAGTCTTTATGACTGACCCAGTTTGTTTCGCCTCTTTTTCTTCTGTTCCCCCCCGGTTCACAGGGTGGGAACACAGCTTAGTTCGGATCTTACCCAGCTCCAAGGCTATTTCATGAAGGCTTGGATTGCTCTTGGCTATGGCTTGCTTTGCTGCTTTATTGGAGAATGATTTATAACTATGGTTTTGAGCTTCTTTACAATTGCAAGACATATTTCGATGTATTGGATTTTTAATAGCATTTTGATGTAAAAGGTTTCAGACCTTTCTAGATTTTTAAAGAAATAAAATTTGGTTCTTCTTCCGCTGTTTTATATGTTCTGTCTTGTAATTTTTCTGTGTATGTTTACCTAGATAATGGTCCACCAAAGCTAGTGCATTCCCTTTGTGAGTGATCCTAGCGGAGGAGGGGTGTTACATTTGGTATCAGAGCAGAAGGTTACCAGACTGGGCAAAAGTTTTTAAAACCTTTTGAAATTATTTTCAAAACCATTTACAAAGAAGCATTTTTCAAGAAAAATCTTGTTTTATTTAAAGGCTATTCCCCAAAGCCATATGCACTATCTTTTGATTCTCTCCTTGAGTCTCTTCTCCCTTTCTTTTTCACCATAGTTTGTAGGCATGCGACACATGTCGGAGGGCAAAGTAGTGTCCAAACTCCATCTGTAGCCGCAGTAGTTTTACTTGCGACTAATCTTATCTCAAGCTTTGTAGGGTTGCCGTGCGATGGAAGTAGCTTCGAGAAACTTGTCAACAAGCTATACAAGGATAGTAAGAACGAGGATAAATAACACAAGCCCAAGGATGAGAAACTTGTTGATAAGGCGTAATCCACGAAGGAGGAATTGGTGAAAGGGAAGAGGTCAAAGTAAAAGAATAATAAAACCTATGATAAGAAAGAACATCGTTGGTATGGTAAAAAGGGACATGTAGTTAAGTATCATAGGACAAGGGAAAAGAACAAGATCATCGAGAGGACAATTGTATGCTCTCACTACTAGCATACCTAAGAGAGGTGGTAACGTTTCTGTTAAAAGTTTAGCTTCTCTTTTCTATCATACCGTAGGAACTTTGTTTTTATACATCGCATCCTTTTAATTCTGCCTCGATAGTTGAGTGTCTGCACCTTAGTACTAGTGTAGTAGAGGATCCCAATTTTGTCTCAAATCCTGTTGGGGAATCGGCTCATTTATTCATGACTTGTTTGGATTTGAGAATGTCTATGCTAAGCAATGCTTATGTTTTTGGGCTTCGGGTCGATTCTAGGGATGGAATGGTTATCCAGTACTGGTGTCATTCTTGAGTATGAAAAGAGGGTAGTTAGACGCTTGACTTGCCTTGGTAATGCCCTCGAAGTCTAGTGTAACCCTTAGGGTTCTTCCATGTTTAGTTACCTAGAATCTCTTGATACATTTATCGATCCGCTCGAGTAGTGTTCGCCACTAAGGCGGATGGTTCATTTCGCTTATGCATGATTTATAGAAAATCACCTTAGTAAGTACACTTGGCAACATGGTTGGCATTTGTTTATTTTCAAGAGATAATTCATTTATGTGGAATACCTTATAGTGAGTAAACGAGATCCGAGATTCACTAGTGAATTTTGGAGAGCTTGCATGAAACCATGAGTATGCAGTTATGTTTAAGCCAAGTATACTAGAAAAAGAATAAGGGAAAGCGGAACGAGAGGCGACAGTGAAATGAGTTCCAACTCATATTTTGGAAATAGGAATTAAGGAGCTAAGGAATTATGAAGTTAAAGACGGACAAAGCACAATGGAGTTAAGCTCAAGGAAGTACGACTTAGAAGATTGAGGACTAGACACGCGCATCATATCTCTTTTTAAGAGTATATCCTTGATCTCTCTTTTCCTGTAGAGCTTACTTGTATGCTATCTTTTAAGTATAATCTCTCGGTCCTATTCTCAATCCTATTTCTGTTGCAAACCCCATAGGGAGTATGACTTATCTGTTAGTAATACATGTTGGGGCTTGAGGGTGTCCATTGGGTTGACTAAACTTTTTTTATAGGATATGGGCTGGTGCTTAGGGAGTTCTTCTCCTATTCAGTATATATGTGACGTAGATTTCCAGCTTTGACATTGCCTAATGGGCACAAAGTGTTACTTTCTTCTATCATTCGACTATATCTTTAGGTAGGAACAATTGGGGGAAACATGTGTTTGAGACATGTTATGATTAATGGTTGCAAGTGGTTGCAAGTGGTCACAAGTGGTTGCTCGTGGTTGAATAACACACATTAGGCACTAGATCGGCTCAAACACATTTTCATGTTGCATATGCATGGGTGCTTATACTTGTACATGGATGGAACTTGTTATGTTATCACTTGGATGTTGCATATAGATGAATGACTATGCACTCATGTAGAGATTACGAACTATGCTAGGAATTTGCATACATGTTGGATTCATGACACTAACATATTTTGCATTAAGAAGATCAATCAGGCCTGATCATTTGCATTAGATAAGGAACATATACACACACTTTCTGCATATGTTCATACAACATTAGAGATCTCTTAAGGACAATGGATGCCTGTGATTGATGATTGAGTAGATGGATGATTGGATGGTAGGACACATTCTTCTTAACTTGAAGATTTCGGGGACGAAATCCTTTAAGGAGGGGAGAATGTAACAACCCGTATTTTAAAAATCTGTTAAAACAAGAAATCAAGGAAGAATTAAATTTTAAAGTCAGAATCAGGGGAAACGGGTTACGCCATTGCGTTCGTCTCAAAATTTTACATGAAATAGAGTCCAAGTTTTCGAAAATCGAAGTCCGTATGAGGGAGATATGACCCTCCGAAGTTTCAGGAATTTTCAAAATAAAAAACAGCTCGAAATTCGAATTCGAAATTCGAATTCAAACCCCGGAACAGGCTGGGCGGGAAAATTCCCGCCCAGGGACCAGGTCGACCCGGGGGTCGACCATAGTGTCGACCTCTCAGGGACCAGGTCGACCTAGGGGTCGACATTGTGTCGACCTTCCAGGGACCAGGTCGACCTGGGGGTCGACCAGAGTGTCGACCTCCAGGGACCAGGTCGACCACAGTGTCGACCTAGGGGTCGACCTGCCTCCCGAACCACTTTTCTGAAACAGATGCATCCTGACGTATTTAGACTCGTTTTCTGACCAGATTCGTCTGCCCAACCCTATATAAACAGCCCCCTAGTCTCATTTTCTCCACACCATTTCTTTCTACCCTTATGCTGCTTCTAAGATAATCAAAATAAAAGGATAAAAAGGAAGAAAAAGGACTGCTCCTTCTCCATCAAGACTACGCTTAGGGATTTGCAAATTGGGGGGATTTCAATTAGAACACGATTGATCAAATAGAGATTCAACAGTCAAATTCTGCTTTCTAATTCTCGATCCACGCACTGTAAGTTCAAGTTACTTTTAGATAAAAGCTGTAAACTTAATATCCATGTTGTAAATTGGAATTGGATCTATGTATGGTGATTGATTCTTATCTATTCTTGTTCATCTTGGATCTTGACTTTCGTGAATATTGCTTTGGACCTATTCATGTTGTAAATCAAACTCTCTCGTGTCTATAACCTTAACATGCCTATGACGTTGAAACTAGTGTTAAAGGACAAGGACTATGACGGTGAACATAAGACCGCCTATGACTAATAAGACTATGCCTATGATGGTGAACGTAAGACTGTTGCCTATGACTATGACAAGGACAATTGTGGTTAATCACCTATGACTCTTGACTATGAGGATTATTACCAATGATTATGAACATAAGACCATTATCTATGACCATGACTTTGAAACTATTACTGTTAATTGCCTATGACTATTTGCCTAGAACTATTTTTGATAATTATCCATGGTCATTGTGATGAGTCGCTTATGATTCATAGCTATGAGATTTCTACCTATGACTGTTGGGGTTAATTGCCTAAGACTATTATAGCTGATTGTTCACACCCATGACACCATAGTTGAAAAACCATGTTGTGCACCGAATTGACATTTTGTTGAATCATATACCTAGGGTGTGACTTGCTTAGTTTATTCGCAATTATGTACACCAAAACCATTGGATCCAGTATTCTTGTATTTGGCTTGCTTCTGCATGCCTATTCTTTTATGTCGATGTTTATCATGACCATCGCCTTATCTTGCTAGATTTGAAATCCTATATGCCAGTGATGTGGTAACCAATAATCTCAAGTTATGTCATGCTAGTCTTGTAACCCCTTTTATCGCTTTATGCTCGTCTCTTTTTCCTATCATAGTTTTGATGTTATTCCCTTTACTCTGAGGTTTGAGTTTATTTGTATCGATTCACGTTTACGTGCGATGGGAATACGACTTGGGTAGATTAGGCAAAACATGAATTGGTTATGAACATGAATTATGAACTCGATAAAAGGAAAAACTTGAAACATGAGCGTTGTTATAACTTGAACCTGGATATGGACACGAACTTGACATCGACTTGATATGAAACTTGCCTTAAAAGCTTGACACGAACTTGACGTGGAACTTGAACATGGACATGACATTAGAATAAACATGAAAATGGCCAACTCGAGGTTTGGTTGAGTTTGCAGTGTAAATCTGCCCGGAACCGCCCGGCAAATCCAGTTACTGCAAACAATAGGATCCAATGTGGGTAGTTGGTCATATCGCACTTGAAACCCGAGGTCAGACTGAGTTGTGGTGTAAATCTGCCCGGAACTGCCCGGCACATCCAGTGACCACAACAACAGGTCTGATGTGAGAGGTTGGGGTGCACTAATGAACTAATGCCACATGATAGGGTTAAGTCATGTACCGCTTGAATATACTTAACCTATTTGACACGTTAAGTCCTGAACCGCTTGAATATACTTGACCAATTTAACACGATGATTTGATAGGGTTAAGTCATGAACCGCTTGAATATACTTAACCAATTTAACATGATGATTTGATAGGGTTAAGTCATGAACCGCTTGAATATACTTAACCAATTTGACATGATGACTTGAGAGGGTTAAGTCATGAACCGCTTGAATATACTTAACCAACTTGACACATGATTCGTAGGGCTAAGTCATGAACTTAAACGACAACACTTAGCCAATTTGACATGACACGTAGACGGGTTAAGTCACGAACTTGAATGACAACACTTAACCAACTTGACATGCTAGACCGATGGGGTTAAGTCTCGAATTTAAATGACAGCACTTAACCTACTAGACGAAAACCCTAGTTACGCGGTCCGTTTCAGCAGTAACCCACTAGATGTATCATGGTACCCTGGAACTAGGCAGGGTGGGGCACGATTACTGGGCTGATTGTAAGCGACCAGAACGACGGCTGTGTGGGTGCGCCAATATAGGTTCTAACGGAGTGCGGGCGTGCACACACTCCGAAGCAGAAAAAGCAGGCATTGGGCATCATAGGTTTATATGTGCGTGCTTGATTCGTGTCGACGGTTGGCACCATAGGGCTTGATACACCCTATGGTGGACCTAGCACAGGTGACTACATTTCGTGATTGGGCCGTATGACACAGACACATGAACGAGCTAGGACTTGTAGGGAGCCGATCGATTAATAGATCGTTACATGGAATTCGTTAGGTAGCATAATCCCTAGTGGTCCTAGGTGGCATAAATACTAATCGAAACTAGAAAACGTTCAATAGGTAGCATAATCCCTAGTGGCCCTAGGTGGCATAAATCCTAGTTGAACACGCGATAGCTCATGATAAGGAAACCTAGCCAGAACAATGGTGGCGGTCCTAACGATTTCAAGAATGGTGGCACTACGTTGAAGTAGTATAGAAATACGTGATGGAACCCGTACGATATACGGCAAGGGACTATACATATACATGGAAAGGATGATACGGGTTGGGATACTAGTACAGTTGGTGCAGAGAATTTAGGAAATCAGAGCAAGTAGATATCGTTTTAATGGTGAAGCAGAGGAATCTTGCGATGCTTGATAGAAATCGTGCGAAACTATACTTAGTTCATCCTGAACGGGAACCTTGCAATGTTATACATGACAAAAATCCTATGATGTTATTCTTAGTTATCGTGCTTGTAGCTTATCTTGTCACCATGCTTATGTTTACTTTCAGTTTATTCATGCCATGTTATCTTTACATGTTTTTATGTTGAAAGTCACTAGGACTTACTCAGTCTTTATGACTGACCCAGTTTGTTTCGCCTCTTTTTCTTCCGTTTCCCCCCTCCCCCCCCCCCCCAGGTTCACAGGGTGGGAACACAGCTTAGTTCGGATCTTACCCAGCTCCAAGGCTATTTCATGAAGGCTTGGATTGCTCTTGGCTATGGCTTGCTTTGTTGCTTTATTAGGGAATGATTTATAACTATGGTTTTGAGCTTCTTTACAATTGCAAGACAGATTTCGATGTAATGGATTTTTAATAGCATTTTGATGTAAAAGGTTCCAGACCTTTCTAGATTTTTAAAGAAATAAAATTTGGTTCTTCTTCCGCTATTTTATATGTTATGTCTTGTAATATTTCTGTGTATGTTTACCTAGATAATGCTCCACCAAAGCTAGTGCATTCCCTTTGTGAGTGATCCTAGCGGAGGTGGGGTGTTACAACCACAGTACCTTCACTCCCCTATTTTGGCCACCATGCTGAACAAAAATCGATCGCAACCGTTGGCATGAGAGATCTCAACAAGCTTGTTGTTTTTCTGTTGATGGTCGGAGCCATCGATATCCCGATCACACAAAATTTGGTGAAGAAATTAGGAGAACATGGTTCGTTGATTCCTGGTTTATGGCAGTGGAAAATCTTGACCACGAACGTTATAAATTTTAGGGTTGGACTGTTTATGGGGTATTTGTAGGGTGCATAAATTATTAAAATATTATTACAAAACTTAACGGTGAAGTTTCACATTAAAATCACTCTATACGACCTCCGATCGAGATGAAACTTCTAATCCTATCATAGAAAAATATTCCGAACACGATGGGACAGGTTTCATTAAATCCCGAGGTTGTTTGTAAAAAGTCCTTTATAAATCACATGTGAAAAAACTTGTTTAAATCTCGTACGATCATAGAATAAATCCAAATAGCTTGAAACTTAAAACACTACAATGTATCATCATTACAGATTTAATAAAGTTAGTTTCGCTGAAAACTGAGTTCGTTTGCATATCCATTATTCAATTTTACACGTAAAACAACGCTATTTTGGACACCAAAAACACCTAGTCTCCAAAAATAACAAAAATTATATGTATCCTAACTCTAAAAGTAAATACGAATTCAACAGAATTCGTTTCATAGCTTAATTCGATCATTATCTCAAGTTATGATCAAAATCCCTTTTAAATCGAATTAAATTATTAAATTAATTGCTATAATTTATAAATAAATCCATAATGACTACTTGAAAATTTGAATTGGATATAACTAACAAACTATAACAGGAAATCTCAAATTTTCTCTTTCATATGAAAATTATAATCAACAATATTCAAACGTTTCTTGCTTCACAGAAATCCAACTTATATTGGATCCTGTATATTCAATTGAAGTTCAAAACTCAATATTACGAACTACCGTGCCATTTCAATCTCGATTTATATTTATATAAAAAATTAACTTTCAAGCTTCGTTACATAATCAAATTATATATTATAACACCATTTATAATTCCAAATAAAATATTTAAAATAATAAAATAATTTAAATATCTGACCATTAAAAATACGGGACATTACAATATTCTACAGTCCATCACATACATTCCTTTCATTCATGCTATAGTAGTGATTGATTTGGTTAGACCCTCAACTATCTAACCTGATATTGTTCCCTCAATGCTTATAGACTTGATGCAGATAATACATATATATCATGCTCTATTTCCATCGTAGGCAGCAGATTATGGTTGGACTATGGGTATTCCTACAACTGCAGGTGGTTATAGATATGTCGATATTCCTCATGTACAGATTACCTAGTATCCAGGTCCAACAGCTTTTTCATACGATGAATTATATCAGATGCAGTTGGGGTTGCGACAGGTTGTATATGCCAGCATCGACATATCATAGATGATTTGACAACTCGTATTAACAAATTTACTACTGTTGTTGAGGAGAGATACCATCCTAGACCTCGAGCAGATGGTGATGAGGATATAGCAGATATTGACGATATTGACTTTGATGATCTGTAGACTGGTTGTAGTCATATCGATTATGATGTTGAAGATTATTATTGTAACAACCCATGTCCATTAATGTCACTCACAAAGGGAATGCATCAATGTCCATGAAGCGTTATTGTTGTATAGAACTGATAAATTACAAGAATAAATAAATAAAACAACACAGCGGAAGTTAAAACTTATTTCATAGCATCATAACTCAAAACGAGTTTACATAAGTAGTCTCCAAAACCACTACAACAGGATCAATAGTTTTTTTCAAAAACTTCAAAGTACATAAAGAAGCAAACACTTAAATAACATAAATGCATAGATCCCTACTGAGAATAAGAAAAGCCATAAAGATGAGAGAGTCCCAAGCGATACATCTACTCTCTTCAAGCAACTGAAAGAAATCGGCACTAAGCTGTAGTATTCCCTCCTTGCAAACCTGAGGGGGGGAAAGGAAGAAAAGAGGTGAAAAGAAAAGGGGGTCAGACATAAAATCTGGCGAGTGCGATAACTTTAACAATATAATTATCAAAATAACTAGGATAAGGCTTAAGCTAGAAAATAAGGAAATGACTGTGAACAATTGGGTATGACAGAACAAACTAGGAAATAAGACGAACAAAGATAACATTAAAGGCGCGCCTAATAGGATAATTACTATACTGTACCACCACTAGTCACCCTAAAGGTTGATCCCGCCTACAGAACTTAATACGGCTAATGGTAGTTTCGTGTACCCCTAGCTACCTCCATAGCTGTCGTCTGCCCCTATCTCCACTAGGTGTATCCACTACCCCCATTCGGTCGGCTCCCTAACTCGTAGATACCCGTGTTGACCCCACAGTGGGGTGTATCACTCCCCAAAGTGGCAACCCGATACAACCAAAATGCACGGCTTATATCTACACGATGCAACAACGTCTTGCCTACCAGCTCGGGCCCACACACGCACATGACCCCGTTGGACTTGCGTTGCCACCGCTAACCCATTTTGGCCTCTTACAGTCAAACCTAGTATGCTGTCCCGTCCTCGACTTGGGTCGAGCCCACAAAGATACTTATGGGTTACTGGTTGAAACGGGCCCCCATTACTTGACACAAGCTATCCACCTAAGCTATTCGGGGTGTTACATTCTCCCCTACTTAAAGGATTTCGTCCTCGAAATCTCTAAGTCAAGAAGAATGTATCCTACCATCCAATCATCCATATACTCAACCATCAACCACTAGCAACCATGGTCCTTAAAAGATTTCTAATGCTTTTCATGTACATATGCATAGTGTGTGTATATGTCCGTATACTAATGCTAAATCAGGCGGTCCACTGATTCAGTCGACCTCCTTAATGCAAATAATGATAGTGTCATGTATCCATCATGTATGCCAAGAACACTATACATATCATTACTACATGTGTGCACAACCATCCATTTAAATGCAACATCCATATGATAACACAACCATTATACATCCATTAACTTAAATATGCACACACATTTATATGCAACATGAAGGTGATTGGGTCGATCTAGTGCCCAAAGTGTGTGTATATGCATCCACGAGCAACCACTAGCAAACACTTGCATCCACATGCATCCATCATACATAACACGTCTCAAACACATGTTTCAACCATAGGACTACCCTATCTAAAGGTCAAAGATACCAGCGAGAGGACATACTAAAGATAGAACAAGTACAAGCTAAGCGATAAAGGAGAAATTAAAAGACATACCCTCGAAAAGAAAAGGGTACAACGAACGCATCTTCTCTTCCGTCTCCCAAGTAGTGTCACTCTCATCATCTCCCCATTGCACTTTGACTAGCTTGACCTCTCGATTCCTCAACTTCTTAATCTCCGACCCAAGAATGCATGTAGTAGCTCGTCGAATCGTCACATCACGCTCTATCTCCACCTCTTTAAGCAAGCTCGGCTCTACCACCTCCGCGGTCTCATGCAAGCATTTCCTCAAATGTGATACATGGAATACGTCGTGTACACCACTAAGTCTCTCGGGCAACTCCACTCTATACGCCATCTGTCCAATCCTCTCCTTAATAGGAAACGGCCCTACGAACCTTGGTGCTAACTTCCTAACAGACCCAAAGCGAACAACATTCCGTAATGGAGGCAACTTGATAAAGACCATGTCCCTAATATCAAACTCAAGATCTGTCCTCCTCTTGTCCGCATAAGATTTCTGCCTATCTTGCGCCGTCTTCATCCTCCTTCGAATCAAATCGATCTTTTCCGAAGTCTCTCTAATCATATCAGGCCCATGTAAGATCTTATCCGTAGATTCCCACCAACATGTAGGTGAACGACAAGGCCTCCTATAAAGAGCCTCGAAAGGTGCCATGCCAATGCTAGACTGAAAGTTATTATTATATGCGAACTCCACCAAAGGAAGATGCTCCTCCCATGTACCTCCGAAGTCTAAAACACATAGCCTCAAAAAGTCCTCTAGAATACGATTCACCCTTTTGGTCTGGCCGTCCGTCTGAGGATGATATGCGGTGCTCAAACATAACTGAGTCCCTACCGCCTATTGCAAGCTCTTCCAAAACTCGATAGTAAAGATAGGATCGCGATCGCTCACTATGCTAGAAGGAACACCGTTCAAACGAACTATCTCTCGAATGTATACGGAGGCTAACCATGGAGCAGTCCTCTTACTCTTCACTAGAATGAAATGGGCGCTCTTTGTAAGTCTGTCTACCACGACCCAAATCCTCGTATTACCCTTCCTTGATCTTGGTAACCCGTCAACAAAGTCCGTCGAGACACTCTCCCACTTCCATTGTGGGACCTCCAATGGGTGAAGCAACCCACCGGGCTTCTTTTGCTCTGCTTTTACTTGTTGTCACACCAAGCATCTAGCGACGAACTCGGCCACGTCCCTCTTCATACCGGCCCAAAAGTAAACTCGTCTCATGTCCATGTACATCTTGTCCCCGCCGGGATGAATGGTCATCTTCGAACGATGTGCATTACCAAGAATGGTCTTCTTTAAGTTCTCGTCTCGTGGTACGCGAAGTCTACCGTCCCTGCGTAACCAACCCTTATCATCTAGGGTATACCTACCGAGATGGCTCGATGACTCCCCCCTTATGAGCTTCTCTACTAACTCAACCAACTGTGGGTCATCTCGCTGTGCCTCACCAATCCGTCGCAAAAGTGTAGGTTTGACCTCTAAGGATGCTAGCAAACTGGGTACAAAGTCAATGGAAGGTCTAAAGTCAAACGTAGAGATGAACTCTAAGCTTTGCCGCTCAACAAACAACGGACTCAAGGACAACCTTTTCCTACTTAAGGCGTTTGCCACCACGTTACCCTTGCCAGGGGTATATGCTATCTCGAAATCGTAGGACACTAAGAATTCCATCCACCTTTGCTGCCTTAAGTTTAAGTCCTTCTGGGAGAACAAGTATTTCAGCGATTTGTGGTCAGTAAACAATTCGAATTTCTCGCCAAGAAGATAATGGCGCCAAGACTTAAGCGCGAAAACAATAGCTGCCAACTCTAGGTCATGCGTAGGGTAATTTCTCTCATGTACTCTCAACTGCCTTACTCTATAGGCTATTATCCTTCCCTCTTGCTTTAAGACTACGCCTAGTCATGTCCCACAAGCATCGGTATAAATGGTGAATGGCTTACTCCCATCTGGCAACACTAAGACTAGGGCTATGGTCAAAGCTCTCTTTAAACATTGGAACACATCATCACAATCTACATCCCACGTAAAAACTAGGTTCTTCTTCGTCAAACGCGTTAATGGGGCTGATATTTTTGCGAAGTCCTTGATAGACTTCCTATAGTAGCCAACCAACCCCAAGAAACTTCTCACCTCGATAGCATTTTTAGGGACCTTTCAATCTTGGATGGCCACCGCCTTCACAGGATCCACAGCTATCCCTTCTTTGGAAACCACGTGCCCTAAGAATCGCACTTCCTTCCTCCAAAAGTGACATTTAGAAAATTTAGCTTTAAGGTTATGCGCTCGAAGGGTCTCCAACACTTCCCTAAGATGTAGGGCGTGCTCTTCCTCGCCCTTAGAAAAGACCCACCACGAATTTATTAAGGTACTCCCTAAACACCCTACTCATCAAGTTAACAAAGTATGCGGGGGCATTTGTCAATCCGAAGGGCATCACAAGCTACTCATAGAAACCGTCCGGAGTCCTAAAGGTGGTCTTGTCTATGCTATCCTCGGCCACTCTCAACTGATGGAAACCAGTGGCTAAGTCCAACTACAAAAACGCTGAGGCGCCAACTAACTGATCGAAGAGATCGTCAATCCTCGGCAGTGGGTGCCTGTTCTTCTTAGTAAGTTTATTAAGTTCTCTATAATCCACACAAAGTCTAAGGGACCCATCCACCTTCGTGGCAAATACTACTGGAGCACCCCACTCCGATATACTACGTCTTATGAACCCTTTCTCAAGCAACTCCCCTGCATGCTTATTGAGTTCCCTCCTCTCACGAGGAGCCATGTGGCGTACTGGCATAGATACTGGTTTTGCATTGTCTATAAGATAAATACGAAAGTCTGTCTCACATTTTGGTGGTAGACCCCTCATCTCATCGAAGACATCAACATATTCACGGAATATACGAATAGAATGTAAATCATCATTGGATGCGTCAAGTGACTCAAGATAACTAAGCATCACCGATCCTCTAGGGTCACAAGAAATATCAAGGGTCTTTCCACTACGAGTCAACAATTTTACTACCCTTCGTTCACAATCTAGGATGGCACCATATCTGGCTAGCCAATCCATCCCTAAAATCAACCCATATCCCATGAAACCAAGCACAAAATCATTACATTCAAAACCAACGCCTAAGATAGACAATCTCAAATCCCTACAAACCATCGATAAATGAGCCGACCCACCAATAGGATTTGAGACTACAATGGGATCCACAACAAGATTAGTATTTAAGTGCAGTGTTTCAACTAATGATGTAGAGATAAACGAATGTGATGCTCCAGAATCGAATAAAGTACGGATAGGATAATCGAACAGAAAAACTAAACTCTCAATGGAAATGTTTCTACCTCGTTCTTGCAGCGGTGGGACCGCGAGAGCCTAGACCTGCTCCCTTACCTGCCCTGGTGCCACGAGAGCCTGAAGCTGCCTCCAGAAGTTCTTTGCCCTTGCCCCTGTTTCCTTGGGCAGTCCTTAACTAGATGACCTGCCTCTCCACAGTGGAAAAGCCAGTCTTCTTCTTTTTACTACAGTCTTTACTCAGATGGCCTGGTGTCCCACAATTGAAGCACTTCTTCTTTCCTTTGCCATTATTGTTCTTCCTGCCCTTCTTGTTTTGTTGTTGCTGCTACAGTTTCTTCTGATCCCCTTTCTTTTCGGGTGCCTTATTAGCATTGGCGAATTTCTCCTCTTCATGCATAATCACCATATCAACTAGCCTCTCAAAGGTGGCCCCCATAGGGATGTTGGTCGTAGCTAACCCATGTAGTGGCTCGTTCAAACCCTTAACAAATCTCAGGGCCTGCTTTTCGGGTGTATTCACCAAGTCCAAGCCAATTGTTGACGTATTCTTTCACTGATAGATTCCCTTGCTTCAATGCCAAATATCTTTTCATATATAAATTCTCTTCAGCCCGTGAGAGAAACTTTGCCTCAAACCTACGCCTGAAATCCAACCATGTATCAACTGGACGCTCTCCATTAGTGACCTCCCATCTAAACGAAGCTTCGTCCTTCATCAACCAAGCATCCAATTGGACCTTCTTACAATCGTCCAAATCGAAAATGCCAAACAAATCCTCCACTTCTTTCAAACAATTTCTAGCTTCAATGAACGTTTCAGACCCACTAATAGATTTTCCACCCATCGAACGAAAGTCTTTACATATCTTGGAGAAAGTATCTCCACGCGGAGGAATGACTGGAGCTGGGGGGGAGGAGGAGGAACGTTGGTCGGACCCACGGTAGCGGCCCTAGACTCGAGATATTGATGAAACCAACCGGGTACATGAACACCCTCTGGTATCTCAGATGCTCCAGACATGCTGAAAAGAAAAAGAAAGAGTTTTAAAACAAGGGAAGCGAAAGAGAGATGTATGGGTTGTGGGAATTATACTTTTAAAGTAAACTTTCCTTGAAAATAGCTTCTTTAAAACAAGTTTTTGAAAATACTTTCTAGGAAAATAATACCTTTGAAAACACTTTTCAAAACTTTTTATCTGTTCTTGTAACCATAGCTCTGATACCACGTGTAACACCCCATGTCCATTAATGTCACTCACAAAGGGAATGCATCAATGTCCATGAAGCGTTATTGTTGTATAAAACAGATAAATTACAAGAATAAATAAATAAAACAACACAGCGGAAGTTAAAACTTATTTCATAGCATCATAACTCAAAACGAGTTTACATAAGTAGTCTCCAAAACCACTACAACAGGATCAATAGTTTTTTTCAAAAACTTCAAAGTACATAAAGAAGCAAATACTTAAATAACATAAATGCATAGATCCCTACTGAGAATAAGAAAAGCCATAAAGATGAGAGAGTCCCAAGCGATACATCTACTCTCTTCAAGCAACTGAAAGAAATCGGCACTAAGCTGTAGTATTCCCTCCTTGCAAACCTGAGGGGGGAAAGGAAGAAAAGAGGTGAAAAGAAAAGGGGGTCAGACATAAAGTCTGGCGAGTGCGATAACTTTAACAATATAATTATCAAAATAACTAGGATAAGGCATAAGCTGGAAAATAAGGAAATGACTGTGAACAATTGGGTATGGCAGAACAAACAAGGAAATAAGACGAACAAAGATAACCTTAAAGGCGCCCCTAATCACTATAGGATAATTACTATACTTCACCACCACTAGTCACCCTAAAGATTGATCCCGCCTACAGAACCTAATACTGCTAATGGTAGTTTCGTGTACCCCTAGCTACCTCCATAGGTGTCGTCTGCCCCTATCTCCACTAGGTGTATCCACTACCCTCATTCGATCGGCTCCCCAACTCGTAGATACCCGTGCTGGCCCCATAGTGGGGTGTATCACTCCCCAAAGTGGCAACCTGATACAACCAAAATGCACGGCTTATATCTACATGATGCAACAACGTCTTACCTACCAACCCGGGCCCACACACGCATATGACCCCGTTGGACTTGCGTTGCCACTGCTAACCCGTTTTGGCCTCTTATAGTCAAACCCAGTATGCGTGTCCCATCCTCGACTTGGGTCGAGCCCACAAAGATACTTATGGGTTGCTGGTTGAAACGGGCCTCCATTACTTGACACAAGCTATCCACCTAAGCCTGGTCCCCTCTAGTACATCCCACTTAACCCTCTTCTTATTCATGTCTTCTTACAGGTTTCAATCTTGATTAAGTGCATCTAATCGTATTTCAAATGCCACCCAAGGCACCCACTTAACCCCCTCATGTCCCACTACATGTTTATCTGGTTAAGTGTTTCTTAATTCATTAAGACCATAACCTTGTAAAGACCTCCCACATTAGACTGGCTTTTGTGGCAGCTGGATTTACCGGGCGGGTCCGGGCAGTCTTACACCACAAACGAGCCTAACCTCGTGTCTTTACAATTGTTACGCATTTAATTCATGTCGTTGACCTCTCACATTAGACTGGCATTTGTGGCAGCTGGATTTGTCGGGCGGGTCCGGGCGGTCTTATACCACAAACAAGTCTAACCTCGTTTTATAGGCAATTAATTACACATAATTAATTATCCCCAATTTGAATTAATTTCCCTATTCAAATTGTCAATCAATTGCAAATTTAACTATGTCCATAATTGACTCAATTATGTCCATCTATTTATGGTATATAAAATTATACCAATTAACATCACATTTATGGCATTTATGCCAATTCTCAATATTAAATCTTTTAATATTATCCCATTGCCCCACGTTGTACGTTCATTCGTTTAACGTGAAATATACGTTAGACTCGAATAGTCTAACTTATGGAATAAAGAGAAAACATCACAACACGCATAGAATAAAAACTAGATCTAAACATAAGGGGTGAACTTGCATGTGTGAATAAGGTTTTTCATCTAAACCTTGCATAGGCCAAAGTTACAAACTTGCATTAACTATGGATGTCATAGATCTAATCATAAGGTGTAAACTTGCATAGGCAATAGTCACAAACTTATATTACATGATTCATATTCCAACATATATATACTTGCATATGTGATTTATACAACATAAACTATGATGTAAACTTGCATCTAACTCACACATGTCATAGCCTAATTTTAGATCCAATTTACACATAAAATAGATGTCATGAAACATGTAAGGTTGTATATGATTCTCACTAACTTGCATATGATTCATATCTAAATTAACATCGAAACTTGCATACATACATATGACTTAACATATGAATTAGTTTCACAAACATAACCAAACTTAGCATATGAAGCATCATTATGAATTAATTGTACATAAGCCAACAATTAACATAGATAATAACATCATAGATTTACAACATAGATAATAACATCATAGATTTACAACATAGATAATAACATCATAGATTTACAACATAGATAATAACATAATGGTCAATGATTCACAACATAACCATATAATCCAAATCATATCTCAACCCAATTAATTTGTTAATTATCTTATTAAAGAAATCGAACTCACAACTCAAAGAAGGTCTTGAGTTCTAGAATCTGAGTTCTGAAATTGATTTAGCTCGCCTTTGTAGTAGATTCGTTATTGTTTAGATTAGAGTTGAATAGCATTGAGTTGATTAGCTTCGATTTCCCTCTAGTTGGTGGCGGCTGCTCTAGGTTACAAGATGACAGCATGACGGCCATGATTCCAATTTTTATTTGATTCTAGGGTTTGAGTCTACACATGTTTATATAGAATTTCAATTTAATTATAGCCGTCGGATGATCTTAGGGTTAATCAAAACCACTCAGTCAGGATAGGGTGACACCTCAGCCCTAATGACTCAGCAAGGAGTTAGAAAGGACTCAGCAATGAGCCATAGTATGGATCAGATTACACCAGAAAGCTATGCAGGCTTTCTGCTCGGCCTGGGCGCCCTTGGGAAGTGCACCAGTGTATTTTTGTACTGGCGCACTTCCCATGTGCGTCAGTGCATTTATATTTTTTTTCCGCCTGAATTCGTTCGTCCATATCTCCTTCATCCGATATCCGTTTTACGCAAACTTGGACTTTATCTCAACCAGAATTCTGAGATGAACACAATGGCGCAACCCATTTCCCTTAGTTCTCACATCTGAGATTAATTATTCTTAATTTTAGTTAATTCGAGTATTCAAAAATTCGGGGTGTTACAATTATTATGTTGATGTATTATCTTTGTTATATTTGTTACACACACACACACATATATATATATATGTGTGTGTGTGTGTGTGTATGTGTGTGTGTGTGTGTGTATGTGTGTTATTGTCATATTACCAGTATATGTTGTAGTGCTGAGTATGTTCTTGATTATGATTATGTTCGTGTTATATTATCTGTACACGTTGCCATGTTGATTATGATGCTGATGTTGATTATTTTGATGTTGAATATGTTGATTATGTTCATGTTGTATTATCAGCACATGTTCCATATGTATCTTGCGATATCTCCTTTTGTTACCATTTGTACATCACTGCCTATAAATCATTTCCTTCTGTCCTCATAACTTTAAGCATAAACTTCTACAATAAGATATCTACCATCAGTATACCATTTTCGGAGTTATTTGTACTCGTGAAACCATAAGTTGAGGTTGATTGAAGGCAGGAAATTATGCTATTTATAGATATGGGTGTAAACTATGAAATTCTTTCGAATATGAGGACTTAGGTTTAAAATAATCATCCTGACTACCAGATGGGTGGTCTTATTTGAAAACCTGGAAAACTTATGGCACTTTTATAATAGCTTTTGATTACTACCGTGACATTATCAGGGAGATTGAAGATGAAAACTTTTTTCAGTCAAGTCATTCCACTTTTGATTCATGATACCTATTAAAATACGAAATGTAATTCATTGGTCACGAAGCATATGGACTTCGTTATAGTTGGCTAACACGTCGATTCTCTAAATAAGCTTGAATTTTCTTCTCTCCCAATGTTTTTTTTGTTTTTGGAACATTTTTATTTTGTTTACATCCCAGTGGCTTTTATGATATACATGTTCATTGTTTAGTGTTTGTTATAAATATGGAGTGTATAGTTTGAAATAAAGATGATCGTAGTATAAAATTTTCTGTTTAATAAATTATTTAGTTTTGGTTCACAAACATCCACGCCGCTTTTTTTTTGAAAATTTGATTTTGACATATCTAATAATTTACAAAATAAAATCTAGATTTTTCACTGTTATTTTAAATAATAATCATATAGATCCGGAATAATCTTGTTTCATAGAATTTCGACTTATATTGGACCATAGTATCACTTAGAACTTTAAATCAGAAAATTACGAATACCTCGCGATTAGCTCGAATGAATTAAATTTAATTAGTTCGTTCAAACTTAGTTAAATTTATAAATCATCAATTCATTCTCTTATGTTTTCATGCAAATATGTCTATGTCTTAAAATTCGTGTTGAAAAAGGATCCCATTTTCACATCACCACGTGGCTTATCCCACCACAGTAAAACCTTATAATTAGGGGATGACTCATAACTAAAATTAGTAGCAACAAATCATTATAATGCCAACTGCTTATCCCTTATCCTGTGAATATACTGATATTTTGTCAAGACAACCAAAATCCTATCTCCAACTAGAACTTCTACTACATGGTATGTGGAAATGGAAGAACGACATTATGAAGATATGTGACAATAAGAGCTGGGAATAGGCTAGGGATGCAACAATTCCAAGTGAATCAACATCAACTTTCGGCTCAACAAAAACAACATGTAGTACCTTAAATACAAACTAAAACTGAAGTCTATAAGGCATAATCTTCAAATGTTATATGCTTATGTGGTTTGGAATCACCGGCCCTAGTCGTGGTATGTAAGAATAATGTAAGTCGTTGGTACTTTCGATGCCCAGTCGACCTGGACGGATGTGACTGTGGTCAATTGATAGACAACCAATATTTTTCTTGGATGGTGACTTATAATTAGAGTTGGTAGTAGAGATTAGACGACTTCGTACTCAACTCAATAACATTAAGTAGTAGAATTACCGCCTTCATAATAGGTTGATGTAGTTTCTTGTACACAATGATTTCTCGAATTTATGTATCGTTAATTAATTTTTTGTAGCTTATATGATTATTTACCATTAACACGTGTAATGGTTAAAGTAGAAGTTTGTACTTAATGATGTTTTGTATCTTTCCAATTAATCGCTATACACTTTTATCTTACTTTTAAATGTAGTTAAATAGGCATAAGGTGCAAATAAAGAATCCATCGTGGCTATATTGCTACTTTAGTTGCATTGTATATTCAAAATAACGTAGTTGTAGTTTTCAAAATCATAGTATTGTCAACATCAACGACTAAATCACCCATGAAAGGCAATCCATTGTGGCTACAATGATCTTTTAAAGTATCCTTTACTTACACTAACGTTGCTATAGTGTTCAAAAGCATAGTGTTGTCAACATTAATGACTATATTACCCATGGAAGACAATCTATTGTGGCTACATTGATACTTTAGCAGTATTCTTTACTCACAATACCATGGCAGACGATCCATCAAGGCTATAGCGCTCAAAAGCATCCTATTCTACACATCAACGACTCAATAACCCATGAAAGACAATCCATCGTGGATATAATGTGTGTGAGTAAGCGTAAATTGCAATGAAACTTGATTATAAAAATAGATAGAGAATGGAATCAAATCACATCAATATTGAATTTTCTAAAATCTTTATCCCTAATCAACCATTTAAAAATAAGTAACTTAAAAGGGTATGGTGTTTCTTAAAAGTTCGTTGAAACTGTACAAATCAACAGAGAGTAATAGCTAATCAAATGATGCATGTAATGACTCGTGAAAAATCTGAAAGCAACCGTTTTACCCGAGAAGGAAGTTTGTTTGGAAGGAAGGACATGCGATATAGGAGAAATTACGTTGTAAGTCACAATCAACTTATAATGGATTATTTTGAAGAAAATATTATGTTTGGGAAAGTAGATTTTAGACGGAGTTTTCTCACCTTAAAAAACGTCTTTAATAGAGTTCTCGATAAATTAACTTAATTGAACGATTTTGTTACATATAGAGTTAATGCTATAAATAAACATGGGCTTTCTCCTCTCCAAAAAGCAGCTGCTGTCGCATGATATCATACGGAGCATTTGTGTAACACCGCGAATTTTAATAAACAATGATTAAATAGAAAATGGTAATAAGCTAAATACTAATCAGAATAAACTTCAGAATTGGACAACGGGGCTAGCACCATTGGGTGCATTGTAATTTTCTGATGAAAACAGACACTTGTTTTGCTGAAAATGGAGTCAAAATGAATAAGTTATGAATTAAAGAAGATAAGATAAAAAAATGGTAAATAAAAATATATACGATGAAACGGTCAAGTGGGACGACCCATTCACTCTTCAGTCGACCTAATGTCGGCCCATAGCTCTTTGGGTCGACTTTGTGTCGACCCAAGGTGCGGGTGGGTCAACCCAACACTCCTATAGGCATTTGCCCTGGTGCGCACGTAATATTCGACGAACATTATAATTTTTACACTGTTATTTTCTTAGTTAACTTAGTTTTATTGGTTCAATTTGAACCAGAGGCAGATATGGCGCTTTTTGAATGGTTCAGTGACATGGCTGGCCTAGATTTAAACCTAAATTTGGTCGACTGAGGACGACTAACAAACCCTATAAATAAACTAGCAGAGCCTCTCTCATTTCTTCACATCCAGTCTTTCTGTCTTCTTCTTCCTCATCCCCAGGACTATCCTCAAAATTAGGAAGGGCGAAATAATTAATTTTTTATGGAGAAAAATAAGTTCTATAATTTTAATATTGATTTCTATAAATACTTCTGGAGGCGAAGGTTCTGTTGGAATAAGAAAGGCCATGGGGGAAGCTCTGTTCGTCAAATCTATGTTTTTTATGTGATTTCTATACTAGTAAATTATGTAGGAAAATTTAGACAGTTAAATAGTCTTAATTTGCAAGTTTAAAGTTTATAGTTATTTATAGTATTTATGTGTTTAGTTTTTCTGTAAAATTACTGTAGTTTATTTACTATCTATGCCTATTTCTCTCTAATTATTTACTATTTATAAGTAACTCTCCTTCTCATATCCCCTTCTATGTTGTGGTTTTATTTACAGTTCGCGTTATGCCTTACTTTATTTATTTTGTTTATTTTTGAGTTTAGGCTTGCGAGTAGCCTAGAGCATTTCCTTTTTATTTTAGCGCCGAGCCTAGGCCCAAATGAGAGTCTAGGCCTTTATCGTTATTTTGCGTTAGAATTAGAACAATATTGAAATTGGATAAAAAGGGATTATTGGGCATGTTAGAATTGACTAAATATTATAATCGGCATTGAACTGTAATTTGGGGAGAATATTTAATATGTAATTGGAGAACATGCAAATACATAGACTGGAATAGGATTAACATAGTTAGATGCTAAGTAACATGGGGTTGGGTTGTATAAAAAGATAGACATGATTAGGAATGTTTAATACAACCTAGGAGTATAATTTGAAGTTATATTGGTCTTATTAATAAACTTAAATTATGTTAATTTAAATTAAAGATAAAATTAATAAGCTAAGGAAGTGGAGTCCTTTCCAACAGCATGGGGTTGATTGGGGAAAATAAGTGGCTCATAGATTAGGTCTGTTCCAGTAGCGTGGGGCTGATTAGGTAAAATAAGAGGCCTAATAAAATAATAAAATTGTAGTGGGAGTTGGTTCCGACAATGCGGGGCTGATTGGAGAAAATAAATGGCTCGTAGTTTAGGTCTATTCCGGCAGCGTGGGGTTGATTGGGAAAAATAGGTGGCCAAATAGAAAATTAAATGAGGACCAAGTATAGGGGTAACTTGTGTCGATTGCATATTTGGTTGCGAACCCGTATCAGGCAGTATCCATATTATCATCTATGGAGTTTCACATTACGTAGAGACGAGGGCACACTTCACTACATTGGATAGTAAGCAGTCCAAACGAAGTGGGTAGGGGCGCATCTCTACTGGACGATGGGTGTGCATCATGTTGATTGAGGAAAATAAGCCATTGTAATGCATGTGATTAATGAATACGTCTTTTAGTTGATGGGCTCGGGCTTGATAACCTCGAGTTCCATAGTTGGCATAGGTTACCACATTATGGTTATAGGAGCTGACCGATGAGTAGAAATTAGGTAAATCCTAGTTATTTTATCTTTGGTAAGTTGGTGCAGCAACCTTAGATATGAATGGGAAGACAATCTTTATTTGTGCTTAACTTTGCTTAACTGCCTTTATACTTTTATGTCTTATGTTCTTAGATCTGTTCATCTGTCTAATGCTTCCTTAATTTATACTCATACTAGAAATTACTAGACCTCAACAAACGTATGTATGACCTAGTTTGTTTTCTCCTTTTCTCTTCCTTTCCCTCAAGTTCGCATGATAGAGGTTTTTAGAAGTGATTCTTAATTATTCGTTTCATCTTGGATTCAGACTTATTTCATACCCTTGTATTGGTTCATTCCTCATTTTATGATTGTTGTGTTGACATTGAGAGGGATGGTTTTACTTATGTACTCCGATATTATGGTTTTCCACTAGGCAGTGTACTTGGTTTTATGTTGATGATTACTTGGTACTTCTGAAATGTAATAACCACTGTGATTTGACTTTCTTTATTAAATGTTGTTTTAAAATTTCCACTGTATTTTATATTTTTGTCTTGTGAATTTTAGCCCCTATGTTGTTACTTTATGCCTAAGCACTTCATAAAACTTAGCACATCCTTATATGGGTAACGTTAAAGGGTATGGGCTGTTTCACTTGGTACCAGAGCCTAAGGGTCCAAGATCATAGAAAAGTATTTTCAAAAGTATTTTCAAAAGTAAAGTATTTTCAAAAGTAAAGTATTTCCAAGTTAAACTTATTTTTGAAAAATATCCCCGCAAGCCAACTACCTCCTTCCCTTGCTTCCTTTTTTGAATCCTTGTCTCTTTTTTTTAGAATGTTGGGACTCCCAACTTTTCATAGGGTATTCCCATCCTGGCATGGTTCCGTAGGTATGTTGAAGCGACAATGTCTATTGAAGGTCAAGGAAATGCGAAACCTCCAGCCGTAGTCTCGGTAGTTCCGCTGAATTCAACGGCTAATTTTTCTATACTCTGTAAGGATTTTTTTGCTATAGGTGGCAATCCATTTCTTGGATTGGAGAGTCTTTGTTGGTGCTCGTAATTGGCTTAGAGAGACCAATCATGTATTCGAATTACTAGATCTTGATGACAAGAGAAGGATTAAGTTGGCCGCTTGACAACTGAAAAGAGAGGCGTCGCACTGATGGAAAGTAGCTGAGGCGGAGTAGGCTATGAGGATAAGGAATGAGTTCAGGGATAAGTTCGAGAAAATGTTTTTATCACAAACTTAATAAGGGATGCATTGGAAAGATTCTTGAGTTTGAGATAGGGTGATATGTTGGTTAAGGAGTATGTGAATAGCTTTAACGAGTTTGTAAAATTTGGCTCAGATCTGGTTAATATTGTGCATAAAAAGGCATTGAAGTTTGCGAGGGGGTTGAACTGATCCTTCCGAGGACTAGCATTGATGCACATTCCTATGTGTATGACTCTTGAGGCTATGGTGGGGATGGCTCTTATGCTCGAGGATGGGAAGGAGAGTACACATAGGGCTAAGACTGAGGTAGTGAAAATGGGTTTTGGAAAGAAAAAGTGGTGGCCCAAGAAAGGTGGGAAGAAAAAGGGAGAGAAGCCGGATAAAGCGCAAATCAAAAAGGAAGTGAAGTACCATGGGCGTGGCATGATAGGGCAATTTGTGAAAGATTGCAAGAAGAAATGTAGCAACCCGAAAATCTGGGCCAGTTTAAAATTTTTATTTTGGCAATTTTGGCGAATTTAGAATATTATAAAATAAAGGTTCATGTGTTGACAGTACTCATCCATTGAGATTGGTCATGTGTTGAACGAAATATTTTAGTAATAAAATTTACATCTTTATCAATATAAAATAAAGGTTCATGTGTTGACAGTACTCATCCATTGAGATTGGTAATGTGTTGAACGAAATATTTTGATAATAACAACTATTTTGAAAAAGAAATATTTGAAATAGAATATTTGAAAATAGAAATTTATGAAACCGTGTTGATTAGATTGACGCCATTTTGACGTAAACGATATTTATATCGATTTTATTCATTTTGAAATGAATTGAATTGAAAACGATTTCGAAATGAATTGAATTGAAAACGATTTGGAAATGAATTGAATTGAAAACGATTTCGAAATGAATTGAATTGAAAACGATTTCGAAATGAATTGAATTGAAAACGATTTCGAAATGAATTGAATTGAAAACGATTTCGAAATGAATTGAATTGAAAACGATTTCGAAATGAATTGAATTGAAAACGATTTCGAAATGAATTGAATTGAAAACGATTTCGAAATGAATTGAATTGAAAACGAATTCAAATTGAATTGAAAGTGAATTGAAATGAATTCAAATTGAATTGAAATTTGAATTGAATAGAAATGAATTTTAAAACGAATTTATAAAGAAGAATTCAATTTTGATTTGAATTGAAAAGAAAGTTGAAATTGCTTTTGAAACGATTTTAAAACTATTTATATAATTCGTTTTAAATAGAAATCGACGAAGTATATATTATATATATTTTATATATAATATAATGGCCTGAATGGAACGCGCCGCGCCGCGGCAGTTCGTGAATTTCGTCCATTTATTTCAAACGGACATTACGGGAGATCCGACCGTCGGATTCTCCTAAAACCGGAACCGTTGGGTTCGTATCGAAAGGAACTTTCTAACGAATATTAGGAATTTGAAATCTAACAGTTGGATTTGGAGTTACGTCCAAATCAAATTTGAAAAGGTCGCTGTAAGTGCAGTTCGATGGCCGTTGACGGAAATCGACTGTACGGGCCTTGATAAAATTATTAAAAATAGTAATAATTTGTGTAAAATCATAAGAAATGATTTAGAAAGGATTGGGATGAAAAACTCCATATTTGAAAAGATAAAAATAGATTTTTATCGAAATGAACTAGTTTTGAACTAGAACTATAATTCTATTTATTTTTAAATAAATAAATTGAATTTGAAAAGGGTTTTAAAAATAACCAGAATTTCCAATAATTATATTGGAATGGATTTGAATCGAAATTGTCTTCGGAATATTTCGATATTGGATTTCGTGATGATACAGATATTGTTATGGGAATTTGAAAGATATAGATATATATACCGTTATTTCCAATACGATATTTGTTGGTCGTAGAATTTGATATTGAATATGAGCCGATATATTTTCTATTCAGAGCCTTGTATTTAATATCAAATGTGATTTGGGTTTGTCGTGAATGATGTCTTCACTAACACTGTTCTTGAACCCAGTTGAGAAAAGATTAAATCTTTTATTTAGAAATTTAATGTAGTGTACCAATTAAATAATATTTAATTGGAATTGAATTCGAATTGATTCTTGGGTTTATCGTGAATGGTGTTTTAAATAACACTCGTTCTTTAACCCGATAATTAATAGAATGTGATTTTGGGGCGTCGTGAACGGTATCTTCAATAATACTGTTCTTACACCCAGCAAAGTTAAGAAAATCAGAAACTAACTGGAGATTAGTTGAGTTGAACGGTTTCTTGGGTATTGATCTGATGTTGGTTTCGGCCTTCGGGGTTAATATTTAGGGAATTGCTCTCTTGTTAATTTACGGTTAGGGACTGATTGAATTGTGATGTGATTTTGGGGTTTATCGTGAACCGTGTTTTAAATGACACTGATTCTTTAACCCAGTCAAAGATTAAAACTAAGTAGAGTTTTAATGAATCTTTAATTAGATTGAAATAATCGAAATGGAGTATCACCAGTTTTGCTCCACGCGATAGTTAAATCTTTAATTAGATTTGGACGTGAAATGGTAATTGAATTTACCGATAACACCGTGGTGTTAGATATGAAGTACTACCAGTTTTACTTCATGGGATGAATAGGTTAGGATTGGGAAATTAAAACAAATGATTACTTCGGTAAGGTTCGTTAATCCCGACTAGTTGAATTGAGATTCAAAAATAGAATAAAGAATAAATTCAAGGAATTTATCTTGGATAAAATTAATGGGAACCTTTCCCTAGGAATGTGAAATTTAGAAACTAACTGTCGGTTAGCCAAGCAGAATGGTTTTCTGGATATTGATCTGATGTTGGTTTCGGCCTTCGGGGTTAATATTTGGGGAATTATTCTCTTGATTAATTTACGGTTAGTGACTAATGAATTGGAATGAGGCGTATGTTGTGTTTGTGTAACACTTATTTATAATATACGCGAGTTATTCGGAAAGACCGGGTTTATCCCATTCTGAATAACTGATACGACGATAAGTCAAAGATGAAGACGGTGGTCGAAGACCGGAAGTCTTCACGTCGTTTGGGTGATTACTGATGATCTTGATTGGGCTGTACACCCAAGAAGATGGAAACAGTTGGTGATCGTCCAGGCGTACTTGGAGATCGATGGATATGCGGGGTACTAGGTGCCTCCGGTTTCGTTCAGACCCAGAGCGAACTTGTAAATGGACTGTGTGTCTGACATTGGATTTTAGTCCGTGTGATTGATCTCTATTAAATATATATCTGTTTGGCGGCGGAGAATTTATTCTCTTGCTTAACGCCCTTCTCTGAGACGTACGAGCTCAGGGGTTATATATCGATGGATATCAAACGCATGGAGTGAATTGCCTGTGTGGCATGCCTAAGTGGCAATTGATCGAGGCTTCTGTTGAAAAGCAAAGTCTTGTGGTGATGATCAAAGCACGGCCTTTGTGGCGTAGCTTTGTGTAACGTTTGCTTCGCGAGTTTCACACCCGGTATGAACCAAAAACGGGAGATGGACCTCAGGGAGGACTTGCGTTTCTTTCTAGCTAAAAGTGGCGTCAGTGGTTTTACACGCCCTGACGAGTTTGACTTATGTGGTTGTTGCTGTTGCGAGGCGCCTCGGATTGATCGGTCGTTCTCGAACCGATGGAGTCATTTGATGGCTCATTTGCGCCCCAAAGGGCGGGGAAACGTAGTGTTCAGGCATTTTAATCCACATCGGTGGACCGGCCCTGTCGCTCCTAGGGTCACTCGAGCTCTGATCCTGAGACATGGTAGGCTAGATTGTCTCGAATCGGTTGAGGACTATCTTTTGCCTCGGTTCACAGACGGAAACCCAATTTCCAAATACGTGACTTTGCGATTTTGATCGTATAACCTATATATGGCGACATAGTGGGATGGGGCGCTCATGCCGCCTATGATTGATACTTATGATTTGAAGTTGTTTTATACACTATGCACTTATAATAGTATCAAACGATTTGTTTTAACCGTATCAAGCATTCTTTGGCTGTTATAAGGGAAAACCCTATCCTCGGCTGCGTTGCATTGTGTGATAGGACCTGGGTCTTATAACAGCTTCATCTTTCTTTATTTAGCATTGCGCTGTTTGTTTTATGCACTGGTATTCTAGGGAGGAAACCCGTTCCGTGCTATACGGCGTGGTCCCTTGATTTACCTTTGAAAATAAAGATTAATAACTGTTTTAGTTCTCACACCAGTCACATGACTGACCTGGAGTTTATTGTTTTAACCTAAACTCTGGGTGCCCTTATTTTGACACGGGCAGCTAGTAGTTTTGGTTTTGCAGATTTATATTCACAGGATCCTGGTTTACAGCTGGAACGATATCCGGAAAGCTTTGTATCCGTATATCCCCTTCTAGTTGTGTATTGTATTATTTTCCGCTGCTATGTAATTTATTGTAATCTCTGGTATTTCTGTGTAATATTTATTCATTTATACTCTGTATATTCTTGTAATCTGATGCATTGTTGTAATATACAATGAAATGTTCTTTTGTATGTATTCTGTTGTGGCTTGTTCTCGAACTATCCGACACTTTCCTTTACGGGGAAGTTACGGGTTGAAAGCTAAGAAGGGTGCTTGATTTTAGTGTGGACAGATGAGACATTATAGCAGGCAAGTGCCCTCATAGGCTGGGACAGGGAGAAGGTCCATTCGGAGCATAGGTTCATGCGCTTGAGGCGACTCAGACCGATGGTAGCGGTTAGGACAAAAATAGGAAGGTCACAGTAGAAGGTTTCCAGAAAACAGATTTAAAATGAAAAGATATATCTAAATGAAGTTGTAGAACAAATGTGAAAAAGAAGATATAAGAGGAACACAAATAAGAATACCTACATTTTTAGTATTGTGAACAAAAGCTAAGTTAAGTGAGTTGGTAAGGCATGTACTTCCCAAGGTGGAGGTCAGGAGTTCGAGTCCCATTAATGTAATATTTTTAATTTTAGAGGGACGACTAAAGAGATGCATGTTCTAAGAGAAATTTATATATATATATATATGTATGTATGTATGTATGTATGTATGTATGTACATATAAAAGAATTAAATATATAGGTGAGTATATATATACATATAAATGTATATGTGTAAATAAATATATATATATATGAGAAATCCGTAAGTAACATGCAATCAATCAAAATGAGTAAGAAATAAATGTCGGCATAACGCCGTTTGAAATTTGAAAAATATGAAGTTGTGTGTAATATATATGCATGAATTCAAATATTGAAATTAAAGTGTAATTTAAGGGAAGAAAGTAATAAATGTGGAATGAATGAAAATTAGGCAAGAGAATATATGTGTATGTTAACGAACAAAGATTTGAAGAGTTATATGCATATATATGCGCATACGTTTGAAATTTGAAATTGGGTATATGTTATAATTAGAAGAAAACAATTTAAATAAGAAATATTTAGAAATAATACGAACGTTAACACCCAACATTAATCAAGAATTAATATCGACAAAATCAACATTAGTGACCCAGGTCATTGGTCGACCCATGCCGTATGTGGGTCGACCCCTGGGTTGACACACCTTAGAGGTAGGTTGACACATGGGTCGACCCACCGGGGTTCAAGTCGACACGTCTTTGGAGCGAGCTGATGTGTTATTTGCAACTTATACGGTTCTGATTTTATTTCATTTAATCCAACAGACCAAAATCTCATGTACACCTATAAATAGACTAGCATGGCCTAGCCTCCATCTCATATTTTTTGAGATGATGTCAAGGATCTGCCATTTTCTTTCTTCTCCCAATCTTTCAGAAATTATAATATTAGTTTTTAGGAATTTTGTTTCATGATTTGAAGACAAAGAATGTAGATCTACTATATAGGTGTTCAGACTGTCTACATGAGGTAAATCATTTGAATTTGAATTATTAAGGTTTCTTTCTTTCTTTAAGCATCAAATTTATAAATTCGTGGTAGTCTCAATAATAGATTCAATTAGAAAGACTACAGAGTAGCAGGTCTGAATCAGATTCAAGGATTGGAAAGCAATCAGGTGAGTGAATTTAAAATTATACCTTTTGATAACGATATATTAATCATTTACATACCTTATAATTCTTAACATGATAAATAATTGAAATTTGTGATAATTGTGATATAATCTATTTTTAAGTACGTTAAGAATATTGCTGTTGTACAAATTTATTCTATTAATTCTCTGTTTGGGTTAAGAATTACTATATTACTGGAATGGTGAATATGATAATAATTATGCATATGTTCTTTAGATTGCTATTCAATATTAAATTGGACATGTTGAAAAAGGGGATTATAGTTAAATTGTGAATAATGGATAAAGAATTGGTATGCCTAATTTGGTATAAAAATTTATAATAATTGGAAATGTTATATGAAAAACAGGAATGAACGCCTAACTTAGAATATAAAAAGGGAAAATTAGTAGTGGATTTAGTTAGTTGGATTTAGGAAAAATGGATACATTTCCATAATGATAAATTGCTGAGAACGTAGTTGTAATAAAAGAAAGGAAAAAGGGATTAGTGTGAAATAGGGATTTTTTTACCGTACTGCAACTAATCATATGTATGTATGTATGTTTGCCCACAATGAAAATAAAAGAAATAACTTGCAACTATGGATCTTAATTGATATACATTATGGAAATAGATCTTTACACCTTTCCCCTAACCAATCTAATGAGCTATGTGAAATATTTTCCTAAAATAATAAGGATGTACAAGATGGTAATTAAAGAAAAGTTACAACAATAAAAGTTTTGTTATTGTTAAAAAAACCTAAGGAAAATGTGACGAATGGGGAATATAACCTTTTATAATTAATTATATGAATGGGAATGAAATATAATAGGTAGGCTTGTCCTAGGGACAAGTGTAATTATAACATAAGTTGTAATTAATGATGAACAAGAGAACTTATTAATAAACCTTATTTTAGGGAACTAAGTTAATAAGTAAACTCACAACAACGGTTGTGATAACAGTGTAAAATAAGGTTATGATTAAATAAGAAAGAATAAAGTAGGCTTATTATTAGTAGACTTATAATTAGAAGTACTAAGTCTAATAAATGTAATAAATAATAAGTGGAAGATCGCTCTGGCCGTATAGGGCCGATTAAAGAAAGTAAGCAACCCATTGTGAGCTAATGAACCGAGTAGCTTGAATAAAAAGTGAATATATGGATAATCAAGTTCATTAGCAATGCGATGAGATAAAGCAAGCATATGATTAAAATATTAGACATATGATCTAATAATGCGATGGCGCGATGCGCTGGAACCAGTCCGTATGTAGGGAGGTGAAGAACCCAAAGGGGTATATCATCGCAATGTTTTGAGACATGAGAGGAGTACGTCCAACTGATTATTCTACGATATTGGAGGGAGGCACGTGGCTTCTGCTGGACGTGGTAGGTTGCTTCGTGATGGTCCTCTATGGTAGGGTTCTGGTTGTACCCACAGAGGTATGGTCTGTATGGTACCATCCTATTAGTATACCATGATTGCAACCGTGGCGTGGTAGTCAGAAGGCTATGGCGGATAACATTGGGTGATTCAGCGATTTTCCTCGCTCGTAGGGGAGGTTGCTTAGGACCAAATAAAGGATAATAATCGCCGGATACCTATCATTGGCAGTCAGTGGGATGCATAAAACTAAAAGCTAAACCAATAGACAAGTACTTTCACTATCGAGGTGTTGGTGAGGGACAAGCCAATCTGGATGCTAGATTGGTTGTTATGGGCATGTCAGTAGCTCTTGGTGTAGTCTTTCATTAGTTGGGGGAGGGGCCAAGGTGGGGCATAGCCACCGTGAAAAGACAGACCATATTGAATATTTGTATAGTAGCCTAATGAAGCTATCATTTATAGATATTAAAAGCTCTTGACTGAGTTTCATGCATTGGATGCAACCTTACGAGACTCGGATTATAGTAGGCAATTCGCTCGTGTGAGGTTCTAGATACACGCACTGGGTAGTGTATTGTAGACATTAGGGCATTACTCCGTGTTGAGACATGATTCGATCAAGGAGTTCGAATACGAGGATCCGTACGCTTACATGGCATATCGATGGTTGTTCTGTGCGATTATATGACATAACAATATAGAATTCTGTATGCGGTTCGGCATAGGATAATGGTTGTATACACTTCTGTGGTGTAATTACAGAGACCGTACGAGGAGGGTACTACAGGGAGTACCTTCAGAAGTTTGGTATAACTGCATATATAGTATATTTGGTTTAATCTACATTGGAGTAAATGGGTATGACGTGAGTGCATAACCTTAAGTGTTGTTAACCCAAGTTACCTAATAATTAAGAAAACATTACTGAACGGTATAAGTAGGGTTATAAATTTATCCTCTTAATAGAATTTTATGTTCTAACCTCCTCCTCATAACATAACTGTAGGTTAGATTTATGGAAGTGATTTGATAGCCTTTGGACACTTGATCAGACGGTGTTATTATTTCGATAAGGCTATATTTTATTATTATATTTTATCCATTCCACTGTGAGATGTTTTATTGAGCTCTGATATATTTATTACCTCTTTCTTTTCTGCAAGAAACCATACAAGCTAACATGAGCTTCGATAGATTGGGATTTTTGATAAAAAAATTGATCTGTCAAAATTCGGGTTGTTACACCGGTATCAGAGCTCAGGTTTAGGATTCCTACATATAGTGAGTGAGCGTATTTGTATTTTGAAAATATAAATATATTAATAATATATATACACCTAGATCCATAAAGGAACCCACTAAATAAGAAGAGTGACATATGGAAAGAGTTGGGACATCAGTTATGGACACTAAAGAAATAGTTATTAAATTGATAAGGCACACATTCATCGAGCTCCTTCAAATAGCGACATTACTTTCCACCACCTCGAGCCACTCAAATCTTCAGTACTCTCCTCCTCATTAAGCCATCCCCGTGTCAGATCCGTCGACTCTTCCTATTCCACCTACACCAGACTCGCCTCCTCAAACCTCTCCCTCTAACAACATATGGTTGACCCTTGTTTACCTTTGTTAAAGCGGTCTTCGCTGTTCACCACCAAACCACGCAATGTCGGAGTGTTCTCCCCTCCACCAAATACGCTCAAATACTATGGGAAGAATCTAGTTCCTACCGAAAAATTGTCAAAGCAAGCATTGACGTGTGGCAGTTGTAGCACCCCACCTCCGCTAGGGTCACTCACAAAGGGAATGCACTAGTTTTGGAGGAGTGTTATCGAGGTAAACAAACACATAAATATTACAAGACAGAACATAAATAAAACAGCAAAAGATTCAAGAGCTAAATTTCATTACTTTCAAAAAAAAGAGTCAAAACCTCTTACATCAAATAGCCAAGGTCATTATTTTCCATTACAACAAATTCTGTCTTGCATAAATAAAGAAGCATAGACTTAAAACATCAAAAGTAGCTTAATTCCCCAAAGGTAGAAGAAATGCAGCCATAGCATAGCTCAAGATCAAACCGTACATGAGCTGAACCGAAAGCAAGCAAAATCCAAGCTAAGTGCTAGAGTTTCCTCCCTGAGAACCTGGGGGGACGAAAGGAAAAGAGGCAAAAGAAAACGGGTCAGTCATAAAGACTGGTAAGTCCTAGTGACTTTCAGCATAAAAACAGGTAAAGGTAACATGACATGTATAAACCGAAAGTAAACATAAGGATGATGACAAATGGGCAAGACAGACTAAGATAACATGATAAATCAAGTATAGCATCGCATGTTCAAGGTTCGCTGCACCGACCGTACTAGTATCCCAACCCATGTCAAATATTAACCTTGAAATGATCCCTTGGCCCAACATCATGAAATGACCCATTACTAGGTCCAACGGAACGATCCACTAATCGATCGGCTCCCTACAAGTTCTAGCTCATTGTGTGTCTATGTCATACGGCCCTATCACGAATGTAGTCACCTCATTGGGTGTATCAAGCCCTAGGGTGCCAACCACCGACACGAATCAAGCTTGCACAGGTAAACCTATTGATGCCTAATGCCTGCTTTTTCAACTCCGGACCACGTGCACGACCATAGCCCGCCTGAACCTACACTGGTGCACCAACACAGCCGTCGTTCTGGTCGCTTACAATCAGCCCAGTAATCGTGCCCCACCCTGCCTAGTTCCAGGGTACCATGATACATCTAGTAGGTTACTACTGAAATGGACCTCGTAACTAGTGTTTTCGTCCAATAGGTTAAGTGTTGTCATTCAAGTTCGTGACTTAACCAGCCTATGTGTCATGTCAAATTTGACTAAGTGTTGTCGTTCAAGTTCATGACTTAGTCCTACGAATCACGTATCAAGTTGGTTAAGTGTTGTCTTTCATGTTCATGACTTAACCCTATCATGTGGCATTAATTCATTAATGCACCCCAACCTCTCACATCAAACCTGTTGTTGTAGTCACTGGATATGCCGGGCAGTTCCGGGCAGAATTACACCACAACTCAGTCTGACCTCGGGTTTTCGAGTGCGATATGGCCAACTACCCACATTGGATCCTATTGTTTGCAGTAACTGGATTTGCCGGGCGGTTCCAGGCAGAATTACACTGCAAACTCAACCCAACCTCGAGTTGGCCATTTTCAAGTTCATTCTAGTGTCATGTCCATGTTCAAGATTCATGTCAAGTTCATGTCAAGTTTCATAGCGAGTTTCAATCCAATTTCCTATAATTACCAATTTTTCCCAACGTTACCCCGCCTAAATATTAGGCTAACAATCTTAGCCTAATTTTCCGTCCGCATGATTTTTTACATATCATATTAGGCTAAAAACTTAGCCTAATTTAACATACACAAAATTTGCATAAAGAAATTCATTAACATAAACAAGACATAGATGTAAACTTGGCATTCTTGGCATAGTCAATATGAACACCATAGGTGTGTACTTGCAAAATAATCAACATGAATATCATAGGTGTGATCTTGCGACATAGACTAAATCAATTTACATATATGTGAACTTGCAAATCAATCACGAGAATATGAATAAATGTGAACTTGAAATATGACATAGGTTTAACATATACACATAAACATGTAGACCTAACATTTGGTCATATGTGATATGATTTTTCAACCTAAAACTTGCATAACATGATAAACTACACAACTTGTCATAACAGGTTATACTCCACTATACATATGAATAGACTTATTCATTAATTCCCAATTCAACATGATAATAGAATATCATTCAATTTCACATATAATCCTAATAAACATTGTTCTATTATCAATTTATTTCCAAGGCATAACATAACTAAATAAATTGAGTAAAACATCGCAGGCATATAGATCTGATAACATTATGAACATGAAAATGTTTGAATAATAATCTAGGTTCAAGAACATGGATAAATCTAACTTAAATAGAAAAATCCCCAAAATCAAGATCCAAGGACAAATAAAGAAAATATGTCTGAATAGAAAATCAAGTTTAGATCCGATTTCATAGTCATAATCCTAGGCAATAACCTCATGGTCATGAATCATAGGTGATTTGCCACAATTGTCCTTGTCATAGTCATAGGCAATAGTCTTATGTTCATAGTCATAGGCATAGGCATAGTCTTATGTTCACAGTCATAGGCATAGTCTTATGTTCACAGTCATAGGCATAGGCATAGTCTTATGAAAGAGTTTGATTTACAACGTGAATAGGCCCAAACTGATTTCAAAGCAATATTACCAACAAGTCAAGATCCAAGATGAACAAGAATAGATATGAATCAATTATCATACATAGATCCAATTCCAATTTACAACGTGTCCATATTAAGTTTATAGTTTTTATCTAAAAGTAACTTGAACTTACAGATCGTGGTCTAAGAAATTTAGATGTAGAAGTCAAGTCTAGAAATTAGTCGTTGAATTGTTGAATCGTTGAATCTTGCTTTGATTGTAGAAGCAAATCCCCAATATGAAATTCCTAGCCGTAGTCTTCAAGAAATAGTCTTCGTATTTTAATTTAATTTATTTTAGAGGAAGAAGAAGAAGAAGAAGCAAGAGTTTACGCAGCATAAGGTTAGAGAAGAATGGTGTAAAGAGAATGAGGCTAGGAAGCTATTTATATAGGATTAGGCGGATGAATCTGGTCATGAAACGAGTCTAAATACATCAGAATGCATCAGGTTCAAAAACTGGGTTCAGGAGGCAGGTCGACCCCCAGGTCGACACTATGATCGACCTGGTCCCTGGGAGGTCGGCACTATGGTCGACCCCCTGGTCGACCTAGTCCTGGGCGCGAAATTTCTCGCCCAGCCTGTTTTAGGTTTTGAGTTCGAATTTGAATTCGAATTTTCGAGTTGTTTTCAATTCTGAAAATTTCTGAAACTTCGGAGGGTCATATCTCCCTCATACGGACTCCGATTCTCGCAAACTCGGACCCGTTTCCAAGTAGAATTTCGAGATGAATGCAATGGCGCAACCCGTTTCCCTTGATTCTTATTTTAAAAATTAAATCTGCCTTGATTTATGGTTTTAACATGTTATTAAAATATGGGTTGTTACATTCTCCCCTCCTTAAAAGATTTCGTCCCCGAAATCTTCAAGTTAAAAAGAATGAATCCTATCATCCAATCAACCATCTACTCAACCATCATCCACAAGCAACCATTGTCCTTAAAAGATTTCTAATGCTATATGAACATATGCAGAAAGTGTGTGCATATGTTCCTTATCTAGTGCAAATGATCAGGCCTGATTGGTCTTCTTAATGCAAAATATGTTTAGTGCCATGAATCCAACATGTATGCAAATAGTCCTAGTCACATAAACACTATATGTGTGTGCAAACATCCATCCATATGCATCATTCACATGATAACACATTCAATTTCATCCATAAACAAGTATAAACACTCATGCATATGCAATATGAAAATGTGTCTGAGCCGATCTAGTGCCTAATGTGTGTTATGCAACCACGAGCAACCACTTGCGACCACTTGCAACCATTAGCAAACATCAACCATAACATGTTTCAATCACATGTTTACATCCAAAAGGGTTCTACCTAAGGTTCTCAAGATAGGATTAAGAAGATAAGCAAGATAAAACAAAGCATCTAGGAGAAGAAGTTAAAGATGTACCCCCAGAAGATCCTGCTTGCGTGCCTTGCCATTGCTTCTTGGGGGCAGGTCTTGCTGATATGTCCAGTATCACCACACTGAAAGCATGCTCCCATCCTCATCTTCTTCTTTCTACAATCCTAGACTATATGCCCCTCAATACCACAGAAGTGGAATTTTCTTTTCTCATGTGTCTTGTTATCATTATTGTTGTTGTTGTTCTTGCCTCCTTTCTCGGAGCCTAGCTTCTTGTTTTGAGACTCATTCGCCTCGACCTCCTTCTTGACATTCTTGTCTTCTTCATTTAAGAGCGCCATGTCTACTAACTTTTCGTAAGTAGCCCCCATAGGTACGTGGGTCATAGCCAAGCTGTGAAGCGGCTCATTCAATCCCTTGATAAAACGGAGAGCCTTCTTATGAGGGGTATTCACTAAGTCTAGTCCAAATCGGGCCAGCTGATTGAATTGATTGACGTACTCCTTGACCGTCATACTTCCTTGCTTAAGAGATAAGAATTTTTCCAGCTGTAAACTTCGTTCAGCTTGCGAGAGGAATTTCATCTCAAACCTTATTCTGAAATCTATCCATGTTTCAACCGGCCTCTCAGTGTTAGTGACTTCCCACCAATAGGAAGCTTCGTCTTTGAGCAACCATACCGCCAACTGTACCTTCTGCCTATCGTCCACCTTGAAGATAAAGAATAGATCCTCAGTTTCATTGAGCCAGTTCCTCGCTTCTACGAATGATTCAGTTCCCTTGAAATCCTTTCTAACCATGGCCCTAAAATCTTTACAGATCTTTGAGAAAGCAATTGCACGAGGAGGGGGCGGAGGAGGAGGAATCGCTGCAGCTGGAGGAGGAATATTTGCTGGGCCTGCATCGTTGGCCCTAGCCTCTAAGTACCTCCTGAACCAGCCAGGTATTGGCACGCCCTCTGGAAAGTTAAGATTCTCAGACATGTTGAAATGGAAAAGAAGAGATTCAAACGAGGAAACAAAGGATAGTGCTAATGGCTTTTGGGGAATAGCCTTTAAATAAAACAAGACTTTTCTTGAAAAATGCTTCTTTGTAAACGGTTTTGAAAATAATTTCAGAAGGTTTTTTTAAAAAAAAACTTTTGCCCAGTCTGTTAACCTTCTACTCTGATAACAAATGTAACAACCCACCTCCGCTAGGGTCACTCACAAAGGGAATGAACTAGTTTTGGAGGAGCGTTATCGAGGCAAACAAACACAGAAATATTACAAGACAGAACATAAATAAAACATCGGAAGATTCAAGAGCTAAATTTCATTAGTTTCAAAAAAAAGAGTCAAAACCTTTTACATCAAATAGCCAAGGTCATTATTTTCCATTACAACAAATTCTGTCTTGCATAAATAAAGAAGCATAGACTTAAAACATCAAAAGTAGCTTAATTCCCCAAAGGTAGCAGAAATGCAGCCATAGCATAGCTCAAGATCAAACTGTACATGAGCTGAACCGAAAGCAAGTGAAATCCAAGCTAAGTGCTAGAGTTTCCTCCCTGAGAACTAGGGGGGAACAAAAGGAAAAGAGGCAAAAGAAAACGGGTCAGTCATAAAGACTGGTAAGTCCTAGTGACTTTCAGCATAAAAACAGGTAAATGTAACATGACATGTATAAACTGAAAGTAAACATAAGGATGATGACAAGATGGGCAAGATAGACAAAGATAACATGATAAATCAAGTATAAATCAAGTATAGCATCGCATGTTTAAGGTTCGATGCACCGACCGTACTAGTATCCCAACCCATGTCAAATATTAACCTTGAAATGATCCCTTGACCCAACATCATGGAATGACCCATTACTAGGTCCAACAGAACGATCCACTAATCGATCGGCTCCCTAAAAGTTCTAGCTCGTTGTGTGTCTGTGTCATATGGCCCCATCACGAATGTAGTCACCTGTGCTAGGTCCACCATAGGGTGTATCAAGCCCTAGGGTGCCAACCACCGACACGAATCAAGCATGCACAGGTAAACCTATTGATGCCCAATGCCTGCTTTTTCAACTCCGGACCACGTGCACGACCATAGCCCGCCTGAACCTACACTAGCGCACCAACACAACCGTCGTTCTGGTCGCTTACAATCAACCCAGTAATCGTACCCACCCTGCCTAGTTCCAGGGTACCATGATACATCTAGTGGGTTACTGCTGAAATGGACCTCGTAACTAGGGTTTTCGTCCAGTAGGTTAAGTGTTGTCATTCAAGCTCGTGACTTAACCCGCTTACGTGTTATGTCAATTTGACTAAGTGTTGTCAATCAAGTTTATGACTTAGCCCTACGAATCATGTATCAAGTTGGTTAAGTGTTGTCTTTCATGTTCATGACTTAACCCTATCATGTGGCATTAATTCATTAATGTACCCTAACCTCTCACATCAGACCAGTTGTTGTGGTTACTGGATATACCGGGCGGTTCCGGGCAGAATTACACCATAACTCAGCCTGATCTCGGGTTTTCGAGTGCGATATGGCCAAGTACCCACATTGGATCCTATGGTTTGCAGTAACTGGATTTGCCGGGCGATTCCGGGCAGAATTACACTACAAACTCAACCCAACCTTGAGTTTGCCTTTTTCAAGTTCATTCTAGTGTCATGTCCATGTTTAAGATTCATATCAAGTTCGTGTCAAGTTTCATGGCGAGTTTCATGCCAAATTTCCTATAATTACCAATTTTTCCCAACGTTACCCCGTCTAAATATTAGGCTAACAATCTTAGCATAATTTTCCGTCTGCATGATTTTTGACATATAATATTAGGCTAAAAACTTAGCCTAATTTAACGTACACAAAATTTGCATAAAGAAATTCATTAACATAAACATGACATAGGTGTAAACTTGGCATTCTCGGCATAATCAATATGAATACCATAGGTGTGTACATGCAAAATAATCAACATAAGTATCATAGGTGTGATCTTTCAACATAGACTAAATCAACTTACATATATGTGAACTTGCAAATCAATCACGAGCATATGAATAAGTGTGAACTTGAAATATGACATAGGTTTAACATATACACATAAACATGTAGATCTAACATTTGGTCATATGTGATATGATTTTTCAACCTAAAACTTGCATAACATGATAAACTACACAACTTGTCATAACAGGTTATATTTCAATATACATATGAATAGACTTATTCATTAATTCCCAATTCAACATGATAATAGAATATCATTCAATTTCACATATAATCCTAATAAACATGGTTCTATTATCAATTTATTTCCAAGGCATAACATAACTGAATAAATTGAGTAAAACATCGCAGGCATATAGATCTGATAACATTATGAACATGAAAAGGTTTGAATAATAATCTAGGTTCAAGAACATGGATAGATCTAACTTAAATAGAAAATCCCCAAAATCAAGATCCAAGGACAAATGAAGAAAATAGGTCTAAATAGAAAATCAAGCTTAGATCCAATTTCATAGTCATAATCCTAGGCAATAACCTCATGGTCATGAATCATAGGTGATTAGCCACAATTGTCATAGTCATAGGCAATAGTCTTATGTTTACAGTCATAGGCATAGGCATAGTATTATGTTCATAGTCATAGTCTTGTGTTCACAGTCATAGGCATAGGCATAGTCTTATGTTCATAGTCATAGGCATAGTCTTATGAAAGAATTTGATTTACAACGTGAATAGGCCCAAACTGATTTCAAAGCAATATTCCCAACAAGTCAAGATCCAAGATGAACAAGAATAGATATGAATCAATTATCATACATAGATCCAATTCCAATTTACAACATGTCCATATTAAATTTATAGTTTTTATATAAAAGTAACTTGAACTTACAGATCGTGGTCTAAGAAATTTAGATGCAGAAGTCAAGTCTAGAAATTAGTTATTGAATTGTTGAATCATTGAATCTTGTTTTGATTGTAGAAGCAAATCCCCAATATGAAATTCCTAGTCGTAGTCTTCAAGAAATAGTCTTCGTATTTTAATTTAATTTGTTTTAGAGGAAGAAGAAGAAGCCATGATCATCAAGAGTTTATGCAGCATAAGGTTAGAGAAGAATGGTGTAAAGAGAATGAGGCTAGGAGGCTGTTTATATAGGATTAGGCGGATGAATCTGGTCACGAAACGAGTCTATATACATCAGAATGCATCAGGTTCAAAACCTGGGTTCGGGAGGCAGGTCGACACTATGGTTGACCTGGTCCCTGGGAGGTCGACACTATGGTCAACCTGGTCCTGGGCGGGAAATTTCCCGCCCATCCTGTTCTGGGTTTTAAATTCGAATTTGAATTCGAAATTTCGAGCTGTTTTCGATTCTGAAAATTTCTGAAACTTCGGAGGGTCATATCTCCCTCATATAAACTCCGATTCTCGCAAACTCGGACTCGTTTCCAAGTGGAATTTCAAGACGAACGCAATGGCACAACCCGTTTCCCTTGACTCTTACTTTAAAAATTAATTCTGCCTTGATTTATGGTTTTAACATGTTATTAAAATACGGGTTGTTACAACAATATTAGTTGATCGATTAATTTCTGGATGCACCATTGTCATACACGACAGTGGTTTCACATCTGAAAAAGCTCTTGAAACCTGGAGGACCGATCAAGGTAAAATCCAATGGTAGTGAATTCTTTTTTCTCCTAGATGACGTTGAAGATAGAAAAAGATTTTTTGAGGCAGAATGCATTGTAATTATAAATAAAGTATTTTTAGTATAACAATGGGAAACACGAATAATGGTAACAAACATGTGCCAGTTTGGATTAAGATGACTTATGTCCCTATGGTTGCTTGGTCTATAATAGGAATTTGTTGGCTTGCTATCCGGATTGGTAAGTTTCTATGCATGAATTAAGCAACTAAAAATCTTAATGGGCTTGGGTATGCGAGTTGTTTAGTTGAGATTAACCCTGATAGTAAACTGCTTAATTCTTTTATTGTGCTTTTGGGAGGTGGAACTGAACATGTAGTGGAAGTGAATTACTTATGGAACCCCGACATATGCATTAGATGTAAGGTGTTTGGACACAAATCTGATTAGTGCCCTTATAGTGTTAAAATGGATAAAACAATTAAGGTATTTAGTAAGAGTGATGGAAAAGTGAATGTAAACAAAGGTATTGATATGCTGGGTGAACAGCAGATAGTTGGTGTTGATGGTTTTGCATCTGACATCAAGAAACAACTTAGGCAATTGCCGGCTAGAAGAAAACAAAAAGTAGATTGTATACGCTAAGGACTCTCAGTAAATGGAAGAAAGTTGAAGGTAGAAATGTGAAGAGGAATTTTTATAGTGGCAAGGAAAAAGATGTTAATTCAGGTGTTGTTATTTGCACTAGTTTTGATGTTCTTGGTACACTTAATGTTGAAGCTACTGCTTCACAATACGATGAATATGCTCAGGTTCTTGAGGCTGGTAATTTTGGTGTAGTTACTGCACTGACATCAACTCAAGGCAATAAGGAAGGTGAGATTCCAATAACTCGGTATGTTGATGTTTCAGAAAATGGTTTACAAGACAATGAACATGCTAGTACCGAAGCTTTAACAAATGAGGAGAAAGGAAAAGCTAAGCTAGGAATGAATGCTAAAAGCTCCAACTTTCAAAATACAACGTTATGCAATTAAAATCTAGGTTAAACTAAAATTGAGAAGAGCATATGCAGTAATGCAGACAATCCTTTTAGAAAACCTAGTTTAAAACAAAGTTGTTACTCAATAGCGGGGGAGAAACAAAAAGAGGAATTTTGACATTTGAAAAATACATATTGAGTTTTAAAAAAAGGGTATATTTTGAAAATGGTGATTTCTTATGAAATTTATATCTCAAATGAATTCTTCTAGAAAATATGTATATTATATTGCATGTATAGCTTGCTAGTTTCTAAGTTATAAAGTATAAAAGAATTAAATAAAAAGATTGCATTTTGTCAAAAAACTATAATTTTTTGTAAGGAAAATTTTAAAATCTCTATTGTTTTTACATAAATTTCTGACAATTGTCTTGACATAAACTTTAATGGGTGGGCAAAATAAGTTATTAAATTTTTTGAATAGAGTAGAGGCTTGGGATAAGTTTAGAAATTAGCACCTTGTTATAAGTAATTGAACTAACATAGTAAAAATGTGGTGTTGTGAAATTAATTGTGAAATAGTTTTCCTTGTATACTCCAGTTTTTATGATTTGAAATAAAAAGATTTTGTGTTTTTTTATGAGATGTCATTTTTATGGTTTGGCAAAATAAGTTTTAATGAAGAAAAAAAATAAAGTTTTGATGCTTTTAATTTTTGAAAATAAAGTGATAAAGCCAAACCACGTTTTTGAATCATGGAGTAGGTAAGGATTAGTACCTAGGAAAGACGAAAACTATTTTTGAGGAAATAAAGTAGATAGAGAGAATTATTTTGGAATATTAGTCAAACATGTCATCCTTTAGGGTCGGAAGCTAAATGCTATAGATGCAGCAGTCATCTCTAGTTTCGATTTTCAATGATAGAAAAAGAGAATGTTAATCACCTACAACATCAATCAACATGGGAGTATGAATTATTTCACAAAACATTCATTGATATCAATATTCATTCATACAACCCTTCGCAATACCAATTCATAGAAAATATAACTTATTACAAAATATACTCTGAGAGAGACATATAACGATGCCACCTCGGTTAATCAGACTATTAACTGTAGCAGTTAAAACATGCAGACATACATATCCAAAAGATACAATGGAACAGAAAAAACAAAGCATTGTAGACCTCCTGTATTGATACAACCACTTGTTCCACTTTGGAAGCATATACAAAAGCTTAATCTAGAATACCTTGACAATTAGCCTACTCAATTGAGTACCCGAGAGTTTAATACAAAAGTAAAAATTACGGGTTAGTCAAAAAGACCGGTGTGAATAATGACTTGCTACCTGAAACCAAAGACAGATAACGAAACCACGTCGAACATCGTAATGCGTTTTCCTCTCATAAGAACCATGCTACAAAGGCAGGCTAAACTGGCACCCCTCCACTATGATGGTTAGTTCAATTATCACAAGCATATAACAATAAAAAAATATCAAGCTACACACAATGGATTACCCAACCCTCATTGCACTAACTACTTGTCTTAATGGTTTCTTCATTTCATTGGATTTCCTATCCCTCCATTGTATTAACTAACTGTCTTAACGGTTTCAGCATTTTACAAGTCATCTATGATTCCCTCAGTGCTTCATGGTCAAATCCCACTATTCACGAAACCACTTCCTTTCATATTGATTTGACTTCCGACCAACTACAAAACAATAGAGCCACTTTCTTATTACAATTTTCAAATTGCGCAAAACAATAGAATTATTCCTTCTGTTACCCCTTCGATGCTTTAAGATAAACCCTTACTAACAACGAAAGGCTTATGCTTGAATCTCCAGCACTATGGGAAATGATTGGACCTTTTGGTCCCTATGCTTTGCAGAGTAACTCCCCGCTAACAAGAAAATGAAAGCTCAATGCTAAATTCCCTAAACTACGCAAAGCAACAAGATTAGGCACCATTATTTAATTTTTCATTTAATTGGTGTTTTCCAATTTTCCCTTCGATTGTACCTTCCCTAGGTTTCCTTCATATGTAATTTCTTAAAAAATGGTCAATCAGCCAATAACATAAGAATTTCAATAGGTTCAATCATAGTCTAATTTAGAATTCAAAGGGCATGACACCTATGTCATTCCCAATCCCCTTTGGTGCTTCGGCTTCCACATAGCCGCCGAAACCATATTCAATTCATTTCGAAAGAGACAACCCTTATGGATTTTTACCAATGTTTATCGTCACATAAATAATGGAAAGCTAACCAAAAAGGGCAACCCTTTTGACTCCATATAACAATCAATGCCTGTCACCACATAAATGGCGGTAAGCTAACCAAAAGAGTAACCATTTCGACTTCATACAACAATCAATAATCAATGCCTGTCATTACATAAATGATGAAAAATAATAGAGGTGGAAGCTCTATTCCATTTTAGAAAACATTTCAATAAAAGACTCCTTGTCGTCATTGCCACCGTAGACTGCCAAAGTGGCGAAGCCTCAAAACATTTAGTTTTAGAAAAGTTCTCGGTCTAAATCATTTGTGCCAAAGGAAGTATTTTATAGAAAAAATGTAGAAAAAGGCATATCGTCATAGACAACATCTTTAAGGCTTTTGGAAGCATAAGCTTCAGTTTAGAAAACATATTTCCTATTATGGGATCCCTTCCTCAAAAAGGATGAACAGAGGCGACAACTTCAAAAAATATATAAGGAAAACAAGCCCCTTCATATTCCATCGATATGTGCACAGGCGAAGGCCTCTATTCTTTAAAAGTTATAGTTTATAAATCTTTTTTTATAAAACAATTCTTTTACAAAAAAGATTAATCAATTCAGACCAACCGAAAGAGTAAAGGAAAAAGCCTTTTATGGAGTAGCTATCTTTCAAAACTTAGACATTTATAATATCAAAGGTAAGAGGTGGAAGCCTTGAATGATTCAGATACCATAGTTTGGTATTCCAAGCATCAGTGCTACCGAAGGGTGGTTACGACCTTGTCGTAAGTTACTTCCAGCTAGGAAGTGGCACTGGAAATAAATACAAATTAAGTTGACTTATTTCCTTTTAAAGCAATACTTAATGCCTACTCCACCATATTTGTTAAATTCTCATTGGTTCATACAATAAAATATTATCGTATAAAGTCTTTTTACAGCATTTTTGTGCGGACCAAGCATACAATATTTATACATATAATTTAATCACTTTAATCAATATTCAAGCATTTCCTAAGCAAATCAATCTTAGAAAACTAATAAAATCATGAAAAATTATGAAATACATAAATCATCTCCAAAATCATATTACAAATATCATCTCAAAATTTCTTGTCAATCAGAGATGTCTGACTATTGTTTTGGCCTACGAACGTATTCATTTTCATATATTTCAACCATACACATGAAACCAATCATGAGTATAATAAAATACTTATGTTACATCAAAAATAAATCATAAACCAATCATGAACAACCAAATATGTTTCAGTTATAACCAAATGATCAAAACCACAATGGGTTGAAAATATTATCCACTTTGTTTGGATAGAGGTGATGAGATTTGTTAATGAAGTCGCAAGCTCTAAGTTTTCTAGCTTTTTCTCTTTTCTTCTCTTAGCCTCAATGGTCGGCCACAATTTAGTTTTCTTAGGATTTTAAAAGTAGGATGGAAATAATATAGGATGATATATATATACATACATACATACATATATATATATGAGGGCCAAAATATCCAACTTTGCCCCTTTCATACCTCTCTTTCTAATGTGCATTTACATGGTTTATTTGTCATATGACCAACCTTCTAATTTATCATTAAGCACAAATCCCATACCTTCATCCATCACATTATTCCTATTTAATCATCCAATTAAATTATTAAATAATGCCTTTTGAAAATTAGGAATATTACAACTTACCTTTTTCTCCAATTCCAAAACACTCAGCAATGAATATATCTACGGAACTGTTCTTCCTGCCAAATAGGCAATCCTATCATCGCTATCAGGATGTCTCAACGACACTTCCCTACTTCGATAAGATACACTAGCACCATCTATTAGATAAAATTTACTCCTTTAAGAGAGTAGGGTGAAAGAAGGTCGTGATAGGAGAAGAAGCATCCCGAAGGAGCATGAAAAGGACAAGCACCCAGAAAAATTATCCAAGGCAAAGACCAAAAGAGAAAGCAAAAGCTTCATACAGGATACAGTAAGCACCACTGTAAACAACCAAGGTAATGATAAAAAAGTATACTTACAGTGCAGTAAAGTAAAAGCACCTTCCAATGATACCGGAGGGCATGTCCTGCAAGGAAGCATATCTAAAGCCTTGGCAACAAAGCACAAGTCCCAAGAAAATTGTGACGGCCCGCCCCGCACCAACCGACATTTACTCCAAAGGTGCGCTGTACACATGTCCAGTTAGCACGGAACGGGTCGTCAGAAGGAAAGGGAAGAAGGAAATGAACATACAAAGAACCTATAGAATGTCTCACAGCGCATAGAACAAAATATAATAATAACATACTTGACATAAAACAGGAGAGACAGTGCATAAGCTAAAAACCAGAACTAAGCATCATAGCAGCGGAAATCCAAAATATAGCTTATTACAACTTTTCAATCTGTCTCAAAGCAAAAGCAAGATAAAGGAGGTACACTACTAATGCCCAAGTAGCGACCACCAACGACACAGGGAGAATGTGTATATATATCATGCGTGGAAGCCTCCTGCCCGCCTCCGAATCAGCTACTCGCGCATCACCAGCTAACTTGTCTCTAGTTTGCTCGTGTGAGGACCTAGAGTAATAAGAGGAGACTTAAAACTCTGGGTCAGACATAAAGCCTGGTATGAGCGATAAGCATCTAAAGTGAACAATAACAGGTAGGCTAAAACATACCTGAACCTGGACCTGCAACCAAAGAGTTAGCACTACATACTGTACATAACTCTAAGGTACCATATCAAACGGTGTAAAGATACGGAGGTAGGGGAGGTGTGCATATCATAGTGATGGCAAACAATCAAACATAGCATCCATCCTCACATCTCTCACTCGGTGCGTAAAGCATACGATATTCACCACTTCGATCACCCACCCTTGCTATGATCACTTTGCCCCGTGAAGTCATAAATGGCTTCACTGCACTGATAACGTAGCCACTAATCATTCGCTATGTCTACTTGCCCCATGGAGTTATTCACCCCATCTGCGATGGCTCATAGCCTTACCAATCCTTACTATGTCCACTTGCCCCATGGAGTTATTCACCCCATCTGCGCTGGCTCATAGTCTTATTACGCATCACCTTGCCCCTCAAGTCATAATGACTCTACTGCACTGATAACGTAGTCTTGCTACCATCACCTTGCCCCTCGAGTCGCAATGACTCTACTGCACTGATAAGTAGCCCATCATTCATTTTCAGTGGTGAATCGAAGTTATGAACGTCGACAACTCCTTAACACACGTCCCGCAGCAAAGCCCAACCATTAAGTGAACTCATCGGTTCCCAACTGGATCCTGAGCTCTAACTTCCCATATTGGACTACCTTTGCATCGCGGGTTATTGGTCAATACTGGGTTGGGTCGGGTTCTCTTCAAACCATTGGTTCGGGTCGGGTGTCTGCGTTGCGTTAGCTCATGGTCCTCCTCTGGCACGGTTCGGTTCGGGTCCACTCCATCGCATCGGTTCGGGTCGGGTGTCCCCCTTCAGGTCGGGTCGGGTGCCATCTCCCATCCAGTTCGTGCTTCCGCTCCGATCCGCTCCCTCGTTCTTCACGTGCTCCGATCCGATCCATCCTCCTTTATCCACTCCGATCCCTCCACCTTAATCCGATTCGATCCCAGTTCAGTTAGCGTGGCCTTCCTTTTTGCCAATTTTCTCAAGTGTCAGGTTCCGATCCGATCGAATCCCTTGCCCACTTCAACATATCCGATCCGAGCCCCCATATCCGATCCGATCCGATCCTGCACTGTTTCCTGAAGCTTTTCCAGCAAGTGTTTACGCCATTCGACGATGTTTTTGACCATTCTAACTATTGAAATCAATCACAAAGCATATCATACAGTCATAGCAACATGCATAATCAACCACAAACATCAAAACATCAATATGATAGGTTAAAATGGATCAAACATACCCAAAATCCCATATTTCCCCTTAAGCATGTTTAGGTGAAACTAATGATAGGATTAGCAAAACTTAACCAAATTAACCCAAATTCATATCAGAGGTCTAAAACATCATTTAAGAATTTATGAACATTTTCCCAGAATTTTATCATGTTTAAATTCGCTAATTAACACTAATTACCCTTACTTAGCCATAATTAGTGCAAACCTATGCAAATCACTCACCTTAGCCACAAATAAACTAAGATCTGAAATAAATCTCTGATTTAATGCAAATCCCAATACTAAACAGCAGCTCCAATGTTGATTTGGTGTAGATCTTCCTTGATTAGAGGTTGCTAAGCCAAATCCTTGACCAAAAGGTGATTTAGAGGTTGGAGGCCATTTTTAGGGTTCCTTAGTGATAAGTGGAGGCTAGAAAACTGAAATGGAATGATCCTCTATCTCATTTCAGCCTCCCCATAACCCTACTCCCGAAATGGGTTATGGACCTACTCACTAATCACCCGATTTGGCCCGGTTAAGCAGTTTTTCACCTTCCAAACCTTATTTCAGCCATATCTCCCAAACGGTAAGTCCGTTTGGCTATTATGACCACTCTACGGAAAGGCAAACCATCAAACGAATCCAATGGAAGTGGTTTCAGGTCAAAATTCCTTTCCAATCAAAAGTTATGGCCAAAACAGTACCAACTAGAGGCAAAATGGTCATTTAAAAATCGACAAAAATCATGAACATGGGAAATGACTCTAGTAGATGCTTCCCAAAGTTACATGACCATACGACTTCACATGGGAGAGAAATAAATATTCTACGATCCTATGATGTGTAGAATACGGGTCGTTACACTCTCCCCCACTTAAGAAATTTCGCCACCGAAATTCCCTAATCAAAACACACACAAAGGTCCCGCATGCCTACCAATCATAAAACAACAATCAAACATGCAAACAAGCAAAACAAGTCTACCCTAGCATGCGGAAAACTAAATTGCAAAGTAAATCTTACCAGGCAAAGTGTTCTGGATATGCCTTCCTAATGCTCTCCTCTGTCTCCCAAGTACAATCATTCTCGTCCTCGCCCCACTGAACCTTGACTAGCTTCACCGCCTTCCTTCGAAGTTGCTTTGTATCGTGCCCCACAATACGAATCGGCTTGCGGTTCCCAACCGCCTCGGGTTCTACTTCGAAGTCCTCTAACTGATCAGGTGAAATAGTCATATCTGAGTCGTGAACGAACTTCCTCAGTTGGGAAACATGAAATACATTGTGAAATCCCGCCATTTTCTCTGGTAAGCCAACTCTATATGCCAAATTCCCGACTAGTTCAAGAACAGGGAATGGGCCAACAAATCTTGGTGCTAATTTGCCTCTCCTGCCAAATCGTATCACGCTCTTCAACGGAGAAATCTTGACAAACACCAAGTCACCAACGGAGAATTTTAAGTCTCTTCTCCTCTTATCAGCATAAATCTTTTGCCTATCTTGGGCAGCTTTCATTCGTTGTTGAATGATCTTAATCTTATCTGAAGTTTCCCTCACCACATCTGGTCCAAGCATAAACTTCTCGTCAGTTTCTATCCAACATGATGGTGAGTTGCACGGTCTTCCGTACAAAGCTTCATATGGAGCCATACCGATACTGGATTGGTAGCTATTATTATATGCAAACTCTACTAGATGCAAATGGTCATCCCATGATCCACCAAAATCCAATATACAAGCTCTCAAGAGATCTTCCAATATACGATTCACCCTCTCCGTCTGACCGTCGATTTGAGGATGATATGCGGTACTGAGATGTAATCCTGACCCTAAAGCCTCTTATAAGCTCTTCCAAAATCCACTAGTGAACAACGGGTCTTGGTCACTCACAATGCTTTTAGGTACTCCATGGAATCTCACTACCCACTTCATATACAATTCTACCAACTTGGCTGTCATTTTGGTCGATTTGACTGGTATAAATCTTGCACTCTTAGTCAATCGATCCACAATTACCCAAATGCTATCATATCCCGATCTAGTCGTTGGTAAACCATCGATGAAATCCATCGAGACTTGTTCCCATTTCCATTCGGGAATCTCTAATGGTTGCAACAAACCACTAGGCTTCTTTTGCTCGGCTTTAACTAGCTGGCAATTCATGCATTTGGATATAAACTTCCCAACGTCTCTTTTCATCCCTTCCCAGTAGTAAGTCTGTCTCATGTCTCGGTACATCTTATTACCACCGGGATGTATACTCAGTTTTGAGTGATGACATTCTCTAAGCACTTCATCTCTCAAACCATTCACGTTAGGCACAACTAGTCTTCCATTCTTCCAAAGCCATCCATCTCGATCAAGCCCATACACATTCATCTCCCCATCGATACCCATCTCTAACTTGGAGATGATTTCCAATAGATTAGGATCGTCCCTCTGGCTGGAACCAATCCGCTCTATCAAAGTGGGTCTGATCGTCAAACTAGCTAGCATAACTGGGTCCAATTTGCACTTTGGTCTGAAATCAAACCCCGCGATATACTCCAGTTGCTCCCATTCAAGAAACATTGCCCCTAAGCTGGCATGTCTCCTACTCAAGGCATCGGCTACCGCATTACCTTTCCCAGGTGTATATGCGATATCAAAGTCATACGAAGCCAAGAACTCTAACCATCTCTGCTGACGGAGATTCAGATCTTTCTGAGAGAAGAGATATTTCAACGATTTATGATCGGTAAACAACTCAAATCTTTCTCCCAAGAGATAGTGTCTCCACATCTTCAGCGCAAACACGATCACTACTAGTTCCAAATCATGGGTAGGATACTTCTTTTCATGCGGCTTTAGCTTTCGACTAGCATAAGCCACAACCCTACCTCCTTGCATCAATACAGCACCCAGTCCGGTACCACAAGCATCCGTGTATACCGTCATCTCTTCATTCCCTTTAGGAATGACTAACACTGGCGCACGCGTCAACCTCTCCTTTAGACTCTTGAAGGCATCCTCACACACTCCGTCCCAGACGAAGGACTGATTCTTCTTAGTCAATTGAGTCAACGGTGCTGCTATCTTGGAGAAGTCCTGGATAAACTTACGATAATATCCAGCTAATCCCAAGAAACTTCTTACATCTGTTGCATTCTTGGGCGTAGGCCAATCCTGTACCGTAGCCACCTTCGCAGGGTCCACGGCGATACCATTCTCGGAAACAACATGACCCAAGAATCTCACTTCCCTTCTCCAAAAATGACACTTAGAGAATTTCGCTTTCAATTGGTGTTTCCTCAACACCTCCATCACTATCCTCAAGTGTCCCTTGTGTTCCTCTTCTGTCCTTGAGTAAACAAGGATATCATCCACGAACACAAGAACAAACTTATTCAACTGATCTCTGAATACTCGATTCATAAGATCTACAAAGTAGGCTGGTGCATTGGTCAATCCAAATGGCATGACCAACCACTCATAAAATCCAGACGGCGTCCTAAATGCCGTTTTCGGAACACTCTCATCCGCTACTCATAGCTGATGAAATCCTGTCGCGGGGTCCAACTGGGAGAACACCCTTGCTCCTTCCAGTTGATCAAACAAATCATCTATCCGCGGTAGAGAATACTTATTCTTCCTCGTCACCTTATTCAACTCGCGATAGTCCACACACAAACGAAGGGAACCATCTGCCTTAGTGGCAAACACAACTGGTGCTCCCCACTCGGAGACACTCCTTCTAATAAATCCCTTCTTCAAAAGATTGCTGACTTGCACCCCGAGCTCTCGCTGCTCCCTTGGTGCCATACGACGAAGTGGCATCACTATAGGTCTGGCATCTTTCACTAAATCAATACGGAACTCAATCTCTCGGTGTGGTGGAAGCCCGGTCACCTCCTCGAAAACGTCCAGATACTGGCCAACCACGGGCACATCTGACAACTCATCCTGCAGGATGTCGAGGGAATTTACAAAACTAGCCATAACCCCATCACTAGGTAGACTACCAAACACTACCCTCCGCCCATCATCCGCCCTCACTGTCACAAAAAAGCCCTCACAGTCTACCACCACCCCGTATCTTTGGAGCCAATCGACTCCCTTATAATGCCATACCCAGTAAAGCCCAAAATAAAGCAATCACAAACAAACATACATCCATGACTCGATAAGACCAAATTCCTGCAAATCATACTAAGGCTAGTCGAACCACCAATCGGGTTTGTCACAACCAATGGTCTATCGACTATCTCGGGTTCCAGTCCCAACCTATCTACCAGGTCCCTAGATATGAAGGAACGGGAAGCCCCAGTATTAAAAAAAACTCGAACTGGTACATCATAAATAGAAAGCATACCTTGAATAACAACATTCTTTCCTTTCTCCGCCGCAGTTGGGGCATTCGACGAAGAAGGAACAACATCAATAGCATATGCTTTCACAATCTGCTTCTCCTTAAGAGGTTGCGGACACTTATCCTTGAAATGTCCCACTTGACCACAGTTGAAGCACTTCTTATCCGCTGGCTTGGCCCGACAATCTTTGGCATAATGGCCCTTCTTACCACAGCTGAAGCACTCAACATCCTTCTTGCTCTTTTTCTGGCCACCCTTAGGTTGGTCCTGCTTCCTCTTATTCTGAGAATTATTCTTGCCTCCACCGCCTGCTTGCGGCTTTGGCCCTTCTGCAGATGCAGCCTCAGTCTTTGACTTAGGGTAAAGACTCTCTGATCTCAAAGCTTTCCCCACAATCGATTCAAATGTCTCATCGATGTGATTGATAAGCCTTTCCCCCAAGTATCCATCCAAACCAGTAATGAACTTCTCATTCTTCTTCTCAGGAGTATCAATAAGAGATAGCCCATACTTCGACAAAGTGTCGAACTCAGCAATATAATCAGAAACTACCCTTCCGTTCTGCTTGAGTTCCAAGAACCTCTTGAACAACACTGACTTCAGGGCAGCTGGAATGAACTTCTCGCTAAAGCGAGCCTTGAACTGAACCCAAGTAACTTGATCCTCTGGAGTAGCTGTTCTAATGGCATTCCACCAATTCATCGCTCGCCCTTACAGCTGACGAGACGCTAGCCTTCTCTTCATCGCATCCTCAAGACCCAAGTCATCGAAGATACGGTCACAGCTATCCATCCAGTCTTGAACATCTGTGGCCGACTCTGTCCCGTGGAACGGCTTCCCACCAAGGTTGGTGTAATCCTTGCACAACTTGGCGAAATCGACCCTCATTGCCTGCACTACTTGACCACCACCATTTCCGGGATTGGGAGCTGCCCCTTGCACTTCTCTAAGCATGTCTCTCATGAGGTCAGTAAACATCGCCCTCATGTTAGCAGCATTCCCTTGGTTGGTCCCTCTACCAGCACCCCTCGTGTCTCGACTCATCGTCAATCTGAAAAGGGGAAATGATTAACGACCCCAAAGTGGTGCTAGGGCAGTACGACTTCATTCTTATACTACTGATAGTATATACATATATAGCTTTTGAAAACCAAAGTAATCAAAAATACGCGCTCTCATATACGTACTATCTCTCCCTAGTGTCTTTCCCTAGGTTAACTACGCAACCTAGAGCTCTGATACCAAGTGTGACGGCCCGCCCCGTACCAACCGACATTTACTCCAAAGGTGCGCTGTACACATGTCCAGTTAGCACAGAACGGGTCGTCAGAAGGAAAGGGAAGAAGGAAATGAACATACAAAGAACCTGTAGAATGTCTCACAGCGCATAGAACAAAATATAATAATAACATACTTGACATAAAACAGGAGAGACAGTGCATAAGCTAAAAATCAGAACTAAGCATCATAACAGCGGAAATCCAAAATATAGCTTATTACAACTTTTCAATCTGTCTCAAAGCAAAAACAAGATAAAGGAGGTACACTAATAATGCCCAAGTAGCGACCACCAACGACACAGGGAGAATGTGTATATATATATCATACGTGGAAGCCTCCTGCCCGCCTCCGAATCAGCTACTCGCGCATCACCAGCTAACCTGTCTCTAGTCTGCTCGTGTGAGCACCCAGAGTAATAAGAGGAGACATAAAACTCTGGGTCAGACATAAAGCCTGGTATGAGCGATAAGCATCTAAAGTGAACAATAACAGGTAGGCTAAAACATACCTGAACATGGACCTGCAACCAAAGAGTTAGCACTACATACTGTACAACACTCTAAGGTACCATATCAAACGGTGTAAAGATACGGAGGTGGGGGAGGTGTGCATATCATATTGATGGCAAACAATCAAACATAGCATCCATCCTCACATCTCTCACTCAGTGCGTAAAGCATACGATATTCACCACTTCGATCACCCACCCTTGCTACGATCACTTTGCCCCGTGAAGTCATAAATGGCTTCACTGCACTGATAACGTAGCCACTAATCATTTGCTATGTCCACTTGCCCCATGGAGTTATTCACCCCATCTGCGCTGGCTCATAGCCTTACCAATCCTTACTATGTCCACTTGCCCCATGGAGTTATTCACCCCATCTGCGCTGGCTCATAGTCTTACTACCCATCACCTTGCCCCTCAAGTCATAATGACTCTACTGCACTGATAACGTAGTCTTGCTACCATCACCTTGCCCCTCGAGTCGCAATGACTCTACTGCACTGATAAGTAGCCCATCATTCATTTTCAGTGGTGAATCGAAGTCATGAACGTCGAAAACTCCTTAACACACGTCCCGCAGCAAAGCCCAACCATTAAGTGAACTCATCGGTTCCCAACTGGATCCTGAGCTCTAACTTCCCATATTGGACTACCTTTGCATCTCGGGTTATTGGTCAATACTGGGTCGGGCCGGGTTCTCTTCAAACCATCGGTTCGGTTCGGGTCGAGTGTCTGCGTTGCGTTAGCTCATGGTCCTCCTTTGGCACGGTTCAGTTCGGGTCCACTCCATCGCATCGGTTCGGGTCGGGTGTCCCCCTTCAGGTCGGGTCGGGTGCCATCTCCCATCCAGTTCGTGCTTCCGCTCCGATCCGCTCCCTCGTTCTTCACGTGCTCCGATCCGATCCATCCTCCTTTATCCGCTCCGATCCCTCCTCCTTAATCCGATCCGATCCCAGTTCAGTTAGCATGGCCTTCCTTTTTGCCAATTTTCTCAAGTGTCAGGTTCCGATCCGATCGAATCCCTTGCCCAGTTCAACATATCCGATCCGAGCCCCCATATCCGATCCGATCCGATCCTGCACTGTTTCCTGAAGCTTTTCCAGCAAGTGTTTACGCCATTCGACGACGTTTTCAACCATTCTAACTATTGAAATCAATCACAAAGCATATCATACAGTCATAGCAACATGCATAATCAACTACAAACATCAAAACATCAATATGATAGGTTAAAATGGATCAAACATACCCAAAATCCCATATTTCCCCTTAAGCATGTTTAGGTGAAACTAATGATAGGATTAGCAAAACTTAACCAAATTAACCCAAATTCATATCAGAGGTCTAAAACATCATTTAAGAATTTATGAACATTTTTCCAGAATTTTATCATGTTTTAATTCGCTAATTAACACTAATTACTCTTAATTAGCCATAATTAGTGCAAACCTATGCAAATCACTCACCTTAGCCACAAATAAACTAAGATCTGAAATAAATCTCTGATTTAATGCAAATCGCAATACTAAACAGCAGCTCCAATGTTGATTTGGTGTAGATCTTCCTTGATTAGAGGTTGCTAAGCCAAATCCTTGACCAAAAGGTGATTTAGAGGTTGGAGGCCATTTTTAGGGTTCCTTGGTGATAAGTGGAGGCTAGAAAACTGAAACGGAATGATCCTCTATCTCATTTCAGCCTCCCCATAACCCTAATCCCGAAATGGGTTATGGGCCTACTCACTAATCACCCGATTTGGCCCGGTTAAGCAGTTTTTCACCTTCCAAACTTATTTCAGCCATATCTCCCAAACGGTAAGTCCGTTTGGCTATTATGACCACTCTACGGAAAGGTAAACCATCAAACGAATCCAATGGAAGTGGTTTCAGGTCAAAATTCCTTTCCAATCAAAAGTTATGGCCAAAACAGTACCAACTAGGGGCAAAATGGTCATTTAAAAATCGACAAAAATCATGAACATGGGAAATGACTCTATTAGATGCTTCCCAAAGTTACATGACCATACGACTTCACATGGGAGAGAAATAAATATTCTATGATCCTATGATGTGTAGAATACGGGTCGTTACAAAAATCCAAAAGGTTATTTCGGAGAAAGCTCCTAAGGAGAAGCCAATGGCTAGAAGAAAGGCTCATTGTACCAAAAGACCATCCACACAAAGATAGGATTTTATAACAAGCCAAGAGTTTGCATTAATAAATGCCTCCTGCAACACACTAAACCCGCACCTCGGAAGGTATGTGCCAAAGAAACTGCAAGCTACAGCCGCACCTTCTCTAAAGATTAATGAAAATCCTTCTAAAAAGCTTCTATATGAATCCCTGCAAATGAAAGGGCACCAAGCCAGACCTATAAATACTCTCCCAGGGGTCTAGAATCATGGCAATTAGATTCATTTCGAAATTGTAAACTTAGGATTGCAAAGTGTAACCCTAATTTTCAAAATCAAATTGAGGATTTCTCTTTTCTTTTAATATTATTTGGAAACTCTTAATAGAAAAGGATAATTGAGGATATCGACTCATGGAGTTTAATTTCAAGGGAAAAGGGGGGCTGATCATTTTTTACTATTAATTTGTTTAATAGCCGATTGCACATGATTCTAACTTCTTGTCTTTATCCGAAACCATTACTGCAAACCATATGAGGAGGAATAATATAGCAAGGTCCAAAGTTGGTAAAATCTTACCCAAAAGGTGGAAGAAGAATTACTGTTAATGGATCTCAGTCATCATAAATGAATACGACTAGAAACAACCTTAAAATTTAATCTCTCGATTTAAGGATTTAAGGTAAGGAAAATATCACTTTCTTACAAAATTTCAGAATAATAATAATCATAATGGTTTAAAAGAGTTTTTAAAAATATTTTAATTATTTATAAGCTATAAGAAAATCATTCTCAAGTTTTGTTTGCTGAGGAAAATGGTTAACTCAAACAAGAAAATGTAACCAATAAACGATCCCGGGCTATCAACGGTTTGTCAAAAAATTATGCAACGGTGTAAAACACATGCACATACACATTCGTATATGATAACATAGCCATAATAAATTAATAAGGATATTAATTAAGCTAAGAAAGTATTATAAAAAAGTAAGGAAATAAGGACAATAATACCACACCCTACAGTCATTACCTTACACGCCACAATTACATTTAAACCACCTTCCCCTTATAAATTGACGTGACGACTGGGGGTATTCGGCCATAGGGAGAGGGTTAGGAAAGGAAGTTTTTTTTTTGGTAATTTTCCATCCAATATTTTATTCCAAAGTTTTTTCTATAAATACCCACCGCTTTTCACTTTATTTCTTTACACCATTATCTTCTCTTCTTCATCCTCCTAAGCTCTCTAATGGCTTCTACATTCTAAGAAATAAATAAGAAAAAGAAAAGAAAATTACTTACCACTTATCTAAGTACCCTAAGGCATCGAAACTATCGCCAAACTACTTCTATCTTAATTTAAAAATAAAAAAGGTCGGCCTCTTGGCTTAAATGAAGACTGGCCAACGACTGTCTTTTCTCCTAACTTTCTCCTTCCTTCGCAACATTCTTTCCTCTTCATTTCTTCCACATCACATTTTCTCCTTTCTGTCTCTCCTTCTTGTTGTTAGCTTTCACGATTTGTGGTGATTTGATCACTTTTCTACCTAACCCTAATTTTCTTCAGATCCATTTTTTCTTTTCCTGTCTATTCGTTAAGTCGCTGATCCTTAACAATCCTTCTCCATCTTTGATTCAATGAATAGTAGTCTCTCAAGCATTCTTTGTCACTCTTTGGCAAAAGGGTATAGTCTACTCTTAGCCCCTTGCTCCTTTTCACCTCACTATCCTAGATATGTGCATCCACTCGAAGGCATACTCTAGGGTTCGAATTGCAAAGGTGACATGCTAGCTTGTTGCATCTTTATTTTAGTATTATGTTTTCTCGATCTGGCGTGGTTGGTATGGCTCTTTTTCTTGTGTTGGTTTTTTGTCAAGGCCGTATGTTTTCGAGTGATTCTTGTACTATCCTAGTAAGTTGTGTAGACTGCATGCAGATTTTTGGCTGTTGTTTTCTTGCTAGGGCGCTTGAAATTAGACTATGATTTTTTATACTAGTTTGTGTATGCGACTGCTTAGGCAGCTTGATTGTATTCTTGGGATGTTTGTTGCATTTTCAATTTTAAGTTGCACCCTACATGTTAATAACTAGTTTTTACTATAGTTTATGTTGTATGTTGGATTAGAAAATGCCTGTAGTGGGTAAGCAATCTGCTTACCACCTCTATTTCATTGTACTCATTATCTGGTGTAATGAAAATAATGTTACGGATCACTATAAAAATTGGTTGGCCTCGCCAAAAAAAAGTCACCATCACTCGAACAAACTTGGAGATCCAAACCCCACTCCACACCACCAAAGCCACGCGAAATAAGAAAGAGGGAGCTCAAAGCTATTTGGTGTTATAGTTTGTGATAATTATCACATATATATTAAAGTGGAGATATTGGAAGTTGCGGGATTGTAGGATCCGTTGACCGAGTTTTACGGATTTTTTGAGATATTTTAGGGAAAGTTTTATTTTGAACAAGTTTTAATGAGTATTTATTTCTGTGATATTTTAGGGCCCAATTGGGTATAGATCTAGTCTTTCCATTTGTCTATATAAGCATGTCATTAGGGATAGATTTATTTGTACTTGAGGGAGAAAACTTGTTTTTGTTTTTTAGGGATTGAGATATCTTCTCAGTTTTAGGTCTTTCTTTATAATTAATTGGTTGAATAATAAAGGTTTGTTTGGTGGAATTTTCTTGTTATTGTTATCTTCTTCCCTCTTTCAAAATCTAAATGTGTACTTATCTTGTGCAAACCCTAACATTTGGGTTAACAAAAATCAAGTAGGAACGTGTCAGGATAGTCCAAGGAAAATTTTAGCAAGCTATACTTGCACTTAAATCCGATCAAAGGTGAGAAACTAAACTTCAAAATAATATTAAATATACCCAAGCAAAATGATTGTTACGTATATTAAATGATGCTTATGAATGTTATAATGAATGTATGACATGTTTGAATGCTTATTTTTTTATTATATGGATGTTTAACAAGTCATGTAAACTACACGTCAATAAATACAAAGGAGACCACTTTCATTTATTGAATGCAGTGGTGAAAAATGTAATGTTAAACCTCTCAAAAATGATTTGAAATGTTTTAGAAATAGATTCTAAACACTTTCAAGTGTATAATTGATGCTTGGAAAGAATATGAGTATTCAAGAAATTTTAGTGTGTCATGAAACTGTAATTCGCGATTTCACTCTTTTAAAAGTGAATTTTTGTATATGGAAAAATATGAATCCATACATTTTGAAATAATATTTTTCCAAATCCTTATAAATATATTCCCAATGAATCCATAAAATCAAGATTTCTTTAGGTAGATTTTGAAATATGACTAAAACAAGATTTGGAAAACATCATGTTTTACAGTTCAAAATCTTGTAAAAGCGATTGTTTAAAATTGAGATTTTTAATCTCTTAGAAGTACGAAATAAATCTTTTTGAAGTGATTCAAGTTCATTATATGAATCTTAAAATGATAGAAATTCGTTTAATGAATAAGCTAATATGTTATTTTTGCAACGCTTTTGCAATGATTTTCCAGTAGTAATGAAATTATGATTTAAACTTTACAAATTATATCCCGATCTCTTACGAATGTTTCAAAATGATTAAACATATGTTTCAAAGATCATTTAAAAGTTTCATAACTTTTTTAAAAGAATCTTAAATGATCAAATTAAATCAAATAAGGAATGATTCAATCTTGGTTCTAATAAGCCGACGAGTAAACCTGATTTGTCTATTTCTAAGTTCCGGATATGGGTATTTAACTAACCTGATGTTCAGGAGCAACCAGTGCCCTGTCTCACCTAGCCCTTCCCTGGATGAGGGATTGATGAGGTTGAAATGTCGAAAACTTGCTAGGTATAAAAGATTTGTTTTCTCATAATAAACTAATCGGATTTCTTAGAGATGATCTTGTTGTATCTAGTATGGAATTCCGCAGAGAGAATCCTTATTATATAAAGAATTTAAATGATGTTTACAATATTATTCGATGGATAGTTGAGTTTGAACATGGAAATTGATATCGATTAAAATAAGTGTAATGACTCGGATCCTTATGGGTTAATTTTTAAATATTTAATACAGATTTAAATATTGGGTGGATAATTTAAATGGAATTTTTATTTTAAGTTATTAATTTAATATTCAATTTCGATTTAATATCGAATATATTAAATTATCATAAGACGTCAGTTCGAGAAGTTGAAACTGAATTAGAAACAGTTCAGAAAATCAATTCAAACCCCTATTTTGAATTAGAAGAATAATATTAATTTATTAGCGAAGAATAAATTGTCTGAAATAAATTTATACCAGTTTAAATTAATATCTCCTCCATATGATCAAATGGAGTTTCGATACCTATCCCAGTGGGATCAAAATAGTGGGTAAACCCTAGAATTGACAGTTGTTGAGTTCAGAAAGGAGTTCGGCATCATAGGTATTTAATTTAAAGGATACCGGTTTAAATATAAATAAAATAGAAATAAAACTCCTTCATCTCATTTTCTTCCACAAGTAAAATAAATCAGATGTGCTCCTTATTTCCTCCACAAAATATCAGCCTCGTTATTCCTATCTAAACCGAAAGAGCAAAATCGCGTGGCCTTCTTCTACTCCATACGTTTACTCTATAAATCGAGCCCCTCTTTCTTTCAGCTACTCACTTTAGTTTTCCCCTTTTTTCTCCGATTCAAATCAAAGAGAAACCGCACCTTCCTTTTTTTCATGTCGCGATAAAGCTCGACATCAGTAACAAGGTGCAGAAGCCGGAGTTGCAACGAGAAGAGGTGCGATGTTATTCCGAGAGTCGGAGTCTTCAAGATCGAACGAGGTTGCGAGTTGGCAACAGGAAGAAGCGATCTTTGACAGCACCACGATGACCGCAAGTGGGATTTCAGGCGACTCGTCTTCACTGTAGCATGTTGTTAGGGTCGCGATGGGTTTGTTGTGGTCGAGTAGGTGTGCAGATGGTGGTTGCGATGGTGTTTGTGGAGTGACAGCAATGACGGGGTGAACTTGGGTATTTTACTGGAAAACCCTCCAAGTCTAGAATGGAAGCAGAAGGGATCAGCGGCTTAAGGTCCAGATCTGATTTGGTGATGGTGCGACAGTCTACTGGAGCTTGCCGTGGGTGGTTTGGAGGAGCACTTGTAAGGATTGTTGACAGTTTCGTGAAGTAGACAGTAAGGTAATTTCATAGTTTATTTACTACTTTGTGTGTGTGTATATATATATATAAAGGGTTAAGCGATTAAATGTGTTAATTATTTAGGTAAGCAAGCATTTAAAATATATATGGTTTAAAGGGGTAAAAATACATAGATTAATTTAATTATATTCGTTGAGATTAAATTTAACTTAGTAACCATTAAAAAGGAAAGAAAAGAAAAAGAGAAATATATATATATAAGAAGTTTATTTATTCGTTAATCTAAATAAATGTTAATCGCTACATTTAATAAATCGTAGGTACAAAGAGATTTGTTCAAGATGATTCGTAATAGCGATAACATGGAAATTAATTTAGATATTCAGCAAAGAAATTCACGGTGAGTAAATCTCATCACCTCTTGTTTAGAATTATTTTTATTTGTTAAAAATAATTGTTTGTTGCTTGTTGATGCTTTCTGGTTTGTTTAAATATATATAGTTATTTAGGCTTAACTATTATATATATATTGGGTTGATGGTGGTTGGATTCCCGCAGTCTCATTAGCGGATGCCCGCGGTACCATAGCGGATGATTACCCTATACGCCCCACGCTATGATTAGTGGATGACCTTCTATACCGCGATATCCTGCCTCGAAGCAGGATGGGTATTACTATGTTGACTAACGTCTGTGGATGCAGGAAAAACAGGTTGGAGGAATCCAACTGGATTCCAAAAAAAAATATTATCTATTTGTTGTTTGTTAGATTTCATATATATTCATATATGATGTGTTAAAAATCAAATGATTGAAAATTGGTTGATTTGATTGTTTAAAATATCCCTGGGGCTTGAATATTGACTTATAAAATATCAAAAAAGATATTTGAAATTTAAAAGGGGAATTCTATTTTTATAAATAGAATTTGAATTTTAAATGAACTATAGAAAACATTAACTTGTTTTGAATATATATGAACGAGTATTGAATTTATAAACTCTGTTTATAAATGAAAAGATGGGATTTGAATTGAATTTATAAACTCTGTTTATAAATGAAAAGATGGGATTTGAATTGAATTTATAAACTCTGTTTATAAATAGAAAAGATGGGATTGAATTGAATTTATAAACTTTGTTTATAAATATATAATGTGGGATTTTAAGTAAAGTTATAAACGTTGTTTATAAATAAATGCAGAGATATTCAAATAGACTTTGAATATAGAATTTGAAAAGAGAATTCAAATAGACTTTGAATATAGAATTTGAATAATAGAATTCAAATGGACTTTAAACGATAGAATTTGAATATAGAATTCAAATGGACTTTAAACTATAGAATTTGAATAGAGAATTCAAATAGACTTTGAATATAGAATTTGAATAATAGAATTCAAATGGACTTTAAACGATAGAATTTGAATATAGAATTCAAATGGACTTTAAACGATAGAATTTGAATATAGAATTCAAATAGACTTTGAATATAGAATTTGAAAAGAGAATTCAAATAGACTTTGAATATAGAATTTGAATAATAGAATTCAAATGGACTTTAAACTATAGAATTTGAATATAGAATTCAAATGGACTTTAAACTATAGAATTTGAAAATAGAATTCAAATGAAGTTTAAATAAAGAGAATTTAAATAGAATAGAATTGGAATTTGAATAAGAAGTCGATAAGGAAACGAGAGTATGAGTATAATTAGAATTTGTTAATATGCAAGTTAAAATATATTTGAACGTCATGTTCAAATATGAAGGTGAAATAGACTAAAGAAAAAATTAACAAATTGAGTTAAAACGATTGGTATAGTTAAAATAGTTTGGACAGGTATAGACATACAGGAGACAGGTTTGGAATAAAGTGTTAGAAGGTATATAAATAGATTGCTCGACAAAAAGGTACGTATTTAATTCATATATGAGATTCTATGCGCCGTATCGGCTAGCCGCTTGGCTTTTCTTTTTCTTTTTGATTGGAGAAGGCCTGTGTGGCAGTTTGGGGATTTTCCCGCAGCTCCCGGTACAAAGGAGGTTATGGCGAATTTTTCCGGGAATTTAAGGAGATAGAATATTTTTAAGATAATTTGATGGTTAGAAATCAACGTATCGATATATATAGAAGTCGATAAGGAAACGAACTTAGAAATAGAATAGTATAATCAAAAAAGAAGTATAAGAATAAAATCTAGTAAGAATAGAAAAGGGAAGTGTATACGTGTTTAAAAGTAAATCAGTATTTGTATGGCATTGATTGTTCGAGTAAGTAGTCTTATCTGTTTTGACGTTATAAATGCTATTCAGTCAAGGTCTGAGAGGTAGTTATACCCCAACTTGATTGATTTCACTATTAACAAATAAACAGTAAGATTCAGGCTCGAAGATCAATGTTGAATAAAAGTTAGTTGAATATAGTATTTGGGTTGTCGTAACGATGTTTTACACAACATCCGTTTTAACCCAAATATATGTAAGCTTGGAAATAGAAAAATGAATATTTCCTAGTATAGAAAATAAAGGAAGGCGATATTCGGAAATGTTTTCCAAATAACGTAACAGGTCAATATGCTTATTAAAAATATTTGGTTAACAAATATTGATAAGAAATAGAGAAGTGATTTAATTAATGAAATATTAATTAAGGCTCAGTGATTGTTGGATGTTTGGATGAACACTTGTTTTATTCGATAGTTAAATCATCGACTATCGAAACACTTGTTTTTATTCGAGAGTTAAATCACAGACTATCGAAGTTTTGACCATCGTTGTCATTATGGAGAGACCGGTTGGATTATTATCCGAAGAACCACTCCGTATTGGCAGTAGCGTGCGAATCAGATTATATAAAGATAATCGAAGACGGAGTAGATTGCAAGGACTTTTTCTATTAATAGAAATAGTACCTTTGGCTCATCCTGTTCCTAGGTGACTCGTATGGATGAATGTCTGAAAGTGTATTTCCAGAATGGTCACGTACATTGATTTCTTCAACCGTACCAAGAGTGGAAGCGGAGAAGGAAACTTCTTTCGCTAACACGTAATGTACTGTTGTAGACATCAATTAGTGATTTTTGATGGATTTGACGATGTGACATTCGAAGTAAATATGGTGTGATGATAAAGCGTAGCTTCTAGCCTCATCATCCGGTAAATGACAGAAATCGGGCAAGCAGCATGTCTATGTAGGTCGCACCTATTAGGGTGTATAATCACCTGATCTAGAGTTTCATTTACTTCTAAAAATCTATTGTCGATGCTGTCCCATTCGGGAAACGGTTGCTGATCCCAACCGTTGGTGATATACATTCGATACACTCAAGCGAAATGAATGGTCGGTCATGTGTGGCTGAGTTGCAAGATGTTCTTGTTGAACTCGGTGTATTCTCCTCTAGAGATATACCAGCAGAAGGTGGTTCCATACCTTGTCATAGTTGGAAACCCATTACCCAATACGTGCTTGCGGTTTATGATTTGTATATATATGTGGAACGTGAGATGCAAACGTTCCACTGGATTGTTATCTACTTGATTTAGACATTATTATAATATCAAAAGAGTTTTGATATAAAGATTATCGTTCCTTTCAAAAGGGATTTTGAAAGTTAAATCAAGTGTTTGGATTCTCATAAGGGAAAAACCCGTTCCGTGTTATACGGCATGGTCTTATGAGATATCATTTAGTTTCTGAAACTGTTTTAAACTTTTTACTCATACCAGTCCCATGACTGACCCGGAGTTTATTTGTTTTGTTTTACCTAAACTCTTGGGTGCCTAAATTTATACGGGCAGTCAAGTAGTTCAGGATTTTACAGATCTATCTAAAGGAGCTTGGAGCAGGAGGCTTCAGCGTTATCTAGTTATAGTGTTGTTCCGCTGTGTTGTAAGTGTTGTACTCTGATAAGTGTATGTTATACAGTTGAGATTTTGTATTTCAAAGATATGATATATTATATTTTGTTCCGCTGCGATGTGAGATTCTGCGTTGTTATTTCTGTTCTCCTTCTACCTCCTTCTTTTAAAAAAAATGTTTCGTATTTTCGCGATATTTGGGTTGGACGTATGATGTATATAGTCAACTCTGATGTTATGGAAATTTGGGTCATTACAGTTGGTATCAGAGCTTAGGTTGAGCGAATACCTAGGCTTGTTGGAATGTGCTCATTAGAGATAGGATCAGTAGTATCCTAGAATGAGTTAAGCGTATATATATACGAGAGAGCGTATTTGTTATTTGATATAAAAACTGTTTTATATTGTGTTGACTAGTCTGTTGAGTGAGTTATGAATTCTGATCGAATCGTGGGACGCCGCGATGTCGATAGGAGTTTATCAACATTTGAACAGAAGATTGAACACGATATTGTTTTTAAATGGTTAAGTTGATTGTTAGGATTATAATCGAATTAGATTATAAAACAGAAATAGTTATATATATAACCAATGGAATTTGTATATGAAATCAAATATACAAATGAGATAAATTGAAATTGAATTCCAACCAGAATTCAGAATTTAAAATCCTGGGAGTTTGGAAAATATTTTTCTAAATGGATTTTGAAAGAAATATAGTACTGAACTCATTCAGTAGCTGGGAAATAATTCTGATGATGGTCGCAACATCATCAGTGTTCATTTTCGAGTTTCTAAGTGATGAATTGCTGCCTTAGAAAAGTTTTGATGGAAATTTGTTTGAAAATAAAACAAGTTGTTTGAAAATTCAAATGTTTTGAATTTGAGATAGATATAAATATGTATATATTTATATTACTTCAAAGGAATTTTGAAATGAGAATTGGAATATAGATTTCAAATAGAAGTGAAATGGGAATTGGAATATAGAGTTCAAATAGAAGTAAAATAAAGGAATTTGAATATATATATAATTCAAATAGAAGTGAAATAGAATTTGAATTCAAAGGAATTCAAATAAGTTTGAATAAAGAAAATTCAAATAGAAATTGTATAAGAAAAATTGAAATGGAATTTGAATTCAAAGGAATTCAAATGGATTTGAATAAAGAAAAGTCAAATAGAGATTTGAATATTAGAATTCAAATGGAAAATGGTTAAATAGAATTTCAAAGAGAATATAAAGTGGAGGTTGAATATTAGAATTCAAAGAAAATATAAAGTTTGAAATAGAATTTTAAATAAAAGGAGTTTAAATAGAATTTTAATTCAAAGTGAAATTTAAATAGGATTTGAATTCAAAGGAGTTAAAATAGAATTTAAATTCAAAGGAATTTAAATAGAAATTGAATAAAGGATTTCAAATAGAATTTGAATATGGGATTTGAAATGGATTTTGAATAAAGGATTTCAAATAGAAATCAAAGATAAGAAATTCAAATAGAATTTGAAGATAAGGATTTGAAATAGAATTTGAATAGAAGAAATTCAAATAGAAATTGAATAGAAGGAAATTCAAATATAGAGTTTGAATAAAGAAATTCAAATGGAATTTGAATATTGTAAATATATAGGATTTGAATATTAGAAGTGAAGTAGATCGGGGATATTATGAAATGGATTGGATATATATTAAAAATATATCAGAATGGAGTTGAATTTATTATAAACAAAGTTAAAACGTTTATATTTATAAATATAATTAAAACGAGCTCGCCGTAGCGCGGCAGTTCGTAAATTGGCGATTCGAACTTCAATTTAGTATACATAACTCAATTGAAGTCGGAATTCTTTGAAACAAGAATCGTCGGGACCGGTTGAACAATAGTTTTCTAATGAAAGAGAAAAATCTGGATTTCGTCATATAGATTTTGAGTTATGTCAAAATCAAATTTTTTGAAAAGCAGCGCCAAAACCATTATAAAACCATAACGGTTTAATTAAATAAATAAAAGGATTTTTAGGAAATAAAATCCGAATTGGCATTAGAAAAATCCAAACTGGATATATAAAATGAATATGAACTCCAGTGAAGTAAGTGAGATGATTTTTAAGACAAAAATCATATTTTAAATGGTTAAATAGAATTAACTAAATTGGAAAATAATTAGTTAAAGGAAATTTGAATCGAAATTGGGTTTTTGGATAAGTGAAAGAAATTGAGAATTTATATTCGAAATCGAATATATAACTCGAGTTGAAAATATAACTAGATTAGTTTATAATTAAGTTGACATATATTTGAACAAGTTATATTCAAATAAAAAGGGTGAACTAGGCAAAACGGTTAATTAGCAACTAGTTAATGGGAATTTGAATGATTGAAATTAAATTTAACTTAAGTAAGTTAAATGGATCGAAATGAATAAATTGAGTAAAATCAATGTGAATGAAATATGAATTGGGTGTGAAGAAAGGAAAAACCAAAAGAGTTAAAAAGAAAATATATTTGTAAATCAAATATAAAGGAAATATATTTGTAACACAAATACAAAGGAAGTTATGTGCAAACAAATAGAAGGAGAAATATTTGTAAAAACTTTTACAAATAGAATTTAAAAGAAAATATTTGTAAAACATTTACAAATAGATTCAATGGAAATATTTATTTATAGAAAATAAATAGAATGTTATAGATGAGATATTTATTTGTTAAATAAATAGAATTTAATCAAAGGGATATTTAGAAGATGAATAGAAAATGGAAATCTGTTTTTAATAGATAAATAGAAAAGATTAATTTATAAATAACATTTTATAATTAAACAAAATATTTATCATTGGATAGATGGAATATATAAGTCTGAACTTATATAGAGAAGAGATATTGGTTTTTAACACCGATAGTTTTAAATAGAAGGGGTATACAACACTTGTATAAGTGAAGTAACGTTATTAAAGAGAACATCTATAAAGTGAAGAACCGTTACTAAAAATAAATCTTTATAAATGAATAAACATTATCCAATAGGAGTTATTCGAATAGGAGAAGTCGATTAGAGTTAGGATAAATCGATTAGAGTAAGAATTAACCAGTTAGAGTTAATCAGTTAGGGTTAATCCGTAGAGTTAATTGAATATTAGTTATTCAATTAGAATTTATCGAATATTTGTTATTCAAATAAAGAGTTAACCAGATGAAGTTAATTGAACATAATTAATCGAATTAGAATTTAAGTGGATGATAGTTATTCAATTAAAGTTGATCGAATATAGTTTATTTGAATAGAGTTAAAAGAGTTATCGAATATTGGTTATTCGAATAGAATTAAAGGAGTTATCGAATATAGTTTATTCGAAAGGAATTATCGAATTTGGTTATTCGGAAGGAGTTAAGTGAAAAGAGCTAATCAAATAGATTTAATTGATAAGAATAAATTGAATAGGGATTATCGAATACAGCTATTCGAAGGGAGGAGTTATCGAATAGGGATTTATTCGAAAGAGAGTTACGTAAGGAAGTTTGAAATGTTGAGTATCAACATAAATAAGTTTTTGAAAAGAAAATGGGCTAGTAACACTTTTCCTACCTTAGCAATTTCGAGGACGAAATTATTTTAAGTGGGGAAGATTGTAATGACCCGGATCCTTATGGGTTAATTTTTAAATATTTAATACAGATTTAAATATTGGGTGGATAATTTAAATGGAATTTTTATTTTAAGTTATCAATTTAATAATCAATTTCGATTTAATATCGAATATATTAAATTATCATAAGACGTCAGTTCGAGAAGTTGAAACTGAATTAGAAACAGTTCAGAAAATCAATTCAAACCCCTATTTTGAATTAGAAGAATAATATTAATTTATTATCGAAGAATAAATTGTCTGAAATAAATTTATACCAGTTTAAATTAATATCTCCTCCATATGATCAAATGGAGTTTCGATACCTATCCCGGTGGGATCAGAATAGTGGTTAAACCCTAGAATTGACAGTTGTTGAGTTCAGAAAGGAGTTCGGCATCATAGGTATTTAATTTAAAGGATACCGGTTTAAATATAAATAAAATAGAAATAAAACTCCTTCATCTCATTTTCTTCCACAAGTAAAATAAATCAGATGTGCTCCTTATTTCCTCCACAAAATATCAGCCTCGTTGTTCCTATCTAAACCGAAAGAGCAAAATCGCGTGGCCTTCTTCTACTCTATAAACCGAGCCCCTCTTTCTTTCAGCTACTCACTTCAGTTTTCCCCTTTTTTCTCCGATTCAAATCAAAGAGAAACCGCACCTTCCTTTTTTTCAGGTCGCGATAAAGCTCGACATCAGTAACAAGGTGCAGAAGCCGGAGTTGCAACGAGAAGAGGTGCAATGTTATTCCGAGAGTCGGAGTCTTCAAGATCGAACGAGGTTGCGAGTTGGCAACAGGAAGAAGCGATCTTTGACAGCACCACGATGACCGCAAGTGGGATTTCAGGCGACTCGTCTTCACTGTAGCATGTTGTTAGGGTCGCGATGGGTTTGCTGTGGTCGAGTAGGTGTGCAGATGGTGGTTGCGATGGTGTTTGTGGAGTGACAGTGTAACACCCCGTAATTTGAACATAAAAATTCACAAATTAAAGTATACTTAAGTGAAATGGGTTGCGCAGAGAAATATATATATATTGATATATATATATATAATTGAAAATTAAATAAATAAATATGCAAAAATGTTCAAAACAGCGAATTGGGAGAGGGGAATAACCGAACCGGCCGATTTTTGAGGTCGACCCGAGCTCGCTGGGTCGACTAGGGGTTAATCCAGGGTGTTTGGCTGTCAACCCGTGGGCCGATTCGCTCAAATGCAGATTTTGCATTTGAATGGTTCTCATGGTTCAGCTTTAATCTAAAGGCCCTAGATGGTTCCTACACTTGACTTCTTCCCTAAGACATGCTTTGATGGCTAGGATCTAAACTAAGGTTTATCCTATGGCTAAAACTATCCTAGTCTTCTATAAAAAGACCCCTAACCTAAACCTAAATGCTCATTATTCAATCCTATAGCTAAACTATGCCAAAATGTTCTCTCATGGCCTCCACCCTCATCCTCTTGTCATAATCTCCATCTCTAATCATATGAGAGAGTTTCTAAAGAAGTATAAGATTTCCTAAGCTTGCTTAAGTGTTTCTAAGTTTGATTCAAGGCTTTTCTTCATCAAAGCTAGGATCTTTATTATTGATTTGGCTCAAGGGTTTTCATTTGAAGCATTCTTATTTGGAGTTTTTGAGTTGATAGCTTTGTGGCTTCGTCTCAATCTTTTAATATATTCATAAGAAGGCTAATCAACAAGTTGTGAGTTTTCTATAGCCTTAATGACCAATTATTGAAATGATTATGATAGTATATAATGAGGTTATGGCTATGAATGTGGATCAATGCATGTTATGCAAGTTATATGCTATGTGTTAATGATGTTATGCATGTTATGCAAGTTATATGCTATGTGTTAATGATGTTATGCAAGTTATGCAAGTCATATGCTACATGTTCATGATGTTATGCAAGTCATATACTATATGTTTATGATGTTATGCAAGTTATGCAAGTCATATGAGAAACATTGATCCATTATGACACCATGACATGCAAGGTTGGTGTATGATTATATGCAAGTTTATATATGATATGTTATGCAAGATTGGTGTATGATTATATGCAAGTCCATATATGACATGTTATGCAAGTTTGGTGTTTGATGATATGCAAGTAACATGTGCAAGTTTACACCTTAGAATGATATGCATACATATGCAAGTTAACCCCTTTGTATGTCATACATACATATGCAAGTTTACCCCTTTGTATGACATAAATAACTTATGCAAGTTAACCTCCTTATGACATATGTGATTCATGCAAGTTTGGGTTGATTATTTATGCTAGTTGGGTTGATGCTATATGCATGTTGACACCTTTAAACCCATGATGACGCTAATGCTATGCAAGTTGAACCCATTATATTTATGATGAATCTTCCCTTTTATGTCATGTTAGCGAATTACATGGGGAACGATGGGGTTAATAAACATGCTAATGAAATTGTGTGAAGTTGGTATGATTATGCATACCACAAAGTGGATGGACATAATTGAGTCAATTATGTACATCGTTAAAATTGGAATTAATTAGGGAAAATTAATTCGGGGGTGATTAATTAGGTGTAATTAATCGACTAAGACACGAGGTTGGACCCTTTTGTAGCGTAAGACTACCCGGAACCGACCGGCAAATCCAGCGGCTACAAATGATTGGCCCAATGTGAGAGGTCTTAGGCACAAACTATATACGTGACAAGTGTAAAGACACGAGGTTAGACTCGGTTATGGCGTAAGGCTGCCCGGACCCAACCGGCAAATCCAGCTGCCATAAAAGATAGTCTAATGTGAGAGGTCCTTACAACGGTTACGTTCTTAATCAATTAAGAAACACTTAACCATATTAGCATGTAGAGGGACATGAGGGTTAAGTGGGTGCCTTGGGTGGCATAAGGAAATCTAGTGGTTGCCTTGGGTGGCAATAGAAAATACGACTAGAATACTTAACCAAAGTAGAACATGTAATTAAACATGATTAAAGGGTTAAGTGGGTGACTTGGGTGGCATGAGGAAATCTAGTGGTTGCCTTGGGTGGCAATAGAAGATAAGATTAAAATACTTAACCAAAGTGGGACATGTGCTTAAACATGATTAAAGGGTTAAGTGGGTGCCTTGGGTGGCATGTGGAAAAATCTAGTGGGTTGCCTTGCGTGGCAATAGAGAATACGACTAGAATACTTAACCAAAGTGGGACATGTAATTAAACATGATTAAAGGGTTAAGTGGGTGCCTTGGGTGGCATGTAGGAATCTAGTGGGTGCCTTGAGTGGCAATTGAAATATGATTAGATGACTTAACCAAACCTTAACATGTAAGTAGGCATGATTATGAAAAGGGGTTAAGTGGGATGCACTAGATTAAATGACAAGCTTAAGTAGTAGCTTGTGGGGGCCTTAAGTGGCAATTGGAATATGATTAAATGACAAGCTTAAGTAGTAGCTTGTGGGGGCCTTAAGTGGCAATTGAAATATGATTAAATGACAAGCTTAAGTAGTAGCTTGTGGGGGCCTTGAGTGGCAATTAAAATATGATTAGATGACTTAACCAAACCTTAACATGTAAGTGGGCATGATTATAAAAAGGGGTTAAGTGGGATGCACTAGATAAAATGACAAGCTTAAGTAGTAGCTTGTGGGGGCCCATTTCAACTAGTAACCCATATGTATCTTATTGTGCTCGACCCATGTCGAGGACGGGACACGCGTACTGGGCTTGACTATAAGAGGCCAAAACGGGGTAGCGGTGGCAACGCGAGTCCAACGGGTTTCATATGCGTGTGTGGACCCGGGCTGGTAGGTAAGACGTTGTTGCATCGTGTAGATATAAGCTGTGCACCATTTTCGGGTTGCCACTTTGGGGAGTGATACACCCCACTTTGGGGCCAGCACGGGTATCTACGGTAGGGAGCCGATCGCTTGGGGAGTAGCAGGTACACCTAGTGGAGATAGGGGCAGACGGCACCTATGTAGTCAACTAGGGGTACACGAGACTACTAATAAAATTACTAAGTACACTTAGTGGGATCAACCTTTAAGTAGGAATTACCCTTGGGTGGGTGGATCTGGTGTGGTGCAGTGTAGGAATTATCCTTGGGTGGGTAGGTCTGGTGTGGTGCAATGTAGTATTTATCCTTGGGTGGATAGGCGTGTCTTTACCGTTATCTTAGTTTATCCTAAGTCTAGTTGGCTACTTAGTGTAGTCATTTATCCCCAGTCGTACCGTACCAGGTTTATATCATACCCTAATTACTTTAATGATTGTATTGTTAAGGTTATAGGGCTCACTCAGACTTATGTCTGACCCCGTTGTTTTTATCTTTTTCCCCAACCCTCAGGTTCTCAGAGTGGGCCTAGCACTAGTGGGCTTTGATCAGATTGCTTTATCTATCTTTTGGAGCTTGGACTCTTGAAGAAAAGCTCGGTTATCTTTTCTATTATGGCTATTAGTATGTAGTGGGATTATGTACTTATGTTTTAACGAGATGGATATTTTGTACTTGACTCTTGTTGGTTTTTGAGATGTAACCAAACTTGTTTACCTTCTGCTGCAATGAAATGATGTTTTAAATTTCAAGTATTACTTATATCTGTCTTGTTGTAATTTTTTAGTTCTATATTCACTTAAATACTCCACCGAAGCTAAGGCATTCCCTTTGTGAGTGACCTTAGCGGGTGTGGGGTGTTACACGTGGTATCAGAGCGAAGGTTACCAGAACAGATAAAATTTTTAGAAAACTATTTTTCTAAAAACATTTTTGGAAGAAGTATTTTCAAAAACATGTCTTTAAAGAGAAAAGTTTTTGAAAGAAAAGCATAATCCCCAATAGCCATATCTTTATCCTTCGGATTCTCCATTTTGAATCTCTTCCTCTTTCTCTTTTTGAATTTCCACTCCGCGTATAGATGTCTTTTTAAGATAAATAAGGACTTCCGTATGAAGGACGGAAGAACCACTTCAAGGGACTAAGACGTTTGCCAGGCCAAGAAGTTAGTCCAAGGAGGTGGAGGGCTTATGGGTACCTTTAAGATGGACGAGAGAGGAAGGTTCAAATAGCTATTAGGTAAATAAAGGACGAAACCTCATCGTGGTAAGAAGGCCACGAAAGGAGAATGTGAAGGGGAAGGCTAGTTGTTTTGGAGAAATAGGACACCTTGGGGTTGTCCAAAGAGGTAAGGACGAAGTACAGGATCTTCTGGAGGGTTGATGTATTCCCTCACGACGGATATACCTGATGGGGGTAGGACCGTCTAAGTTTAAATTTTGTTCTCTCGATCATCCTGTTCGAACTTTATTCGACTCTGGCGCACCACATTCGTTTATCTCATCATCATTAGTTGAGTCACTGCACCTAGACACTAGTTTAGTAGATGATCCCGTGGTTGTTTCAAACCCAATTGGGGGGCTCCACTTATTTGTCCATGGTATGTTTGGTTTTGAAGATTTCTATACTTAGCGTTGAGTTTAGAGGTGATGCTTTTGTTTGGGCTTCACGGGCTATGGGTTGATTTTGGGCATGGACTGGTTATCCAGTAATGGTGCCGTTCTTGATTGCGAAAGGAGAGTTGTTAGGCTCATGACCCACTTGGGGAACACTCTCGAGATTTCTTGTAATCCCATGGATTCTGTTATGCTAAGTTATCTTGAATCGCTTGACGCTTCGGTCGAGAGTTTGCGATCTGTTAGAGTGGTCCGGGAATACTCGGATGTGTTTGAGGAGGTGAAGGTCTTACCTCCGAAGCGGGAGATTGACTTCCGAATATATCTGGTGGATAATGCTAAACCTGTATCTTTACCAGTGCGCCACATGGCTCCTCGTGAGAGGAGGGAACTCCATAAGAAAGTAGGGGAGTTGCTTGAGAAGGGGTTCATAAGACGAAGTATATCGGAGTGGGGAGCTCCAGTAGTTTTTGCCACGAAGGCGGATGGGTCCCTCAGACTTTGTGTAGACCATAGAAAACTCAACAAGCTCACAAAGAAGAATAAACACCCATTACCGAGGATTGAGGATCTTTTTGATCAGTTAGTTGGTGCCTCAGTGTTTTCGCCGTAGGACTTGGCCACGGAATTTCATCAGTTGGGAGTGACTGAGGATAGTATAGAGAAGACCGCCTTTAGGACTCCGGATGGTTTCTATGAGTGGCTGGTGATGCCATTTGGTTTTACGAACGCCCCCGCATACTTTGTTGATTTGATGAGTGGAGTGTTCAGGGAGTACCTAAATAACTTCGTAGTGGTCTTTGTGGATGACATCTTGGTCTTTTCTAAAGAGCGAAATAAGTTTTCGTGTGTGCTTAATGGGTTAAGCAAAGCCAGTTATTTGACCAACGGTGGTTTTGGAGCAAGATTGGCAAGGACATCCAGAGTTGGACAAGGGCTTAATTATTTAGCCGTTTCTATTAGTATCGTCTCACGTAGGTCGTCTGAATTCGAAGGAGGTGTCCCTTGGGTGTTTGTCTGATATTGGTTTAGGCCTTTGGGGCTTGCACTTGGGGGATGTCGAGTTCGACTAGGATGGTCTGCGTGAGAGATGGATAGTTGTGACGATTTTGTATGGGAATATCCTGATTTTCTCCAGAAGTGGAGAAAAGCATGCCCTACATCTTAGGGAAGTGTCGGAGACTCTTCGAGCACATAGTCTTGAGGCAGCAAAGGTGGATGGAGTTCTTAGCATCCTAAGATTTCGTGATAGCGTATACACCTGGCAAGGGTAACGTGGTGGCGGACGCCTTGAGTAGAAAAAGGTTGTCCTTGAGTCCATTGTTCGTGGAACGACGAAGCTTGGAATTTATCTCGATGTTTGACTTCAGACCTTCTATTGACTTTATACCCGGTTTGCTAGCATCCTTAGAGGTCAGACCTACTCTTTTGGGACGGATTAGTGAGGCATAGCGGGACGACCCACAGTTGGTTGAGTTAGTGGAGAAGCTCATAAGGAGGGAGTCGTCCAGCCATTTGAGTAGGTACACCCTAGATGATAAGGGGTGGTTGCGTAGAGACGGTAGACTTTGTGTACCGCAAGACGAGGGTTTGAGGAAGGTTATACTTGATGATGCACATCGTTCGAAGATGACCATTCATCCCGGTGGGGACAAGATGTACCAAGACATGAAGCGAGTTTTCTTTTGGGCCGGTATGAAGAAAGATGTGGCCGAGTATGTCGCTAGATGCATGGTGTGCCATCAAGTGAAAGCGGAGCAAAAGAAACCCGGTGGGTTGCTTCACCCATTAGAAGTTCCGCAATGGAAGTGGGATAGCATCTCGATGGATTTTGTTGGTATTTGATTCGAAGAAGGATGAAAGCGGCGCAAGACAGACAGAAATATTACGCGGATAAGAGGAGGACGGATCTTGAGTTTGATGCTGGGGACATGGTCTTTGTTAAAGTATCTCCATTACGGAATGTAGTTCGCTTTGGGTCCATTGGGAAGTTAGCTCCAAGATTTGTTGGGCCGTTTCCTATTAAGGAAAGGATTGGACGGATGGCATATAGGGTGGATTTACCCGAGAGACTTAGTGGGGTACATGACGTATTCCATGTGTCACATTTGAGGAAGTGCCTACATGAGACCGCAGAGGTGGTAGAGCCGAGCTTACTTAGAGAAGTGGAGGTAGAGCGTGATGCAACTATTCGACGAGCTCCTACCCGCATCCTTGGGTCAGAGATTAGGAAGTTGAGGAACAGAGAGGTGCGACTAGTCAAGGTGCAATGGGGAGAGGATGAGAGCAATGCTACTTGGGAGACAGAAGCGAAGATGCGTTCATTATACCCATTCCTTTTTGAGGGTATGTCTTTTAACTTCTCCTTTATCGTTTGTCTAGTACTTATCTTATCTTTAGTATGTCCTCTCATTAGTACCTTTGACCTTTAGATAGGGTAAAACCTATGGTTGAAACATGTGTTTGAGACATGTTATGTTTGATGGATGCGCGTGGATGCAAGTGTTTGCTAGTGGTTGCTCGTGGATGCATATACACACACTCTAGGCACTAGATCGGCTCAGTCACTTCATATTGCATATTGCATATAATTGTGTGTAGGTAGCTATATTTATGGATGTATAATGGTTGTGTTATCATATGGATGATGCATTTTGGTGTATGGTTGTGCACACATGTAGAAATAGTATGTGTCGATAGGGTTCTTCCGCATACATATTGGATGCATGGCACTATCATGGTTTGCATTAAGGAGGTCAACTGAATCAGTAGACCGCCTGATTTAGCATTAGTATACGGGCATATACACACACTTTTTTGCATATGGTCATACGTCATTAGAAATTTTAAGGACAATGGATGCCAGTGTTTGATGGTTTAGTAGATGGTTGTTTGGTTGGTAGGATACGTTCTTCTTGACTTAGAGATTTCGGGGACGAAATCCTTTAAGGAGGGGAGAATGTAACACCCCGTAAATTGAACATAAAAATTCACAAATTAAAGTATACTTAAGTGAAATGGGTTGCGCAGAGAAATATATATATATATATATATTGATATATATATATATAATTGAAAATTAAATAAATAAATATGCAAAAATGTTCAAAACAGCGAATTGGGAGAGGGGAATAACCGAACCGGCCGATTTTTGAGGTCGACCCAAGCCCGCTGGGTCGACTAGGGGTTAATCCAGGGTGTTTGGCTGTCAACCCATGGGCCGATTCGCTCAAATGCAGATTTTGCATTTGAATGGTTCTCATGGTTCAGCTTTAATCTAAAGGCCCTAGATGGTTCCTACACTTGACTTCTTCCCCAAGACATGCTTTGATGGCTAGGATCTAAACTAAGGTTTATCCTATGGCTAAAACTATCCTAGTCTTCTATAAAAAGACCCCTAACCTAAACCTAAATGCTCATTATTCAATCCTATAGCTAAACTATGCCAAAATGTTCTCTCATGGCCTCCACCCTCATCCTCTTGTCATAATCTCCATCTCTAATCATATGAGAGAGTTTCTAAAGAAGTATAAGAGTTCCTAAGCTTGCTTAAGTGTTTCTAAGTTTGATTCAAGGCTTTAATTCATCAAAGCTAGGATCTTTATTATTGATTTGGCTCAAGGGTTTTCATTTGGAGCATTCTTATTTGGAGTTTTTGAGTTGATAGCTTAGTGGCTTCGTCTCAATCTTTTAATATATTCATAAGAAGGCTAATCAATAAGTTGTGAGTTTTCTATAGCCTTAATGACCAATTATTTAAATGATTATGATAGGATATAATGAGGTTATGGCTATGAATGTGGATCAATGCATGTTATGCAAGTTATATGCTATGTGTTAATGATGTTATGCATGTTATGCAAGTTATACGCTATGTGTTAATGATGTTATGCATGTTATGCAAGTTATATGCAATGTGTTAATGATGTTATGCAAGTTATGCAAGTCATATGCTACATGTTCATGATGTTATGCAAGTTATGCAAGTCATATACTATATGTTTGTGATGTAATGCAAGTTATGCAAGTCATATGAGAAACATTGATCCATTATGACACCATGATATGCAAGTTTGGTGTATGATTATATGCAAGTTTATATATGATATGTTATGCAAGATTGGTGTATGATTATATGCAAGTCCATATATGACATGTTATGCAAGTTTGGTGTTTGATGATATGCAAGTAACATGTGCAAGTTTACACCTTAGAATGATATGCATACATATGCAAGTTAACCCCTTTGTATGTCATACATACATATGCAAGTTTACCCCTTTGTATGACATAAATAACTTATGCAAGTTAACCTCCTTATGACATATGTGATTCATGCAAGTTTGGGTTGATTATTTATGCTAGTTGGGTTGATGCTATATGCATGTTGACACCTTTAAACCCATGATGACGCTAATGCTATGCAAGTTGAACCCATTATATTTATGATGAATCTTCCCTTTTATGTCATGTTAGCGAATTACATGGGGAACGATGGGGTTAATAAACATGCTAATGAAATTGTGTGAAGTTGGTATGATTATGCATACCACAAAGTGGATGGACATAATTGAGTCAATTATGTACATCGTTAAAATTGGAATTAATTAGGGAAAATTAATTCGGGGGTGATTAATTAGGTGTAATTAATCGACTAAGACACGAGGTTGGACCCTTTTGTAGCGTAAGACTGCCCAGAACCGACCGGCAAATCCAGCGGCTACAAGAGATTGGCCCAATGTGAGAGGTCTTAGGCACAAACTATATACGTGACAAGTGTAAAGACATGAGGTTAGACTCGGTTATGGCGTAAGGCTGCCCGGACCCAACCGGCAAATCCGGCTGCCATAAAAGATAGTCTAATGTGAGAGGTCCTTACAACGGTTACGTTCTTAATCAATTAAGAAACACTTAACCATATTAGCATGTAGAGGGACATGAGGGTTAAGTGGGTGCCTTGGGTGGCATGAGGAAATCTAGTGGTTGCCTTGGGTGGCAATAGAAAATACGACTAGAATACTTTACCAAAGTAGAACATGTAATTAAACATGATTAAAGGGTTAAGTGGGTGCCTTGAGTGGCATGAGGAAATCTAGTGGTTGCCTTGGGTGGCAATAGAAGATAAGATTAAAATACTTAACCAAAGTGGGACATGTGATTAAACATGATTAAAGGGTTAAGTGGGTGCCTTGGGTGGCATGTGGAAAAATCTAGTGGGTTGCCTTGCGTGGCAATAGAGAATACGACTAGAATACTTAACCAAAGTGGGACATGTAATTAAACATGATTAATGGGTTAAGTGTGTGCCTTGGGTGGCATGTAGGAATCTAGTGGGTGCCTTGGGTGGATCTGGTGTGGTGCAGTGTAGGAATTATCCTTGGGTGGGTAGGTCTGGTGTGGTGCAATGTAGTATTTATCCTTGGGTGGATAGGCGCGTCTTTACCGTTATCTTAGTTTATCCTAAGTCTAGTTGGCTACTTAGTGTAGTCATTTATCCCCAGTCGTACCGTACCAGGTTTATATCATACCATAATTACTTTAATGATTGTATTGTTAAGGTTATAGGGCTCACTCAGACTTATGTCTGACCCCGTTGTTTTTATCTTTTTCCCCAACCCTCAGGTTCTCAGAGTGGGCCTAGCACTAGTGGGCTTTGATCAGATTGCTTTATCTATCTTTTGGAGCTTGGACTCTTGAAGAAAAGCTCGGTTATCTTTTCTATTATGGCTATTAGTATGTAGTGGGATTATGTACTTATGTTTTAACGAGATGGATATTTTGTACTTGACTCTTGTTGGTTTTTGAGATGTAACCAAACATGTTTACCTTCTGCTGCAATGAAATGATGTTTTAAATTTCAAGTATTACTTATATCTATCTTGTTGTAATTTTTCAGTTCTATATTCACTTAAATACTCCACCGAAGCTATGGCATTCCCTTTGTGAGTGACCTTAGCGGGTGTGGGGTGTTACAGACAGCAATGACGGGGTGAACTTGGGTATTTTACTGGAAAACCCTCCAAGTCTAGAATGGAAGCAGAAGGGATCAGCGACTTAAGGTCCAGATCTGATTTGGTGATGGTGCGGCAGTCTACTGGAGCTTGCCGTGGGTGGTTTGGAGGAGCACTTGTAAGGATTGTTGACAGTTTTGTGAAGTAGACAGTAAGGTAATTTCATAGTTTATTTACTACTTTGTGTGTGTATATATATATATAAAGGGTTAAGCGATTAAATGTGTTAATTATTTAGGTAAGCAAGCATTTAAAATATATATGGTTTAAAGGGGTAAAAATACATAGATTAATTTAATTATATTCGTTGAGATTAAATTTAACTTAGTAACCATTAAAAAGGAAAGAAAAGAAAAAGAGAAATATATATATAAGAAGTTTATTTATTCGTTAATCTAAATAAATGTTAATCGCTACATTTAATAAATCGTAGGTACAAAGAGATTTGTTCGAGATGATTCGTAATAGCGATAACATGGAAATTAATTTAGATATTCAGCAATGAAATTCACGGTGAGTAAATCTCACTCACCTCTTGTTTAGAATTATTTTTATTTGTTAAAAATAATTGTTTGTTGCTTGTTGATGCTTTCTGGTTTGTTTAAATATATATAGTTATTTAGGCTTAACTATTATATATATATATTGGGTTGATGGTGGTTGGATTCCCGCAGTCTCATTAGTGGATGCCCGCGATACCATAGCGGATGATTACCCTATACGCCCCACGCTATGATTAGTGGATGACCTTCTATACCGCGATATCCTGCCTCGAAGCAGGATGGGTATTACTATGTTGACTAACGTCTGTGGATGCAGGAAAAACAGGTTGGAGGAATCCAACTGGATTCCAAAAAAAAAAATCTATTTGTTGTTTGTTAGATTTCATATATATTCATATATGATGTGTTAAAAATCAAATGATTGAAAATTGGTTGATTTGATTGTTTAAAATATCCCTGGGGCTTGAATATTGACTTATAAAATATCGAAAAAGGTATTTGAAATTTAAAAGGGGAATTCTATTTTTATAAATAGAATTTGAATTTTAAATGAACTATAGAAAACATTAACTTGTTTTGAATATATATGAACGAGAATTGAATTTATAAACTCTGTTTATAAATGAAAAGATGGGATTTGAATTGAATTTATAAACTCTGTTTATAAATGAAAAGATGGGATTTGAATTGAATTTATAAACTCTGTTTATAAATAGAAAAGATGGGATTTGAATTGAATTTATAAACTTTGTTTATAAATATATAATGTGGGATTTTAAGTAAAGTTATAAACGTTGTTTATAAATAAATGCAGAGATATTCAAATAGACTTTGAATATAGAATTTGAAAAGAGAATTCAAATAGACTTTGAATATAGAATTTGAATAATAGAATTCAAATGGACTTTAAACAATAGAATTTGAATATAGAATTCAAATGGACTTTAAACTATAGAATTTGAATAGAGAATTCAAATAGACTTTGAATATAGAATTTGAATAATAGAATTCAAATGGACTTTAAACGATAGAATTTGAATATAGAATTCAAATGGACTTTAAACGATAGAATTTGAATATAGAATTCAAATAGACTTTGAATATAGAATTTGATAAGAGAATTCAAATAGACTTTGAATATAGAATTTGAATAATAGAATTCAAATGGACTTTAAACTATAGAATTTGAATATTGAATTCAAATGGACTTTAAACTATAGAATTTGAAAATAGAATTCAAATGAAGTTTAAATAAAGAGAATTTAAATAGAATTGAATTGGAATTTGAATAAGAAGTCGATAAGGAAACGAGAGTATGAGTATAATTAGAATTTGTTAATATGCAAGTTAAAATATATTTGAACGTCATGTTCAAATATGAAGGTGAAATAGACTAAAGAGAAAATTAACAAATTGAGTTAAAACGATTGGTATAGTTAAAATAGTTTGGACAGGTATAGACATACAGGAGACAGGTTTGGAATAAAGTGTTAGAAGGTATATAAATAGATTGCTCGACAAAAAGGTACGTATTTAATTCATATATGAGATTCTATGCGCCGTATCGGCTAGCCGCTTGGCTTTTCTTTTTCTTTTTGATTGGAGAAGGCCTGTGTGGCAGTTTGGGGATTTTCCCGCAGCTCCCGGTACAAAGGAGGTTATGGCGAATTTTTCCGGGAATTTAAGGAGATAGAATATTTTTAAGATAATTTGATAGTTAGAAATCAACGTATCGATATATATAGAAGTTGATAAGGAAACGAACTTAGAAATAGAATAGTATAATCAAAAAGGAAGTATAAGAATAAAATCTAGTAAGAATAGAAAAGGGAAGTGTATACGTGTTTAAAAGTAAATCAGTAGTTGTATGGTATTGATTGTTCGAGTAAGTAGTCTTATCTGTTTTGACGTTATAAATGTTATTCAGTCAAGGTCTGAGAGGTAGTTATACCCCAACTTGATTGATTTCACTATTAACAAATAAACAGTAAGATTCAGGCTCGAAGATCAATGTTGAATAAGAGTTAGTTGAATATAGTATTTGGGTTGTCGTAACGATGTTTTACACAACATCCGTTTTAACCCAAATATATGTAAGCTTGGAAATAGAAAAATGAATATTTCCTAGTATAGAAAATAAAGGAAGGCGATATTCGGAAATGTTTTCCAAATAACGTAACAGGTCAATATGGTTATTAAAAATATTTGGTTAACAAATATTGATAAGAAATAGAGAAGTGATTTAATTAATGAAATATTAATTAAAGGCTCAGTGATTGTTGGATGTTTGGATGAAGACTTGTTTTATTTGATAGTTAAATCATCGACTATCGAAACACTTGTTTTTATTCGATAGTTAAATCACAGACTATCGAAGTTTTGACCATCGTTGTCATTATGGAGAGACCGGTTGGATTATTATCCGAAGAACCACTCCGTATTGGCAGTAGTGTGCGAATCAGATTATATAAAGATAATCGAAGACGGAGTAGAGTGCAAGGACTTTTTCTATTAATAGAAATAGTACCTTCGGCTCATCCTGTTCCTGGGTGACTCGTATGGATGAATGTCTGACAGAGTATTTCCAGAAAGGTCACGTACATTGATTTCTTCAATCGTACCAAGAGTGGAAGTGGAGAAGGAAACTTCTTTCGCTAACACGTAATGTACTGTTGTAGACATCAATTAGTGATTTTTGATGGATTTGACGATGTGGCATTCGAAGTAAATCTGGTGTGATGATAAAGCGTAGCTTCTAGCCTCATCATCCGGTAAATGACAGAAATCGGGCAAGCAGCATGTCTATGTAGGTCGCACCTATTAGGGTGTATAATCACCTGATCTAGAGTTTCATTTACTACTAAAAATCTATTGTCGATGTTGTCCCATTCGGGAAACGGTTGCTGATCCCAACCATTGGTGATATACATTCGATACACTCAAGCGAAATGAGTGGTCGGTCATGTGTGGCTGAGTTGCAAGATGTTCTTGTTGAACTCAGTGTATTCTCCTCTAGAGATATACCAGCGGAAGGTGGTTCCATACCTTGTCATAGTTGGAAACCCATTACCCAATACGTGCTTGCGGTTTATGATTTGTATATATATGTGGAACATGAGATGCAAACGTTCCACTAGATTGTTATCTACTTGATTTAGACATTATTATAATATCAAAAGAGTTTTGATATAAAGATTATCGTTCCTTTCAAAAGGGATTTTGAAAGTTAAATCAAGTGTTTGGATTCTCATAAGGGAAAAACCTGTTCCGTGTTATACGGCGTGGTCTTATGAGATATTATTTAGTTTCTGAAACTGTTTTAATCTGTTTACTCATACCAGTCCCATGACTGACCCGGAGTTTATTTGTTTTGTTTTACCTAAACTCTTGGGTGCCTAAATTTGTATGGACAGTCAAGTAGTTCAGGATTTTACAGATCTATCTAAAGGAGCTTGGAGCAGGAGGCTTCAGCGTTATCTAGTTATAGTGTTGTTCCGCTGTGTTATAAGTGTTGTACTCTGATAAGTGTATGTTATACAGTTGAGATTTTGTATTTCAAAGATATGATATATTATATTTTGTTCAGCTGCGATGTGAGATTCTGCGTTGTTATTTCTGTTCTCCTTCTACCTCCTTCTTTTAAAAAAAATGTTTCGTATTTTCGCGATATTTGGGTTGGACGTATGATGTATATAGTCAACTCTGATGTTACGGAAATTTGGGTCATTACAATAAGTGTGCTTTCTTTAGATCCAATAAACTAAAATGGACCTACCTCCAAATGACTTAATAAATGAGGTTTAATTATTTTATGATTACACCTAAAGAGTGTTTTAAAGATATACATCCTTAAAATATGTTATATGAAGTATGGAATTAAGAAACAAAGAACATCCAAACCCAATACTACTTAAATGGTATTTTTACGATGATTAATCCAAAGAGGTCGGGACCAGACATGGATTTGGCATGTGTGCAGCATGATAAGGGTTCTCGCTTGTTATTTGGTGGTGATCGTGTGACTCTTACTCATATATATATACATACATATATATATATATATCCAACTTTAGGGTTGGTTTTGACTCAGTGCAATTCAGGTAGTTGGTCATACAAGCATGCCTTATGTACCAGTGAAAGCCATAGTGGTTTTATCCACTACCTCATAAGATGGTCATTTCATTTGGTATCAGAGTTTAGTATAAGCGAACACCTAAGACTCAGTGGGTCACTCACTAGAGATTGGGTTAGAAATATCCTAAAATGAGTATAGTCTGAGGGAGCGTATATAATCCATTTTTAATTGACATGTTGCACACACTCTAAAGGATAAATCCTCTATATTATAATTCTTACTATATGTGTGATGACCCACACTTCACCTACTTCAAACCGACCAAAAACCAAAACCCATGTTGATTCAAGGTAAGAAAAAGTACGTTTCATTAGGGTGTATCAGAGAAAACAGAGCGGAATACAAAGCTCACAGCGGAACAAATAAAATATAATAAGAATATATTATTGCAGCGGAAACATTTTTGAATACAAATCCGATTTTACATACCATTACTCCATGAAGACTTAACATAATATGCCGATAATAGAGCACGTCCGACCTTCATACGAAACTTCAGCTCCCTCTGGAACTCCAAATCTTCAAGCTTGAACTCGATCTTGATAATTGAAGAACAAACTAACAGACCTGCCCATGTAGAAATTGTAGGCAACCGCAGTTTGAAGGGGAAAAAACTACGAGTTAGTCATGGGACTGGTTGAGAAAAATTTATTAACTAATCTTTTACTTAGCCTTGTTTCGAATAAGGTAACTCGGGACCATGCCACATGTCGTAGAACGGGTTTCCTTCCAAGGATACGTGCACAACCATAATAATCGGAACCAAACATAGCAACCATAAACCAGATTTTGAAAACATGACTTTAGAAAAATGAACGATTATAATCCCCAGGTCCCATCACACAATGCAAGCACACACCAAAGGATAAGGGTTTTCCTTATAATCGCAAAACATGCTTGATATAGTTTAAAACAAAAACATTTGATATTATTATAATGACATGGGCGTGAAAAATACTTTCGAAAATAAACTTATGAATCTTAGCTCGCATAGTGCCTCATCCCACTATGTTGGCTACGTAGGTATATAACTTAAAAATCGTAAAGTGTTTCACATTGGAAGTTGGATTTCCGTCAATGAGCCTGGGCTAAGGATCTTCCTACTTTGATTCGGAACCCCAGCTATGTTCCAGGATCCCGTCTGGCTCCTTTAGAGCGGCAGGGTCGGTCCACCCTACTTTATGGATTAAAGTAACAACCTGAACATAACGTCCCTCAGTCTGTGTGTAGACTGTCATCTAGGTATATTGACCTAATCCGCGGCGCCACATCCAATGAACCACATAAGTAAATGCCTGGGCTCCATTACCATGGCGTTTCTTTTTGCTAGATGGAACATTAAGTCCCTACCCCTGCGGTCTATAATCCTGTTTTGGCTCATTTCGGGTAGTGAGGCCCGCGAAGTCACATCATACACAAAGCTACACATTTAAACCATGTTTTGATCTTCAACCACAAGGCCCTGCTTTTTAACAAATGCCTTGATCATTTCCACTTATCATGCCACACTATCATTCTTTAAAACACAAACTTCTATTCACCAACATATAACATTTGAGCTCACGCGTCTCAAAGAAGGGTGTTAAGCAAGAGAATAAATTCTCCGCCACCAAACAGAAGTATGTTTGGTAAATGTCCATCTGTATTTTATAAAATACAGTGTCAGACACGAAATCCATCAATAAATCCATTCCAGGAATAGGAACCAAACTGAAGGCACTTGATTCCATGTCCCCGCTTAGGAGTGCAAGTCCTTGCAAACCAAATTGCTTCAAGTATGGTCAGATTATGCCGTCACTTTAACCTCATATGGGCCATCGCCAAAGGCATCAACAGGCCATCCATCTGATGTGAAGAAATCCAGGTCTTCCACGATCATCGTCAATATCTTGACATCAGCATCACGTAGTATAATTATTCGCAATGGGTTAAAACTAGGTCTTTCCAAATAACTAGCGCATCTTTAAAATCAATTGGTATACAGGATTTCGTGAACCTCATTCCATTTCAGAATATCTGTTTATTCATTAAATTGGGAGTTATTCCCACAAATCTTATCAAAGATTTAACTCATGTAAATCTCTTGTTTAAATCTTTCCTTGAAAACCATTGCAAATGATTTTACAATATCTTTCCACATTCTAAACCAAATTAAGGTTTATTATCTAGTCGGAATTAACAAACCTTACCGAAGTAATCATTCATTTTATTATTCCAATCCCAACCTATTCATCCCATGGAGAAAAACTAGTAGTACTCCATATATATCCCCCATTGTGTTACCGGTAAATTCAATTACCACTCAACGTTTTAAGTCTAATTAAAGATTTAACTATCGCATGGAGTAAATCTGGTTGTACCCCATTCTCGAACATTTCTTGATGTTGGTAAATTTAGTTACCCTATTCTCGTTTGAATCTAATTAAAGATTCATTAAAATTCCACATAGTTTTAATCTCAAAAATCATTACCCAATGATTAACTTAGGAAATTAATCCTGTTTTTTTTTTACTAGGTTAAAGAACCAATGTCACTTAAAACAAAGTTCACGATAAACCCAATATCATCTTCCATTTAAAATGGAATCTTCATGGAAATCATATCTGCTTACGGTTGATATTAATCTCCATATCCAACTAACACTGTAAGTAGAATATTGGCTAGCGCCTTTCAAATTCCTCAAATAGTCCAAGTCTTCATCTATGGAGACTTATCTCAACCGTTATCCAATGCGGTTTCCATTTAACTCCAATTTAATTAATTAATTGGAAAACTCCAGTTTTCACTTATCTTTAATTCAGATTCATTATACAAAGATGAATATCTTTCTTGCATCTAACGTTTAAGAAACTGTTAAATGAACATCCGGGCTTTCCTTCTGATCCATTCCGATTCTCGCCTAGATAAATAAACGTTGACCAGCTAAGTTCAGTGCACTGGTTGCAGCATTCTTTACCTTGTTAAACACCCCGTTTATCTTTCAAGATTTCACAACCGGGACAGATTTACTTACTCATGGTTTCCGCATATTCAACCAAAATAGGTGTTTATTATTTAAAACATTATTCACTTATCCAAAATACTTTTTTCCCTCGATTATTTTATTATAAAAATAATCATTTAAAATCCAATTTCTGGAATGAGACTCATTTAACTCTTGTATATTCGAGAAGTTGGGTATATACAAACATCCAATAAACATAAACAAGATGTCATGTGTCTAATGAGTTGTAACTTCGTTAGTTATTTAAGATCAGATGTAGATGTCATAATTGGGTTCCATTTTATTAATTAACAACCACACGATATTCATAACCATTGAACATACAAATCAACCATTCAAAACAATATAACATCCACAAAGCAACCACATAGACAATTAAGTGAATACTTCGGACTAGTGTGGGTCAGCTTCCCAATACCCTGTATAAGGGTGTGACACCCCACGTCCGTTATTGTCACTCACAAAGGGAATTCATTAAGTTTCGTGAAACGTTTTTGGTAAACAGACATATAATACTACAAGACAGATATAAAATTTTGTAGTGGAATAAAAAAACAATTTTACTAATCATAAGATACCGTGGTCCAAAACATCACTTGTTTGAAACATAAAAACCCATTACAACATAAAAGCTACTGTCTTGTGCTTTAAAAATATCAGAGTACATAAAAGAAGTAAAATTCCTCAAGAATAAAATATAGCCATAGCAACAAGGATAGGAGCTTGAGCCATACATGTCAGCAGCTCTAGCAAAAGTCAGCAGAATCACGGTCAAGCCTGAGCGTTTCCTCCCTGAGAACCTTGGGGGGGAGAAAGAGAAACAAAAAGGGTCAGACAGTAGGAGCTATCACTACCCTAATCGATAGGCTCCCTAACCCGTATATACCTTGTGCTGGCCACACAGTAGGAGCTATCACTTCCTAAAGTGGAAAACCTTCATTTCCCAAGATGTGCACAACCATATCTATTGGTGTCACGGTCGTCTTATCCCCCTTTGCCCAGCTCATAAATGCACATGGCCCGGTCAATTTGCGCCGCCCACACCGTCCTTTACGTTTAGATCTCTTACAATCAGTCCAGTAAGCGTGCCCCTTCTCTGACCTAGTTCGGAGTATATACTTGATACCAACTCCGGGTTACTAGCTGAAACGGGTCCCACACAATATGATACAAGCTCTCCCCCTTGTTTTGTATCCTCCCACTAGGTTTTCACTGACTATGTATACCCCTAGGTGTCTTTAATTACATAGCCTTATTTATGTATATAAGTTATGCTTACCCTAGAAGGTGTCTTTAGTTACAAACTTTATTATTTCCACCGGTTATGTATACCACTAGGTGTATTTAATTACATAACCTTACCGGGTTAAGTTTGTGGGCATATATAAATATTACCCACCCCTTCAGATTTACTTAATCTACCTACTTTACTAAATCAAGTTTATTTAACCCCAACTTAAGCCTAAGTTCACATAAACCCTATGGATTAGATTTGGTTAAGTAGTCCAATTCTTTATCATGTCCATTTATGGTTTCATAATGGTCCAGACCTCCCACATTAGGCCTACAACATGTGGATGCTGGATATGTCAGTAGAGTCCGGGCAGACTTATTCCATAATTGGTCCTAACCTTGTGTCATAGCTCGATTCGTATTTACATACTTAGACCTCCCACATTAGGTCCAACATTAGTGGCTACTGGATATGTCGGTTGGGTCCGAGCAGACTTCCACCACGAATGCAACCTAACCTCGTGTCATAAGTTCAATTACAATTCCTAACTGTAATTACTAAACATTCCATTTTTAATTAATTAAGCCTTTCCTTTTCTAGGTGTCAATACCTATTTTACCCAATACTTTGAATTACATGTCCAAAAATGTTCATATTCAAATTATGCCATTTTTAACCCTTTTCCCATATTCCTTAACTAGAGCCCTCATAAAACTGGCAGCATGCCTAGGCTAGACAATAGGCTAGTCATGAACGATAATAGGGAAAATAATGGAAAAGTGACTAAAATGATCATCTTGGCATAAACATAAACTAGTATGATAATAAGGTGAACATACATACTGGCATGGACATGAAATTGTCATCATGATAAGGTGATAATTTAGATCACATAAAAGATCTAACATGATAACGTAAGGTGATAATTTAGATCACATAAAATAGATATAACATGATAACATAAGGTGACAATTTAGATCACATAAAATAGATCTAACATGATAACACAAGGTGACAATTTAGATTACATAAAATAGATCTAACATGATAATGTAAGGTGACAATTTAGATCACATAAAATAGATCTAATATGATAATGTAAGGTGACAATTTAGATCACATAAAATAGATTTAACATGATAATATAAGGTGACAATTTAGATCACATAAAATAGATCTAACATGACAACATAAGGTGACAATTTAGATCACATAAAATAGATCTAACATAATTGAAGATTTAGATCTACATAAAATATCCACATGATAATTAGATCTAACATAATTAAAGATTTAGATCTGCATAAAATAGATCTAACATAATTAAAGATTTAGATCTGCATAAAATTGATCTAACATAATTAAAGATTTAGATCTTCCTAAAATATTCACATGATAATTAGATCTAACATAATTAAAGATTTAGATCTACATAACATATCCACATGATAATTAGATCTAACATAATTAAAAATTTAGATCTACATAAAATGTCTACATGATAATTAGATCTAACAAATAAATCTATCATAACATATCATAAGATATGATAATAGCTAAGAATAGATCTATCATGTTATAACATAAAACATGATAATTGCATAAAATAGATTTATTATGTCATAACATAAAACATGATAATAGCATAGAATAGATCTATCATGTCATAAAATAAAACATGATAATAGCATATAATAGACTTATCATGTCATAACATAAAACATGATAATAGCATATAATAGACTTATCATGTCATAACATAAAACATGATAATAGCATAGATCCAAGTCATAGTCTTTCATAATTCACTTTTATTTATTTAAACCTAAAAATAACTATACTCACAAGGATAGGATCTATGAAAATAGAAGGAGAAAACTGAAACTTGATTCTCAGAATTTGATTTGCAAAACTGATAACTGAAGAAAGCAGATCCGTCTTAGTTCGCACTCCAGTAGAGTTTGGCCGCCATTGTTTCTTTGTGAAGAAAACAATGGAGTTGAGGTGATTTTATAGCCGCTAGGTTTCAGAAATCAAATTGCCACCTCAACCCTAAAAGGGGATTGGGTAATGGGCCGCTATCCACTTGAAAAAGGCCCGAATACCCAAAAACTTCAATCGTTCATAACTTCTGCATACGTTATCCGTTTTACGCAAACCAGGTGTCTATCCTGACCAGAAGTTTCGAGACGGATGTAATGACGCACTTAGTTTCCCTTAATTCTTAATATTAAATTAATTATTCTTTAATTTATCTTCTTTAATGTTAACACAATTACGGGGTGTTACATTCCCCCATTACTTAAAGGATTTCGTCCCTTTGCATATCCTACCATCCATTATCCATCTACTCATCCATCAATCATTGGCATCCATTGTCCTAAAGGATTTATAATGCTTTCATGAATATATGCAAAGGTGTGTATGTATATGTCCCAACACTAATGCGAAGATCAGGCGGTCTACTGATTCAGTTGACCTCCTTAATGCAATGTATGTTACTGCCATGAATCCAATATGTATGCAAATAAGCCTATTATAACATATAAGCTCTACATGTGTGCACATTCATTCATCCAAATGCAACGTCCATATTCTAGTTCATCCATTTCCATCCATAAAAGAAAAGAAAAGGCACATACATCCATATGCAGTATGAAAGTGATTGAGCCGATCTCCATGCCTAATGTGTGTGTATTTGCGTCCACAAGCAACCACTAGCAAATACTTGCATCCACTTGCATCCATCAAACATAACATATTTCAAACACATGTTTACATCCATAGGATTCCTATCTAAATGTCGAAAATACTATGGATAAGATATACTCAAAGGAATAGAAACAAGTACTGATAAAGCTTTGGAAAAAGGAGTTAGGAACATATCCTTGAAGAGAAAAGGGTACGAAACACGAATCTTGTCTTCGGTCTCCCAAGTCGCATCCTCTGGGTCATCTCCTCACTGAACCTTTAGCAACTTGAGCTCTTTCTTGCGTAGCTTCTTAACTTCCGATCCAAGAATACGAGAAGGAACTCGCCTGACTGTCGCCTCCCTTTCCACTTCTACCTCTTCAATATACTCGGCTCAGCAACTTCCGCGGTGTCATGCAAGCACTTCCACAGATGAGAAATGTGGAAAACATCATGAACACCAAATAGATTTTCAGGAAGCTTTACCCTATAGGCCATTTGGCCAATCCTATTTGTTATGGAAAATGGTCCCACAAACCTAGGTGCCAACTTCCCTACCGATCCGAAGCGAACCACATTCCTCAGAGGTGACACTTTAATAAAAACCAAGTCTCCTTCTTCAAATTCGAGGTCAGTCCTTCTCTTGTCTGCATAGGATTTCTGCATATCTTGAGCTGTCTTCATCCGCCGTCGAATAAGGTCAATCTTTTCAGACGTTTCTCTAACCATATCTGGTACAAGTAATAATCTTTATGTAGATTCCCACCAAAAAGTTCGTGATCTATAGGGTCGTCCGTTCAATGCTTCGAAGGGTGCCATGCCGATGCTGGCCTGGTAGCTGTTGTTATAAGCAAACTCTACTAAAGGATGATGCTCTTCCCAAGTCCCTCCGAAGTCTAGGATACACAGCCTTAAAAGATCTTCTAGAATTCTGTTCACGCTCTCTGTTTTCCCATCAGTCCGAGGATGATAAGCGGTGCTCAAACACAACTGTGTACCTAATGCTTCTTGCAAGCTTCTCCAAAATTCGCTGGTAAAGGTGGGTTCACGATCGCTCACGATGCTGGAAGGAACTCCATGAAGATGAACTATCTCTCAGACATAAATTGTTGCTAACCATGATGTCGTCCTCTTATTCTTAACTGGAATAAAGTGAGCGCTCTTAGTGAGTCTATCTACCACAACCCAGATACTGGTGTTGCCTTTCTTCGATCTAGGCAAACCATCTATGAAATCCATAGAGACGCTCCCCCATTTCCACTGAGGAACCTCCTAAGGATGAAGTAAACCACCGAGCTTCTTTTGCTCAGCTTTGACTCGCTGGAAAACTAAACACTAGGAAACAAATTCGACCACATTTTTCTTCATCTCAGCCCAAAAGAAAACCCTCTTCATGTCCCTGTACATCTTATCACTACCTGGATGCATGGTCATCTTAGAATGTGGGGATTCTTCTAGGACTTCCTTTATTAAGCTTCCAGTTTGAGGAACACAAAGCCTTCCATCTCGTCGCAACAACCCCTTTTCATCTATGGCATATCTATCGAGGCGACTAGAAGTCTCCCCTCTTCTGAGCTTATCCATGATGTCTAAAATATGTGGTTCACCTTGTTGCGAAGCTCTTATATGGTCCATAAGAGTAGGTCGTATCTCCAAAGATGCAAACAAATCAGGCAAAATCTCGATAGAGGGTCTAAAATCAAAAGCTGTTATGAACTCCAAGTTCTTTCTTTCCACAAACAGAGGACTTAAGACCATCCTCTACCTACTTAGTGCATCCGCCACCACATTACCCTTGCCAGGGGTATAAGCAATCTCAAAATCATAAGAAGCCAAGAACTCCATGCACCTTTGTTGCCTTAAATTGAGGTCCTTCTGCCAGAACAGATACTTGAGAGATTTATGATTGGTGTATAACTCGAACCTCTCTCCAAGTAAATAATGATGCAACATCTTCAACGCGAATATTATGCCAGCTAGCTCTAGATCATGAGTGGGGTAGTTCTTTTCATGAACTCTCAACTATCCATCCCTATAACATAGTAATTTCCCTTTTTGCATCAGAACCGCACCAACCCCTGTACCGCATGCATCATTGCAAACGGTAAACACTTTACTCCCATCAGGCAAGGTAAAAATTGGGGCTGTTGTAAGAGCCCTCTTTAAACGTTGGAAAGCGACATCACAATCTATATCCCATGAAAATGCCAAGTTCTTCTTTGTCAGCCTGGTGAGTGGGGCTGATATCTATGCGAAGTCCTTAGTGAACTTACTGTAGTAACCTGCCAACCCAAGAAAGCTTCTCACCTCGGTTGCATTTTTAGGAATCTGCCAATCCTGTACTGCAACCACCTTCGCGGGATCTACAGCTATCCCTTCTTTTGAGACTACATACCCCAAGAATCTCACCTCCTTTCTCCAAAAATGGCATTTGGAGAACTTTTCTTTAAGCTGATGGTCACAGAGAGTTTTCAAAACTTCTCTCAATTGCTGGGCATGCACTTCTTCTCTTTTAGAGAAGATCAAAATATCATCAACAAAGACTACAACAAATTTATTTAGGAACTCCCGGAACACCCTACTCATCAAGTCAACAAAATAGGCGGGAGCATTCGTCAGCCCTCAAGGCATAACCAGCCATTAAAAGAAACCATCTGGAGTCCTAAAGGCAGTATTAGCTATGTTGTCCTCATCCACCATCATCTGATGGAACCCCGTGGCCAAGTCTAACTAGGAAATTACCGAGGCACCAACAAGCTGACCAAATAAATCATCAATCCTCGGAAGCGGGTGCCTATTCTTCTTAGTGAGTTTATTCAGCTCCCTATAATCAACACACAAACGAAGCGAACCATCCGCCTTAGTTGCAAATACTACTGGAGCACCCCATTTAGATATGCTTCGCCTGATAAACCCTTTCTCAAGTAGCTCCCCTACTTGCTTGCTCAGCTCCCTCCTTTCCCTTGGATCTATATGGCGCACTGGCATTGCAACTGGCTTTGCATTGTCCACCAGATATATACGAAAGTTGATCCCTCGCCTTGGAGGTAAACCCCGAACTTCATCAAAAACATCGAAAAAATCTCGGACTACTGGAATAGATTGCAGATCATCAGTAGATGCATCAAGAGACTCTAGGAAACTAAGCATAACCGACCACGAAACCTCGAGGGTTCTCCCATGACAAGTTAGAAGCCTAACAACCCTCTTTTCACAATCCAGAATGGCATCATACATGGTAAGCCAATCCATTCTGGAATCAACCCATAGCCCATAAACCCGAGCACATACCCATCGCATTCAAATTCGACGCCTAACATAAATATTTTCAAACCCCAAAAAATCATAAATAAATGAGCCAAACAACAAATGGTGTTTGAGACAACTATGGGATCCACTACCGTACTAGTAACTAAGTGTAGAGATTCAACTACAGAACTTGATATAAATGAGTGTGAAGCACCAGAATCAAAAAAGTGTTCTAATAGTATGGTTTGAAAGAGAAATTAAACCTTCCACAGAAATTTTTCTACCTCTATCAAGAACACTAGTCGTGAGAGCATGCACCTGCCCTCCAGAAGTTCCTGTCCTTTGACCTTGTCCCTGCGATATCTGTTTCTTCGGGCACTCCTTAGCGAAGTATCCGACTTCTCCACAGTTGAAACAAATGTTCGTCCTCCTCTTACAGTATTTGATCAAGTGGCCTTCTTTCCCACAATTGTGACATTTTCTCTTATCCTTGCCTTTTTCATTCTTCCCTCCTTTCTTCTGTTGTTGGTGTTATTGATGTTGTTTCTGCTGTTGTTGCTGCTGCCTCTTCTTGGGCCACACCTTCCTATTTTGCGATGTCCCCTCAGTCTTTGCTTCCTTCTTTTCTCCCTTGTCCTCCTCATGCATTAGGGCCATATCGACAAGCTTTTCAAAAGTGGCCCCCATTGGAATTTGGGACATGGCTAACCTATGAAGGGGTTCATTCAGCCCTTTAGCAAACCGCAAAGCCTTTTTGTGTGGCGTATCCACCAACTCTAACCCGAACCTTGCTAGCTAGTTGAATTTGTTCACATATTCTTTCACCGTCAAGTTTCCTTGTTTGAGTGCGAAGAATCTCTCCATCTGCATGCTGCTTTCAGCTTGGGAAAGAAATTTCATTTCTAACCTCTATCTAAAATCTTCCCAAGTTTCCACCGGACGTCCAGCTTGGGTGACTTCCCACCAAAATGAGGCTTCGTCCTTTAACAGCCAAGCAGCTAACTGAATCTTTCTTTATTCCTCCACCTCAAAGATTAAGAATAAGTTCTCAGTCTCCTTAAGCCAATTCTGAGCTTTAAGAATGTCTCTTTCCCATGGAATGGCTTCCCTCCCATAGTAAGGAAGTCTTTGCAGACCTTGGCGAAGTTATCTGCTCTTGGAGGGGGAGGAGGAAGAATGACTAGTGCAGCTGGGGGAGGAACATTTCGTTGGCCTTCGGCAGGCGCCGTGGCCTCTAGATACCTTCGGAACCATCTGGGTATTGTAACGCCCTCTGAGATGTTAGGAATGTTTTGTTCCCCAGACATGCTGAAAAGAAAAAGGAAGAGATTTAGACAAAGGACAGAAGGATATTACATATAGCTTTTTGGGGAATGTTTTTCAAAACAGACCTTTCTTTTGAAAATACTTTCTTTTAAACCTTTTGAAAAATAATTTTCAAAACTTTATCTAATCAGGTAACCTTCAGCTTTGATACTAAGTGTGACACCCCACGTCCATTAATGTCACTCACAAAGGGAATGCATTAAGTTTCGTGAAGCCTTTTTGGTAAATAGACATTGAATATTACAAGACAGATATAAAATTTTGCAATGGAATAAAAAAATCAACTTTATTAATCATAAGATATCGTGGTCCAAAACATCATTTGTCTGAAACATAAAAACCCATTACAATATAAAAGCTATTGTCTTGTGCTTTAAAAATATCAGAATACATAAAAGAAGTAAAATTCCCCAAGAACAAAATATAGCCATAGCAACAAGGATAGGAGCTTGAGCGATACATGTCAGCAGCTCTAGGAAAAGTCAGCATAATCACGGTCAAGCCTGAGCGTTTCCTCCTTGAGACCCTGGGGGAAAGGGAAACGGAAGAATGAAGGAGAAACAAAAAGGATCAGACATAAAGTCCGGAAAGTCTAGTTACTTTTAGCCAGCAAATAAATAAAAGTAACATGATAGGCATATTAAGTGGATAAGAGAGATCATTACATAAATGGCAGGTGTGACAAGGCCGACAGGATAGGGTGTATATATATACATACTTCTAATGATAACTCTGCACTATTACTAATATAACCAGAATGAAATGTCCCTTCCACTACAAGTTGGTTGACTTAGGGCATACGTCCAAGTGTACCCTAACCACTACCCTAATCGATCGGCTCCCTACCCCGTAGATACCCTGTGCTGGCCCCACAGTAGGAGATATCACTTCCTAAAGTGGCAACCCTTCATTTCCCAAGATGTGCACAACCATATCTACTGGTGTCACGGTCGTCTTATCCCCCTCTGCCTGGCTCATGCACGCACATGGCCCGGTAGGTTTGCGCCGCCCACACCATCCTTTACGTTTGGATCTCTTACAATCAGTCCAGTAAGCGTGCCCCTTCTCCGACCTAGTTCGGAGTATATACTTGATACCAACTCCGGGTTACTGGCTGAAACGGGTCCCACACAATATGATACAAGCTCTCCCCCTTGTCTTGTATTCCCCCACTAGGTTTTCACTGACTATGTATACCCCTAAGTGTCTTTAATTACATAACCTTATTTATTTCTATAAGTTATGCTTACCCTAGAAGGTGTCTTTAGTTACATAACTTTATTATTTCCACTGGTTATGTATACCACTAGGTGTCTTTAATTACATAGCCTTACTAGGTTAAGTTTGTGGGCCTATATAAATATTACCCACCACCTCAGATTTACTTAACCCCCCCCCCCCCTTTACTTAATCAAGTTTACTTAACCCTAACTTAAGTCTAAGTTCACACAATCCCTAAGGATTAGATTTGGTTAAGTAGTCCAATTCTTTATCATGTCCATTTATAGTTTCATAATGGGCCAGACCACCCACATTAGGCCTATAACATATGGATGTTGGATATGCCAGTCGGGTCCGGGCAGACTTATTCCACATTTGGGCCTAGCCCTGTGTCATAGCCCGATTCGTATTTATGTACTTAGACCTCCCACATTAGGTTCAAGATTAGTGGCTACTAGATATGTCGGTCGGGTCCGGGCAGACTTCCACCACTAATGCAACATAACCTCATGTCATAAGTACAATTACAATTACAATTCCTAATTGTAATTACTAAACATTCCATTTTTAATTAACCGATCAATTAATTAATCCTTTCCTTTTATAGGTGTCAATACCTATTTTACCCAATACCTTGAATTACATGTCCAAACATGTTCATATTCAAAGTATGCCATTTTTAACCCTTTTTCCCTCGTTCCTTAACTACGCCCTCACAAAATTGGCGGCATACCTAAGATAGACAATAGCCTAGTCATAAACGATAATAGGGAAAAAAATGGAAAAGTGACTAAAATGATCATTTTGGCATAAACATAAACTAGTATGATAATAAGGTGAACATACATACTGGCATGGACATGAAATTTTTATCTGACAAGGTGATAATTTAGATCGCATAAAATAGGTCTAACATGATAACATAAGGTGATAGTTTAGATCACATAAAACAGATCTAACATGATAACATAAGGTGACAATTTAGATCACATAAAATAGATCTAACATGATAACACAAGGTGACAATTTAGATCACATAAAATAGATCTAACATAACAACATAAGGTGACAATTTAGATCACAGAAAATAGATCTAACATGGCAACATAAGGTGACAATTTAGATCACATAAAATAGATCTAACATGACAACATAAGGTGACAATTTAGATCACATAAAATAGATTTAACATGACGACATAAGGTGACAATTTAAATCACATAAAATAAATATAACATAATAAAGATTTAGAACTACAAAATATCCACACGATAATTAGATCTAACATAAATAAAGATATAGATCTACATAAAATAGATCTAACATAATTAAAAATTTAGATCTACATAAAATATTCACATGATAATTAGATTTAACATAATTAAAGATTTAGATCTACATAAAATATACACATGATAATTAGATATAACATAATTAAAGATTTAGATCTACATAAAATGGATCTAACATAATTAAAGATTTAGATCTATATAAAATGTCCACGATAATTAGATCTAACAAATAAATCTATCATAACATATTAAAGTTATGATAATAGCATAGAATAGATCTATTATGTCATAACATAAACATGATAATATAATAGAATAGATTTATCATGTCATAACATAAAACATGATAATAACATAGAATAGATTTATCATGTCATAACATAAAACATGATAATAGCATAGATCCAAATCATAGTCTTTCATAATTCACTTTTATATATTTAAACCTAAAAATAACTATACTCACAAGGATTGGATCTATGAGAATAGAAGGAGAAAACTAAAACTTGAATCTCGGAATTTGATTTGCAAAACTGATAATTGAAGAAAGCAGATCCGTTTTAGTTCGCACTCCAGTAGAATTTGGCCGCCATTGTTTCTTTGTGAAGAAAACAATGAAATTGAGGTGATTTTATAGCTGCTAGGTTTCAAAAATAGAATTTCCACCTCAGCTCTAAAGGGGGATTGGGTAATCGGCCGCTATCCACTTGAAAAAGGCTCGAATACCAAAAAACTTCTGTCGTTCATAACTTCTTCATACGTTATCCGTTTTATGCAAACCTGGTGTCTATCCTGACCAGAATTTCAAGACAGACATAATCAGTTTCCCTTAATTCTTAATATTAAATTAATTATTCTTTAATTTATCCTCTTTAATCTTAACACAATTACGGGATGTTATAAGGGGTTTACTAATAAATAGCAATCCAATTATAGTAATCCATAACTAAATCAAATCAAATGCCAACCTACATACCCATGGTGCAACAACTTAGATGTTTTATAATTCAGTCTAAAATGAGACTTATAACTTGTTTTTCCCTAAATATTTATTTTTGAAATTTTTGGAATTTTTTTTTCATAACCTCCCCTGTACGGGTTCATCAGTACTACTACAAATGGTCACGCATGACCCTAACTAAACAAAAATATACCAGATGGTGTTCATAACCATTGGTCAAACCACAACAAATATCCAAACCAACCTATCAAACACAAATAACCAATATATATTTAGATCTGTGCATATAATTTTAGATCTATGCTTATAATTACAAATTTTCCCTTATAACCACATATCCACTATAATAATAATCATAGATCTATACAAGTATCTCTAGATCTGCGCTTATAACCCCGGATCCATAACTATTGTCACAGATCTACGATTATTTGGTAGATCCATAATTATAATTACAAATCTATAACCATATCCATAGATCTGCTATTAATTCACAGATCTGCTATTAATTCACAGATCTGAACATAAATATCCAGATTCAACCAAATCTATATACCAGCAATTAGATCTATACTTAGATAATAAGATCTATACTTAAATATAAATTAAAACCCTTTTAAATAATAAGTTTTCCTCACCATTAAAGCTCCAAAATCTTAATTACCAAGATGAACAAGCCAACGAACACTACTACCGCTACTCGTACTGCTTCCAATCCACTTCTATTAGCAGCTGGCGATTGCTCTGCTAATTATATATATTGGTATTAAATTAATAACGTTGCTTGTTGTATATTGTTATATATATATATAAGGACATTTTATTTTATATAAATTTATACTTAACTAAAAATACAATATTATGTATCAATGGGTTCTATTTTCTGATACAATTCTAACGGACCCAACGACTGGTTAATCGGATTAGAAATGAGTGAGATATAGGTGTTTAAAGATTACACTAATATAAACTTAAAAAATTAAATTAAATCACACCAATCAATTGGCCCAAGGCCCATTTCTCTCTAGCACCAAAACAGGCCTAACCTTCCTCTTCTTCTTCTTTCTTCCTCCTCGCGTCAAATTCCTGGAACCAAACTTTGTCGTGCACGGTGTGCACATACACCATCCAAAAACTCCACCATATTCAAATCTGAGACCACCAACGAACTTCTCTCCACTTCATTGTTCATCTGCATCCATTCACCTTGACTCCGGAACCCCATAGCGAAATGTGATCCATCAATATCGAAGACCTGGAACCAAATATCGTGCGCATCCATACATGTCGCACTCCCTATGTACACACCGAACACCGCCAAATTATGCCACCAGAAAGCTCTCTTCGTCCTCGTTGCCACACCATTATTCATTTTGCCTATCGTCGCTCAAATCTTTGACAATTTCCAAACCTAATTTTCAACATTTTCAATCATCGGCACGAAATCGCATCATTTTCGCACGAAAAATACTACAACACTTGCTTATCGTAACGGGATAGACGACGTCGATCGATTCTTCCCAGATTGGGAGATATTATTTTTTAAAGTTTACAACACAATATCACATCTTACTATAAATCTATGATATCTCTCTCGATCTTGGATGAAATCTGGAGCCGTCAAATTCTTAAAATTAGAAATGACAATCTGAACAACTTCCTCGTAGATCATTTGGGCTAAAACTGAATAGATTAGGAGTTGTGAATTTTTGAATGAATGGAAATGTTGTTTTTCTATTTATAGGGATGAACAAACAAGAAGGAGACGTGAGATGAAGTTGTTTACTGATGGTGAGGAATTCATATTCATATATACCCATTTGAAAGGGCAATCTGGTTATTTTAATCATGGGACACTTGGTACTCTTCATGGAGGTTAACGCATGCATGAGAACAACTAAGTGAACACCTCATCTAATCCTTATCCTTAAGGCTTAGTTAATCAATTTAAATTAGCAATATATTTGTAATGCTTATAACTGTAGCTAATTTTCAACACTTATAAGTGTATCTACCATATTGCTTAAGGTTCATCAAAATATGTATAACTTTTCATATTCGACAAAGAATTTTCTCATACTTTATACATAGCTAATATCCTACATTTAGAATTTTCCTGGATAGGTCTGAGGTTCCAGTTTTGCCATTAATACTATCAAATTCAAATTACCGTCAGATTTTAGTTTAAATTTTAACTTTTCTGTCTTTAAACAATATTAAACAGATTCTGTTTTAGGCCAAACTTAGCTGGTTACCTAATTTTATAATTTCGGATAAACTGAAATAGATTTCATCGAAATCCGAGTTCGTTAGCAACCACTTCCTTAAGAAATTGTTATTCTTAAGAGAAATCGATATTAAATTGGTTCTGAAATTTCTGGGTCGTTGCATTATAAATAGACGGTATAGATGAACGGAAGAAGAGATTTTAGAGAAGGTGGAAGAAACATAACCGACGGCCAAATCACCGCTGCCATAGAGAAAGAAAGCCTCATATATGTGTTAAATATATCCCAAAAATCTCTAGAAGAGAAACCTAGAGTACATAAGTTCTTGGATGTTTTTGAAGAGGTTAAATGTTTAACACCGCATAGGGAAATAGAGTTATGTATTGAATTAAGTGCAAGACTCATTTTCCATTATTCTCAAAGAATGGTTCCTAAGGAGTTTAATAAGCTAAGAAACCAAGCTGACGAATTGCTAAAAAAGGGATTAATCCATCCTAGTCACTCTAGCTGGAGCTTGGCTGTGGTATTTGTTGCAAAATCAATGGTTCCTTAATACAATGTGGGGATTACGGGGACACAAATAAGCAAACAATCAAGAACAAGTATCCTCTACCCCCATACAGATGACTTGTTTGATAAACTACATGGTGCTCGGGTATTTTCTATAATGGACCTAGTCACGGGATTCCATAAGTTAAGGATAGCAAAAGAGTGAATTCCCTATAACATATGCTTGTAGAGAAGGAGTAGGAGCAGTACTTATGCAATATCATTACCTATACAAGTAAAAAATTAAAGACTCACAAAAAAAAATTATGCAATACATGACATGGATTTATTAGCCATTGAGTTTGGACATAAGATGTGGCAACATTATTTACTAGGTGAAAAGTTCGAGCTATTCGCATATCACAAGTCTTTGAAATATCTTTTCACTCAGAAGAATTTGAATATGAGGCAACAACGCTAGTATAATTTCTAGCATCATATGATCAGGATATTTTGTATACGTCTAGAAAAGCCAATGTTGTAGCTAATGCATTAAGCAGAAAGCATGACATCATCACGTATTTGGTTGTAACACAACCATTTTTATAGAAAATAGGTGATAAGTAGAAGGAAGATACGTACTTAAGAAAGATTATTAGGAGCATACGACTCGGGTGTGACCCCGGTTTTGGGATGGATGATAAAGAAGTGTTAGGCTTACGATGATGGATTTGTGTTCAAAATATAGATAATTTACATCAAGAATTATAACCATATGCCACCAATCAAAATTGAATGTCCATCCTGGTGTAAGCAAGATGCATCGGGATATGAAGAAGACCTTTTGGTAGAGAAGCATGAAGCGATACATCACCATCCATGTGGTAGATGCGGAAATTTTCAATAGGTCAAGAGCAACCAATAAAAGGTTGCTGAATTATACCAACCACTTGAAGTTTCGACTTGGAAATGGGATCAGATATCAATGGATTTCATCAATGAGTTACCATTATCAAGGAAATGAAATGAATGCATATAGGTTATAGTCTATAGATTAACCAAGAATGCACATTTTATTTCGGTAAAACCAACCAGAACCACTGCAAGTCTGGCAGAAATATATATAAGGGAGATAGTGTGATTACATGGTATTCCTAATAGTATCATCAGCGATTGAGACCCTATTTTTACTAGCAAGTTTTGGGATGCATTGCAAACAACTTTGAGAACAAAGTTAGCTATTAGAATAACATATTATCCTTGGATAGATGGTCGAACGGAAAGAGTGAACCAAATTTTAGAATACCTTTTTAAATATGTGTCCAGATTTCACAGAATAATGGAAGAATTACCTCCATTTGGTGGAATTTTATTACAATAATAGTTACCAAACAAACATCAGCATGGCTCCGTATGAAGCATTATATGCTCCCCTTTGTAGATTGATGATTTATTGGATTAAAACGGTGGTACTTGTCCTGGAATTGATAATGGGTGCTTCCAAGAAGCTAGAAGAAATAAGAAAGAAGATATAGGAAGTGCAAGCCAGGCAAAAGAGCTAGTTAATCAAAGATGCAAGGATTTGGAGTTTTCTGTCAGAGATAATGTATTTTTAAAGATCTTTCCAATGAGGGGAGTAGTAAGATTTGACCATATAGGGAAGTTAGCTCCTCGATATATCAGACCTTATCCTATTCTAGAGCGTATTGGCCATTTAGCTTACCAAGTGGAGTGCCAGAAAGGTTGGTAAGAGTGCATAATGTCTCTCATATATCTCATCTACAAACGTATATGCATGATCCTGAGCAAATAATAGAGTCAGTTGCTCAAGAAGATTTAGAGATAAAGCTATCATTAGACAACCAATTCGGATCATGGATCATGATGAGAAATGATTAAGAAGGAAGGTTGCTATATTAGTAAAGGCTCAATGAAGTGGATATTCAGATGATTGTTCTTGGGAAATAGAAGGAAAAATGTAGAAGGCATACCCGGAATTTAGTATTGTATGAACATGAGTATATACCACTTTTGGTAGAAACATGTATCATTGTATGCATTGGATTATGAAATAAAGAATCTTTTAGGGGTCACCTTGTTATCATTAATTTCGAGGATAAATTCATTAAAGGAAAGGAGAATGAAACAACTCAGAAATTTAATCTCTCAATTTAAGGATTTAAGTTAAGAAAAATCATGACTTCTTTCAAAATTTCAAAATAATAATCATTAGGATGGGAGTTTTTAACCATCTTTTACTTATTTATAAGCTGTAAGAAAATCATTCCCAAGTTTTGTTTACCTAGGAAAATAGTATAGCTCAAACCAGAAGATGTGACCAATAAACGAATACCAGATTCTCAATGGTTTGTTGGGTAAAAGTTTTGCAAAGGCGTAACACGCATGAGCACACACATTTGAATTTGATAACATAACTATAATAAATTAATAAGGAGATTAATTAAGCAGAGAAGGGATTAAGAAAAAAAATAAGTAAATAAGGACAAAATAGTTTACTTTTACTGTAATAATATCACACCCTACACTCATTGCCTTACACATCATCATTACATTTGCAATACCATTTCCTTACACATTAATGTGACTAGACCAAAGGGGATTTCAGTCGTGTGGGCGATAGAAGAGGAGGGGTGCTTTGGTAGTTTTCCATCCAATGTTTTATTCCAAAGGTTTTCCTATAAATACCTAACCCTTTTAACTTCATTTCTTCATATCATTTTCTTCTCTTCTTCCTCCTCATAAGCTCTCTAATGGAGTCTACATTCTAAGAAATAAAATAAGAAAAGAGAAGAAAATTACTCACCACTCAACTGACTATCCTAAGTCAACGAAACTATCGCCAAACTACTTATTATCTTCATTCAAATATTTCCATCACTCGACGAAGCTTGGAGAAACAAACCCTACTCTACACCACTGAGGCCGTGAGAAATAAGCAAGGAGGGAGGAGCTCGAAGCAATTCGGGTTAGCAAAATTTAAGTAGGAACATGTCGGGATAGTGTAGGGAGAGTCTTATTAATCTTCGGTATCACTTAAATCCGATCAAAGGTGAGAAACTATACTTTAAAATGACATTAACTATACACAAGTAAAATAATTTCTACGTATGTTACATGATTCTTATGAAAACTATGATGAATGTTTTATAAGCCTGGATGCTTATATGTTTGATTATATGGATGTTTAACAAGTCACGTTAAATATAATCAATAAAAACAAAGGAAATCACTTTCCTTTCATTAAATAAAATGGTGAAAAATGAATTGTTAGACCCCTTAAATGTTATTTGAAATATTTTAGAATTGAATTCTAAAAATTTCCAAGTGTATAAATGAAGTTTGGAAAGAATATGATTTTTTTGAGAAATTTTGGTGTGTCGTGAAATGGTAATTTGTGATTTCACTCCCTTAAAACTGAATATTTTGTATAGAAAAAAATATCTATCCCAACTCTTTGAAATAAGATTTTTCCGAATCCTTATAACCTTAGATTCCCAACGAATTGATAAAATCAAGATTCCATTGCATCGATTTTGAAATATGACCAAAATAAGATTTGGAAAACATCGCGGTTTCTAAGTTTAAAATCCTATAAAAGCGATTGCTTAAAATTGAGAGTCTTAATATCTTAAAAATATGAAATAATCTTATAAATCTTTTAAAATGTTTTAAAATTTATTTAAGTTAATTATATGGACTTTGCAATGATAAAAAATCGTTTTAATGAATTAAGCTGATATGATATTTTTGCAATGCTTTTCCAATAGTAATGAAATTTGTATTAAACTTTATGAATCTTATCCAAATCTCTTGTGAATGTTTTAAATGATTAATAACATTTTTTAAAGGCTACTTAAAAGTTTTATAACTTATTGAAAAGAATCTTAATGATTGAATTAAATCAAATAAGCAATGATTTAATCTTGCCTTTGATAAGCAGAGGAGTAAACCCGATTTTTTTCTATTTATATGATTTGAACATAGGTGTTTAACTAAGGATATATTTAGGAGCAACCAATGCCCTGGCTTACCCCGCCCCTTCCCTGGATGTGGGATAAATAAGGTTAAAATATCGGAAACGAATTAAGTATAAAAGATTTATTTTCTCAAGATAAATGAATCGGATTTCTTAGAGTTGATCTTGTTGTATTTAGTAACGGATTCCACGGTGGGAATCCATACTATCCATAAGAATTTAATAGGTGTTTACACTGTTATTTTATGTATAGTCGGATTTGGAAATCGAAATTAAGTAAAATAAGCATGATTTCTTCGAATCTATTAAATTAAAATGGATTTATCATCCAAATGACTTAATAAATGAGGTTTAATTATTCTGTTAATACACCCATAAAGTGTTTGAAAGATATACATCCTTAAAAGAAGTCTGAAAAAGTAATGAATTGAGAAACAAAGAACACCCCAACCCAATACTACTTAAATAATATTTTTGTGATGATTGATCCGAAGAGACCGGGATCAGATTTGGGTGATTCTGATCTGAAAACTATTTCGGATCAATCAATGATTAAAAAGCAAGAATGATTGAAGTGCAATTAATAAGAATGATGGAGATTGAATGTAGGTATTTGTCATTGACCTTCGGTGGAATTCTACCACATTTTAAAAAGATAGAAATTATGCATTTAGATCCTTGGTGCAAGGGCTACTTGGAGTTAGGTCACATGATCTAATAAAGTGTAGTGCCTTTGGTTTATCCAAATGTAGGATAACTTGCATGGAAGAATCTAATGTTGCACTTTTAATATGCAGATGTTGATCTCCATGAATGTACTTCTGTTTGATGGCGGAGAAGGCAACTTCCCTCGGCTTAACACACTTCTCGGGTGCGTACAAGCTCAGAGGTTTTATATTAGCGGAAATTAGTTTCGTGTATTGGACGTGGCATCATGGCACTCAAAGTGAATAATGTGCTTGATGATAGGTAATCGTGACATTTAGCCTCATTACTCGGTAATAGCAGAAACATGCACACGTGAAGACTATGTGGGTCGTGCCCTTAGGATATGATCAATACCTTTATAGTCATTATGTGTTGAGTATGTGGTGTATGCCCAAGAGATGTCTCAGATAAGTCGATTATGGCTGGGGTGATGTCATATTCAGAACAGATCACCACCTACGAGGCTGTATAACTGGGTCGGTCTTACCTGAAGCAGAAGGCGGGATTGCCAGAGTCGAGTAGCCCTGTAACAATCCGAATTCCAACAGACCGAACTTTTTTTTTCAAAATTCCAATCTATCGAAACTCAAGTTGTTGTGCTCTGATATCCTATAGAAAAGACAGAGACATAAAATATGCCAGAGCTTAGAAAACATCTCATAGCGGAATGGATAAAATATAATATAATCAAAGTATAGCCTTACCGTATTAATAATACTGCTTAACCAGTATCCAAAGCTATCATGACTCTTCCACAAATCTAACCTGCGATTATGTTACGAGGAGGGGATCAGAACACAAGTTCTGGTGACTGGATTTAAATTATACACTTTGGATAATCCTATATATACCGTTCAATCATATTCTCTTATTTATTAGGTTACTTGGGTTAACAGCACTCAAGGCTTACATACACGTCGCACCCATTTACTTCCCAAAGGATTAACCTAATATAGTATATATGTAATTACCCCCAATATTAAGGTAAACCCCGTGGTAGCCTGCTCGCACGGTCTCCACCGTAACACCTTCGAAATATACGCAGTCTCTCATCTTACGCCGTAGTGACGTACGGATCTTTATGTAACAATGTTATTTTCTGCATATATCTATCATTACTATGCTATGTAAGCGTACGAACTGGTACCTTCGATCAAATCAGACTCCATACTAGAGTAATGCCCTCAAGTAACAGTCTCATCAATTGTAGCTTGATGCCATAACCGCACGTCCTCTAATGTGCACCGAGTTCCGTGGCAGGGCGATACGGAACTCGGTCAGGAGCTTTTCCATATCTGTACAAGCCCGTCTTTAAGAGCCTCTATATACAAATATTCCTAAGGTCTATTTTCACGGTGGCTATAGCCCCACCTCGGCCCCTCCCTCAACTAGTAAAGACTACAAAAGCTAAACGACTTCCCCTAAAGAAACAATCTAAACATCCATTTGGCGTCTTCCCTCAACCACTGTACCCCGATAGTGAAAGGTGAATGGTTTATTAGTTTTAGATCTAGTGTTTTCACATCCCACTGGCTGCCGATGACGGGTATTCGACGATCTACTATCCTTGTTGGTCGTGACCCTTCGCCTCTCCGTTGAGGCAACTGTCAAATCACCCAAGAGTCACCGTGTTACAGCATTCTGACTGCATAGCTAATTTTGCAGTCAAGGCCCACCCATCTAGTAGTTACGCGCAGACCGAACCCCTGCGAGCACAGCCTAAGCATTTGCTACCACACAGAGGACTACTAGGAGCACCTTTCGTATCTCAGGAAGCCGCGTGCTTCCCCTTCCAGTCCTTAGGAGCCGTTAGAACAATCAGATGAACATGTGCTCCCCTTGTGCCTTATAACACAACGATGATCTACCCCGTTGGGATATTCACCCTCAAACATATGGACTGGTCCAAGCGCCTCCCTTTAATATGTTGTTAAACCCTATGTCCAAACATTCTTTTACGCACTTGCCTTATCTCATCAGGTTTCCATTTAACTTGGTTATCCCCATTCACATTGAATTCCTAATCAAGTTAACAAGTTCCTCTTGCTTATTAATTCCAGTTATATAACTTAACTCATTAAGTTTATTAATAAGCCCACAAGATGTTATTCTCTAGATTGTGGCCCAAGGTCTGTAATCCACAATCCCTTTTCTCCATTCTTGTTTGATTTCACCGCTACAATAACATGTTCTACTTAATAATTAAGTATATCTCCATTCACATGTTTTCTAATTAACATGCGACTTAACATTTATGATTAAATATAACTTATTTCATAATTTTTCCTCGTTCTTTCTCATTTAATCATAATTCCATTTTACATCGTTACCACAACTTATCGTTATATACTTATTAACTTAATTCTCTTAACTAAGTCCCATTAATAAGTTTCACTACCCATTTATTATAACCTATGTTATAATTTCCTCTTATCCCTAGGACAATTCCAAACATGTTATTCTTATTAGCGGGTTTCAGACTTCCATAATTTTTCCTAAACTAATGATCTTAATTTTCTGAATAGATTTGAGGAGAGGGAAAGGAATGGCGGAGCTTTAGCACAGCCTCATAAATACAAGGTTTGGGGTTAGCTCTAGGGTCTTATTTATAGGTGTATCATAAAAACCAAGACCCTCAGATCTGAATTAAAAATATCCAAACCGACCACGTTAGGGAGAACTTTCCAGATCCGCGGGTGGGTCGACCCCAACGGTCTAATTTCTCTCTAGATTTTTCCGCTCTTGAATTTTGATTTTCGAACTGGTTTACAAATTTTCTAGGATATATTTATTTTATATATATATACATATAAGCTCCTTATATGTATACAAACTTCTAACGCTTATAACTTCTTCATACGGTGTCCGATTTACGCAAACCAGGTGTCTATTTTAACCAGAATTTCGAGACGGACGCAATGGCATAGTCCGTTTTACTGAATTCTGAATATATAATTAATTTATACTTATTTATTATTATCTTAAGTTAAAAATGTGGGGTGTTACATTCTCCTAACCTTAGGAAATTTCATCCCCGAAATTTGATAAGGGTAAAATCAATTAACCCCTCGCGTAATATACGTCCATTATGTGTGCATCCAATTTTGCAAACATTGTGCACTTGTGCAAAGTGAAATACAACATAATAATGCATGTATGCCTAAGCGATACCTCTTATGTGTACGCAAATATTTCAAAAACCCTTTTAAAACATGATGCTCACATCCTAAATATACTGGCAGTTCTACATGAATGCAATATTTTGAAACTCAATTTTTCATCCAAATTTTCCCATACTCTCACTGAGTAGGAGTGTAGTTCATCCAATTGTTGCATCCAAAATCCTACCAACCAACATTATTTTCGAATTTCAGAAAAATCTAATTTTCTAAATTCGATTTCTTATGTTACAAAAAGATGGAAAACGGAAAATTTCACATCTTCCGATTTTCTTTTATATACCTTTTTCCAACCCTACTTGGATTTTATGAAACTATTTACAAAGATTCTCCTATATTACTATACAAGCACAGCCCACATAAGAAAAATTTCTTTTGTTACTGAATTTCTTTTTATCTTTTCTTAGAAATTTTTATCTTTATCCATCTTTTCTTATAACTTATCATGTTGTTGCTTTACTGAATTTCTTGTTTCCTTTTTAGTTGTACCTTCTCTCTTTTCTTAGCTTATTTAATTATATGATCTAAGTTTAAATTTACATAAGCCTTCTAGTCTTTCAACTAAAACAAGAGAACAAACACCTTACACGGCTACTACTAAGGGCCAAGAATCTCGGGACTATGTCCTCCTCAGACAGAAAAGTCCAAACTATGGGATCCACAACAGGCTTAGGTGTTACCTTAACTACCCAATAAGAACAAAATAATGAAACAATCCCAATAAAAATGTAGTAACGGGCTTTACCCCTAACATGAAAATTACCAACAGGATCTAAACACTTACTTGCCCTTTTTACTATACAGTGGGCGCCACTGATCCTAGCTGTGTACCGACAATTAGTTTTAAGCAACACCCTAGCTTTTCAATGCTTATGCATTCTACGGGAACTTACCATTTTTCCAAGATAATTTTCGCTATTTACCTTATAGCCTCAAAACTTTTCCTGTCTTCCCTAGGCTCTAATCCTTTCCTACTCCATCCTTATAAATAATGGTTTGGCCTTTTCATTTAAACTTTCTTCCAAAAATTTACTAGTGTCAAAACTTTATTTTCCTCATGAAAACTTTCTCTTGCCAAATCATAAAAACATGTCATCTTAAAAAAATGTAAATCATTTTTTTTTCAAATCACAAAAAACTGGAGTAGATAAGGACAACTATTTCTCAATCGGCTTTACGGCTCATCCTTGCCTATAAGGTCAGCTCAGTCTCTTACTACAAGGTGCAACCATCTACTCTACTCTTAATTTCTATAACTTATTTTGTCCACCCAACAAAATTATCTTGTTTAAATAATTTATCTAAAAAGTTTGTCATAAGAATAGAGATTTCAAATCTTTCTTTATTAAAAATTCTTGCGTGAAATATAATAAGAAAACTAGCGAGTTATACATGCTATATAATATGCACCTTTTACTGAGAGAATTTTACTTTAGACAAAGTTTCCACAAGAAATCACTATTTATAAAATATACCCCATTTTACTTCAGAACCTAATATGTATACTTTTCATATTTAAAACTATAACTTTTAAGATTAAAACCAGAAAACACCATAAACCATTTCCCCAAAACTTTTTAAAACTTCAAATTCTTAAAAGTTAACAACGGGGTTAGACTCAAAGCGGGTTTCCAATTTTCTAGGCTTTCCTAGACACTCCCACAAAGTCAATTCTCTCAACTATATATATTCCAAAACCATTTTTCTCTTTTTAACCTTTTCCAATTTATAATGTTTTATTGCCAAACCCACTAACTCAAAATACTAACACATAAGATTCATCTTTCTTCTGTACAAAGTATATTGTAAACTTTCCACCCAAATTACCTAAGGGACACAGATTTCCATATTCATTCGTTTAGTGTAAAAAAAAAAACATTCCACTTCTCGCCATGTTATACTCTTTCTATTTAGTGGGTTCCTCTATGGATCTAGGTATAAATATAATATAATATATTTTTAAAAACACAAATACGTTCACTCACTATTTATATAGGAATCCTAATCCTAAGCTCTGATGCCAGATGTAACAAAATGAATTCCGATAGATCGATTTTTTTTCTTTCAAAATTCCAGTCTATCGAAACTCAAGTTGGTTTGCTCTGGTATCCTGTAGAAAAGATAGAGACATAAAATATGTTAGAGCTCAGAAAACATCTCATAGCGAATGGATAAAATATAATATAATCAAAGTATAGCCTTACCGTATTAATAATACTACCTAACCAGTATCCAAAGTTATCATGTCCCTACCACAAATCTAACCTGCGAGTATGTTATGAGGAGGGGGGTCAGAACACAAGTTCTGGTGACTGGATTTAAATTATACATTTTGGATAATCCTACATATATCGTTCAATCATATTCTCTTATTTGTTAGGTTACTTGGGTTAACAACACTCAAGGCTTACATACACGTCGTACCCATTTACTTCCCAATGGATTAACCAAATATAGTATATATGTAGCTACCCCCAATATTAAGGTACACCCCATGGTACCCCACTCGCATGGTCTCCACCATAACACCATCGAAACATACGCAATCCCTTATCCTACGTCGTAGTGACGTATGGATATCTACGTAACAATGTTATGTTCCGCATATATCTATCATTACTATGCTATGTAAGCGTGCAGACTGCCACCTTTGATCAAATCAGACTCCATACTAGAGTAATGCCCTCAAGTCTAGGATACACCACCCAGAGCTGACATGCATGTATCTAGACTGTCCATGTATCGTCAATCGTAGCTCGATGCCATAATTATATGTCCTATAATGTGCACCGAGTTCCGTGGTAGGGCGATACAAGAAACACGGAACTCGGTCGGGAGCTTTTCCATATCTGTTCAAGCCCACCTTTAAGAGCTTCTATATACAGATATTCCTTGGATCTGTTTTCACGGTAGCTATGTCCCCAAACTCGGCCCCTCCCTCAACTAGTAAAGACTACAAGAGATAAATGATTGCCCCTAAAGAAAACAATCTAAACATCCATTTGGCCTGTTCTCTCAGCCACCATAACCTGATAGTGAAAGGTGAATGATCAATTAGTTTTAGCTCTAGTCTTTTCGCATCCCACTGGCTGTCGATGACGGGTATTGGATGATCAACTATCCTTGTTGGTCGTGACCCTTCGCCCTCTATTGAGGCAATAGTGGAATCACCCTAGTGTCACCGCGTCACAGCATTCTGACTGCATAGCTACTTTTACAGTCAAGGCCCACCCACCTAGTAGTTACGCGCAGACCCAACCCCTGTGAGCATAGGCTAAGCATCTGCCACCGCATAGAGGACAACTAGGAGTACCTTACGTATCTCAGGAAACTGCGTGCTTCCCCTTCTTGTCCTTCGGAGACGTTAGAACAATCATATGAATGTGTGCTCCCCTCATGCCTTATAACACCACGATGATCTACCCCGTTGGGTTATTCACCCTCAAACGAATAGACTGGTCCAAGCGCTTCCGTTTAATATGTTGTTAGTCCCTATGTCTAAACATTCTTTTACGCGCTTGCCTTACCTCATCAGGTTTCCATTTAACTTGGTTATTCCCATTCACACTGAATTCTTAATCAACAAGTTCCTCTTTCTTATTAATTCCAGTTATATAACTTAATGGGTTAAGTCCCATTAAGTTTATTAATAAGCCCACAACATGTTATTCTCTAGATTATGGCCCAAGGTCTATAATACACAATCCCTTTTTTTATATTCATGTTTGATTTCACTGCTACAATAACATGTTCTACTTAATATGTAATTAAGTATATCTCAATTCACATGTTTTCTAATTAACATGTGACTTACCATTTATGATTAAATATAACTTATTTCATAAGTTTTCCTCGTTCTTTCTCATTTAATTATAATTCCATTTTACATCGTTAACACAGCTTGTCATTGTTAACCCCCTCCTCTCCTATCCTTGGTGGACTTATCCCCCCTACCCCCTTGACCAAAGGGGGGTTCTTCTGTGCACTTTACGCCTTACTCCGTGTCTAGCCTCTACGTGCTCCTATGCCCTCTGCTTTTGTGTGCGACGGGCTCGGGCACTCGGGCCTACACTGCGTAAGGCTCAGTGCTTATTGAGAGCGGTCCACTTGCCTGTGCCGACTAGGCAAGGGCTTTGTGTCCCTTAGCTTCGCAGTCATTCAACGAATCCAAAGAGTGGAGTGATCCACTCGCCCGTGCCGACTAGGCAAGGGCTTCACTCCTCACTCCTTATCCGAAGAAGAGAGTCTTTATAACCAAAAGAGGCTATTTGCCCATATAACAATACCACGCTAACTAGGTGGGCAGATTTAATGCTTCGCTTCGGGGATCAAACCCTCCGCTCAGGACTTATCTTTTTACTACCCACCTTAGTTAGCTTCTTGCGATCGCCATAGCCTTGGGGCCATGACTCTCTCCCCTATTAGCCCGTATAACAATACCACGCTAACTAGGTAGGCAGATTAAAGGCTTCGCTCCGGGGATTAAACCCTCCGCTCAGAACTTATCTTTTTACTACCCACCTAGTTAGCTTCTTGCGATCGCCATAGCCTTGGGGCCATGGCTCTCTCCCCTGTTAGCCCCATTAACTAACTAGTCAGTTAACACTTGAAGAGACATGAACTCAGTAACAATCAATTCCATAAGTAACAAGTAGCTAAGTCACACTTAATCAAAACAGAATCATCAGACTCAGAAGCCACCTAAGGGGAATTCAGTCATTCATTCTGTGTTATCAAGCTAATACGTTTTGCGCAAGCGCAAAGCCGAACTGATGTACCCCCTATCCCCGACCACTGTCAACTTAGTTCCCTTAACTAAGTCCCATTAATAAGTTTCTCTACCCATTTATTATAACCTATGTTATAATTTCCTCTTATCCCTAGGACAAGTCCAAACATGTTATTCTTATCAGCGGGTTTCAGACTTCCAAGTTTACATATTACTTAATTTATAATTAATTACAACTTCTTATATTTCATATATTTTCCCCCTTTTCTCAACTGGTTTCCGGCTTTTCCATTTATTGATTACTTAATTTATAATTAATATCCCTTATCTCATTTCACCAGTTATCCCATTTCCCTACTAGTTTATTATAACCTAAGTTATAATCTTCACTTGTCCCTAGGACAAGTCTACCTATTATACAACATTTTAATTAATGTTATTTATTTATAATAGGTTATTATCATTCCCCATTTAAACCATTTTCTTTTACTGTTGTATTCCAGTATTCTTCATTCACTGTAGTATATGTTTCTTATTTTAATTAAGGAAAACACTTCATGCACCTTATTAGTTTGATTTATAGAAGGAATCGGTGATTTATTTTCATAACGTATTGCTATCAAATTCCGTGGTGGCAAGTAATTTCTTTCCTTTTCTTACTTTTTCCATTGTGGCTTACTTACAACCACATTCTCAGAAATAGGTCATTTAGGGAAATACATCACTTTTCCTTCATATCACACTAACCAGTCCATTACATCCCTTGCTTTCTTATTTTCTGAGTTAGACATTTAATTACCATTATTTTCATTTATTCATATCTTGTTGTATACATATATTTATATATATGCACTAGACCTCTCACATTAAGCCTACACTTGTGGGCGTTGGATTTGCCGGGCGGGTCCGTGAAGACTTCTACCACAAGTTGACTTAACCTTGTGTCTTAGCACCATTACATGTTTTAATTATGCACTTAGACCCCTCACATTAGATTTACAACTTGTGAATGCTGGATATCCCGGGCGGTTCCGGGCAGACTTCTTTCACAATTGCAATCTAACCTCGTGTCTAAGACCGTTATAGTGTCAAATTACTGTGAATCTAGGCATGTTCTTTCTTTAACAATCATTCCTGTTCATGTGAATTTTAGGCATATTGTCCTTTTTCATATGTTTATTGTAATCCAATTTACATGTCGCCAAATTATGCCTATATTTTGTCGCATGTCCTTTTTAATATGTGTTTAATTCTATTTTACATGTAAACATTCAATCGGATAATTTTTCAAATCCAACAAGTTAAACATGTCATTTACTCAATAATACGCCACAAGTGAATCATATAATTATAACAATAGTAGTCATTGCCCATATTCCAACAAGTTTGTTCAACATGTAATCATTCCAACACTTAAACTGATTCAACGTATGAATTATTCATATTAACATCTCGACTTGTTATAACAATAATCTATAATTAATCTGGAAATTTCATAATTTATAAAAAGGGGAATGCTAAACGATAACATATTATTATCTAAAGGCTATAGCTTAAACCCACTCACCTTATAAGCTTTCCAAATCCTGGATCTGGTCCAGATCTAATCTTCCATGGTTTTCCCCTAATTGGATTCAAAACCTAATAACCATGGATTGACTATTTTTACTAAAAGAAAAAAAAGGAAAAAAAAAAGAGAATTGAAATAGACCAGATCTAGAAAATTACCTCACTTCGATAAGAGATCTGAACACCTATTTACAAACACACGTTCCTTTCCTTTAGATCTGGATTTAGAATTTTTCCTAAACTAATAATCTTAATTTTCTGAATAGATTCGAGGAGAGGGAAATGAATGGTGGAGCTTCAGTGTAGCCTCAGAAATATGAGGTTTAGGGTTAGCTCTAGGGTCTTATTTATAGGTATATCAGAGAAACGAGGACCCTCAGATCTGAACTAAAAATATCCAAACCGACCACGTCAGGGAGAACTTTCCAGATCCGCGGGTGGGTCAACCCCTAGGTCGACCCCCTGTTGGTGGCTCGACCCCTAGGTCGACCCCAATGGTCTAATTTCCCTCCAGATTTTCCCGCTCGTGAGTTTTGATTTTTGAACTGATTTTCGAATTTTCTGGATATATTTATTTAATATATATACACATATAAGCTCCTTATATGTATACAAACTTATAATGCTCGTACCTTCTTCATACAGTATCCGATTTACGCAAACCAGCTATCTATTTTGACTAGAATTTCGAGATAGACGCAATGACGTAGTTCCTTTTACTAAATTCTGAATATACAATTAAGTTATTCTTGTTTTATTATCTTAAGTTAATAATGCTGGGTGTTACAAGCCGTAGGTCCACTCCTTTAGAAATGCATTATATGGAAGGTAGTCCCTTAACTTTCAACTGTATGGAAATCCACTCTCCCTAAGAGATACGTATTCTATTGTAGAGCCCCACAGAACAGTAGGGGTGTGGAATTTAATCAATGTAACAATTTCACATGTTTTTATAATTTATTTTAATGAGTTTTAGCCTGCAAGTCATTTAAGATAATATCAGACAATTTCGATGTACAAAATTTTGGTTACCATATAGAAAAACCCGTGACATGTTTATGTGTGGTCATGGTCTTATGGGATACCGTTTATTTCAAAAATAACAAATTTAAGTTTCTCACACCAGTCCTATGACTGACCAAGAGATGCTTTCCCCTTAAAACTTTGGACTCCTCTATTTTGTTCGGACAACCTAGAGTTCTAGATGGATAGCATCGCTTTAGAGTATAAAGTCTTGGAGAATTTTGGAAGCTATTAGCACATGGAGATTTTGGGCCCTATCACTATGCATAATTATCATTCATGTATCAGATTATTGTCCTGTATTTCTCGATGTAAATTATTGAAGTTTAATACATTTGTGAGATTATGTTCATTTTATTTTCTATCTATATTTTCTTTTTCCCCCAAATTATATGACTCTCCAACATTGGTTCTACGACACGTGAATACCAAGGATGTATTAGTATCAATTTCTAATGTTTAGGATTTGGGTCGTCTCACGACTCTTGTCCTCTTCGTTAAGCTTCACGACATCTTATTCTTCTTTTATTTATTGTAACACCCCACGTCCATTAGTGTCACTCACAAAGGGAATGCATTAAGTTTCATGGAATATTATAAGAGTATAGAACAGAATATCACAAGACAGATACATAAAGTATTACTTGAAAATTTTATAAATTTATTGCAGCAGAAACAGAAAATAAGTTTGGTTACATCTTCAAACACCAAAACAAAGTACATCATATCAATCTTGTACAAAAGCTATCAGAGTACATTTTTTAAAAACCATAATCCCATATCTTAAAGCCATAATGAAAAGGAGATAAAACCAAACTTTACTTTCAGCAGTCCAGGCACTTCCAAAAGAGAGAGAAAGAGACCCAAATCAAGCTCCACTAGGCCCAACCTGAGAACCTGAGGGGAAACGGAAAGAAAAGAGGCGAAACAAACGAGATCAGACATAAAGTCTGGCGAGCCCAGTAACTTTAACAATATAATCATTAAAGTAACATGATAAGAACATAAACCGAAAAGTAAGAAATGACTGTAAAATAAATAGGCAAGACAAGGTAGGAAAGATGAATAAGATAACCGTTGGTTGCGCTTCTAATCACTATAAGATAATTCCTACACTGCACCAATGCTAGTTATACCGTACCATTACTAGTTCCATACCGAGAGTTGATCCCAGCCCCGCTCTTGGTAGCCCTCAGGTGTAACATCTAGTAAGAGGTATCCACCCCATACAATCCTCGATAGCCTACTTACCCATAATAGATACTAGATGTCCCCACACTACCCCTAATCGATCGGCTCCCTAACTTGCATGTATTTATTACTTGTGTCTTTCAGCCCCGCTTGTTTGTAGATACCTGTGCTGGTCCTACCATGGGGTGTATCAACCCCGATGATGGCAACCCAACACAATTTAAGATGCACAGTGTATAACTACTGATGCCGAGTACCTGATTTTTCCACTTCGGAGCACATGCACGCCCGTACTCCATTGGAACCTACACTGATGCACCACCCGCTATTATTTTGACCGCTTATAATCAGTCCATTAATCGTGCCCCACCCTGCCTAGTTTAGGGTACCATGATACATCTATATGGGTTACTGCTGAAATGGGTCCCCGTTACAAGGGTTTCCTAATCAACATGTTATAACGGTTAAGTGTTCTCAATTTATCCTAACCCCACTCATTTGTTTAATTAACATGTTGTATTTTGTTAAGTGTCGCCTATTCAAATGTTACTTAACCTTACTATTCTTAGCATGTCTGTTCGTTGGCATTAACTGGTTTATTAATGCACCAACCTCTCACATTAAAACTATTGTTTGCGGTTGCTGGATGTGCCGGGCGGTTCCGGGTAGACTTCTACCGCAAACTCATTCTAACCTCGGGTTTTGGGATTGATGTGCTAATCTCTCACATTAGACCTGTTGTTGCGGTTGCTGGATGTGCCGGGCGGTTCCGGGCAGTCTTGCACTGCAACTCAATCTAACCTCGGGTTAGGCATGTTCATCTTTTAGCCAATTTACATATTTACCATACATGTCCAAGTCTAGATTTTTGTATGCCAATTATCCATAAGTGTAGTCAATTCAGGTTATGTCCCATATACTTGTTATGTCCAAAATTAATTATACGATTACAATCCAATTTTTGCCAAATATTCAACTTTTCCCCAAACTTTTCCCCAACGTTCCCACGACGTTCGTATGTATAATTCATGTAATGCGTTAGGCTCGCAGTCAGGCCAACTCATAAAAAGGAAAAAGGGAAGAAACACATGACATCATAACTGGCATAAAACAATATAGATCTAATTAAGTATAGGTAATATAAACTTGGCATAGAACAACATAAATCTAGTTAAGCATATAAACGTGAACTAACATATAAGATAGATCCAATCAACATATGGAATGTGAACTAGCGTAGATCTAAACTTATAAACATAAACTTACGTAGATCTAAACATATGAACAATTATGGATCTAAACATATGAATATAAACTTGCATAGATGAACATAACTTGCATATAAACTTGCATAGATGAACATAACTTACATATAAACTTGCATAGATTATAACTTGCATATAAACTTGCATAAAACATAACTTGCATGTAAACTTGCATCACTTTCATATAAACTTGCATAGATCATAACTTACATAGATCATAACTTGCATAGATCGTAACTTGCATATAAACTTGCATAAAACATAAGTTGCATATAAACTTGCATAAGTTGCATATAAACTTGCATAGATCATAACTTGCATAGGTCATAGCTTGAATATAAACTTTCATAAAACATAACTTGCATATAAACTTGCATAACTTGCATAGATCATAACTTGCATATAAACTTGCATAAAACATAACTTGCATATAAACTTGCATAACTTGCATAGATCATAACTTGCATATAAACTTGCATAAAACATAACTTGCATAAAATGAATCTAACCAAGCATATGTAATTAGACAAAAGAATTAACATCATAGAATGAATCTAATTACATATGATAACAAACTGGCATATATTAACAAAATAGATGATAACAGAACTGGCTAATAGCATATGATTCAACGGGCATATTCACGCAGTCCATATCACAACTTATCATAATTATTTTAATTAATTATCTTGTGAAAGCAACTGTACTCATAGAGAAGAGAATTGGGTGTTCGTAGAATCGTTCTCCTTTTTACAACTCTTAAGCTTTGATCTTTATCTTTCTTCTTGAATTTGATTAGTTATGGTGGAGGCTAGCTTAGTTTAGTATGCAGCAGCATGGCGGCTTATAAATGAATTTAGTTTAGATTAGGGTTTAGGTTTATGTGTGCTTATATAGATGTGTTGGATTAATTAGAACCCTTAGATTTGAATAGGATTCATCTAAGCCATCCAGAATGAAAAGACATGTCACCAAACCAATCAGATAAAGCCACATAAGCCCTAAAACTCCAAAAATCGTCATCAACAAATAAAAATGCGCCATGTGTGCAACACGTTGTGCAGCAGGAGGGGTGTTGGCACCCACATGTCATATATATATATATATATATATATATATATATATATATATATATATAGAATTGCATTCACACTAAGCCACTTTTTAGCCATTCCCCTAAAACAAAAAATATGGCCCTGGCGGGGATTGAACTTAGAACCTCTTGTATATAAGTCACGTGTTCTAACCAAATGAGCCAATATGTCTTTTGTTTACAAACTTTAGAAAAATGCTAAACATTATTCTTTTATTATTCCTCTTTTTCATGTTTTGTTGCGATATTTAATTTTTCTGTTAAATATATCAATGTGTATATACATATTTCCATATTTTTAATTCATCAAAAATGCGGGTTGTTACATTCTCCCCTACTCAAATGATTTCGTCCCTGAAATCTTCAAGTTAAGAAGAATATATCCTACCATCCATCATCCATCTACTCATCCATCGTCCACAAGCATCCATTGTCCTTAAAAGATTTCCAATGCTATATGAACTTATGCAAAGGTGTGTATATATGTTCCTTATCTAATGCATAGATCAGGCGGTCTACTTATCCAATTGACCTCCTCGATGTAAATTATGTCAGCGCCATGAGTCCAACATGTATGCAAAGGAATCCTAACGATACATATCATTTTTATATAAGTGCACAACCATTCATTCAAATGCAACATCCATATGATAACGCATTCAATATGCATCCATTAATTTAAATACGCACACTCATTCATATGCAATATAAAAGTGATTGAGCCTATCTAGTGCCTAATGTGTGTGTAAATGCATCCACGTGCAACCACTAGTAAACGCCTGCATCCACTTGCATCCACCAAACATAACATGTCGCAAAAACATGTTTACAACCATAGGATTTTCCTACCTAAAGATCGAAGATGTAATCGAGAGGATATACTAAATGATAGAACAAGTAGAAACAAAGCAGTAGAAAAAGGAGAAGTTAAGATCATACTCTCAAAAAGGAAAGGGTATATCGCACGTATCTTGTCTTCCGTTTCCCAAGTCGCGTCTCCTTGATCATCTCCCCATTGGACTTCAACCAATTTGACCTCTCGGTTGCATAACTTCTTGACCTCTGGTCCAAGGATGCATGTAGGAGCTCGTCTAATCGTGGCATCTCGCTCCACTTCCACTTCCCTAAGCATGCTCGGTTCCACTACTCCCGTGGTATAATGTAAACACTTCCGCAAATGTGACACGTAAAATATGTCATGAACACCACTAAGATTCTCTAGCAACTTCACTATGTGCGCCATCTGTCCGATCCTCTCTGTAATGGGGAATAGCCCTATGAACCTAAGTGCCAACTTCCCTACAGATCCAAAACGAACTACATTCCTCAACGATGATAATGAAAACCATGTCCCCAACACCGAACTCAAGATCATTCCTTCTCTAATCAGCATATGACTTTTGCCGGCCCAGTGCTATCTTCAAGAATTGTCTTTCTCAAGCTTTCGTCTCGTGAAACGCAAAGTCTTTAATGAACTTCCTATACTGGCCCGCCAACCCTAGAAAACTTCTTACTTCCGTTGCATTTCTAGGAACCTTCCAATCTTGGATTTCCACCACCTTCGTGAGATCCACTGCTATCCCTTCCTTAGAGAACACGTGTTCTAAGAACCTCACTTCCTTCCTCCAAAAATGGCATTTTGAGAACTTAGCCTTGAGTTGATATGCTCGAAGAGTATCTAAGACTTCCCTAAGATGTAGGGCATGTTCTTCCTCGCTTCTAGAGAATATCAAAATGTCATCCACAAAGACTACTACGAGCTTGTTTGTAATGACCCGGGTTTTTAGCGATCTTGGTTATCCGATATACAACACATATCGAACATCCAAGGATCGAAAATACCAGTCATTAATGAAAGAAGTAAGAGGGTGAGGATAGATAAGATAGAAACTTAGAATAGAAGAAGAAGAACACAACATCAGAGTAACACGAACCTCACAGCAGAACGAATAACATATAATAGATAACGTATTCTTGAAATAAAATCAGTATATGTATACAATAACATTATCAGAGTACAACACTTACAACACAGCGGAAATAAACTATAGCTATATGATACCCTGAAGCCTCCTGCTCCAAGCTCTTCCAGTATATCTGTGAATCCCGACTACTTGATGCCCGTACAAATTTAGGCAACCAAGAGTTTAGGGAAAACAAAACAAAATAAACTCCGGGTCAGTCATGGGACTAGTATGAGTAAAACAGTTTAAAAACAGTTCGAACAAGTAAACGATATCTCATAAGACCACGCCGTATAACAGAACGGGTTTTTCCCTTATGAGAATCCAAAATATCTTTATATCAAAACCTTTTGATATTATAATAATGTCTATCAACCATAACTATAATAATCATCTAGCACAAATGCTTTCATCTCAAGTTCTACATATATAGTATATAATCAAAACCGCAAGCACGTATTGCGTAATGGATTTCCAACTATGACAAGGTATGGAACCACCTTTCGCTAGTGTACCTCTAGAAAGGAATACACTGGGTTCAACAAGAACATCTTGCAACCCGGCCACACATGACCGACCACTCATTTCGCTTGAGTGTATCGAATGTATATCACCAATGGTTGGGATCAGCAACCGTTTCCCGAATGGGACAATATCGACAATAGATTTTTAGAATTAAATGAAACTCTAGATCAGGTGATTATACACCCTACTTCGGAGCGACCGACTTAGCCATGTTGCCTGCCCGATTTCTGTCATTTACCGGAGGTGAGGCTTGAAGCTACGCTTTATCATCATACCCGATTCACTTCGAATGCCACATCGTCGGATCCATCGAAAATCACTAATTGACGTCTACAACAGTACATTACGTGTTGGCTAAAGAAGTTTCCTTCTCCGCTTCCACTCTTGGTACGGTTGAAGAAATCAATGTACGTGACCTTTCTGGAAATACTCTGTCAGACATTCATCCATACAAGTCATCCAGGAATAGGATGAACCGAAGGTACTATTCAGTATATCCATCTTATGCACCGTTATCTAAGATTTATACAATAGCCCTTGCATTTTACTCCGTCTTCAATTATCTTTGGCATATATGATTCGCAACGCTTATGCCAATACAGAGTGGTTCTTTGGATAATAATCCAACCGGTCTCTCCAAATTAACAACGTTAAAATGGTCAAAAACTTCGATAGTCGATGAGTTAACTATCAAAGAAAACCAAGTGTGCAAACAACGATATTATTTCCAAATGGAAATTCTATCAATCAATCATCAATCATATATATATATATATCCTTATTTTCTATGTTTAGAAAATATATGTTATTAACATTGGAAAATATTTCAATTTGTTTATTTGCATATCACTATCATTTCTCAACTATCAGTCCCTAACTGTAAACTAGTAGGAGAACAATTCTCTAAGTATAAACCCCGAAGGCCGAAACCAACATCAGATCGATACTCAGAAAACCATCCAACTTAACTAATCTCTAGTCAGTTTCTAATCTCGTTTAACTCTATTCCTTTTAACTCTAATTGGATAACTCTATTTGTTTAACTCTAGTTCGATTTAACTCAATTCAATAAATTCTAGTTCGATATAACTCTATCGATTTACTTTAACTGATTAACACTAACTATTTAACTCTAACTGGTTTACCCTAATGGTTTTACCCTAACTGGTTTAACTCTAACTGATTTACTCTAATGGTTTTACTCTAACTGGTTAACTCTTATTCGAATAACTAATATTCGATTAACTCTATTCAACTAACTCGACTCGACTAACCCCTTTCGAATAACTAATTCGATTTACTACTTTCGAATACCATATTCGATTTAACTCCTTTCGAATACCATATTCGATTTAACTCCTTTATTCGCTTTATAAAGATTTCCTTTTTAACAACGTTTATTCATTTTTAAAGATTTACTTTTAGTAATGGTTCTCCACTTTAAAAATGATTTCCTTATAACAATTTCCTTTTTATAACGTTTTCCCTTTTTCTAAATATCTCCTATTTATAAATATCTCAATTTATAAATATTTCTTATTTATACATATTCCATTTATAAATATTTTATTTTCAAATATCACTTTGAAAACATTCCCTTATCAACATTTCGGTATGTTATGGTATTCCACATATCAAATCATGATGACCCGTATCGTCCAAACACATATAATCGACAACAGATTATATATCACATCATATATTACAATATATGAATCACTGTAAAATAAATGTTGAGGAATCCAGTTGGATTCATCCAACCTGTCTCCCTGCATCCACAGATGTTATACAATATAAAATCAACATCACTTTTAGTTCCATATGATATATTCTGTTAAATAGAATCAATATAGGAATTCAACTAACTGACTAGCAGTTCAATCAAACAGTCAACACATAGTCAATCAACCAATATTTAACAGTTCTAAAAATACATCATGAAATTATAAACTGTTCAGAGTTAGTGAGATTTACTCACATTGGCAGTTCATCGTTAAAGAACGATAAACTGCTTGTTTGATTTGAATCAAACAATTTATTTCGCCATAAATTCATACGAGCTCCAATGGACTTCCAGTCAGTTCCAGTGTGTAGCTCTCGTCCATACGGTCCCAACGGATCTTTTTTTCGCTAGATTCTTAAGCCCAACCCCTTCTGACCCAACCCATATGAACAGTGTCGCCCTCCTCAAAACACAACGCTCCAGGTTGTATTTGAATGAAAACTCAAGACCATTTCTGATTATTTAATTCCCCCTTTCTCCTTTGTCTTCTAACGAAAATCAAAACCCATGCTACCCTTTACCAAACCACTGATGTCTGCTCCAATCAACACCCGCCATTCCCACTTCTTTACACGTATTCCGCACTTCCCTGATATTCCCTTTTCCTTCTTTGCTCCATCTTCTCAAAACGCTGCACCCCACAACTCATGGCTATAGGAGCCTTCTTCCCCAACAACTGTCCCCATCCGCACCTTCCATTTGAACACACAGTAACTCCCATATTCATGAAGTCTCGCCTTCCTCCTTTACTTTACCTCGCACGCTTCACGTTTGTTTTCCCTTCACACTGAACATCGCACCCCTACTGACCTCCGCGTGACATCTTCCCTCGCGCCTGTTTCCTCCCTCACCTGGATACCCATGAAAAACCCGAACCCTCATTCCAAGATAATTCACATCGGAGCCTCCGTACAATGGCTGCTTTCGTGAAAGGCAAAGGAAAGAAGGGGGTACGAGCGATTCGTTTTTGGCTGAGGAAAAAAAATGGAAACTAGCGGCTTGATATTTAGTTGGAGATGGAGTTAGGTTTAATTGTTTTTGGGTTAGGGTATTTATAGTTTTTATTTGGGATTTGTTTTGTGGCTGAGAATAAAGGCAGACGTGGCCTTGTATTTAACTTCATATCTGCCGTTGGTAGGGTAGGCAAATGTTCCCTTTTTTTAGTTTTTAAAAGGTTTTGGCACATGATATAAATATGGTTTCATTTACAAATGGATCGTTATTGACAAAAACAAAAATATAGTTGTGACGAGCAGTGTCCCACGATCCTAAAAATATAAAAATATCGGTAGGTTAACTTATTATGTGAAACCCCGAAATGTCGATACAGGGTGCCAAATACTCCAAATAAAAAGTTGCTTACTTAGTTAATTAAAATTTACCATAAAATTCTAAAAATTAAATTATCACCACGTCTCAAAAGAACCTTATCTAAAATCAAACCCGATATTCAAATATATTGAAACCCTTTTATAACGTAAATAAATCAATACTAATTATAAAGGAATTCCACAGCGACTTTTCTAAAATTTGTTTTGGACATAAATCAAAATCTACACGACGAAATCTCGATTTTTCTCCTCCACTAGAAAGATATACTCCACCAGCTCCACACGTTTCTTGTTTCACAGAAATCCGACTTAAAACGAATCATGTACATTCAATTGAAGTTCGAATCGCCAATTTAAGAACTGCAGCGCCATTTCAATCTCGATTTTAATTATATTATAATTCTATGTTCAAACTATCGTCTATATAATATATTCGTAATTCAAATTCAATTCCATGCTGAATTAAATATCATAGATGATCCAGTTCACACCATATCGCCATTTCAGCCAATTCTGATTATTTCAGAATTAAATATATTATTTAATTTATTATTTTAATTAAATATTCATCATTATTTAATTCCACGACCATTAAATCCTTTTAATCACCATTTATATAATTAAATAAATTAATTATAATACCTCTGCCAATGCGGGTCATTACATTGTTTATAAACTTCCCTAAACATCCTACTCATCAAGTCTACGAAATATGCGGGTGCATTCGTCAAACCAAAAGGCATGATGAGCCACTCAAAGAAACCATCGGGAGTCCTAAAAGTAGTCTTATCTATACTCTCCTCAGCTACCCTCAGCTGATGAAATCCTGTAGCTAAGTCCAACTGCAAGAAAACCGAAGCGCCAACCAATTGATAGAACAAATCAACTATCCTCGGTAATGGGTTTCTATTTTTATTTGTGAGTTTATTTAGCTCCCTATAGTCCACACACAATCTAAGTGAACCGTCCGCCTTTGTAGCAAAAACAACTGGAGCTTCCCATTCCGAAATACCTCTTCTTATGAACCCTTTCTCAAGTAGCTTCCCTACTTGCTTAATGAGTTCCCTCCTCTCTCTTGGAGCCATGTGGCGCACTGGCAATGCAATTGGCTTTGCATTATCTGCTAAGTATACACGAAAGTCTATCTCGCGCCTCAATGGTAAACCTCGAACCTCATCAAAGGCGTTATCGGACTACACGAACAGATTTCAAATTATCGATGGATGCGTCAAGAGATTCCAGGAAGCTAAGCATCACCAGAGCTCTAGGGTCACAAGAAATATCGAGGGTTCTTCCACAACGAATCAACAATCTAACTACCCTCCTTTCACAGTCTAGGATGGCACTATACCTAGCTAGCCAATCCATCCCTAGAATTAAGCCGTAGCCCATGAAACCAAGAATGTAGGCGTTGCATTCAAACCCAACGCCCAAGATAGACACTCTCAAATCCCGACAAAGCATAGGTAAATGAGTCGAACAACCAATAGGATTTGAGAATACAATGGGATCCATAACTAATCTAGTATTTAGGTGCAGTATTTCAACTAACGAAGCAGATATGAATGAGTGCGAAGCGCCCGAATCAAACAAAGTTCGAACAGGGTGATCGGAAAGGAAAATCAAACTTTTAACAAAAACATTTCCATCTCTCTCCAGTCCTGGTGCCATGAGTGCATGAACATGTCCTCTAGAAGTAGGTCATGTACTCTGCCCTTGCCCTTGTCCTTGCCTCCTCGAGTAGTCCTTAGTCAGATGTCCTACCTCACCGCAATGAAAACAACCAGGCTTCTTCTTCTTCCTACAGTCCTTAATTACATGGCCCGTTATACCATAAAAAGGCACCTTCTTTTGTCACGGGGTTAATTATTCTTTACACTTTCTCCTTTACCTTCTTCGTGGATTAAAGCCATATCAACAAATTCCTCATCCTTGGGTTGTGCTCCTTAGCCTAAACTCCCTTATCGACCAAGCAGCTAGTTGAACCTTCCTCCCATCGTCTATTTCAAAGATACCAAACGAGTCCTCCACTTCCTTGAGCCAATTCTAGCTTCAACAAACGTCTCAGTCCTATGAAATGGTTTTCCGTCCATCGCACGAAAGTCCTTACATATCTTAGAAAAAGCATCAACACGCAGGGAAAAAGACTCAAGAAGGAAAAGGGGGAGATTCGAAACAAATAATCGAAAGAAAGATATATGGCTTTTGGGGATTATGTTTTTCATAATAAACCTTTCTCTTGGAAACTACTTCTTTAAAACATGTTTTTGAAAATATTTCTTTATAAAAATGGTTTTGAAAATGGTTTTTCAAAATATTTTATCTGTTATGGTAACCTTCAGCTCTGATACCACATGTAACACCCCACGTCCGTTAATGTCACTCATAAAGGGAATGCATTAAGTTTCACGGAGTATTATAAGAGTATAAAACGGAATATCACAAGACGGATAAAGTAGTACTTGAAAATTTTATGACTTTATTGCTGTGGAAACAGAAAATAAGTTTGGTTACGTCTTCAAACACCAAAACCAACTACATCATATCGGTCTTGTACAAAAGCTATCAGAGTACATTTTTTTAAAAACCATAACCCCATATCTTAAAGCCATAATGAAAAGAAGATAAAACTGAACTTTACTTTCGGCAATCGTGCAATTCCAAAAGAGAGAGAAAGAGACCCTAATCAAGCTCCACTAGGCCCATCCTGAGAATCTGGGGGGATAGAAGAAAAGAGGCGAAACAAACGAGGCCAGACATAAAGTTTGGCGAGTCCAGTAACTTTAACAATATAATCATCAAAGTAACAGCATAAGAACATAAACTGGAAAGTAGGAAATGACTGTAAAATAAACAGGCATGACAAGGAAGGCAAGATGAATAAGATAACCATTGGTTGCGCTTCTAATCACTATAAGATAATTCCTACACTGCACCAATGCTAGTTACACCGTACCATTACTAGTTCCATACTGAGAGTTAATCCCAGCCTCGAACTTGGTAGCCCTCAGGCGTAACATCTAGTAAGAGGTATCCACCCCGTACAATCCTCGACATCGTACTTGCCCATAATAGATACTAGATGTCCCCACACTACCCCTAATCGATCGGCTCCCTAACTCGCATGTATTTATTACTTGTATCATTCGGCCCCGCTTGTTTGTAGATACCTGTGCTGGTCTCACCATGGGGTGTATCAATCCCTATGATGGCAACCCGACACAATTCAAGATGCACAGTGTATAACTACTGATGCCCAATGCCTAATTTTTCCACTCCTGAGCACGTGCACGCCCGTACTCCATCGGAACCTACACTGACGCACCACCCGTCGCTATCTTGACTTCTTATAATCAGCCCAGTAATCGTGCCCCACCCTGCTTAGTTCAGGGTACCATGATACATCTATGTGGGTTACCGCTGAAATGGGTCCCCGTTACTAGGGTTTCCTAATCAACATGTTATAACGGTTAAGTGTTCTCAATTTAACCTAACCCCACTTATTCTTTAATTAACATGTTGTATTTAGTTAAGTGTCGCCTATTCATATGTTACTTAACCTTGCCATTCTTAGCATATCTGTTCATTGGTATCAATTGATTTATTAATGCACCAACCTCTCACATTAGAACTATTGTTTGTGGTTGCTGAATGTGCCGGGCGGTTCCGGGCAGACTTCTACCGTAAACTCATTCTAACCTCTGGTTTTGGGCTTGATGCGTTAACCTCTCACATTAGACCTGTTGTTGTGGTTGCTGGATGTGCCGGGCGATTCCGGGCAGTCTTACACCGCAACTCAATCTAACCTCGGGTTAGGCATGTTCATCTTTTAGCCAATTTACATATTTACCGTACATGTCCAAATCTAGATTTTTGTATACCAATTATCCATAAGTGTAATCAATTCAAGTTATGTCTCATATACTTGTTATGTCCAAAATTAATTATATGATTACAACCCAATTTTTGCCAATTACATAATATTCCACTTTTACCCAAACTTTTCCCCAACGTTCCCACGTCGTTCGTACGTATAATTTATGTAATACGTTAGGCTCGCAATTAGCCCAACTCATAAAAAGGAAAAAGGGAAGAAAAACATGACATCATAACTGGCATAAAACAATATAGATCTAATTAAGTATGGGTAATATAAACTTGGCATAGAACAACATAAATCTACTTAAGCATATAAACGTGAACAAGCATATAAGATAGATCCAATCAACATATGGAATGTGAACTAGCGTAGATCTAAACTTATAAACATAAACTTACATAGATCTAAACATATGAACAGGTATGGATCTAAACATATGAATATAAACTTGCATAACTTGCATAGATGAACATAACTTGCATATAAACTTGCATAGATGAACATAACTTGCATATAAACTTGCATAGATGAATATAACTTGCATATAAACTTGCATAGATCATAACTTGCGTATAAACTTGCATAGATCATAACTTGCATATAAACTTGCATAAAACATAACTTGCATATAAACTTGCATAACTGGCATATAAACTTGCATAGATCATAACTTGCATAGATCATAACTTGCATATAAAATTGCATAAAACATAAGTTGCATATAAACTTGCATAGATCATAACTTGTATAGATCATAATTTGCATGGATCATAACTTGCGTATAAACTTGCATAAAACATAACTTGCATATAAACTTGTATAACTTGCATATCAAACTTGCATAGATCATAACTTGCATATAAACTTGCATAAAACATAACTTGCATATAAACTTGCATAACTTGCATAGAGCATAACTTGCATATAAACTTGCATAAAACATAACTTGCATAAAATGAATCTAACCAAGCATATGTAATTAGACATAGGAATTAACATAATAGAATGAATCTAATCACATATGATAATAAACTGGCATATATTAACAAAATAGATGATAACAGAACTGGCTAATATCATATGATTTAACAGGCATATTCACACAGTCCAGATCATAACTTATCATAATTATTTTGATTAATTATCTTGTGAAAGCAACTGTACTCATAGAGAAGAGAATTGGGCGTTTGTAGAATCGTTCTCCTTTTTACAACTCTTAAGCTTTGATCTTTATCTTTCATCTTGAATTTGATTAGTTATGGTGGAGGCTAGGTTAGTTTAGGATGCAGCAGCATGGCGGCTTATGAATGAATTTAGTTTAGATTAGGGAGTGCTTATATAGATGTGTTGGATTAATTAGAACCCTTAGATCTGACTAGGATTCATCTAAGTCATCCAGAATTAAAAGACATATCACCAGACCAATCAGATAAAGCCACATAAGCCCTAAAACTCCAAAAATCGTCATTAACAAATAAAAATGCGCTATGTGTACAACACGATGCGCAGCTGGAGGGGTGTTGACACCCACATGTCATATAGATATATATATATATATATATATATATATATATATATATATATATATATACACACACACACACACACACTCTAGTACATAGGCACGTCCGATGCGCGTGTGCATAGATGTATTTGACCAAAGGTGGAGATAAGTTTAAAGTGGGCAATCATTGAGGCGGTTTGTATCAGAAAACATAGGTTATTGCAGTATGAACAAATCATAATAGAGAAGTAAGATGACCATTATCTCATAGACATTGAAGCTATATATGATCTGTTGGATCAACCTAGAGGCAAAGATTATAGTGGGAACGTATACATCCACAAACTAAAGCACTCGAAACAGGTCTGAAGCATCTTCAACATATATACATGATGAATGAAGTTGAAAACGAATAGAAGAAAAAAAAAGATGAAATGACAGCATTGTTTAATTTGAAACAAATGGAGAAAGTTACAACAATTAATATCCAAAAATCAAACATAACATATGCACACAAACTTAACTGAAAGTATTGAAAAAGCTGGAAACAAAGATTGGTGGAAGGTGCAGTCAGAAGCAGCAGTTTCAGCGTAGACGTTTTGCTTCTAAATCTGCAAAAATGTTGTCAAATTTCTTCAATTTGAAAGATAAATGAGAAATATGATGCAGTCCATAAGTAGTAAACATCTTAACTCATTATGCAGCAGTTCAAATATCTTACTTCACTGTCATAACGCCAAAATATCAAGAATATCTACACAGTAACACATAACAATGCACTGTGAAGTTTAAAATGCGAGAACACCTGCACTGATATTTTCTAATGAATTGCATGCAGCCTGGTAGTAAGTTTCTTATTGCGGCCACAAATAAAAGGAATCTGACCCATCGTTCCTCCCAACACATCATATTACACATCTTCAAGTAGTCATGTTGCAGCTTCAATAGGGTCCATGCATTCATCTACTACCACCCAAAAAAAGAAGGCAATTTGTCAACCATCCCTAACTGCCAGATAAGATGACAATGATGCATATGTCAGATAATATAGCAGGCAGAAACTCCCAATTTTTTTATGTTGGAGATAACAAAAGTTAGAGCATACCATTTTGATTTCTTTTTGGAAACTTACTGATACTGCGAGTAGTCCGAAAATTCATTATTTTGTTCCCAACCACCTATACGTAGAACACGATTTTTATAAACTCGATAAGCTTATTGTAGCTATCACATCATGAGTTAGGAACATATAAATCTCAATTAAAAATATGGAAAATGAGCTTACTGTTTCTTATAAACCATTCATTGTTAGCAATCCACCGTACTCTTTAGCCTTTTTTTGTACATTCTCTTATTTTTAAGGCTTCACTCCCTTGCTGAAAACGTGTAGGAAAAAAAATCAGTTATGCAATTAAATTTTTCTTTGCAAACACATATGTGACATCATATAGACTGGGAATGGAAACCATGAGACTATAGAAGTACAATAACCGATTATAGGTTAAAAAATAGCAGCTATAGTTATTATATTTCACTAACCTGATTCATCAGGTCTAATATAAAAAAATAAATCGAGGTATCCCGGATAAACAAATATCATAGTCACATTCAGTTAGCAAATGATATCAAACATAACAGCATACATTATAATGACATCCAGGTCAAACAGCTACCATATATTCTAAAATTGAAAATAATCAAAGATCTCCAATTAAAATGGAGTAAACATCGAGAATATGCAGGTTAACGGTGAAAGTGAATCCAACTACTACAACAAAAGTATCATTTATGAATGAATTTAATAAGTGTAAAATTTGAAGACAATAGTGAATCCAACAAAAAAGTTAAATGAAACATTTGATGATAATTTAGATAGTACAACAGTGAGCGATAAAACTGGTGATCAAATGAGTTAAAAGAGCGAAATCTAGATAAATTCTAGCTTGTAGTATGAAAAGAAGCACTGATTGAATTTGAGAAAATTTATTAGTTAAACAGAAAATTAGCAAATATTATAATACAGAATATATTTGAAGACTAAACTTTCATCCATGACGTACATGAAATTGAAGGGAAATATTATTTTGGAGATAACATAAGTTAGAGCATACCATTTTGCTTCCTTTTCATAAACTTACTGATACTCTGAGCAGTCTGAAAATCCAATATTTTCTGCCCGAGCACGTAAAATGATTGTTATAAACTCCATAGGCTTAAGGTAGATATCACATTATGAGTTAGGAACATATAAATCTCAATTAGAAAAATGGAAAAACCCTACCCTTTGGCCCTTTTTTTGTAAAAAGTCTTATTTATAAGGCTTCACTCCCTTGCTGCAAATGTGCCGGAAAGAAAATCATTTATATAATGAAATTTGTATTTGCGAACATAGATGTGACGGCATATACACGGGTACTGGAAAACATGAGATTATAGAAGTACAATCTATAGGTCGTATAGTTATTGTATTTCAGTAACCTGATTCATCAGGTGTAATATAAAAAAATAAATCAAGGTATCCCAAATGTAGTTGACAAAACTTTATAGTTCCATAACTGTCAAAGTTCAATGTATTGTATCCCAATCGTTTGATAAATGAAAAGTAATATGGAACAAAAATCTAATTAGGAAACCTACAGTAAGGTCGATGCAAAATTCAAAATTGAATAGATATATGTTGTATATCAAAGTAAAGGACTCACCATCATCGCATCACAATGTCGAAAACTTGATCGCAATGAAGAGGACTGAAAACATGGAGAAAAATAAATAAATCAGGGTATCCCAAATAAAACAGTTTAATCAAATTCGTTGCTTACTCAGCGATCTTGACACAATTACCATCCATCCTGTGCTTCTTTGTGACCACGACAATCAATATCTATCAGTGCAAGTAAAGGACGGAGACACTAAAGAGAATAATGAAGAAAAGAAATCCTACAAAAAAACACAGCAGTCAATCATAATGGATCATATGGTTCACAGTTCTAACATATAGCATTAAGTAAGCGACTGTGGGTGCAAACGCAAGAGAAATCAAAAGTAATCATACCGATAATGCATTTTGCTCCAAAGTATCATAATGCTAGATGAGTCAGCGAATTAAACAAAGCAGCCTTCGAAATAAATAAACAAAAATAAACAAATATATTTGATTATAACAAAAAGAATCTGCAGAAGTAAGTAATATTAGTGCAGTTAAAAATGATATGTAATGGGTGATATATAAAGCTGAGATATCTATAAGTGTAAGAATAAATTGGTACAGTACTCATTACCATGTAATTCGCATGAACCTTCTGCTACAGTATACGAAGCCAAATGGAACAAAGTTTAACACATTTTACCAATTACCCATACTGAGCACGCAGGCCATTGTCTCCATGAAGTTCTATTCAACTGTAAAAGAGTATCCAAATTAGTAAAGTCCAGAACTTCTCGCACACATATGGTTCTATATGAAGTTAAGCATAAACAACAAATACATGTATTCCTTTGTATAAGCCGCAATCGTCACACACATATTATCCAGGAATCGTCTGATCCTCTAGAAATTAGATGAATAGAAACAAAACAAAAATAAAAAGGAAAAAATTTAACCCAAAATAGCAAAGATAGCAACGAAATAGGATTGAGAAGTGGATGTTTTCATTATAGTCTCAGGTTCATTCATACGGTGGATCAAAATTGTTATCTGATATACACTACAATTGAAGTAACTATAATACGTCAACAACTCGCAGTTTGATTAAAAATGGGACAGTTATATAAGGCGTATAAAAAAATGTACGAAACCAAAACATTATATGCAAAAGCATACCACAGTTTTCAGACAATGAAAAGCATATCACCGTTTTTAATTCGATATTCACAAATTTAAGTAATAATTATCATTGGATTTTATTTAGCAAAGCAAGAAAAATTCTGTAAGTGCGTATTTGGATTAGTTTATATAAAATTACAGCAACCTATAACATATTATTAAAACATCGTGTATTTTGTATCAAAATATTATGTGAAGTAACAACATTAATGACATTATTAAGATGCTTCAGCATGTTTGATATACTTACCCACATCAGTAAACCTGTAAAATATTGTCAAAATAGTGGAAAATATCCATCTTGGTGAAGGAAATAAAAAGTAAGTATGTGCAACATCCATTCCCAGTGACAACTGTAGGAGTTAAAAGAATCTTGTATGTAATGCACAAAACAAAAAATCACTGCGAACAACGTCAACTTCATCCATAGGTATCACTATCCATTTATCAGTAAAAGTAATCAATAGAGTGAAACAAACACACGCGTTGTAAAACATAGACACTGTACAAATAATAGAGGTTTGCAATAATGTAACTAAAAACTGGTACAAAATTTGGAAATTGGGATACTTTACATATATAAGCAATAAAAGAACTTCAAAATGAATACAGTTTGCAATAGTAAGGATAATGCAAAATGAACAAAAATGGCAAATTTTCATAGCATCTTCCAGATAGGACTAAATTTGATCCCAATATACAGAAAATAAAGATTGGTAATCGAATTATTATAGTAAGCGGGAGAACTTACCTTAGAGCACTCTTGTAGCTAAAAATAATTGTTTGCAGCCACTGATTTGACCCTGCAAGTATTATGAACTGGGAGAAAGAGTAACATGTGTTATGAATGGGAATGTAAATGAAGAGCGTCGGTAGTAAGTAGTTTTGGTATAAATAACTCAGTGTAAATTCCATCATTAGCGTCTAAATAAACATATAAAAAGAACAAAAGAAAAAATGAAATACAAAACAAAGAACTTACATAACAATAGAACACCTCAATGATAATCTTCAGTCAAAATGAGTGGTTGTGTGATCCAGATCTAATAGCTTTTGGCCTATAATTCAATATCAACGAACATCATTGGAAATAAAGTAGAAAAAGGAGCAATGGTTTTTTTTTCCAATTTAAATGAAAACGGACGAAAAAAAAGAACTTACTTTTGCCCACAAACCGCAAACATATTAACTCTTTTCATTACTTCATTCGCTCATTACTTCCATGTCGCCCAAATTCGTCATTCCTTGAGTCGTCAGCCGCCACGCCTAGACCTCATCGTCGATGGTTTCCCCATTCGTTTCCCGTTGATATTATTCTCTCTTTTGTTTTCTGTTCAATTATTTTTTCTGTAGGCAAATCCGTTTGGGCTAGGGATTTTATAGATTTGAAATGGGTGTGAAATTGGGGAAGAAGAAACTTCTGTTTTATAGAGAACATGGAGATGAAGAGATGGATGCGTGGGGAATAACCATTCTAGAACATGGGATGTTGAAATGCCGCCTGTCTCCCTCCGTTATTCTATCTTTTGTTGTTGCGCCAAGGCTGTTGTTGGAAGTCCAAAAAAGGCTTCACTTTGACTTTTGACCAAAAGTTTTGCATTATAGTATAAGATATGGCGCTTTTTAGTCATTCCCCTAAAACAAAAAATATGGCGCTGGCAGGTATTGAACTCAGAACCTCTTATATACAAGTCACGTACTCTAACCAAATGATCCACTAAGTCTTTTGTTTACAAACTTTAGAACAATGCTAAACATTATTCTTTTCTCATTCCTCTTTTTCATGTTTTTTTGCAATATTTAATTTTTCTCTTAAATATATCTATGTATATATACATATTTCCACATTTTTAATTTCATCAAAAATGCGGGTTGTTACATTCTCCCCTACTCAAAGGATTTCGTCCTTGAAATCTTCAAGTTAAGAAGAATATATCCTACCATCCATCATCCATCTACTCATCCATCATCCACAATCATCCATTGTCCTTAGAAGATTTCCAATGCTATATGAACATATGCAAAGGTGTGTGTATATGTTCCTTATCTAATGCAAAGATCAGGCGGTCCACTTATTCATTTGACCTCCTCAATGCAAATTATGTCAGTGCCACGAGTCCAACATATATGCAAAGGAATCCTAATGATACATATCATTTTTATATGAGTGCACAACCATTCATTCAAATGCAACATCCATATGATAACGCATTCAATATGCATCCATTAATTTAAATATGCACACTCATTCATATGCAATATAAAAGTGATTTAGCCTATCTAGTGCCTAATGTGTGCGTAAATGCATCCACGAGCAACCACTAGTAAACACTTGCATCCACCAAACATAACATGTCTAAAAAACATGTTTACAACCATAGGATTTTCCTACCAAAAGATCAAAGATGTAGTCGAGAGAATATACTAAATGATAGAATAAGTAGAAACAAAGCGGTAGAAAAAGGAGAAGTTAAGATCATACCCTCAAAAAGGAAAGGGTGTATCGCACGTATCTTGTCTTCCGTTTCCCAAGTCGCGTCTCCTTGATCATCTCCCCATTGGACTTCAACCAATTTGACCTCTCGGTTGCATAACTTCTTAACCTCCAATCCAAGGATGCATGTAGGAGCTCGTCTAATCATGGCATCTCGCTCCACTTCCACTTCCCTAAGCATGCTCGGCTCCACTACTCCCGTGGTATCATGTAAACACTTCCGCAAATGTGACACGTAAAATATGTCATGAACACCACTAAGATTCTCCGACAACTTCACTCTGTACGCCATTTGTCCAATCCTCTCTGTAATGGGGAATAACCCTACAAACCTCAGTGCCAACTTCCCTACAGATCCAAAACGAACTACATTCCTCAACGATGATAATAAAAACCATGTCCCCAACACCGAACTCAAGATCGTTCCTTCTCTTATCAGCATATGACTTTTGTCGGCCCAGTGTCGTCTTCAAGAATTGTCTTTCTCAAGCTCTCGTCTCGTGAAACGCGAAGTCTTTAATGAACTTCCTATACTGGCCCGCCAACCCTAGAAAACTTCTTACTTCCGTTGCGTTTCTAGGAACCTTCCAATCTCGGATTGCCACCACCTTCGCGAGATCCACAACTATCCCTTCCGTAGAGACCACGTGTTCTAAGAACCTCACCTCCTTCCTCCAAAAATGGCATTTGGAGATCTTAGCCTTGAGTTGATATGCTCGAAGAGTATCTAATACTTCCCTAAGATGTAGGGCATGTTCTTCCTCGCTTCTAGAGAATATCAAAATGTCATCCACAAAGACTACTACGAGCTTGTTTAGAAACTTCCCTAAACACCCTACTCATCAAGTCTATGAAATATGCAGGTGCATTCGTAAAACCAAAAGGCATGATGAGCCCCTCGAAGAAACCATCGGGAGTCCTAAAAGCAGTCTTATCTATACTCTCCTCAGCTACCTTCTGCTGATGAAATACTGTAGCAAAGTCCAACTACGAGAAAACCGAAGCGCCAACCAATTGATCGAACAAATCATCTATCCTCAGTAATGGGTTTTTATTTTTATTTGTGAGTTTATTTAGATCCTATAGTCCATACACAATCTAAGTGAACCGTCTGCCTTTGTAGCAAAAAAAACTGGAGCTCCCCATTCCGAAATACCTCTTCTTATGAACCCTTTCTCAAGTAGCTCCCCTACTTGCTTAATGAGTTCCCTGCTCTCTCTTGGAGCCATGTGGCGCACTGGCAATGCAACTGGCTTTGCATTATCTGCTAAGTACACATGGAAGTCTATCTCGCGCCTCAATGGTAAACCCCGAACCTCATCAAAGGCATCATCGGACTACACGAACAGATTTCAAATTATCGATGGATGCGTCAAGAGATTCTAGGAAGCTAAGCATCACCGGAGCTCTAGGGTCACAAGAAATATCGAGGGTTCTTCCACAACAAATCAGCAATCTAACTACCCTCCTTTCACAGTCTAGGATGGAACCATACCTAGCTAGCCAATCCATCCCTAGAATCAAGCCATAGCCCATGAAACCAAGAATATAGGCGTTGCATTCAAACCCAACGCCCAAGATAGACACTCTTAAATCCCGACAAAGCATAGGTAAATGAGTCAAACCACCAATAGGATTTGAGACTACAATGGGATCCATAACAAATCTAGTATTTAGGTGCAGTGTTTCAACTAACGAAGCATATATAAGCGAGTGCGAAGCTCCCGAATAAAACAAAGTTCGAACAGGGTGATCGGAAAGGAAAATCAAACTTTTCACAAAAACGTTTCAATCTCTCTCTAGTCCTGGTGCCATGAGAGCATGAACCTGTACTCTAGAAGTAGGTCATGTCCTCTGCCCTTGCCCTTGTCCTTGCCTCGTCGGGCAGTCCTTAGTCAGATGTCCTGCCTCACCACAATGAAAACAACCATGCTTCTTCTTCTTCCTGCAGTCCTTAATTACAAGGCCCGTTATACCACAATAAAGACACCTTCTTTTGTCATGGGGTTAATTATTCTTTCCACTTTCTCCTTTACCTTCTTCGTGGATTAAAGCCATATCAACAAATTCCTCATCCTTGGGTTGTGCTCCTTAGCCTAAACTCCCTCATCGACCAAGCAGCTAGTTGAACCTTCCTCCCATCGTCTATTTCAAAGATACCAAACGAGTCCTCCACTTCCTTGAGCCAACTCTAGTGTCAACAAACGTCTTAGTCCTATGAAACGGTTTTCCGTCCATCGCACAAAAGTCCTTACGTGTAACACCCCACGTCCATTAATGTCACTCACAAAGGGAATGCATTAACTTCCATGGAGGTTTTAAGTGAATATAGAACAGTAAAATTACAACAAGACTGATATAAAATAGTACTTGGAAATTCAAAAACTTTATTTCATTGTAGCAGAAGTCAAAACATGTTTGATTACATCATAACACCATATTCAATGTCAAGTACAATATCTATCTTGATAAAACAAGTACATAATCCCATTACATGAATAGCCATTAAAAAGAAAGATAACAAGCTGGACTTTACTTCAGCAGTCCAAGCTTTCCAGAAGATAAGCGATCCAACTAGACTCCACTAGAACTTGGCCCAACCTGCGGACCTGAAGGGAGAAAAAGGATGGAAAAGAGGGGGTCAGACATAAAGTCTGGTGAATATGATAATTCTACAATACTATTACCAAAATAACCGGACTAAGGCATAAGCTGGAAAACAAGAAAATGTCTATGAAGAGCAGATTAAGGACATAGACAATCGCTAAAGGCAACGTTATAGGCGCTCCTAAATACTAAAGGATAAACACTATACTGCACCACACCAGTCACCCTAAAGATTCATCCCACTTAGCTTCACTTAGAAACTTTCCCAATGGCTTTACGTACCCCTAGCTGACTACATAGGTGCCGCCTGCCCCTATCTCCACTAGGTGTACCCTACTTCCCATTATTCGATCGGCTCCCTAACTCGTAGATACCCGTGCTGGCCCCACAGTGGGGTGTATCACTCCCCTAAAGTGGCAACCTGATACAACGGACATGCACGGCTTATACCTACACGATGCAACAACGTCTTACCTACCAGCCCGGGTCCACACACGCATATGAAACCCGTTGGACTTGCGTTGCCACCGCTCCCTGTTTTGGCCTCTTATAGTCAAACCCAGTATGTGTGTCCCGTCCTCGACTTGGGTCGAGCCCACAAAGATACGTTTTGGGATACTGGTTGAAATGGGCCCCCACTATTTACCACAAGCATTCCACCTAAGCTTGTCCCCATTAGTCCATCCCACTTAACCCACTTAGTCATGTTCATTTACATGTGTGTTTGGTTAAGTCTAATCGTATTTCAAATGTCTCTAAAGGCAACCACCAGATTCCTCATGCCACCCAAGGCACCTACTTAACCCCCATGTCCCACCTTACATGATTATCTGGTTAAGTATTTCTTAGTTCATTAAGGCCATAACCTCATAAAGACCTCTCACATTAGACTGGCATTTATGGCAGCTAGATTTGCCGGGCGGGTCCGGGCAGTCTTACACCATAAAAGAGTCTAACCTCGTGTCTTTACAACTGTTATGCTTTAGTTTGGGCCTAGGACCTCTCACATTGGGCCGACATTTGTGACTACTGGATTTGCCGGGCGGGTCCGGGCAGGTTTACATCACAAACGGGTCCAACCTCGTGTCCTAAGCATTGATTATTAATAATAATCCACTTTCCCCCAATTTTAATAATTCCCTACTTGAATTATTAATTACTTCCAATTTTTAACAATGTCCATAATTGACTCAATTATGGACATTCATTCATGGTATGCAACATCTTACAAAATTGCACCCAATTTATTAATTCCTAATAGTACCCCTACCCCACGTTTGAACGTTTATTCGCAAAATATATGTTAGACTCGAATAGCCTAACTCATAGCATAAAAGAGATTATCATAATAACAACATGTATATGTGACCAAATGAATCATAATAAGGGGTGAAACTTGCATATGTCCAACTTGCATAGATTATACATGTCATGGATCTAAAGGTGTCAACTTGTTCAAAATTCACCTAATATGATCTCAATCAATTTTCATAAACTTACATATGAACATGTGTGAATCAACATCATCTAATTTTTTAACAACATGGTTTTATATGGGTACACCTAACTCAATAGGCAAATTCCCATAATCAAGTTTTATTTAATTATAGTTTCAAGTTTATGGGTACACCTAACCTAATAGGCAAATTCCCATAAACAAGATCCAAAAAAACATAACTTTAAGCATGATCCAACAACATCATGATTTTTCAACATAATATAGCATGATTTATAACATGGCATAGTATGATAGTATAACATAGCTTGACATGATTCTCAACATAGCACGACATAGCATAAGAGAATTTACAACATAGCATGACATAGCATATATAATTTACATCATACGACAACATAATAACATAATAAGAGATCCACAATATATAGAATTTACAATTACAAATCACATCTGTAACACCCCGAGAATTCTATAACTATGAAATTCACAAATTAAAGTATAATAAAATTCAAATCAAAGAACTAAGGGAAACGGGATACGCCATTGTGTTCGTCTCGGAAAAATACGCGAAATAGAGTCTGAGTTTTCGAAAAACGGAGTCCGTATGAAGAAGATATGGCCTTCGGAAGTTTTTAAATTAAGTTTAAAATTCAAACAGAATTAAATAATTAAATATTCCGAAGTGGGGCCCAATGGGCCAGGGTGGAAGAACACCCGCCTGGGCCACCCAGGTCGACTGGGCTGTCGACCTGGGCTACCCATGTCGACAGGGCTGTCGACAGCCCTGTCGACAGGGGTATCGACCTGGTCGAGCCCAGTCCAACCTGGCTGGCCAGGTCTGTGTTTGGCCGATTTTCTGTGGTCTGCTTTGTCATTAGGGCTAGGTGGCAGGCTCTAATTGGTCTCTCTTGCGAATGAATGGCTACGATCAATCCAGGCAACATCAATGGCTCTAATCAATTCATAACTCCTATAAAAAGGACCCTAGACTAAACCATAATCTATTCATTCATAAATAAGAACAAAGCCGCCATGTTGCTGAGGAGCGTCTAGGAGTAGCCACCAAATTGGAGAGAGGATTAGGAAGAAAGTTCTAAAGCCTAAAGCAATTCAAGCAACCTAAACAAATCAAATCAACAAGGAGTCGCATCTCTAAATTCCTAAATTAGAGAATTCGCCGCAACGATTGTAAGTAGAGTATTATTTTGGTATGAACAAATAATTGTGTGATATGTATACTTGATTTGTGGCGATAAAATAGTTCATATTTGTGCGTTGGAATATTGTATACGTTTGGATATCCTTGAATTATGTTATTCATTATGAAAAACTACATGCGGTAGTTTTATGCAAGTATGACGTTTGGATATTCGCAAAATATGTAATTTATGTTGAAGCTACATGTATGTAGTTGTTGAATTGAAAATCATGCAAGTTTGGGATTTTGTTACTATGCCATCGTAATGTGTATTTTTATACAAACATCATTTTTGTGAAGTAATTGGAATAAGGTTGGGATTATCATAATCCATATGAAATTATATTGAAAAGTTTGGCACCATGATCTATGTATTAAGCCATGTTTTGTACTAGAAACCTATTTGCAAACTTATGAATATGGCTAGGCCATGATTAACATTTCGCATAATTAAAACCATGTTAGTTCTATATTGTTAGCAAGAATTATGTGACGACATATGTGAGACATGGCTAGGTTAGACTCAAAAATCCCTTTTTGCAAGTTTGCTTGAATAAAGTAAACACCATGCTTAGGAATATTTATGCATAAGTATATTTGTACCATCGTTATGTGATTAGACTTAAATCATGATTAAGTTGAACTATTCTTTTGTATTAGTAACAAAAGTAATCCCCTTTGTAAACATGTAGAAACCTTATGAACATGATTTGCTTATGTTTGACATTATGCCTAAATAAGAACATGGGTCATGTTGTAGTTAAGACTATGTGACACCTAATTTAGATTATCATCTCAACTACAAGTTTACATGGTTTGATTCATGTCACCTATATTTTATGACCAAAGTATGTGTTACTACTATGCAAGTACACCAGTTTCTATTTTGTAGTCCCAACGTCACATTGCAAGTTCATGCGCTCACCATCCCCTTTTTGTGTATGTAATCACGCTTTAAGCCTCCCCTCTTCTGCATGGCTAAGTTGGGCTTAAAAAGGTTAAACCCAACATATAAACGAACGTATTAAACGGGGGAAAATAACGTTGGGCCAAATTAATTAATGAATGAAAATATAAAGTAAAAGGGCCCAAATTCAAGTGTGGGTTGGGCCCATGATTGGTGTAACCTTTACACCATTAACTTAATAATGGGCCGCAAATATTTACATATAAATAAAGAAGAAAGACAAAATATGTAAATGTAGAAAATACGATGTGTTTAACCCGAGGTTGGATTGAGTTGTGATGTAAACCTGCCCGGAACCGCCCGGCTGTCCAGTAGTCACAACAATACCTATCCAATGTGAGAGGTTAAACATGGAGCCCAATAAGGACCCGAGGTTAGACTGAGTTGTGGCGTAAGACTGCCCGGAACCAACCGGCAACAGGCAGCCACAACAATACCTGTCTAATGTGAGAGGTCAAGGCTTTAATAAGACTATTAGAGCTGAGTCAGGATTGTTAGGATTAAGTGGACTAAAGACTTAATCAAAATGGAACATGCTAAACTAAACGGACTGGTGGGGTTAGGTTAGAAAACACTTAACCAACTTAGCATGTTGGCTAGAGATAGAAAACCTAGTAACGGGGGACCCTTTTCAGCAGTAACCCTATAAGGTGTATCATGATACCCTGAAACTAGGCAGGGTGGGGCACGATTACTGGGCTGATTGTAAGAGGTCAAATCGACGGCGGTGGTGTAGCAGTGTAGGTTCTAACGGGGTGCGGGCGTGCACACACTCCGGCGCAGAAAAATAAAGCACTGGGCACCAGTAGCATACCTGTGCATTCTAAGGTTGTGTCGGGCCGCTGCCATGGGACTTGATACACCCCATGGTGGGACCAACATAGGTAACTACAACATCGGGGGCCGTAAGACACATGTAACTATGCGAGTAGGAGCCGATCATCATTGAATGGATCACAACACCCTGATTATGGGGTGCCGGTTGGGAACTAGTTTATATGGGTTCAGAGATTAATATGGGGTACGATAGTATATTCGACCCTAGACAACTTAACCAAGTTTATAGTGCTTTCCCACTTCTTGATTTTACTTATCATACCCAGTTCTTTATTCATAGACAAAATAGTACTAGACTTACTCAGGCTTTATGTCTGACTCTACTTTTCTTTCGTCTTCTTTTCTTCCGTTTCCCCCCCCCCAGGTCCACAGGGAGGGAACTCTGCAGCTTGACCAGCATTAACATCCAGCTTGAAGAAGAGAAATGTATTGCTTGGACTTTTTCGCTTTGAACTATGGCTTTGGGACAACCACTATGGGGCTTTTGCAGTTTATCCATGTTTTATTATGCTTCTTTAAATAATGTAATCAAGACAGATTATGAAAGTATTATGTTATGTTTTTGGAAAGGATGTAAGACAATCATGGTGATGTTGCTGTAACACGTATTTGCTTATTATGAAATAAAAAGTTGTTTGTTTTTCCGCTGTTTTACAAATATGTGTTCTTCTATCTGTCTTGTATATCTGTGACTTATACTTATAAACCTCCACCAAAATTAGGGCATTCCCTTTGAGAGTGACCCTAACGGAGGTGGGGTGTTTCACTTGGTATCAGAGCATAGGTTTACCAGATAGGATAAAAAGTTTTGAAAAATTATTTTCAAAAAGGAAATTTAAAGAAGCATTTTTAAAAGATAAAAATATTATTTTATTTTAAAAGGCAAAGTCCACTCCCCAAAGCCATAGGTACTATCTCTTATCCTTCGTTTTGAACCTATCCTTTTTGTTTCAGCATGTCCGAAGATCTTAACTTACCGGAAGGGGTACCAATACCTGGTTGGTTTAGACGGTTCTTAAAAGCAAGGGCCACTCAGCCAGGTCCTACCGTTCCTCCTCCCCCAGCTGCAGGAAATCATCCAGCTGCAGCAGCACCTCTTCCTCCACCTCCTCCACGGGGAAACTCGTTTGCTAAGATATGTAAAGATTTTAAAGCCATGGGAGGGAAGGATTTCCATGGAACTGAGTCCTTCGTAGCAGCTAGGAATTGGCTGAAGGAAACTGAGGATCTATTCATCATCTTTGAGGTAGAGGATAGACAAAAAGTACAATTGGCGGTGTGGCTATTGAAGGGCGAGGCTTCCTACTGGTGGGAAGTCACAAATGCTGAAAGACCAGTGGAGACATGGGAGGACTTTAGGGCAAGGTTTGAGACCAAATTTCTCTCAGATGCGGAAAGAAGTTTGCAGTTGGAAAAATTCTTATTTCTTAAGCAAGGAGACAAGACTGTCAGAGAGTATGTGAATCAGTTCGATGAGCTGGCTAGGTTTGGGCTTGACCTAGTCAACACCCCGCACAAGAAGGCTCTCCGCTTCGTCAAAGGGTTGAATGAGCCATTACACAGTTTGGCCATGACACATATACCCATGGGGGCCACGTATGAAAGATTGGTGCAAATGGCATTGCTGAATGAGGAGGATAAGGGTAAGAAGGAGACAAAGGCAGAAAGCTCTCAAGGGAAGAAAGAGGGTTTGCAGCCTAAGAAGACGGACTTTAAGAAAGGCGGGAAAGGCAACAAAGAGAAGAGGAAGTGTAATTTCTGTGGCAAAGTGGGGCACTTAGTAAAGGACTTCCGGAAAAAGAAGGCCAAGGAGAATGGTGGGTGCTTTTCTTGCGGTGAGACGGGCCACAGGGCTAAAGACTGCCCAAAGAAACGAGGACAGGGGCAGAGGGCTGGATCCACCCCGGGGGCACAGGTTCATGTGCTAGAAGCGCCACCTTTGCAACAGCGAGGTACAAACACTTCTATAGAAAGTGTAGTTTATCTTTATGATCACCCCATTCGCACTTTATTTGATTCTGGCGCATCACACTCCTTTATCTCGTCTGCTTTAGTAGAATCTCTGCACCTAGAAACTAGTATGGTAGAGGACCCCTTAATTGTTTCAAACCCAATTGGGGGCCCAGCTCATTTGTCTATGATCTGTTTGGGATTGAAAATTTCTATTCTAAGTGTAGAATTTCAATGTAGTGCCTTTGTTTTGGGCTTTTCGGGGTATGGTTTGATTTTGGGTATGGATTGGCTATCCAGTAATGGGGCCATCCTTGATTGTGAGAAAAGGGTTGTTAGGCTCCTAACCCAGCTCGGTAATACTTTGGAAATTTCTTGTAATCCCTCGTATGCGGTTATGCTTAGTTATCTTGAATCGCTAGATGCCTCTGTTGAAAATTTGCAATCAGTTAGAATGGTCCGGGAATATCCGGATGTCTTCGAAGAGGTGAAGGGCTTGCCTCCGAAGCGGGAAATAGACTTCCGCATATATCTTGTAGATAATGCAAAGCCCGTTGCGTTGCCCGTTAGACACATGGCTCCACGAGAAAGGAAAGAGCTCAGTAAACAGATTAAAGAGCTTCTAGAGAAGGGGTTCATTAGGAGGAGCATTTCAGAATGGGGCGCTCCAGTGGTGTTCGCTACAAAGGCGGATGGTTCACTCCGTCTATGTGTTGACTATAGGGAGCTCAACAAGCTTACGAAAAAGAATAGGCACCCTCTCCCTAGAATTGACGATTTATTTGACCAGCTTGTAGGAGCGTCTGTTTTCTCCCAACTCGATTTAGCAACTGGTTTTCATCAGCTAAGGGTGGCTGAAGATAGCATCGATAAAACGGCATTTAGAACCCCAGACGGCTTCTTTGAATGGCTTGTCATGCCTTTCGGCTTGACAAATGCACCTGCTTACTTCGTGGACCTGATGAGTAGGGTATTTAGAGATTTCCTCAACAAATTCGTAGTCGTCTTCGTAGATGATATCCTTATCTTCTCAAAGAGTGAAGAGGAACATGCTCAACACTTAAGGGCAATCATGGAAACTTTGCGAGTCCATCGACTAAAAGCCAAATTCTCCAAATGCCACTTTTGGAGAGAAGAGGTGAGGTTCCTTGGGCACATAGTATCCAAACAAGGGTTAGCAGTGGACCCTGCTAAGGTAGTGGCGGTACAGGATTGGAAGACACCAAGGAATGCAACTGAGGTCCGAAGCTTTCTAGGACTAGCAGGTTTCTATCGAAAATTTATAAGGGATTTTGCGAAAATCTCAGCTCCGCTCACGAAATTAACCAAGAAGAATCTAGTGTTCAATTGGGACTTGGATTGCGAGTTTGCTTTCCAACGACTGAAGAGGGCTCTCACAACAGCCCCAGTTTTGACGCTGCCAGATGGGAGCAAGATGTTCACTGTTTATACGGATGCATGTGGGACAGGGCTAGGCGCCGTCTTAATGCAAGAAGGAAGGGTAGTAGCTTATGGCGGGAGGCAGTTGAAGGTGCACGAAAAGAACTACCCAACCCACGATCTTGAGTTAGCCGCCATCGTCTTTGCACTCAAGTCTTGGCGACACTATCTCCTAGGTGAGAAGTTCGAACTTTACACTGACCATAAATCGTTGAAATATCTTTTCTCGCAGAAGGATCTTAACTTGAGGCAACAAAGATGGATGGAGTTTCTTGCCTCGTACGATTTCGAAATCTCCTACACTCCGGGCAAAGGCAACGTAGTTGCAGACGCGTTGAGCCGAAAGAAATTGACCCTAAGCCCGTTGTTTGTTGAAAGACAAAGCCTAGAGTTTATAGCCAGCTTCGACTTTAGGCCCTCCTCTGATTTCGTACCAGGTTTGCTAGCATCTCTCGAAGTGCGCCCAACTTTAGTGGATTCAGTAGGGGCAGCACAACGCGAAGACCCTCAGCTTGTAGAAATAATTGATAGGCTAATTAGGGGTGAGACTTCAAGTCACCTCAACAGATACTCCATCGACGATAAGGGTTTTCTAAGGTGAGATGGAAGAATATGCGTCCCACAGACAAAAGCTTTAGTAAAGAAGGTTCTCAAGGAAGCACATCACTCCAAGATGACGATACACCCAGGCGGGGATAAAATGTACAAAGACATAAAAAGGACTTTCTTTTGGAATGGCATGAAAAAGGACGTGGCAGAGTTCGTTTCCAAGTGTATGGTGTGCCAACAGGTTAAGGCGGAACAGAAAAAGCCTGGCGGACTTCTACATCCTCTAGAGGTCCCGCAGTGGAAGTGGGACAGCATCTCAATGGACTTCATCGATGGGCTGCCTAGGTCTAGGAGAGGCAACACTAGCATTTGGGTAATAGTGGATAGGCTTACTAAAAGCGCCCACTTTTTACCTGTCAAAAGTAAAAGAACTGCCTCATCCCTAGCATCACTTTACCTCAAGGAAATCGTTCGACTCCATGGAATACCATCTAGCATTGTTAGTGACCGAGACCCCATCTTCACCAGCGAGTTTTGGCGGAGTCTGCAAGAAGCAGTAGGAACACAGTTATGCTTGAGCACAGCCTATCATCCCCAAACCGACGGCCAAACAGAGAGAGTAAACAGAGTTTTGGGAGACCTTTTAAGATTATGCGTCCTTGACTTCGGAGGGACATGGGAAGACCACCTTCCTTTGGTGGAATTTGCCTACAACAACAGCTATCAAGCAACCATCGGAATGGCGCCCTTCGAAGCTTTATATGGAAGACCGTGCCGATCGCCCACTTGTTGGTGGGAGTCTACTGATAAGCTCATACTAGGACCAGATATGATCCGAGAGACTTCAGAGAAAGTAGACTTAATACGAAGAAGGATGAAGACAGCCCAAGACAGACAAAAGTCCTATGCCGACAAGAGAAGGACCGACCTTGAATTTGAGGTTGGAGACAGAGTTTTTCTCAAGGTATCACCGCTAAGGAACGTTGTTCGTTTCGGAACCACAGGAAAGCTAGCGCCAAGGTTCGTAGGGCCATTCCCTATCATCGAGAAAATTGGGAAAATGGCCTATAGATTAGAGCTACCCGAGAAGTTGGCTGGAGTCCACAACGTTTTTCACGTTTCACATCTACGAAAATGCCTACATGAGTCTGCTGAAGTGGTAGAGCCAAATATCCTCGAAGAGGCCGAAGTGGAACGCGAAGCAACCATAAGGAAGGTTCCAACCCGTATACTAGGAACGGAAGTGAAGAAGCTACGCAACCGCGAAGTCAAACTCGTCAAAGTCCAGTGGAGCGACGCCGAGGGAGACGCGACTTGGGAAACTGAAGCTAGAATACGCACTGCCTACCCTTTTCTTTTCGAGGGTACATCCTTGATCTTTCTTTTTCCTTAAGTTGCGCTTTTATCTTTTAGGGTATATTTCCTCGACCTTATCTTTTAGGTAGAAACCTTTTGGATGGAAACATGTAATTGAAACATGTTATGGATGATGATTGCAAGTGGTTGCAAGTGATTGCTAGTGGCTGCTCGTGGTTGCATATACACACACAATCTAGGTTTTAGATCGGCTCAGTCACTTCATATTGCATATGCATATATGTTTGCATTCGTATGTGGTTGGACTTTAATGTGTTGTCATATGGATGTTGCATTTGTATGAATGATTGTGCACCCATGTAGAATCATGAATAGGAAAATTTGCATACATAATGGATTCATGGCACTTACATGATTCGCATTAAGGAGGTCAACTGAATCAGTAGACCGCCTGATTTTGCATTAGATAAGTACATATACACACACTTCGCATATGATCATGAAGCATTAGAAGTCTTTTAAGGACAATGGATGCTCGTGTTTGATGGATGAGTAGATGGATGATTGGATGTTAGGATATACATTCCTCCTAACTTGAAGATTTCGGGGACGAAATCCTTTTAAGTGGGGGAGAATGTAACACCCCGAGAATTCTATAACTATGAAATTCACAAATTAAAGTATAATCAAATTCAAATCAAAGAACTAAGGGAAACGGGATACGCCATTGCGTTCGTCTCGGAAAAATACGCGAAATAGAGTCCGAGTTTTCGAAAAACGGAGTCCGTATGAAGAAGAAATGGCCTTCGGAAGTTTTTAAATTAAGTTTAAAATTCAAACAGAATTAAATAATTAAATATTCCGAAGTGGGGCCCAATGGGCCAGGGTGGAAGAACACCCGCCTGGGCCACCCAGGTCGACTGGGCTGTCGACCTGGGCTACCCATGTCGACAGGGCTGTCGACAGCCCTGTCGACAGGGGTATCGACCTGGTCGAGCCCAGTCCAACCTGGCTGGCCAGGTCTGTGTTTGGCCGATTTTTTGTGGTCTGCTTTGTCATTAGGGCTAGGTGGCAGGCTCTAATTGGTCTCTCTTGCGAATGAATGGCTACGATCAATCCAGGCAACATCAATGGCTCTAATCAATTCATAACTCCTATAAAAAGGACCCTAGACTAAACCCTAATCTATTCATTCATAAATAAGAACAAAGCCGCCATGTTGCTGAGGAGCGTCTAGGAGTAGCCACCAAATTGGAGAGAGGATTAGGAAGAAAGTTCTAAAGCCTAAAGCAATTCAAGCAACCTAAACAAATCAAATCAACAAGGAGTCGCATCTCTAAATTCCTAAATTAGAGAATTCGCCGCAACGATTGTAAGTAGAGTATTATTTTGGTATGAACAAATAATTGTGTGATATGTATACTTGATTTGTGGCGATAAAATAGTTCATATTTGTGCGTTGGAATATTGTATACGTTTGGATATCCTTGAATTATGTTATTCATTATGAAAAACTACATGCGGTAGTTTTATGCAAGTATGACGTTTGGATATTCGCAAAATATGTAATTTATGTTGAAGCTACATGTATGTAGTTGTTGAATTGAAAATCATGCAAGTTTGGGATTTTGTTACTATGCCATCGTAATGTGTATTTTTATACAAACATCATTTTTGTGAAGTAATTGGAATAAGGTTGGGATTATCATAATCCATATGAAATTATATTGAAAAGTTTGGCACCATGATCTATGTATTAAGCCATGTTTTGTACTAGAAACCTATTTGCAAACTTATGAATATGGCTAGGCCATGATTAACATTTCGCATAATTAAAACCATGTTAGTTCTATATTGTTAGCAAGAATTATGTGACGACATATGTGAGACATGGCTAGGTTAGACTCAAAAATCCCTTTTTGCAAGTTTGCTTGAATAAAGTAAACACCATGCTTAGGAATATTTATGCATAAGTATATTTGTACCATCGTTATGTGATTAGACTTAAATCATGATTAAGTTGAACTATTCTTTTGTATTAGTAACAAAAGTAATCCCCTTTGTAAACATGTAGAAACCTTATGAACATGATTTGCTTATGTTTGACATTATGCCTAAATAAGAACATGGGTCATGTTGTAGTTAAGACTATGTGACACCTAATTTAGATTATCATCTCAACTACAAGTTTACATGGTTTGATTCATGTCACCTATATTTTATGACCAAAGTATGTGTTACTACTATGCAAGTACACCAGTTTCTATTTTGTAGTCCCAACGTCACATTGCAAGTTCATGCGCTCACCATCCCCTTTTTGTGTATGTAATCACGCTTTAAGCCTCCCCTCTTCCGCATGGCTAAGTTGGGCTTAAAAAGGTTAAACCCAACATATAAACGAACGTATTAAACGGGGGAAAATAACGTTGGGCCAAATTAATTAATGAATGAAAATATAAAGTAAAAGGGCCCAAATTCAAGTGTGGGTTGGGCCCATGATTGGTGTAACCTTTACACCATTAACTTAATAATGGGCCGCAAATATTTACATATAAATAAAGAAGAAAGACAAAATATGTAAATGTAGAAAATACGATGTGTTTAACCTAGGGCTGTCAATTTCCTACCCGACCCGTGACCCGACCCGAAACCCGCACGGAAATTAGCAGGTTAACCCGACCCGTTTAGTTAGCGGGTCAATTTCGGGTCAACCCGAATTTGACCCGTTTATAAACGAGTGGGTTTAGGGTTGACCCGCTAACCCGATTTTGACCCGCCAAACCCGATTATATATTGTATCTCTTCCATACTATTAGCCTTTTATGTATACTATTAGTGTTAGTCTTTTATGTATGCAGTAATCAGTATGCTCGTATATGTAAGCTATTATATTTTACCAATTTATTCTTATATGTTATTAGTTATATTTTACTTATAACAACTGTATATCTTCCATACTGGTAGTCTTTAATTTATGCAGTATGGGAATATATACTTATGTACAGAAAATGATTTTTGAATATGAGGATTTCATGCTTTATATATGTGTTGTCTGTTGGTGACTTTGCAACTTGTTTCATGTTGGTGATTATATAACAGTGTGCATGTTGGTGATTTGGCTCTTTTGTTGCTTATATTAGTAGGCAATATCTATCAATGGGTCAAACAGGCAAACCCGACCCAACACGACCTGACACGACCCATTTAACTAAACGGGTTACGCGGGTCGGGTCGGGTCAACCCGTTTATAAACGGGTCGGGTTAGGGTTGGGAAAATATGACCCGTTTAATAAATGGGTTGACCCGACCCGTTTATAAATCAACCCGAACCCGACTTGACCCGACCCGAACCCGACCCGACACGACCCATTGACAGCCCTAGTTTAACCCGAGGTTGGATTGAGTTGTGATGTAAACCTGCCCGGAACCGCCCGGCTGTCCAGTAGTCACAACAATACCTATCCAATGTGAGAGGTTAAACATGGAGCCCAATAAGGACCCGAGGTTAGACTGAGTTGTGGCGTAAGACTGCCCGGAACCAACCGGCAACAGGCAGCCACAACAATACCTGTCTAATGTGAGAGGTCAAGGCTTTAATAAGACTATTAGAGCTGAGTCAGGATTGTTAGGATTAAGTGGACTAAAGACTTAATCAAAATGGAACATGCTAAACTAAACGGACTGGTGGGGTTAGGTTAGAAAACACTTAACCAACTTAGCATGTTGGCTAGAGATAGAAAACCTAGTAACGGGGGACCCTTTTCAGCAGTAACCCTATAAGGTGTATCATGATACCCTGAAACTAGGCAGGGTGGGGCACGATTACTGGGCTGATTGTAAGAGGTCAAATCGACGGCGGTGGTGTAGCAGTGTAGGTTCTAACGGGGTGCGGGCGTGCACACACTCCGGCGCAGAAAAATAAAGCACTGGGCACCAGTAGCATACCTGTGCATTCTAAGGTTGTGTCGGGCCGCTGCCATGGGACTTGATACACCCCATGGTGGGACCAGCATAGGTAACTACAACATCGGGGGCCGTAAGACACATGTAACTATGCGAGTAGGAGCCGATCATCATTGAATGGATCACAACACCCTGATTATGGGGTGCCGGTTGGGAACTAGTTTATATGGGTTCAGAGATTAATATGGGGTACGATAGTATATTCGACCCTAGACAACTTAACCAAGTTTATAGTGCTTTCCCACTTCTTGATTTTACTTATCATACCCAGTTCTTTATTCATAGACAAAATAGTACTAGACTTACTCAGGCTTTATGTCTGACTCTACTTTTCTTTCGTCTTCTTTTCTTCCGTTCCCCCCCCCCCCCCAGGTCCACAGGGAGGCAACTCTGCAGCTTGACCAGCATTAACATCCAGCTTGAAGAAGAGAAATGTATTGCTTGGACTTTTTCGCTTTGAACTATGGCTTTGGGACAACCACTATGGGGCTTTTGCAGTTTATCCATGTTTTATTATGCTTCTTTAAATAATGTAATCAAGACAGATTATGAAAGTATTATGTTATGTTTTTGGAAAGGATGTAAGACAATCATGGTGATGTTGCTGTAACACGTATTTGCTTATTATGAAATAAAAAGTTGTTTGTTTTTCCGCTGTTTTACAAATATGTGTTCTTCTATCTGTCTTGTATATCTGTGACTTATACTTATAAACCTCCACCAAAATTAGGGCATTCCCTTTGAGAGTGACCCTAACGGAGGTGAGGTGTTTCAACATCACTTTCTTGTGATCCATTCATAACTGAGTCAAATTAGTTTGTAATAGTCTTGTGAGAATCATCATACTCACCAACAAAAGAAAAGAATTAGAGAAAGAGAGATCTTTTGATTTGATTTGTGTAGATTTAGTTGTAGATGATTAGGCTTCCTCTTCTTAGTTTGTGACGGCTATGCTGAACTCCATGGCAGCAGCATGACGGTAGCTTCTCTAATTTTACAAGTGATTTAGGTCTAGGGTCTACCCACTTATTTATAGATTTTAGAATTCATTTAGGCCATTAGATTTAACCTAGAAATAACCGCAGCCGTTCAGACAAGATGGGGTTTATCTTGTTGACTCAGCAATGAGTCAGAAGTGACTCAGCAAACACTCAGCATATTAATAAACTTCTATTCATGTCATAAATATATATATATATTTTCTACAATGTACATATTAGATACATCCCCCTTTACTTATTATTGTTTTTATATACATATTAGATACATCCCCTCTCTCACACACTTATTAATATTTTTATATTCATATTAGATACATCCCCTCTCTTACACACTTATTAATATTTTTATATTCATATTAGATACATCCCCTCTTCTTACACACTTATTAATATTTTTATATTCATATTAGATACATCCCCTCTCTTACACACTTATTAATATTTTTATATTCATATTAGATACATCCCCTCTCTTACACACTTATTAATATTTTAGCAACTTTAGTGTTAATAGAAAATTCGGGGTGTTACATTCTCCCCTCCTTTTAGGATTTCGTCCCCGAAATCTTCAAGTCTGGAAGAATGTATATCCTACCATCCAAACGTCCATCTACTCATCCATCATACACAGGCATCCATTGTCCTTAAAAGACTTCTAATGCTTTATGATCATATGCAAGTGTGTGTACATGTCCTTACCTAATGCGAAATCAGGCGGTCTACTGATTCAGTTGACCTCCTTAATGCAAATTATGTAAGTGTCATGAATCCATTATGTATGCAAAAGATCCTAATTGCTTACATACTACTTCTATATGCGTGCACACCCATTCAACCGAATGCAGCATCCATATGATGGTACAACCATTATACATCCATTATACTAAATACATCCATATATATGCAATATGCAATATGAAGTGACTGAGCCGATCTAGTGCCTAAAGTGTGTGTATATATGCATCCACGAGCAACCACTAGCAAACACTTGCATCCATTTTGCATCCATCATACATAACATGTCTCAAACACATGTTTCAACCATAGGATTATCCTAACTAAAGGTCAAAGATACTAATGAGAGGACATACTAAAGATAAGATAAGATAAGCTAAGCGATAAAGGAGAAATTAAAAGACATACCCTCAAAAAGAAAAGGGTACAACGAACGCATCTTCTCTTCTGTCTCCCAAGTTGCGTTGCTCTCATCATCTCCCCATTGCACTTTAACCAGTCTGACCTCTCGATTCCTCAACTTTTTTATCTCCGACCCAAGAATGCATGTAGGAGCTCGTCTAATTGTTGCATCACGCTCTATTTCCACCTCTTTAAGCAAGCTCGGCTCTACCACCTCCGCGGTCTTGTGCAAACACTTCCTCAAATGTGATACATGGAATATGTCGTGTACTCCACTAAGTTTCTCAGGCAACTCCACCCTATATGCCATCTTCCCAATCCTGTTTTTTTACAGGAAACGGCCCTACAAACCTTGGTGCTAATTTCCCCATGGACCCAAAGCGAACAACATTCTGTAACGGAGATACTTTGATAAAAACCATGTCCCCAATGTCAAACTCAAGATCTGTCCTCCTCTTATCAGCATACGATTTTTGCCTATCTTGTGCTGCTTTCATCCTCCTTCGAATCAACTCAATCTTCTCCGAGGTTTCCCTAACCATATCGGGCCCAAGTAGGATTTTATCGGTAGATTCCCACCAACATGTAGGCGAACGGCAAGGCCTTCCATAAAGAGCTTCGAAAGGTGCCATGCCAATACTAGACTGAAAGCTATTATTATATGCGAATTCTACTAACGGAAGGTGCTCTTCCCATGTACCCCCAAAGTCTAGGATACAAAGCCTTAAAAGATCCTCTAGAATGCGATTCACCCTCTCGGTCTGGCCATCTGTCTGAGGATGATATGCGGTGCTCAAACATAGCTGAGTCCCTACCACCTCTTGTAAACTCTTCCAAAATTCGCTAGTAAAGATGGGGTCACGGTCGCTTACTATACTAGAAGGAATACCGTGCAAACGAACTATCTCCTTAATGTATACAGAAGCCAACCACGGAGCAGTCCTCTTACTTTTCACGGGAATAAAATGGGCGCTTTTAGTAAGTCTATCTACTATAACCCAAATCCCCGTGTTACCCTTCTTTGATCTTGGTAATCCATCCACAAAATCCATTGAGATGCTTTCCCATTTCCATAGTGGAACTTCTAATGGGTGAAGCAACCCACCGGGTTTCTTTTGTTCTGCTTTAACTCGTTGGCACACCAAGCATCTAGCGACGTACTCGGCCACATCCTTTTTCATACCGGCCCAAAAGAAAACCCGCTTCATATCTTTGTACATCTTATCCCCACCGGGATGAATGGTCATTTTTGAGCGATGAGCATCATCAAGAATGGCCTTCCTTAAGTCTTCGTCTTGTGGTACACAAAGTCTATTATCCCTTCGTAACCAACCCTTATCGTCTAGGGTATACCTACGAAGATGGCTTGACAACTCCCCCCTTTGAGCTTTTCTACTATCTCAACCAACTGTGGGTCGTCTCGCTGTGCCTCACCAACCCGTCCTAGAAGTGTAGGTCTAACCTCCAAGGATGCTAACAGACCGGGTACTAAGTCAACGGAGGGTCTAAAGTCAAACATAGAGATGAATTCTAAGCTTTGTCGTTCAACAAACAACGGACTCAAGGACAACCTTTTCCTACTTAAGGCGTCTGCCACCACGTTACCCTTGCCCGGGGTATATGCTATTTCAAAATCGTAGGAGGCTAAGAATTCCATCCACCGTTGCTGCCTTAAATTCAAATCCTTCTGAGAGAATAAGTATTTTAATGATTTGTGGTCAGTGAACAGTTCGAATTTCTCACCAAGAAGATAGTGACGCCAAGACTTAAGCGCGAAAACAATTGCGGCTAGCTCTAAGTCATGCGTGGGGTAATTCTTTTCATGAACCCTCAACTGCCTTCCACCATAGGCTATTACTCTTCCCTCTTGCATGAGGACCGCGCCAAGTCCCGTCCCACAAGCATCAGTATAGATGGTAAACGGTTTATTCCCGTCTGGCAGCACTAAGACTGGGGCTGAAGTTAAGGCTCTCTTTAAACGTTGGAACGCATCATCGCAATCTTTGTCCCACGTAAAAACCAGGTTCTTCTTCGTTAACCGTGTTAATGGAGCTGATATTTTTGCGAAGTCTTTGATAAACTTCCTATAATAGCCAGCCAACCCCAAGAAACTTCTTACTTCGGTTGCATTTTTAGGGACCTTCCAATCTTGGTTGGCCACCACCTTTGCGGGATCCACTGCTATCCCTTCTTTGGAAACCACGTGCCCTAAGAACCGTACTTCCTTCCTCCAGAAGTGACACTTAGAAAATTTTGCCTTAAGGTTATGCGCTCGAAGGGTTTCCAACACTTCCCTAAGATGTAGGGAGTGCTCTTCTTTATTCTTAGAAAAGACTAAGATGTCATCCACAAAGACTACCACGAATTTGTTAAGGTATTCCCTAAACACCCTACTCATCAAATCAACAAAATATGTAGGGGCGTTTGTCAAACCAAAGGGCATCACTAGCCATTCATAGAATCCGTCAGGAGTCCTAAAAGCAGTCTTATCTATACTATCCTCACCCACTCTCAGTTGATGAAAGCCAGTGGCTAAGTCCAACTGCGAAAACACTGAGGCGCCAACTAACTGATCAAAGAGATCGTCAATCCTCGGCAGTGGGTGTCGGTTCTTTTTAGTAAGCTTGTTTAGTTCTCTATAGTCCATACAAAGTCTAAGAGACCCATCCGCCTTTGTGGCAAAAACTACTGGAGCACCCCACTCCGATATACTACGTCTTATGAACCCCTTCTCAAGCAACTCCTTTACTTGCTTATTGAGTTCCCTCCTTTCACGAGGAGCCATGTGGCGCACTGGCAAAGATACGGGTTTAGCATTATCCACAAGATAAATTCGAAAGTCTATCTCCCGCTTTGGAGGTAAGCCCTTCACCTCCTCAAACACATCCGGATATTCCCGGACCACTTCTACCGATCGCAGGTTCTCTACAGACGCGTCAAGCGATTCAAGATAACTTAGCATAACGGAATTTATGGGATTACAAAAGATGTCGAGAGCATTACCAAGGCGAGTCACAAGCCTAACTACTCTCCTTTCACAATCAAGAATGGCCCTATTTCTAGACAACCAATCCATTCCTAAAATTAGCCCATAGCCCGTGAAGCCCAATACATAAGCATCACATCTAAATTCAACGCTAAGTATAGAGATTTTCAAATCCAAACATATCATGGTCAAATGAGCCGAACCCCCAATTGGATTTGAAACGACCAAGGGATCCTCTACTAAACTGGTGTTCAAGTGCAGTGATTCAACTAATGATGCAGAGATAAACGAATGAGATGCGCCAGAATCGAATAAGGTACGGACAGGATGATCAAACAGAAAAACTAAGCTTTCAACAGAAATTGTTCTACCTCTTTCTTGCAGCGGTGGGGCCGTAATAGCCTGAACTTGCCCCCTTGCCTGCCCTGGTGCCATAAGAGCCTGCACCTGTCCTCCCGAGGTAGACCCTGCCCTCTGCCCCTTCTTTGGACAGTCCTTCACTAAATGTCCCGCATCTCCACAATGAAAACAACCAGTCTTCTTTTTCTTTCTACAATCTTTGCTGAGATGGCCAGGCGTCCCACAATTGAAGCATTTCTTCTTCCCTTTGCCATTATTGTTTTTACCACCCTTCTTATTTTGCTGTTGGGGTTTCTTCTGATCCCCTTTCTTTTCAACTGCCTTATCCTCATGCATAAGTGCCATTTCTACTAGCTTTTCAAAGGTGGCTCCCATAGGGATGTGGGTCATAGCCAACCCTTGCAACGGTTCATTCAAGCCTCTAACGAACCTCAAAGCTTTCTTCTCTGGCGTGTTCACCAAATCCAAGCCAAACCTTGCTAACTGATTAAATTTATTGACATATTCCTTTACTGATGAGCTCCCTTGCTTTAGTGCCAGGATTTTTTCCATATTTAAGTTCTCCTCTGCCCTTGAAAGAAACTTTGCCTCAAACCTTTGTCTGAAATCCGCCCATGAATCAACTGGATGTTCCCCGTTAGTGACCTCCCACCAAAACGAGGCCTCTCCCTTCATTAACCAAGCAGCTAAACGGACTTTCCTCCCATCTTCCACTTCAAAGATATCCAACAATTCCTCAGTCTCCTTAAGCCAATCTCTGGCCTCCACAAACGTCTCAGTCCCTTGAAAAGTTTTTCCTCCCATAGCCTTGAATTCCTTGCACGTCTTTGCAAAAGTGTCAACACGAGGAGGAGGAGGAGGAGGAGGAATGGGTGCAACTAGGGGTGGAGGAGTATCCGCTGGGCCTGCAGTGGTGGCCCTAGCCTCCAAGTATCTCCTAAACCACCCTGGAATCGTCACACCTTCTAGGAGATTAAGATCTTCAGCCATGCTGAAACGAAAAAGGAAAGATTCAAAATGGAGAATTCGAAAGATAAAGATAAGGATGTGGCTATTTGGGATTATGTTTTTCATAAAAACTCTCTTTAAATAACATGTTTTTTTTTTGAAAGCACTTCTTCCAAAAATACTTTAGAAAAAAAATATTTTTCTAAAATTTTTTTTTTATCTGTTCTGGTAACCTTATGCTCTGATACCACGTGTAACACCCCACGTCCATTAATGTCACTCACAAAGGGAATGCATTAACTTCCATGGAGGTTTTAAGTGAATATAGAACAGTAAAATTACAATAAGACTGATATAAAATAGTACTTGGAAATTCAAAAACTTTATTTCATTGTAGCAGAAGTCAAAACATGTTTGATTACATCATAACACCATATTCAATGTCAAGTACAATATCTATCTTGATAAAACAAGTACATAATCCCATTACATGAATAGCCATTAAAAAGAAAGATAACAAGCTGGACTTTACTTCAGCAGTCCAAGCTTTCCAGAAGATAAGCGATCCAACTAGACTCCACTAGAACTTGGCCCAACCTGCGGACCTGAAGGGAGAAAAAGGATGGAAAAGAGGGGGTCAGACATAAAGTCTGGTGAATATGATAATTCTACAATACTATTACCAAAATAACTGGACTAAGGCATAAGCTGGAAAACAAGAAAATGTCTATGAAGAGCAGATTAAGGACATAGACAATCGCTAAAGGCAACGTTATAGGCGCTCCTAAATACTAAAGGATAAACACTATACTGCACCACACCAGTCACCCTAAAGATTCATCCCACTTAGCTTCACTTAGAAACTTTCCCAATGGCTTTACGTACCCCTAGCTGACTACATAGGTGCCGCCTGCCCCTATCTCCACTAGGTGTACCCTACTTCCCATTATTCGATCGGCTCCCTAACTCGTAGATACCCGTGCTGGCCCCACAGTGGGGTGTATCACTCCCCTAAAGTGGCAACCTGATACAACGGACATGCACGGCTTATACCTACACGATGCAACAACGTCTTACCTACCAGCCCGGGTCCACACACGCATATGAAACCCGTTGGACTTGCGTTGCCACCGCTCCCTGTTTTGGCCTCTTATAGTCAAACCCAGTATGCGTGTCCCGTCCTCGACTTGGGTCGAGCCCACAAAGATACGTTTTGGGATACTGGTTGAAATGGGCCCCCACTATTTACCACAAGCATTCCACCTAAGCTTGTCCCCATTAGTCCATCCCACTTAACCCACTTAGTCATGTTCATTTACATGTGTGTTTGGTTAAGTCTAATCGTATTTCAAATGCCTCTAAAGGCAACCACCAGATTCCTCATGCCACCCAAGGCACCTACTTAACCCCCATGTCCCACCTTACATGATTATCTGGTTAAGTATTTCTTAGTTCATTAAGGCCATAACCTCATAAAGACCTCTCACATTAGACTGGCATTTATGGCAGCTGGATTTGCCGGGCGGGTCCGGGCAGTCTTACACCATAAAAGAGTCTAACCTCGTGTCTTTACAACTGTTATGCTTTAGTTTGGGCCTAGGACCTCTCACATTGGGCCGACATTTGTGACTACTGGATTTGCCGGGCGGGTCCGGGCAGGTTTACATCACAAACGGGTCCAACCTCGTGTCCTAAGCATTGATTATTAATAATAATCCACTTTCCCCCAATTTTAATAATTCCCTACTTGAATTATTAATTACTTCCAATTTTTAACAATGTCCATAATTGACTCAATTATGGACATTCATTCATGGTATGCAACATCTTACAAAATTGCACCCAATTTATTAATTCCTAATATTACCCCTACCCCACGTTTGAACGTTTATTCGCAAAATATATGTTAGACTCGAATAGCCTAACTCATAGCATAAAAGAGATTATCATAATAACAACATGTATATGTGACCAAATGAATCATAATAAGGGGTGAAACTTGCATATGTCCAACTTGCATAGATTATACATGTCATGGATCTAAAGGTGTCAACTTGTTCAAAATTCACCTAATATGATCTCAATCAATTTTCATAAACTTACATATGAACATGTGTGAATCAACATCATCTAATTTTTTAACAACATGGTTTTATATGGGTACACCTAACTCAATAGGCAAATTCCCATAATCAAGTTTTATTTAATTATAGTTTCAAGTTTATGGGTACACCTAACCTAATAGGCAAATTCCCATAAACAAGATCCAAAAAAACATAACTTTAAGCATGATCCAACAACATCATGATTTTTCAACATAATATAGCATGATTTATAACATGGCATAGTATGATAGTATAACATAGCTTGACATGATTCTCAACATAGCACGACATAGCATAAGAGAATTTACAACATAGCATGACATAGCATATATAATTTACATCATACGACAACATAATAACATAATAAGAGATCCACAATATATAGAATTTACAATTACAAATCACATCACTTTCTTGTGATCCATTCATAACTGAGTCAAATTAGTTTGTAATAGTCTTGTGAGAATCATCATACTCACCAACAAAAGAAAAGAATTAGAGAAAGAGAGATCTTTTGATTTGATTTGTGTAGATTTAGTTGTAGATGATTAGGCTTCCTCTTCTTAGTTTGTGACGGCTATGCTGAACTCCATGGCAGCAGCATGACGGTAGCTTCTCTAATTTTACAAGTGATTTAGGTCTAGGGTCTACCCACTTATTTATAGATTTTAGAATTCATTTAGGCCATTAGATTTAACCTAGAAATAACCGCAGCCGTTCAGACAAGATGGGGTTTATCTTGTTGACTCAGCAATGAGTCAGAAGTGACTCAGCAAACACTCAGCATATTAATAAACTTCTATTCATGTCATAAATATATATATATATTTTCTACAATGTACATATTAGATACATCCCCCTTTACTTATTATTGTTTTTATATACATATTAGATACATCCCCTCTCTCACACACTTATTAATATTTTTATATTCATATTAGATACATCCCCTCTCTTACACACTTATTAATATTTTTATATTCATATTAGATACATCCCCTCTTCTTACACACTTATTAATATTTTTATATTCATATTAGATACATCCCCTCTCTTACACACTTATTAATATTTTTATATTCATATTAGATACATCCCCTCTCTTACACACTTATTAATATTTTAGCAACTTTAGTGTTAATAGAAAATTCGGGGTGTTACATTACATATCTTAGAAAAAGCATCAACATGCAGGGAAAAAGAATCAAGAAGGAAAAGGGGAGATTCGAAACAAAGAATCGAAAGAAAGATATATGGATTTTGGGGATTATGTTTTTCATAATAAACCTTTCTCTTGGAAACTCTATCTTTAAAACATGTTTTTGAAAATACTTCCTTATAAAAATGCTTTTGAAAATGGTTTTTCAAAATCTTTTATCTGTTATGGTAACCTTCAGCTCTGATACCACGTGTAACACCCCACGTCCGTTACTGTCACTCATAAAGGGAATGCATTAAGTTTCACGGAATATTATAAGAGTATAAAATGGAATATCACAAGATGGATAAAGTAGTACTTGAAAATTTTATGACTTTATTGCAGTGGAAACAGAAAATAAGTTTGGTTACGTCTTCAAACACCAAAACCAAGTACATCATATTGGTCTTGTACAAAAGTTATCAGAGTACATTTAAAAAAAAACCATAATCCCATATCTTAAAGCCATAATGAAAAGAAGATAAAACTGAACTTTACTTTCAGCAATCCTGCACTTCCAAAAGAGAGAGAAAGAGACCCAAATCAAGCTCCACTAGGCCCACCCTAAGAACCTGGGGGGGGGGAATGGAAGAAAAGAGGCGAAACAAACGAGGTCACACATAAAGTCTGGCGAGTCTAGTAACTTTAACAATATAATCATTAAAGTAACAACATAAGAACATAAACGGGAAAGTAAGAAATGACTGTAAAATAAACCGGCATGACAAGGTAGGCAAGATGAATAAGATAACCGTTGGTTGCGCTTCGAATCACAATAAGATAATTCCTACACTACACCAATGCTAGTTACACCATACCATTACAAGTTCCATACCGAGAGTTAATCCCAGCTCCGAACATAGTAGCCCTCAGGCGTAACATCTAGTAAGAGGTATCTACCCCGTACAATCCTCGACATCCTACTTGCCAATAATAGATACTAGATGTCCCCACACTACCCCTAATCGATCGGCTCCGTAACTCGCATGTATTTATTACTTGTATCATTCGGCCCCGCTTGTTTGTAGATACCTGTGCTGGTCTCACCATGGGGTGTATCAATCCCTATGATAGCAACCCGACACAATTCAAGATGCACAGTGTATAACTACTGATGCCCAGTGCCTAATTTTTCCAATCCGGAGCACGTGCATGCCCGTACTCCATCGGAACCTACACCGACGCACCACCCGCCGCTATTTTGACCGCTTATAATCAGCCCAGTAATCGTGCCCCACCCTGCCTAGTTCAGGGTACCATGATACATCTATGCGGGTTACCACTGAAATGGGTCCCCGTTACTAGGGTTTCCTAATCAACATGTTATAACGGTTAAGTGTTCTCGGTTTAACCTAACCCCACTCATTTGTTTAATTAACATGTTGTAGTTGGTTAGGTGTCGCCTATTCATATGTTACTTAATCTTGCCATTCTTAGCATTTCTGTTCATCGAAATCAATTGATTTATTAATGCACCAACCTCTCACATTAGAACTGTTTTTTATGGTTGCTGGATGTGCCAGGCTGTTCCGGGCAGACTTCTACCGCAAACTCATTCTAACCTCTGGTTTTGGGCTTGATGCGTTTACCTCTCACATTAGACCTGTTGTTGCTGTTGCTGGATGTGTCGGGTGGTTCTGAGCAGTCTTACACCGCAACTCAATCTAACCTCGGGTTAGGCATGTTCATCTTTTAGCCAATTTACATATTTACCATACATGTCCAAGTCTAGATTTTTGTATACCAATTATCCATAAGTGTATTCAATTCAAGTTATGTCTCATATACTTGTTATGTCCAAAATTAATTATATGATTACAACCCAATTTTTGCCAATTACATAATATTCCACTTTTACCCAAACTTTTCCCCAACGTTCCAACGTCGTTCGTACGTATAATTCATGTAATACGTTAGTCTCACAATTAGCCCAACTTATAAAAAGGAAAAAGGGAAGAAACACATGACATCGTAACTGGCATAAAACAATATAGATCTAATTAAGTATGGGTAATATAAACTTGGCATAGAACAACATAAATCTAGTTAAGCATATAAATGTGAACTAGCATATAAGATAGGTCCAACCAACATATAGAATGCGAACTAGCGTAGATCTAAACTTATAAACATAAACTTACACAGATCTAAACATATGAATATAAACTTGCATAGATGAACATAACTTGCATAACTTGCATAGATGAACATAACTTGCATATAAAATTGCATAGATCATAACTTGCATATAAACTTGCATAAAACATAATTTGCATATAAACTTGCATAGATCATAACTGGCATAGATCATAACTTGCATATAAACTTGCATAGATCATAACTTGCATATAAACTTGCATAAAACATAACTTGCATATAAACTTGCATAACTTGCATAGATCATAACTGCATATAAACTTGCATAAAACATAACTTGCATAACTTGCATAGATCATAACTTGCATATAAACTTGCATAAAACATAACTTGCATAGAATGAATCTAACCAAACATATGTAATTTGACATTGGAATTAACATCATAGAATGAATCTAATTACATATGATAACAAACTGACATATATTAATAAAATAGATGATAACAGAACTGGCTAATAGCATATGATTCAACAGGCATATTCACACAGTCCAGATCACAACTTATCCTAATTATTTTAATTCATTATCTTGTGAAAGCAACTGTACTCACAGAGAAGAGAATTGGGCAATTGTAGAATCGTTCTCCTTTTTACAATTCTTAGGCTTTGATCTTTATCTTTCATCTTGAATTTGATTAGTTATGGTGGAGGCTAGGTTAGTTTAGGATGCAGCAGCATGGCAGCTTATGAATGAATTTAGTTTAGATTAGGGTTTATGTTTATGTGTGCTTATATGATGTGTAGGATTGATTAGAACCCTTAGATCTGACTAGGATTCATCTAAGCCATCCAGAATGAAAAGACGTGTCACCATACCAATCAGATAAAGCCACATAATCCCTAAAACTAAAAAAATCGCCATCAACAAATAAAAATGCGTCATGTGTGCAACATGATGCGCAGCAGCAGGGGTGTTGATACCCATATGTCATATATATATATATATATATATATATATATATATTGAACTGCATTCACACTAAGCCACTTTTTAGCCATTCCCCTAAAACAAAAAATATGGCGCTGGCGGGGATCGAACTCAGAACCTCTTGTGTACAAGTCACGTGCTCTAACCAAATGAGCCACTATGTCTTTTGTTTACAAACCTTAGAACAATGCTAAACATTATTCTTTTCTCATTCCTTTTTTTCATGTTTTGTTGCAATATTTAATTTTTCTCTTAAATATGTCTATGTATATATACATATTTCCGCATTTTTAATTTCGTTAAAAATGCGGGGTGTTACATTTATTGTTGAAATTTATACTTCGCAAAGGATTATTAGTCTCATGAAAGAGGAATGGGGTTTGGGCCTTGTCTTTAATCTCGGGTGATCAAAACGAAACCGTGACTCTGCATGCTTTCAATGTTTCGAAGGCCATAAATACTAGGTCAAAATAATTAAAACCCTTTGGTAACATCAAAGGATGAGGCAAGAGACCCTGTCTAGGGTATGACTAACCATAATAAATCTAATCCAAAAGTAGACCTATCTAGATATGATCATTCAAAATCATTTTGGCATGTTGACCATTTTTATGGCTAATATTTTAGTTCTAGAAAGGGGCATGAACCTCCATCCATTGTTACAAAATAATCTTTCCTTTTATGTTTAAATGAATGTAGGAACAATGAATTCAACAATAGCCAAATCAAAAAGGCTGAATATAATTAGGTAAAAAGTAGTCCATACCTCTCAGTTAGAAGAAAATATAACAATGTCCTTCAATCAGACAGATGCTTTACCAGGAAAGCACTCCGTCATAGAATCAAATTAAGAAAATGGGGAAGAGATCAAATATTAGAAGAATTAAATTACTGAGTTGAGATCACTACTAAATTAAGTGCTTTCCTAAAAGTATGCTAGGATTGGAAGCCTCTAGTGTGCAAAGGCAACTGTGAACCGTTGGTGAATTCAATAAGGAAAGAATCTAAAGCTACTCAGATAGAGAGTGAAGACAAAAGTGAACCTCCCAAAACTAAGCTTGATAGGCCAAGAATGGGAAAATGATAGCTAATTATCAAGGAAAGCTGAAGGATGAAGAGGAGCAGATCGGAAGCTCCACCGTAAAAGGGTACAATCCCGCAGATTGAATTATCCTAATGAAGATGCATATATTAAGGATCTGATAGAAAATGCAATCAAGGAATTGTTCGATGTTATAAAGGAAAAAGAACTTCCAACGCTCAAGTGAATGGTAACGAAAGGATTGCTCCATTCACCGATGATATTATGTTCGATGTGGTCACTTCACAAGTGAAAATTCCAACAATAGTATCAGGGAATCACAAATACTGACGATCACTTAAGGGCTTACGATAGGCAGATGGACTTATACAACGCTTCTGGAGTAATCCGACTACAAATTATTCCTTGTGGTGCTTTGAAGCGCTACCGCTAAATGGTATCGATAGTAGTGAGAAAAGAATATATACTCCTTGAAGTAGTCCTCATATGAATTCGTCGCCTAAATCTATATCTGAAAGGAACCCTCTATCCACCGCACGATGGTTGCTAATATAAAGCCATAATCAGGGAATCCCTTAGAAGAATACCTACAATAGATTCAATGATAAAGCCATAAGGGGGAAGGGGATGAACGACGTGTCCAAGTTAATAGTCTTCCGTGCAGGGCTTTAGGAAAATGCCCCATCGTGGAAGGACTTGATGGTAAATGAAGCTGAGAGTTTGCACGAGTTTCACTTTCAAGAAGATAAATTCGTACAAATGGATGAGATCTATTGTGCTAAAAAGAAAGAATATTTTCATAGCGAAGGTGTGAAACTTAGTTTTGACCGAACTCTCAAGCGAGCGCGATGAGGAGACATCGATAATAATTCTATAGAGTTAAATAAGTCCATTTCTTTGTTCTTCTCCACAATGAAAGGGAAAGTGAAATTCCAGGTTCCACTCAAAGCTCAAACAAATTCGTAAGCAAAAAATGGAGATACTTATTGTATCTATCTTTTTTTTTAAAAAAAATTGGTAAATTGCTTTATTAGGCATGTTGGCCTATAGAGAGATATTACATCACGCAACACAATTAGATAATGTAACACACTTAAAGGTTAGCATCTAACTAAATCCTTTAATTTATAACATGACATCAACTCCACTTCGTCTCCCCCAAATCCGCATGCACAAATCATGGCGGTTGCTGAGGGTTACTGCTTGTTCTTGGAGTTTTTCCCTTCGCCTCCATCAAATTTAGACTTCCTAGTCCAACAATTATTTGTGCTAAGCTTTCGGTATGTAATTTTCAATGGAATCTCTTTGTACTCCATTTGATTTCATCAATGGTGATTTTACTGACTACGCTCACTCTTCTTGCTTCTCCTTGAAAATCCTTGCATTTCTCTCCTTCCATACTTATTGTATCTGTCACAAGAAAATGGCTATAAGACTAATAAATGCAAGGTACTAGCTAGTATCATCCAAAAGCTCGTACGAGACAGGCAACTATAGGAATTTATCCAAAATGCACAAGATGGCTCTCAAGACAATAAAGGATACCAAAAGTCCTCCGTGGGAACTATGGTAAATGCTGTTGAGGAGTAAGGGGTTTTGGAAATGGTTCCTCCCCTAAACCATATTAACGTAATTCGTGGAGGCCCCCTAAACCATATTATAGTAATTCGTGGAGGCCCTTATATTGGTGGGAGCAGCAAGAAAGCAAAGAAACACTACATAAAGGAAGAAATAGATAGGGTATTTTCAATTATAGAATGGGTGTTGGATCATGCACCGATAGGAATCCGCATGCACACTTTAGTAGTTACCTCGTAAGAGCAACATAACCAGATTCAACACCCCCACAGTGACGTGCTGATGATCACAGCCTAGATAAGGCAATCCATGGTAGCTAAAATTTTAATTGATAGCGAGACCGCCATCAACATAATCTTTAAACATGCTTATGACAAGATGAACATCACGCAAGCCAAGCTTGAACGTAAGTTGGAGGCAATCTTTGGGTTCAACAACAAAGGTTCCATACGTGTTGGCCAAGAAAGGTCGAAAGTATAGCCAGTTCTCCTTCCTTGTTGTCAAAGTTTCAAAGCTCTATTTGTATCATTAACAGCCATCTTTTTACAATGGTTTCTTTGGATGATCAACATTGGATGAAGTGGACGCTTTCATCTTCCCTGAGTACTTAATGATTAAATTATCGATAAAGAAAGGTTGGGGAACAATAAAATTAGACCAATTTAGCTCTAGGGAGATGTACTTTGCAATGATTGATCAGAACAAGAAAGAACATTTCGCCTATTTCGATGCCTCCGCTGAACTACAACCTTAGATGATGGGCTTCAAAACCCAACATTCGAAACAAAGGTGAGAAAGGTAAGAAATATTGAATCAATAAAACATAAAAAGAATGATTGCAGGTCGAAGGATAGAAAAAGAAAGAAGCAAGAGATTAATAATATTAATGGGAAAAATTCATAATACATTTAGATTGTCACAGAGAAGTCAAAAGGATTGAACCCTCCGAAGAAGTTGAAGAGATAAACATGGATCCCACTGACCTAGGAAAAACCATCAAAGTGGGTAAAACATTGGAACCAAAGGTGAAGGATGAATTAGTTTTCTTTCTCAAATATAGTAAGGATATTTTCACATGGACACACTCTGATATGGTGGATATTGACCCTTCAGTTGTTTGCCATTCTCTTAATATGATACGAGTATAACACCTATATGGCAAAAGAAATGGCAGTTTGACAAGGTCTTGTATGAAGCCTTAAAGGACGAAGTAAAGAAATTGCTCGAGAATAAGTTGATCCGAGAAGACTTTTACCCCAAGTGGTTAGCGAACCCTGTGTTGGTAAATAAGACCACTGGAAAGTGGAGAACATGTGTTGATTATATAGGTATAAATAAGGCTTGTCCAAAGGACTATTACCCTTTATCTAGGATAGATCAATAGGTAGATGCCATGAGTAGTCATAATTTATTGTCTCTTATAGATGCTTATTCAGGATACAATCAAATACCCATTTTCAAGCCAAACGAGGAGCAAACAAGTTTCATCACTGACAACGGTACATAATGTTATAGAGCCATGCATTTTGGTTTAAAAAACATCGGAGCAACATATCATAGGTTCCTCAATAGAATATTTTATAGTCAAATCAGAAGGAACATGGAAGTTTATGTAGATGACATATTGGTTAAGTCATTAGAAATGGAAAACCACCTAAAGGACTTTAAGGAAATGTTCGGGGTTATGAGAAAATACCAAATGAAATTAGTCCTAAAAAATGCCATTTTGGGGTCCATTTTGGGAAGTTACTCGGATATATCATAAGTGGACAAGGTATTGAGCCAAGCCTTGTGCAAATTAAAGCAATAAGGGAAATGGATGAGTCTAACACAAACAAAGATACAATGAGCCTCAACGGAAAAGTAGCGACTTTGTGTAAATTTATTTTGAAAGCAGTTGATAAATGCATATTATTCTTCGATGTAATCAAGAAGAACTTCAAATGAAATGAGTAATGTCGAAAGGCATTTGAAGAGCTAAACGATCAACTGGAAAAACCTTCTATAATGTCAAGCCAAAAGATGGAAAAACCCTATATCTTTAGATGGAAGTACTTGAACATGTCGTTAGATCGGTGCATCGAAAGGAAGAAATCAGAACCCAGCTCCTTGTATATTATGTAGTCGAAGGCTAAGAGACGCTGGAACTCGTTATTCGGTTATTGAGAAACTGGACTATTGATTAATTTTAACCGCCCAAAAGCTAAGGTCATACTTCCGAGCTTACCTAAAAAAAGTTCTGACTAACATACTTCTTAAGGAGGTTTTTAGAGAGCAAGAAACCTCTGGAAGACTCGTAAAATAGGGAATCTAGCCGAGTCTATATGACATTGAGTATAAACCTCATACTACAATCAAGGGCCAAGACCTTGCGGATTTTGTAAACGAATGCACCGAGTTTATTGAACAACAATACGAAAGGAAAAACATTTGAGATCAAAATGGCAAATATTTATTGACGGAGCATCCAATGAGCATGATGCAGGAGCAGGATATGTCATAATAACACTTGATGGACATCGGCCACACTACGCCATGAAGTTGGTCCTCCCTGCAACAAATAATGTAGCAATGTTTGAATATATGGTTGCAGGCTTGAAAATGGCAAAACAACTTAAGCTCCTATGGATATAAATTTTTTGTGATTCCTAACTAATGGTAAATTAGCTTAAGCAAACATAACAAACAAAATATATTAAATTATCTTGGTATGTTAAAAAGATATAGAAAATTCTATTAATCTACAAAGATTTTTAAATACATCAATTCCCAAAGGGAGAAAACTCCCAAGCTGACTCCTTAGCCAATTTAACCAACTCAAGGGGAGCACTAAAAAGTCGAATAGTAACTGTCGGATATCAGGCAACACACATTGAAGAAAAAGAGGTTGAAAAGGGAAAAGAGCCCTTAGTATTAACCAAATCCCAGGAAAGAGCTTGGATGAAATCGAAAAGGAAACTAGTCAAGAGAACCCAAGCAAAACGGATTACTCTTTTGATAATGATACCGAAAACAACTAAATGACTTCTGTTCTTTAATATCCAAGTGAAAATATATTTTGTGACACCCCAAGTCCGTTAATGTCACTCACTAAGGGATTGCATTAAGTTCCGTTCTGGTAAATAAGAACATAATAGCACAAGACAGACATGTAAAGTAGCAGCGGAGTTAAAAGCTTTATTTAAATGAAAACAACATGGTCCCAGATACTGAGTTTACATCAAAAGTAACTAATTACATTAATAATCTGTCTTGCCAAACACATCAGAGTACAAAAGCATAAAACCATATTTCACTATGAAGCCATAAGAGAGTTGACCAGCAGTCAAAGCGATACATCTATATCCAAAATCCAAGCTAAGCTGAAAGAATCCAAATCAACTCTAAGCACTTCCACCCTGAGAACCTGAGGGGGGGATGGAAGAGAGAGAAGAGGAAACAAAAGGGGTCAGACATAAAGTCTTGCGAGTCCAGTTACTTTTAAATATAAATAAATAAAAGTATCATGGCAGGTATATAAAATTGGAAGAACAAGATAACAATAACAATAACAAATGTGAACTAAGCAAGGTAAGATGAACATGATATATCGCGCTTCTTAAATACGTTTCTCTGCACCGCGCAGATACTAGTATATCAGAAGTAGAATGATCCCTACTAATACCATTCCATTACATTTTCTTGATTATTAGGCTACTTGGGTTAATAGCACTCAAGAACTATACGTGCATCGTGCTCGTTTACTTTCCCGTGGATTCACCTAATACAATATACATAGGTATCTCTCAATATTGAGATACATCCCATGGTAATCCACTCGCACGGTCTCCAACGAAATGAACGCAGTCCCTTATCCTACGCTGGAGTGACATACGGATCTCTATGTAATAGTGTTTACGTTTCGCATATATCTGTTATTACTATGCTACGTAAGCGTATGGACTGCCACCATCGATCGAATCAGATTCCATATTGGAATAATGCCCTCTAGTCCACAATACACCATCCAGAGCAAATATGCATGTATCTAGACTGTCCCACGTATGTACTGTAATTATAGATCAATGCGTCAATCGCACGTCCTCTAATGTGCACCGAGTTCCATGGCAGGGCTAAACAAGAAACACGAAACTCGGCCGGGAGCTTTTCCATACCAGTACAGGTCGCCTTTAAGTTTCTTCAAATACAGATATTCATCGGGTCTGTTTTCCATGGTGGCTATAGCCCTACCTCGGCCCCTCCCTCAACTAGTGAAGACTACAAGAGCTAAGTGACCTCCCCTAATACAACCAATCTATACATCCATGTGGCGTCTACACTCATCCCCGTACCTCGATAGTGAAAGGTGAAATGATATCTTGGGTTTAGCTCTAGTCTTTTTGCATCCCTCTGGTTGTCGATGACGGATATCCGACGGTCTACTGTCCTAGTTGGTCGTGACCCTCTCTACCCTCTCGTGAGGCAACCGTCGAATCACCCTGGTGTCACCTTTCACAGCATTCTGACTGCATAGCTACATCTGCAGTCAAGGTCCACCCACCTAGTAGTTACATGCAGACCCAACCTCTGCGAGTACAGCCTAAGACATTTATCACCACATAGAGGACTACTAGGAGCACCTTACGTACTTCAGGAAGCCACGTGCTTCCCCTTCCAGTCCTTTGGAGCCATCATAACAATCAAATGAATGTGCGCTCCCATCGTGTCTTATAACACCTCGATGAACTACCCCGTTGGGTTATTCACACTCAAACGTACGAATTGGTCCAAGCGCCTTTCTTTAGTATGTTGTTGGACCCTATGTCTAAACGTTCTTTTACGCGCTTGCCTTACCTCACCAGCTTCCCATTTACTTGGTTATTCCCATTCATATTGAATTCTAATTAAAATTACCAAGTTTCCCTTGCTTCTTAATTTCAATCATATAACTTAATCCATTTAAGTTTATTTATAAGTCCACAACATGTTATTTTCTCGATTGTGGTCCACGGTCTGTAATCCTCAATCTATTTTATATTCTTGCTTGGTTACATCATTACAATAACATGTTCTCCTTAGTATATCTCAATTCACATGTTTCCTAATTAACATGTCACTTGCCATTTATGATAAAATATAACTTATTTATTTTACAAGTTTTCCTCATTCTTTCTGATTTAATCATAAATTCAATTTACACCGTCACTACAACTTATCGTTGTACTTAGCATATTATTACGCATATCTAATTCTATCATTTCTACAAGTTATTCCTACCCTACAAGGTGTCTTTAATTACATAACTTTATTATATTTTCCACTGGCTATGTATACCACTAAGTGTCTTTAATTACATAACCTTATTGGGTTAAGTTCGTGGGCCTATATGTAAATATTACCCACCCCCTCTATTTTACTTAACCCACCCGCTACCCATCCAATTTTACTTAACCCTATCTTAAGTTCATAATCATACAATCCTTATGGATTAAATTAGGTTAAGTAGTCCAATTCATTACCATGTCCAATTATGGTTATAATGGGCTAGACCTCCCACATTAGGCCTACAACGTGTGGATGTTGGATATGACTATCGGGTCCGGGCAGTCTTATTCCACAGTTGGCTCTAACCTCGTGTCTTAGCCCGATTTGTATTTGGACACTTGGACCTCTCACATTAGGTTCAACATTAGTGGCTGCTGGATATGGCGGTCGGGTCCGGGCAGACTTCCACCACTAATGCAACCTAACCTCATGTCATAAGTGAAATTACAATTCCTAATTGTAATTACTAGACATTCCAATTTTATCTAAATCTACCTATGTCATTATAGGTGATTATTTCCCTTTTTTCCTCGTATTTAATTATATGCCCAATTCATTATTCAAATCATGGAATTTTACAACCCTTTTTAATACATCTTTTAAGTATGCACCATATGCTCTTTTTCCCAAGTTATAAGTCAAGGCATATACATATATATGTTGTGCACAAACCCAAATCTACATATTTTCCAATTTATGTCCCTAGTCCATATTCACCTATTTCAATACAAGTTATACCCAAACCCATATTCGCATATTTTCCAATGTGTGCTTAAAATTCATATTCACATACGTTCCCTTTATGTCCCAATTCAGTACCTACACATGTCCTAATTTATGCTCAAATTATATTTTTCAATGTATGCCTAAATTCATATTATCCAATAAAACATATGCCCCCAAACCCATATTCCTATATTTCCAAATTTATTCCCAAATTTAGATCCATATTTTCCAATATCAGTTATGCCCCAAATTATGTCTTTCCCCATTATTCCCAATTTCACACGTTCGCACTTTTCAGCGTTAGGCCTAGGCTCGAAGGTAGCCTGGATTTATAAAATAAAAAGGGAAAGAGGGAGAGAAGAGAATCGAGAACAGGCATAATAACGAATCAATAATAAACTGATAGAAATAGGCATATTATGACAAGATTTAACATGGCGGCGGTATGAACATATAAAAGCAGATCTGATAGTTATGTCATAATAGAACCGATTAGGCATCAATTCAAGATCCAATTTTTACATACATATCAAGATTACTATTTAAATATTCAGATCTAAAAATAGCATGAACTCACAGTGAATAGATCTAAGTAAATGGATTCAAACTACTGCAAAGAACATGTTGAACAAGTTGTTGTAGCCATCGCTGAATTTGTTATAGCAATCGTTGAATTTGTATAATGTTTGCTGAATTAGATTTGGGGTAGATTAGGCCATTCAATCTTCGTTGCAGTGGAGCTTCGCCGTCACCGTTGTTTTTAGATGAATAAAACCTAGGTCTAGGGTCCTTTATATAGCCTAGGGTTCATTAATCTTGCTCCAAAATCGTCCAGGTTCAGAGAATTTTCTAGAGCCACGGGTGGGTCGACCCCCCTTCTAGTGGGTCAACCCCTAGGTCGACCCTCCTTCTGGTGGGTCAGCCCCTAAGTCGACCCCCCTTCATGGGTGTCGACCCCAGGGTCGACCTCCATTAGCCTGAGTCGACCCCTAGGTCGACCCAGCAGGGTCTGGGGTCGACTTAAAAATGTCGGCCCTTCCTCAATTTGCGCGTCAGATTTCTGGTTTTATTGATTTTTGAATATTTTTGAAATTTATATATGTGTATATATCTTTCCTATATGCAAACAAACTTCAAACCTTAATAAATTCTTCATACGTTGTCCGATTTATGCAAACCAGATGTCTATCTTGACCAGAATTCCGAGACAGGGACGCAATGGCATGGTCCGTTTTACTTAATTCTGAATATTTAATTAAGTTTTCCTTAATTCATTGTTAATAGTGTGTTTCACACTAATTATTCTTTAATTCATCATCTTTAGTGTCGCTAAAATTCCGGGGTGCTACATTCTCCCCTACTCAAAGGATTTCGTCCCCGAAATCTCTAAGTTAAGAAGAACGTATATCCTAACATCCAACAATCTTACATCCATCTAGGAATCATAGGCATCCATTGTGCTTAAGGAATTTCTAATGGTTTTATGAACATACGTAATAGTGTGTGTATATGTCCGTAAACTAATGCGAAAGATCAGGCGGTCTACTGATTCAGTTGACCTCCTTAATGCAATATATGTTTGTGCCATGCAACCAAAATGTATGCAAATCATCCTAACCCATCTAAGTTCTATATGTGTGCAAAATCATCCATCCAAATGCAACATCAATGTTCCATAAAAATTTAAAATGTACACACATCAGTACGCAATATGTAAGTGATTGAGCCGATCTAGTGCTTATTGTGTGTGTATATGCATCCATGAGCAATCACTAGCAACCACTTGCATCCATAAAAACATAGCATGTCTCAAACACATGTTTACATTCATTAGTTTTCTACCTAAAGAGTCGATTGATAGGAGATATTCAAACGATAGGTACAAGTATTAATTCGAAGTTTAGAAAAGAAGTTAAGAAAAAGGAAAGGATATGAAGCGCGAATCTTGTCTTCAGCCTCCCAGGTAGCGTCCTCGCGGCCCTTTCCCCATTGCACTTTTACTAGCTTCACTTCTTTGTTGCACAATTTCTTAACCTCCAATCCAAGTATGCAAGTCGGAACTCGTTCTATCATTGCTTCCTTCTATACTTCCACTTCCTCTCGCAAGTTTGGCTTCATTACCTCGAACTCTATTCATTTTTTTCGCCGCTTGGATGAATAGTCATCTTAGAATGATGGGCTTCCTTAAGGACTATCTTCAATAGGATTCCCATCCCAATATGACTCACCTATCAAACCTCTTCTCAAGTAGCTCCCCTACTTGCTTATCAAGTACCTCTTTTCTTTTAGGAGTCACATGTCGCAAATCATCGATAGATATAACAAGAGGTTCTAGGAGACTAAGCATGACAGACCCCTTTGGGGTCATAAGACATCTGAAAAGTCTTTCTCTGGCAAGCCAGAAGTCTAACAACCCTCCTCTCACAATCTAGAATGGCTTCATATATGTATTTAACCAATCCATCCCTAGAATCAAACCGTATCATATGAAATCAAGAACGTATGCGTCGCAATCAAACTCGACGTCTAACACAAAGATTCTCTATCCCCGACAAATCCTCGATAAATGAGCCGTACCTCCCCTGGGGATTGAGGCAATGACATGATCCAAAACCATACTAGTATCTAGGTGCAGAGACACAACTAAAGGATCAGATATAAAAGAATGTGAATTGCTAGGAAAAGAATCCTAATAGGATGATCAGAAATAGAAATCAATCCTTCAATGGAAACTTTCCTACCCCTATTATATCCTCCAGCCATGAGAACATTAGCTTTCCCCCTAGAAGTTCCTATACTCTAGCCTTGTCTTTGTCTCTTTGAGCACTCCTTAATGAGGTGTCCTGCCATACCAAAGTGGTAACAAACGTCTTTCCACTTTCTACAATCCTTTTTTAGATGACCCACCATTCCGAAATTATGGTATTTCCTCTTTTCTTCTTTGGGTTGTACTCCTTAGCCCCAACTCCCTTATTCTCCTTTTTACCATCCTTTTGCAACATGCTAACAAGTCTCTTGAAAGTTGCCTCCCTCGCACGAAAATTCTTAGGAGGCTTGAGAGAAAATAAGATGCAGGTGAAACCACTGCGGCTAAAGATGGAGGTTGGGCACTTCTTTGCCCTTCGACACGTACCATAATTTTAACATGCCTACGGAACCATGCCGACATAGGGATACCCTTTCAGGAAGAAACGATTCCCCAAGCAAAAAGGAATCAAGTGGAGAATCAAGAAGGTATTTATGGCTTTGGGAAATATGCTTTTCAAAAAAACAGACTTTTTATTTTAAAATACTTTGATTTTGAGACCTTTTTGAAACCATTTTCAAAATACTTTATCCGATCCTATAACCATATGCTCTGATACCAAATGTGATACCCCACGTCTGTTAATGTCACTCACTAATGGAATGAATTAAGTTCCGTGAAGCGTTATAGGTAAATAAGAACATAATAGCACAAGACAGACATTTAAATAGTAGCGGAATAAAAAAACTTTATTTAAATCAAAACATCATGGTCCCAAATACTGAGTGTACATCAAAAGTAACTAATTACATTAATAATCTGTCTTGCCAAAAACATCAGAGTACAAAAACATAAAACCATATTTCCCTGTGAAGCCATAAGAGAGTTGATCAGAAGTCAAAGTGATACATCTATATCCAAAATCCAAGCTAAGCTGAAAGAATCCAAATTAACTCTAAGTACTTCCACCCTGAGAACCTGGGTGGGGGGAACGGAAGAGAGAGAAGAGGAAAAAAAGGTCGGACATAAAGTTTGGTGAGTCCAGTTACTCTTAAATATAAATGAATAAAAGTATCATGGCAGGTAGATAAACCTAGAAGACCAAGATAACAGTAACAATAACAAGTGTGAACTGAGCAAGGTAAAAAGAACTGGATATAATGCGCTTCATAAATACATTTCTCTGCACCGCGCAAATACTAGTATATCAGAAGTAGAATGAGCCCTACTAATACCGTTCCATTGCATTTTCTTGATTATTAGGTTACTTGGGTTAATAGCACTCAAGTCCTATATGTGCATCGTACTCATTTACTTTCCTGTGGATTCACATAATACAATACATGTAGCTATCTCTCAATATTGAGATACACCTTAGGTAACCTACTCACATGGTCTCCACCAAAATGAACGCAGTCCCTCGTCCTACGCCGGAGTGACGTACGGATCTCTATATAACAGTGTTTACGTTTCGCATATATCTGTCATTACTATGCTACGTAAGCGTACGGACTACCACCATCGATCAAATCAGATTCCATATCGGAATAATGCCCTCTAGTCTACGATACACCATCCATAGCAAATATGCATGTATCTAGACTGTCCTACGTATGTACTATAATTGTAGCTCGATGACTCAATTGCACGTCCTCTAATGTGCACTGAATTCCGTCGTAGGGAAAAACAAGAAACACGGAACTCGGCCGAGAGCTTTTCCATACCTGTACAAGCCGCCTTTAAGTGCCTTCAAATATAGATATTCCTCGGGTCTGTTTTCCATGGTGGCTATGGCCCCACCTCGGCCTCTCCCTCAACTAGTAAAGACTACAAGAGCTATGCGACTGCCCCTAATACAACCAAACTAAACATCCATGTGGCATATACCCTCAACCCCCTACCTCGATAGTAAAGCGTGAAATGATATCTTGGGTTTAGCTCTAGTCTTTTCGCATCCCCCTGGCTGTCGATGACGGATATTCGACGGTCTACTATCCTTATTGGTCATGACCCTCTCTACCTCCTCGTGAGGCACCATCGAATCACCCTGGTGTCACCTCGTCAAATCATTCTGACTGCATAGTTACGTCTACTGTCAAGGCCACCTACCTAGTAGTTACGCGCAGACCCAACCTCTACGAGTACAGCCTAAGACATCTGTCACTGCACAGAGGACTAAAAGGAGCACATTACGTACTTAAGAAAGTTGCGTGCTTCCCCTTCCAATCCTTTGGAGTCGTCATAACAATCAGATGAATGTGCGCTCCCCATACCTCAATGATCTACCCCGTTGGGTTATTCATGCTCAAACGTACGGACTGGTCCAAGCGCTTTCTTTAATATGTTGTTAGACCCTATGTCTAAACTTTCTTTTACGCGCTTGCCTTACCTCACCAGGTTCCCATTTACTTGGTTATTCCCGTTCATATTGAATTCTTATTCAAATTACCAAGTTTGCCTTCCTTGTTAATTTCAGTCATATAACTTAATCCATTTAAGTTTATTAATAAGTCCACAACATGTTATTTTCTAGATTGTAGCCCAAGGTTTGTAATCTTCAATCTATTTTATATTCTTGCTTGGTTACATCATTACAATAACATGTTCTCCTTAGTATATCTCAATTCACATGTTTTCAAATTAACACGTCGCTTACCATTTATGATTAAATATAACTTATTTATTTTACAAATTTTCCTCTTTCTTTCTCATTTAATCATAAATTCAATTTATATTGTCATTAAAACTTACCGTTGTTTACTTAGCTGACTATTACACATATCTAATTCTATCATTTCTACAAGTTATGCTTACCCTACAAGGTGTCTTTAATTACATAACTTTATAAAATTTTCCACTGGTTATGTGTACCACTAGGTGTCTTTTATTACATAACCTTATTGGGTTAAGTTCATAGGCCTATATGTAAATATTACCTACCCCCTCTATTTTACTTAACCCACCCACCACCCATCCAATTTTACTTAACCTTATCTTAAGTTCATAATCATATAATCCTTATGGATTAAATTAGGTTAAATAGTCCAATTCATTACTATGTCTAATTATGGTTATAATGGGCTAGATCTCCAACATTAGGCCTACAACATGTGGATGCTGGATATGCCGGTCGGGTCCGGGCAGTCTTATTCCACATTTGGGTCTAACCTCATGTCTTAGCCCAATTCGTATTTGCATACTTAGACCTCTCACATTAGGTTCAATATTAGTAGCTATTGGATATGCCAGTCAGCTCCGCGCAGACTTCCACCACTAATGCAGCCCAACCTCGTGTCATAAGCGCAATTACAATTCCTAATTGTAATTACTAGACATTCCATTTTTATCTAAATCTACCTATGTCATTATAGGTGATTATTTCTCCGTTTTCCCCATATTTAATTATATGCCCGATTTATTATTCAAATCATAGACTTTTACACCCGTTTTAAATTCACCTTTTAATTATGCACCATATGCTCTTTTTCCCAAGTTATAAGACAAGGCATATACATATATATGTCATGCACAAACCCAAATCTACATATTTTCAAATTTATGTCCCTAGTCCATATTCACCCATTTTAATACAAGTTATACCCAAGCCCATATGCGCATATTTTCCAATGAATGCCTAAAATTCATATTCACATACGTTCCAATTTATGTACCAAATCAGTACTTACACATGTCCTAATTTATGCTCAAATTATGCTTTCCAACGTATGCCTAAATTCATATTATCCAATAAGACATATGCCCCCAAACCCATATTCGTATATTTCCAAATTTATACCCAAATTTAGATCCATATTTTCCAATTCAATTATGCCCCAAATTATGTCTTTCCCCATTATTCCCAATTTCACACGTTCGCACTTTTCAGCGTTAGGCCTAGGCTCGAAGGTAGCCTGGCTATATAAAAATAAAAAGGGAAAAGAGGGAGAGAAGAGAATCGAGAACAAGCATAATAACGAATCAATAATAAACTGTTAGAAATAGGCATAAACTGAATAGGCATATTATGACAAGATTTACCATGGCGGTGGTATGAACATATAAAAGCAAATCTGATAGTTATGCCATAATAGAACCGATTAGGCATGATTCAAGATCCAATTTTTACATACATACCAAGATTACTATTTAAATATTCAGATTTAAAAATAACATGAACTCATAGTGAACAGATCTATGGAAATGGATCCAAACTAATGCGAAGAACATGTTGAATAAGTTGTTGTAGCCATCGCTGAATTTGTTGTAGCAATATTTGAATTCCTATAAGGTTTGCTGAATTGGATTTGGAGTAGATTAGGCTATTCAATCTTCGTTGCAGCGGAGCTTCGTTGTCACCATTGTTTTTAGATGAATATAACCTATGTCTAGGGTCCTTTATATATCCTAGGGTTCACGAATCTAGCTCTAAAATCGTCCAAGTTCAGAAAAGAAGTTTCCAGAGCCACGGGTGTGTCGACCCCCTTTCTGGTGGGTCAACCCCTAGGTCGACACCCCTTCATGGGTGTCAATTCCGGGTGACCCCCATGAGCCTAAGTCGACCCCTAGGTCGACCCAGCAGGGTCTAGGGTTGACTTAAAAATGTCGTCCCTTTCTCGATTTGCATGCCGGATTTCTGGTTTTGCTGATTTTTGAATATTTTTGAATTTTATATCTGTATATGTCTTTCCAATATGCATACAAACTTCAAACCTTAATAACTTCTTTATACGGTGTCCGATTTACGCAAACCAGATGTCTATCTTGACCAGAATTCCAAGACGGACGCAATAGCGCGGTCCGTTTACTTAATTCTGAATATTTAATTAAGTTTTCCTCAGATCATTGTTAATAGTATATTTCACACTAATTATTCTTTAATTCATCATCTTTAGCATCGTTAAAATTCCGGGGTGTTACATATTTCCTATTGATAAAATTGAGGCTAGGAAAATTGAAAGGCATGCTTTGAATTTTAGCATTTTAGATGGAATTTTATATGAGAAAGGCTACGTGATTCTTTATTTGAGATGTGTGCATTCAGATGATTAGTTAAAGTTGCTAAAGGAGGCATATAAAGGATTTCATAGGGACCATTCTAATGGAATAAAACTAGCTAAGTGAATTATGCGACATAGATTCCTCTAGCCACAAATGATTAAATAGGCCATTTACTTAATTAAAAGATGTGACATGTGGTAGAGGTACTAAAAAATTCTTTGGCTCCTTCAAGAAAATTGACTACTATAACTAGCCTTTGACCATTTGGTGTATAAGGAATAGAACTTACTGATCCTCTACCAATTTCAAAAGAAGGTGCAAAATTCATATGAGGAATAGAACTTACTAATCCTCTACCAATTTCAAAAGAAGGTACAAAATTCATAGTGGTAGCCATTGATTACCTTACCAAGTGAGTAAAAGCGGAGTCGCTTAAAAATATTACTTCTAGAAAAGTCCTCATATTTGTTATTAAGAACATGGTCACTTACCTCATAAGATCGTGTCTGACAACTAAACACAATTTGAAAGCGATGAGTTCTCATAATTCTGCTTCAATAAACGAATCGCAAAGAGTTTCTCTCCATGGTGCACCCAAAGGAAAATAGTGCCTAGAGGCTTTAAATAAGACTATGAAAAACATATTAAAGAAATAACTAAACATAGAGAAAGTAAATTGGTAAAAGAGTTACCCTTGGTACTTTAGGCTTATCAGACATCCACTGAAATGACAATAGGCCATACATCTAACTCTCTGACTTTTGGATGTGAAGCAATGCTTCCGGTTGAAATTGAAATCTCTTTGCATTGAAGGGTTGCCCATAATTTCAATACAAATCAAGAAATAAAGAGGGAATCTTTAGAGTTAAGTTCAGGCTTCAGAGATGAAGTTGTCATTCCAATGTCAAAATACCAAAGGAGAATGGTCGGGTACTATAATACGAAAGTCAAACCTATAATATTCAGAGAATGAGACTTAGTTCTATGAAGAATAATGGCTAATAGTAAAAATACAAAAAAATGGCCACTTGGACCAAATTGGGAAGGACCCCTAATTGCCTATATGGTAATACCTCTAAGAACTTATCCATTACGTCATCCCGACGACAGTATGATTCCAAGGACTTGGAATGCGGAACACTTGAGACCATACTTCCGCTCCGTAAGCAAATAAAGTTTACCAAGGGAAAACATTAAAGTTTATCAAGGGAAAACATTCTCATAAAGGATAAAGAAGTTTTAGTCCTAAGGGCAAGAAAATAGGAATTAAGTTGTGTTAAGATTTGTTTGTAGGAATAAAACAATGGAAAAATGGCTTCTGAATGAAATGGAAAAAATACTAAATCCTAGTTGGTCAAGGGTGAAACGCCCTTTATAAATGGATTAACCTAAAAAGCTCCTGACATTGTTGGGGCGCTTCCCAAAAGGAAGAAGGGGTAAGTACCGAACGTCCAACACCAGAATAAATCCTAGGTATGCCTAGGTTCTTCCCCAAAGAGGGAGGGGGTAAGCCCAGGACATACGAGCTTGACCCCAGGTAAACCCAGTACATACGGGTCTAGTCCCCAAAGCTCTTGACATAGTTAAGGCGCCCTCTTGAGAAGGGATGGGTAGTCTATTCCCAGTACATAATAGTTCCACATAAATCGTAAGCATGCCAAGCCTCTGCTTATGTTCCATCCCGTAGAAGGGACAAAGGCTCAAAAGGAACACCTAAAGCATGTTAGTCGTCTGTTGTGGGAAAACCATAAAAATGGAGTAAAACCGAAAGCTCTTTCATACCTTCAAAACCATAAGATGACATTCCAGACGTCTATTAAAGCCAAAGATGGCTTCGTAATTACTAAAACCATAAGAGGACATTCTGCACGTTTATTAAAGCCCAAGATAGAATTGTACCTATTGAAACTAAAAGAGGGCATTCTAAACTTCTATTTTGATTTTCTTATTACTTGAATCTAGGTTTCTGAATTTCTAATAAGCCGAAGGAGGCTTGGTATATATTGTTTCCACAGTTTGGATTTCTGGAATTCTAAATTTCTTATTACTCTAACTTAGGTTTTGGAATTTCTAATAAGTTGAAGGAGGTTTCGTATATATAATTTCCGAGATCAGGATTTATGAATTTATAAATTTCTTATCACCAGAATCTTAGTTTTGGGATTTCTAATAAGCCAAAGAAGGTGTCGTATATAATACTTATGGAGTTCGGATTTTTGGATTTCTAAGCTTCTTATTACCTAAATCTAGGTTTGGAGATTTCTAATAAGCTGAAGGAGGCTTATATATTATTTCCAAAATTCGGATTTTTGGAATTCTGAATTTCTTATTACCCAAATCTGGTTTCGGGATTTCTAATAAGACAAACGAGGCTTCATATATATTATTTCCGGAACTAGGATATCTAGACATCTAAATTTTCTAAATACCCGAACCTGGGTTCCATGTCCTATAAATAGCCGAAGGAGGCTCATATTTCCAAAAAATATTTTTGGACTTCTAACGCTTTTATTACTCGAATCTGGGTCTATGTCTATTGTTAATCCAGTGGTGGTTTGGTATTTCCTTTCGAAAAATGATTTTGGAGTTCTATCCTAAAATTTGAATCGAGTTGACAAATCTTATATTAAGCCAAGAAATACTACATTAATCATTTTTAATCTTCGTTAAACAGATGAATTTGAATCCATGATATAAATTTCTTATACGATGAAAACAGTATTCGGTAAAGCCAATCTATTACCGGGAAAGGTTTTCTAGTCCAAAAAATTGGGATTTTGTAATGGCCCACCCCAAGACCGAGCCAAATAAAGAGCATTAACAAGTAATGTAGTCAATTAGATTGGAAAATAGGGTTGGTTAGGGGTACCATTCACAATCTTGTATTAGACAAGTATCGAATTCGTCGATTGGTGCATAAGTTTTCTTTCTTACTTCTAGTGGATCGGCACATTCAATTCATCAAATATAAAATTATGGTGGCAAAGAATCGTATTTAGAACAAGTTACAATACATCACAGATAACAGATCACGTACAATTATAGAATACAACAATAACCATGAATCAACAACATGTTGGAACCTGAAATAACTCGGCCTAACCCAAGTATTACATACATGGATCAGTCTAGTTCGCATATCAGTTAGTAATAATAAATGAAATAAGGTATCAACTATTAACCAATTACATTCGATAAGAAAAGGAATCTCAAAACATGGATTTGCATGAAAACATAGATGTAGTGATTCCTTTCCGTCGGAAAGGAATATTATACACTTAATATGTTAGTTTCTTATATGAGGCCACAAAACTACTATGCAAGACACATAAGAGAACACGAACATGGTTTAAGAACTTTGGTTTGAAATGAACTACCCAACTATATGACTTAGGTAACAACACAAAGAATCACTTATCATTAGAAGAAGGACACAGAAGTCACCGAGACTCCTGAACTCACAGAAACCACAAGAATTGCTAAAACCACAAGAATCACCGAGATCTCAAAAATCAGTAAGATGACTAAAATCACAAGAATTAGTGAATCACTTAATCATCGAACTCTATTAAGAGTTTAAAGCTACTAGTTAAATCACCAATATTAATAATGGTTATAATAGTGAAATCAACAACAAATCACTGAACACTGAAAACAACAAGATATGGATCCAACAACATGACTAACAAGCCGAAGCCACGCCTGCACATGTTAACAACATGATGGCTCATGGCCATAACCAATACTTAAAACAACATGAGGGGAACCCTATACAATATGATGAACCCGAAGGTCACATAACAACATGATCGACCTAAAGATTGCATACAACATGATTGACCCGAAGGTCCACTGTACAACATGATTGACCTAAAGGTCTAGTACTGTCTTAAACCATATGAACGTGTCACAGACCCTTAGATAGTAACCCGAAAAGTGGTAATCATGCACCTCATACCATACGTTCTCTATCAACGGTTCACACACCACATGTCAGCTTCACATTAGAAAACACGTTAACACCGGAAAATACGGAAACACGAAAAAACATGAAACGCAATAGAACACCAGAAGTATTGTCTTCGATAATTGAGTCAAGAATTAATTGATAAAGTATACCTTCATATCCCATACCACGAGGTTTACAATACCATTTAATCACCGTTACACCTTCTCGAAGGGTGAAGAAATGCGTATTTTAGTATACGAAAAATACTTCGTTTAGCGAAATAGTGTTATAAAACGATTTCGAAACCAACTGGATTTATTCTTTAAAATCCTTTGTAATTAAAATATATATATATATATATTATTTTCTTAAGACGATTCTACATATAAATTCAAAAAAAACAAAATAACATGTCTCAAAGCTATAGAAAATCTTATATACATAACTGAGTAGGAAATCATCTTTATAAGTTGTACATGTACACAAACCCTTCAAATTCATCGTTATGCATAACACCAAAACCAACACAAATTATCGAATCCAGAGTAAAGATCTAAAAAAATGTAGGTTTATGTTGTTATCAACGAAGCCATAGTAAAACACTAGGAATTAAGTTCTAAAATCCATCAGGAAAATAACCAAAATCATCAGGAAAAAACACAGTAAGCTATAGGATTTGATCCTTCACAAAAACATACTCCATGAGTCGACCCATACAATGTACGTGTCAACCCATGGGTCGATACAACACAAGCTTTGTTCGACCCAGGGCATGCGACTTCTCAGGATGAAATCCTGTGTAAATTACAACTTTGAGCTAATTTCAACAACTAACATTGAATTTCTAATATGCAAATGGTAAGATGGTAAGAGCATGACTTTGGAAAGATTCAAGACAAAGATTACACCAAACCAATATAGATTGAAGGTAATAAAGAGCCTCAAAGATTGACCCAGACAAAGATAAGCTATCGTAAAATTTACTTTAATTTTTCCAGTTATAGTAAACGATTTCTACTATCATAATAAAATCAAAACCACAAATTTAACATATAAACATTGTAAAATAGATTGTCTGAGTTTAGACACAAACTCACCTTGGCCCGAATTGAAAGGATTTAGCACATGTAGTGTTAATCCCAAAAAATTCATGCGCACATTAGGTAAAGGGTACAAGGCGGATGTCGTCAGGGCCGGCCGTGCACGATGCACCCGCACTAAGCAAGATCCAAATATCGAACCCAAGGCAGGTCAAGTCAACCACTGCGTCCGAAGATAACAGCATACCATATTATGAGAAGTACGACCCGATAAAGATAAAGGTTGCATATCCTAAGAACCACTCAAACACCAAAATGAGGCAAGTCGCCCACTCAACCTAAGCAGAAGCGACCTAATAACAAAGCCTCGAAGCCAAAAAGCGACCTACAAAGGCAGCATGAAGACAAGCGCCCTTGGACCGAGAAGGACGGTCGCACAAGGGGTAAAGGAGACTTGACTCCAAACCCGCATCCCGCTCTTACAAAATCTCGTGAGGTGCTCATGGGACGATCGCTTACATGGACCCCCTTAGTTATTCAAGATACTCGTTCCAACGAGCCGCTCGTGCATGATAACTGGATACAGCCACGGACAACTGGCTACAGCTAGCCGGTGGCATGGTCGTAATTAACAAAATGGACGATCCACAGCTTGGATAAAGGAATTCTAGGTTGTTTACCAAAGGGAGTTCATCTATAAATAGACCATGACTACGAACGTAAAGGGGATCGGCTTCTAAAACCCACGAAGTGCTACCGAACTTCATCCTCGACCACTGATTCAGCCATGGCGTCAAGCACAATTTCATGACGAGGGAAAACGAAGACACCTATCTTCTCAATCATTCATCTATCCTTCTTCTCCTCAAATTCCTCTATTCTTTTGTATAACTCCTTAGATCGAAATGTATTAATGAGGGTATATTGAGCGGGTATAGAGATGTATGAAAAGAGAGAGTTGATGTGTTATGTAATTATCATTATAAGGCAGGAAATCACCTTCATAGTGGACGTAGGCCTTATTAATGGCTGAACCACTGTAAATCTCGTCTCTACTTTACTTTTTTCGCATTTTTCACTTTTTATTGCTGGTTAAACACGACTCCATTTATTTCTTACCGAATTGGTGAAGTACAGTTTAGTACCTTGGGTGTTTAGACCATTTTTGGTGTAAACATTTTGGCGCCCACCATGGGGCCGTGTTCGTTTCTCTTCCTATTCAAATCTGACAAGATTTTCTTGGAAACGTTGTACCTGGGATCATGAGCATGCTGAGAGAAATTGTTGCATACAAAATTGATGATGTCTCTGACGCTGACACGTCGCCTACCATCCGTTTTGGAGAAAAGGAACCGTTACAAGTCGGTGCGGCCACAACCAGAGGGGAACTGGAGGAAGCAATGATAGGGATAACGGATCAAATAACTATTGCAAACAACGCGTTGATAAAGAAGATCGAGTCAAAGTTCGTTATCCAGGCCTCTGCCATAAAAGCCGCATCAGGTGTCACTGACAATCCGTTCGCTCAAACAAGTTGTGCAAGCAAAATGGAATATTCTGCTGAACAAGAAAGCTCCATTCCAGGAACTAATTGTCACATTATGGACCCTGGAAAAACCCAGCAAGGCAAAAAGCGCTCGTTCCGTGAAACGAGATGAAAAGCAAAAGCGTATCTTAAGTGCAAGAGGCGAGGTCAAACAGCGCAGAAGGAGGCTGCGTTTTTTCAAGAATTCCGAATTCACCTCCCTCAATGACACCGTAGAGAATATCTTCAGGGCAATGAAGGACACTATGAATTACCCAATCCCGGAACGGATGCAAGTCAAAAATGCTACAATGAAATCAGGAAGGTTCTGTCAATTCCATGACCAACCAGGACACAATACAAATGAATGTTGGCATTTGAAGTCGCTAATCGAAAGACTAGTCAGAAAGAACCATTTACAACAATATGTACGAGGCCACTGTCACGGTTCTCTGCAAACAAGGGTTTCCAAAAATAGCCCAGAATTGACGCGTGACTAAGGATCAGCGACTGGTGTCCCGATCATGGAATTTTGAACTAGAATTCCCGCGATTTCGCCTTATTATTCAGTTTTTCTTTTGTATTATGTTTGCTTAAGAAGTAGTAGTCATTCTACTTTGTTTTGCCACTAACTATATTCATGTTTGGCAATAAATCCTTTACAAATGCCATATGCAAAGAAAGCCATTGTGTGCCTACTTGAGTACCGTATTCATCACCGTCCACTGAAAACTGATTTTTTTTTCAAATGTAGGCATGATAGAAGCAGTTAATCATACCCATCCTAAGTGCAAAGGGAAGCTTCTTAAAGCATATCTTGAGAAAAATGATTCGAAAGCATCGCGAGAGGCATGCAAACCAAATCAGATGCATGGGCACGTCATCTCAACCGGATGTGTTGCCTAAAGACAAACAACAAGCCAAAAGGTGGACCTTCCCTAAGCAAGCATTTGCTGGAGGAACTGACATCAGGCTTTTCTTAAAAAAAAGGGTACAAGGGAAACGATAAAAATGTCCCATGGATAAAATACCTAGGCTGGAAACATCAATCCTAGTGTCGGAAGGACCGGCAAAACACGCTGGAAGGACCAGCACAAAACAAAAACCTTACCGAAAGGAGGTGGCCATCCTTGTTCTTTGTTGTTAACCAAGTCAAACAGAGCCAAGGATGGACTACAACAGTAGAAATCCTAGTCGAAAGGGGGTATCAGAAATCCTAGCCATTTGGAGGTATCCAACAAGGTCTTCCAGTCCTAAAAAAATCAGGACTGACAAGATCAAAATTGGGTCGAAATTGAAACCTAAGACCTCCCATAAGGGCACCCAAAAGAAAACACGTAATAATCACACGTTGCTTCTAAGAAATCATGAATTGACCGAATTACGATGCGAAGTCAACAGAATCTATGGAAGTAAAAAGAGCTTTGGTATGGGGACATAACCAATGTGTAAACAACCACCAATGCCCACTCAAAGCATACCACAGCCTAGTTATAACCTCGTTGCGAGAACTGTTCGAACGATAAGATTTGCGCGAACAACAAACTAAAAGTACGACAACTCATAAGAAGTAAAATAATAAAACTATGATAGCCCCTAAGCGATACAAACATAAGTCCGCAAATGTAAAATATTAAATGAGGACCGACACTCGCACAAACAATCTGTCTAAGTACGTGATAAATAAAAGAAAATAAACTGAAATCAGACCATAAAGGTCACAAGTGCTATTTTTATACAGGGAAGGATGGACCAATTGTTCAGGCTTTTGCTGATCCAGCTACACAAAAAAGTCGTCAAAGGAACAAGATGTATGGTCTTCAATCATTGACCAGTTAGTTTCTTTTGCGTTTCAGGGTAGACACAGCCTGGGTATTCCAAATCTCGTCCTCATCATCCGGATCGGACACATCTGGTAAAACTGGGTCATCTGATGAAGGTATGGTAGAAGGATTAATGCTAGTGGAGACCAAAACAGAGTTGATGATAACATGCTGGGCAGCAACGCCGGAAGCAGCTAAAGAAGGGATCGAAAACACACCTGATGTAAAAGGGGAACAAGCACTTAACTCAGCAATCCCAGGCGAAGAAATAAGAAAATCCAGACCCAAGGCAGATTGATAGATGTCAATTTTACCTGAAGCTGCTGGATATACGAAGTCAGCTCCACAATTGTCCGCGTTCAAAGAAGTGCAGCCGTGACTCGTGCACCGCGCCACAACATTTTCTTGATATGGACACTCAATAATGGGTTGAGCTCTAGCAACATCCAAGGAAGAGCGATCCGTTGGGGGATTAAGGGAGCTCGAATCATCAACCCTGACGGAGTCAGGTGGGGCACATGGACCCATAGCATCTTAACGCTCTTTTCGAAGCGATTGAACTCGCTCGTTCATCAAAATCATCCTACCTTTAACTAGATCCTCGTGATCCTTCTCTTCTAAAACTGTTCTTGAAGGAACTCATCATCAACATCATCGGAATATGAGAGTATTTGCTCCCAAACAAGGGACAAAGTTCGTGGAAAATCCTTGTCCAAGTAACTCAAGCTTCCACGGCTCATGACACTGCAAGAATAGAATTGGAACATAGTATTGTCAATTCCATTTCTAGCTTCATCAAGATCTATTTGCAACTTAATCTTATTGTTTTCAAAGGTTCTAAGGGTTTCACTCTGGGAAGCAAGTCGGCCTTCAAGAGCCATGTTCTCCCGTTCTAAAGAAATCAAAGCCTGTTTTTCTAAGGCCATATGACGCTCAGAAAGTTTTCGAGCGGATTGAGCCTCTAAAAGCCGCGCTCGTACACCCTCCAACTCCTTCTTGAGCTTGATATTTCTAGCCTCTAAGCTACTCACTTTAGCATGACTGCTCCTTAAAGAAGTCATCTCAGGTTCCTGGGATTTAATCATGTGGATTGGACCAGCTTTGTCGTTTTCCAAGGTTTCGATATGGTCAAGGTGTCGAGCATTCAATCCTTGGAACTCGTAACCGAATTTGGCCCAATGCTCTAGTCACTTATCAACGTCTTTCATCACCATATTCAACTGTGTCTTGAACTGATCCTTAATAACACCAATTTGATTGCTCATGCCACTTTTTATGGCATCCAAATTCTTCCTAACATTCTGCTTGTCGTGGGGTTGTAAATCCAGATCAAAACGCATTTTAGGTCCCAACCGCCGAAGCGCTCCTAAAGCATTGAATTTCCAGGAGGGACCTTAAAAGGTGGACGATCACGTATTATTTGAATTTCAGCAGGAGTTGGGACAATAGATCTTGCAGAAGGTTTAGTCAGTGCAAGCATCTTAGCCTAATCAAGAACCTCACGCCTTAAAGAATCAACCATGGAAGGATCAGGAATATGTTGGGCCTGAAAACTTGAGGATAATTGGGGGTGCTTTGAATAGTTGGAAAGAGAAGACTGTAAGAGGCTTCGAGGATCAGTATGATCAGCTTGTTGGGAGAAACTATCCGACAATGAGTAGTTTGCATTTACACTGGGAAACGAACAAAATATGAGTTCAGCAAGCATTCAGAGGTTATCAAATTAACGGGAAATTATGGCACAAGTAAAATAGTAACAAAAGCAGTTCCAGGGGAAGCTATGAAAACAGCGGCTTTCTCAAGATGCCGAGCGGGCCGTCGCATTCCACCCATGTCAGGTACAACGGGGTCAGACATCACCGCATCACCTTGGCTCAAATACTCGGCAGAGTCCAAATCCACCAAGTCTCCAAATGTCCCTGAGGAACCCTCCGCCTGAATAACAGGACAAGCGGAACTTCCCATGGTCATTCCAGAGGTTACATCGACCCTCAAACCATATGCGTTCTCGTCAACTCTCTTGTCACCCCCTTCAGTAATCGACAACGGAGTTCGATCGCTCACATTAGGGATTAAACGCGTCACTTTAAGAGGCTTGCCAGTAGGACTTTGGGAGTGCACAGAAGCTTTTCCAAGAGATCGTATAGGGCAAGTTAATAGGTACTTACGGAGGTTTTCCTCTGAAAGCAACACATCTCTGCTTCTTTCCCTTTTGTCAATAGAAATTAAAGAATTAAGGAGGCCTTGATCCAAAGAAAGTCCCGCAACAGAAGGAATCACTACAAAAGTTAGAAAGAAAGCCGGATGAAAAGGAGAAAAGGAATAAGAACTTCAGGAGCAAAGTTATAATTACCTACTTCGGCTCATCGTCTGTTAAAACTAGCAGGACACTGGACAAAGAAATATTGATCAGGGAACCCCTTAGCTCCATCCGTCAAACCAGTGATAATTATATCGTGTATACTCTCCATAAAAAAGAACGAGGGACCGTCTACTTCCCTCTTCTTAAAGGTATATAAATAGAAAATATTCGCAAACGTAGGTTCCCAATGTCGGACCTTCATGAAAAGTATGTACAGCCCAAGCAAGATCTTAAACCCACTAAGGTGCAGTTGATACGGGGCAATGGCCAGTTGCCGCAAAACCGACTCCAGATAAGGGTTGAAGGGGGGAATCGCCCTGCTGGACAGCATGTGATAATTGACCGCTACATACCCGGAGGGAGGACAATCTGCCAGCTCCCCCTTTCTGGGCAATATGGTTTCATCTTGTGAAAACTCAAAGCGATTGCACATTTGTAAAAACTGATCAAAATAAAGCGTCGATTTACGGTAGCCGGCCACCACCCCATCAAAGAAGCGAGGTTGGGGATAAGTCTGACTAACGGCCAAACCAAGACCAGCAGCCAGGGCAACCTCACTTGCCCGATCCAGATTCTCCCGTTCCCCAGACATAACGAATTAACTGGGATTGATATGAACAGGCAATTATTCATATGTCAGCATGGATAAGTATGCTTAAAAAGAAATTACAAACTGAATGGTTAAGAGTCAAAGGAAAAGCAGAAGTACTGCCACGACATCGGTATTCCATTGAACGGCCAGTTAAGGCACGATGAATTAAAAGTGTTGTTTCTTAGACATTTCAGAAAATTACTTTCCAGCATAAAAGGGGCTAAAGTCATCACCAAAGGATTCTTCCTAAAGTCCAAGCACATACCAAGTCAAATCAACACTTCTCCAATATCGCAACCATCGATTTCAGCAATTCGGTGTTGCCAATTGAGAATCCTTCCTTGCGCAACTAAAAGAATTAACCCAAAATCAGAAATAAAAGAGGGGGGAATTCACTTACGAGTGAAATTTCAACTCGAAGAAAGGAGTGTTGTAGCCGGAAAATGAAGTTGAAGGTAATCGCCGGCTAAAGGAGGACGGGCGAGACAATCAACCAAGTAAAGAGAATCGAAGCCCGAAAAGGCAACGATGAGGTCTTCTACGATGAAATCGCCATTAAAATGGATTTATTAGAGAGATATGAAAGCGGGAAAATGAAGAGGCAATACTTAAGAGGACTAGAAGCCCCTTTTTATGATGTGACAGCTCAATTAGGATCTAGTGATCCGGTTTAGCATACCCGGGAAATGTTCCGCCAAACGCCCAAAAACAAGCAGTTATCAAAATGTCTAAGTTTGAAAATGTGAGCTATCAGTGAGGGTGCAGAACATTGGACTTAATCCATCCAGGGCATTCTCACCTTGTCAACCTAGTACTCAATTACACAAAGGTGTCTCTTCAGATTTCAGCTGGCCTCCTAAGATTCAGCCATTCGCACAATAATCAAAAAGATACATCGAGCCTCTCGCTCATAGGAAAAGACAATATCAACCAGCGACGATGAAGTAATCTAAATGATTGGCATGACCGAGCCCTCAACAAATCAGCACAAACCCACCAACCAATGTGCGATCAAATATGTCGAAGCCCGCAATTCAATACACAAAAGAAATCACGGACTTCGAATGGAAAGTGTTAATCCTAAAAATTCATGCGCACAATTGGTAAAGGGTACAAGGCGGATATTGTTAGGGCCAGCCGTGCACGATGCACCCGCATTAAGAAAGATCCAAATATCGAACCCAAGGCAGGTCAAGTCAACAACTGCGTCCTAAGATAACAACATAACATATTATGAGAAGTATGACCCGATAAAGATAAAGGTCGCATATCCTGAGAACCGCTCAAACACCAAATTGAGGCAAGTCGCCCACTCAATCTAAGCAGGAGCGACCTCATAACAAAGCCTCGAAGCCAAAAAGAGACATACAAAGGCAGCATAAAGACAAGCGCCCTTGGACCGAGAAGGACGGTCGCACAAGGGGCAAAGGAGACTCAACTCCAAACCCGCATCCCGCTCTTACAAAATCTCTTGAGGCACTCATGGGACGATCGCTTACATGGACCCGCTCAGCTATTCAAGATACTCTTTCCAACGAGCCACTCGCGCATTATAACTGGATACAACCACGGATAGCTGGCTACAGCTAGCCGGTGGCATATCCACAGCCAGGATAAAGGAATTCCAGGTTGTTTACTAAGGGGAGTTCATCTATAAATAGACCATGACTACCAACATAAAGGGGGTCGGCTTCTAAAAACCACAAAGTGCTGCTGAACTTCATCCTCAACCACAGATTCAGCCATGGCGTCAAGCAAAATTTCACGATGAAGGAAAACGAAGACACCCATCTTCTCAATGATTCATCCATCCTTCTTCTCCTCAAATTCCGCTATTCTTTTGTATAACTCCTTAGATTGAAATATATTAATGAGGGTATATTGAGCGGGTATAGAGATGTATGAAAAGAGAGAGTTGATGTGTTCTGTAATTATCATTATAAGGCAGGAAATCACCTTCATACTGGACGTAGGCCTCATTAACGGCTGAACCACTCTAAATCTCGTCTCTACTTTACTTTTTTCACAATTTTCACTTTTTATTGCAGGTTAAATACGGCTCCATTTATTTCTTACCGAATTGGTGAAGTACAGATTAGTACCTTGGGTGTTTAGACAATTTTTGGTGTAAACATGTAGCTTGCAGCACTGAGAATTTTGACAACATCAGCAACCTACTGTAACTTCTTTTATTGATTTCCAAGAATCAGCTTATTGGATTACTGCTAGAGTTTGGCTTTCCAAAAAATGGAGAATCAAGCTATCATTTATCTATTTAAATTTAAGAAAAGGTTTGATTTTTAGGAGAAAGGAGTAAGAGGCCATTCCTTCATTTATATCTTTATTACTGCCTAGGAGAGTAAGAAGAATGATTTCTCCATAAAGGTATGTACTTAATTCCTTTTCCTCCTCTTAGTGGGCCAAGATAACGAACCTAGGCCCATATAGATAAGTGCTAATGAATTACACTTAAGTAAGCCTAATTAAAATGTGTTTATAGCAAATTTAACTATAATAAAATTGCCACTTATATTTATAAGATATTTTTAACAATTTTAATACATAACTATTTTAAATACAAGAAAAATCATGTTATTAAAACACTTATTCCAAGACATATTTTAACTTTGTTTTAGCTTAACAAAGTCACACAACATGATGTAACATATTCTAAACACTTCCAATATTTATAATGCAACACTTAGTAATATGGAAAGCAACATTCTTAAAGCATTTTTATCTTTATTATGACATTTACAATTAAATTTACAAACTACATAAAGATGTTAACATCTTATTTTTAATTTGTGCCACCTTTATAAAATCGGATTAAATAAACCCAAATGTCACTATTTGCACTTCTTGACATCATACAAAAATAATTTTTTACAAACAATGTTTTTACACACTTTTTATCTTTATTTAGAAAAGTTATGCTTTAATTTACAAATGATACAAAATATTAACGTTTACCTTTTAACTTGTGAAATTCTTACAACAAAGTTAAAAAATTTAAATGTCACCATTTTAAAACACAAATCCTAAAAGCTTATCCATTTGAAACAACCCAAAACTCATATTGAAAATATATTTTACACTTAAACATTGATTACAATCAACATTTTATACTTTCAATATTCATTCAAATTACCAAATTATATTATGTAACCATGGTATGGAATAAATCTCTTATTATATCAAATATATTTAATCTATTCCAAAGCATACAAATTATAAAAACCATAAATTCATTATTTTGATATTTTCAGTTATTATACGAGCTAGGCTCCTGATTCGTATTTTATTCTTCTTAATCTAAAAAATAAACAAAACACATTGTAATTTGTTTTGCCCGGGTACCCAAAACTAGGGTTATTACATATTTTCTCAAAGCTGAAAGCGGTTTTTGTTAAACCTAATGAAGAATTATCTACCATATTAGTCTTCATCACTAAAAATCTTTCCTTCTAGTTAAATATAATTAAACAGATACATACATACATATATATATATATCCTATTATTAAAATTTCTGACTCATAACAATGCTAACATAGATAACCTTATAGGTAGAAATAAAATGAAAGCATTCATGATCATTGTCCTAAAGAACAAAGGCTTCTTTCATACTGGGGAGGGAAGCTATAAAATTTACTCCTTTAAGAGAGCAGAGTGAAAGTAGGCAAAGACTGAAGAAGAAGAAGAAGAAGAAGTATCCGGAAGGAGCATGAAAATGACAAGTGCCCTAAAAAGTTATTCAAGGCAAAGACTCAAAGAGAAAGAAAACCTTTATACAGGCTAGTGGAAGCATCGTTGTCGACAGGCAAGGCAATGATAAAAAACATCCTTCAGACGCAGCAAATGAAAAGCCCCTTCCAATGATACCGGAGGGCATGACATGCAAGGAAGCATATCCAAAGCTAAGGCACTAAAGTACAAGCCCCAAGAAAATGCAAAAGGTTGTTTCAGTGAAAGATTCTAAGGAAAAGCCAAATACCATTCGAAAGGTTCAATGTACCGAAAGGCCATCTACACAAAGACAGGTTTATATGGCAAGTCGAGAGTCTTTATGAACACATCTGTCTTGCAACACACTAAACCCATATCGTGGATGGTATGTGCCAAAGGAACACCAACTACAGCCACACCTTCACTAAAAAATGTAGAAAACCCTTTAGAAAAGCTTCGGTGTGAATGCCTACAAATAAAAGGGGCTAACCTGAACCTATAAATACAATCCCAATGGTCCAGAATCATGGCAACCAGATTCATCCGAATATTGTATACTTAAAACTATAGAGTGTAACCCTAATTTTCAAAATAAAATTAGGGATATCTTTTATTGTAATCTTATTTGGCAATTCATAATAAAAAAGGATTTGAAGTTCCCAACTTATAGAGTTTAATTTTGAGAGAAAAATGGGCTCGATCATTTTTGGTTATTAACTAGTTTAATAGCCGATTGCACATGATTCTAACTTCTTATCTTTACCCAAAATCATTATTGCAAAACACATGAGGAGGAATAATATTGCAAGGTCTGAAAGTGGTGAATCCTTACCCAAAAAGCATAAGAAGAATAACCACTAATGGAACCTAGTCATCTTAAAAGAATATGACTCTTGTCCTTTTCATTGAGCTTTGTAACATCAGATTCTTCATCTATTAATCTTTGAAATATAGACTTCCTAAAGGATTATTAGTCCCTCAAAAGAGGATTGGGGTTTCGGCCTTGTGTTTAATCTCCGATGATCGAAACAAAACCATGACTCCGCACGCTTTTGGTGATTAAAAGGCCATAAATAATAGTTCAACTTAAGTAAAATCCTTTGGTTACATGGAAGGTTGATGCACCTGTTCTAAGGACTGACTAACCTCGAAAAATCTAATCTGAAAGTAGATCCTTTTTTATATGATCATTCAATATCATTTTGTGGTGTTAACCATTTTTTATGGTTAACAATAATGATTCAGCCAATTCATTCCTAAACTAATGCCAAAACCATCAATATCAGAAACATGCAAACTAAAAACAAAAGCGAAACCTAGCAATCGAATTTCTAGGTCATCTTATCCCAAGAGTCACACAACCTCTTATCGGATCAGCTACTCTAAAGAAAGTAATAAGGTATGATGGTTCCAAAGACGACTTATCTACTACACATCTAGAGATAAAGAAATGTGATGCACCAGTGTCAAACAAAACTTTAAAGGGTATGCTACAAAACAAAAGTGTACCTTCCAACACTGCGTTCCCTCTTTCGGCAGCAATTGGTCCAGAAGACAAAGGCTCATAGCAAACACTTCCCCTTTTACTGCTTCTGGACACGTATTCTTATAATGCTCAACTAATTACAATTTTAGCATCAGATATTTTACTTCTTATAGTAATCTAGTGTGTAGTTTCCTTTCATTTTGTCGAATAATGACCTTTTTTGATGACACTCAAAGTAAACAACTCCCGCTCTAATCATCTTCGGCTTTCCTCCATTCTCAGCTTTTCTTCCTTTGAAGAATTTCCTTTACCCTCCCTAAAAGTTGTGGCTTCGGCTAGGTATCTCAAATCCCTTAAGCATCTCTTCATTACAAACAGCTATCTCAATGACAACACTACAAGGCTCATGCAAATGAGGCATAGTCTCTTTCATGACATGAAACCTATGCCCCTTTATGAACTCCTCATTCCCAGATGACAGTGTCAAACATCCTGTGCGCATAACTAGACAACTCATCAAACTTAGTAGTGTATTCCACCACTAACATCTCTACCTGTTTCAACTCATCAACTTCCTCATCATCAGGGATCGATCCGTTTTCGAAAAAAATCTGGCCGCAAGCATCCTTTGCAAATCTTCCCAAGTGATTCTTTCCTTCGGTCTCCTTACCGTAACTCCATTCCATAATTGCAAAGCATTTCTCTGAAGTTATCTTGATGTCAGTCTCCTCTTCTACTCATCATCCAAGCTTAAATCTCCAAAGATTCTTCGCAATGTAGCGACAAACTATCGATAGTAGCAACATCTTCATTTCAAAGAATGGTTTTCCTACTAAGCTAGTATAATCCCTGCTCAATTTCGCATAGTTGTTTCCAATTTGTACTTCATATTAACTCTTTCGTGACAAGCAACAATTCCAGCTTGCAACATCTAAATCAATGTATGGAACATGTTTTCTATATCTACCGGTGGAGTAGCAGCACCTTGGTTCTCATCAGCCTTTTAACCCTGACCTTCGTTACTAACTGGTCAAGCATTACAATTGATTGTGGTGCTTCTTCCTTCAACATTCATCCTTGTACTCCTCTTAATATCTTACTTCCATTATGTAGAAAACTTTAGTAAGATAACAAAGAGTGAACGTAAGGCCGTGGGAGACACACACGTGCGCGCGCACACACACACACACACACACACATATATATATATAATACAAATACAAATACGCCATAGTATCGTTATCCCAAACTTTACTGTATTCCTCTAATCTTTGGGCGTTACTTAGAAAAAAATTGATGGCAAAAGGTTATTTACGTTTACACAAACCTATGTTCTAATATTAATTTATAATACCCCATTCTCTATGGCCGAATGCTAAATGCTGTAAATGTTGTAGTCATCTCTAGTTTCAACTTTAGATGATAGAAAATCGAATGTTAATGAACCACACCATAAAATAACATAAAAGTAGAAAAAAATTCAAAAGACATTCGTATAAGATTCATTCATACAACCCTGTGCATAGCCCTTTCAGAGAAATATAAGTTAATACAAAATACACCCTGAGAAAAACATTTGACGATGCTCTCTCGGCCGATCAGAGTATAAATAGTGACAACCATAAATTTGCAGTTACATACATCAAAAAGAAAAACATAATACAACAAAACTCCTAATGTTATAGCCTCCTACTCACCTTCGGAAGCTTATTCGAAAGAGATACCTGAAAGAATTTAACCCTTAACCTACTCAATTGAATACCCGAAATTTTAAAGGGAAAAAGCAAAAAATTACAGGTCAGTCAAAAAACTAGTATGAATAATAATTTTACTACCCGATGCTATAGATATCTAACAAGGCCATGCCACATAGAAGAACTAGTTTCCCTCTCCTTAGAACCTTGCTAGAAAACAAGGCTAACCTTGCGCTCCTACATGACAATAGTTAGTAAAATTTATATAAGTGACATCATAACAACAGCAATATATAACAAGCTACACAAACGGATTCCCCATCCTAGTTACATTGACCAAATATCTTAATGATTTCAACATTTTAATTTATCATTTCTTGTGATGACCGCCCATAACTCCCACACTTAACAAGAGGAATAATGCGCTGAATGATGTTCCAGGTAGCTATGGACGATCACTAGGGTATGATAACATACACAGAACCTGTCGTATAACTCGCAACGCAAGGATAAAATATAATAGAACATATACAACATGAAATAATAGTGAAGCATAATTGAGCAGAATTTCAAACTTTCATATCATCATGAATTATCCAAACATATTACACCGATCCATCCGAACTTGAGCCATGATCCATCATGTCTTGTGCACCAAGAAACAATCCGAACACGAAGTCAATTCTAACTCTAAACTCTTTCAATTGAACCAAAGTTTACACGACTAAAATTGAACAACTCCAACAAACAATCGATTGCACAATCAAGTTGCAACACCTCGTAATTTTAAAGAACATTAAAACAATAAACTAAAGAATACTTAATTAAATGCTGGGAATTAAGTAAAACGGACTGCACCGTTGCGTTCGTCTCAAAATTCTACTTAAGATAAACTCTTAGTTTTCTTAAAACAGATATCATATAAAGAAGTTATCAAGCTTTAAAGTTTATACACATAAAACAATATATATATATATATATATTAACAAACCAGTCCAGAAACATTCAAAATAAATCAAAAATCAGAGAGCGGAAAGACACGGGAATTCGACCCGTTGGGGGTCGACCCACACATAGGGGTGTCGACCAAAGTAGTCGACCCCACCCAGATCTGGGGCAAATCTATTTTCTAAACCTGGACGCATTTACTAACCTGATTCGTTGGCTTGAGGCTATATATAGGACCTCATTTCTATTGTTTTATTCATTTAAAACAATGGGGACAACGAAATTCTGCCCCAACTCAGATTGAATTAGCCTATTCTTCTACAATAATGATTCATACGTATTCAAGAATCTATGCTTCAACATCAACACTCTTTTCTCAGTTCTTTAGATCCAGTCCCTGTGAGTTGATGTTATTTTTAGATATAAACATTTAATAAGTAATCTTGACATGTTTATAAGTTTGGATCTAAACCTATGCATGTTAATAACCTGAATCATAATTAAACAGATCTTTCATTACTTGTACACATGATTTATTATTCAGTTCTCATATGCTCAATTTTTTCATCATATGCCTATTCTGTTATTATACCCAATTCTATCATCATATGCTTATTCTGTTATTATGCCCAATTCTGTCATTATACGACTATACTGTTATTACGCCCAATTTTATCACCAATTCCTATTTTGTTATTATGCCTATTCCTGTTCTCTTCTCTCCCTCTTTCCCTTTTTATTTTCATAACCTAGGCTACCTTCGAGCTTAGGCCTATCGCTGAAATACGCGAATAAACGAAATTGGGAACGATTGGGAAAGATAAAATGGGGCATAACTTATATCATGAATCAGACTAGGGATTTGGGGGCATAACCATGATGAACATGAATAATTGTCTAAGAACGAATATACATAAAATTACAGTAAATAGAAACTATAACCGCACTTAGACACGAGGTTAGATTACACTTGTGGTAGAAGTATGCCCGAGATCGCCCGACAAATCTAGCATCCACATGTGGTTAATCTAATGTGAGGGGTCTAGTGCATAAATGTACACGTAACGGTACTAAGACACAAGGTTAAGTCCAATCTAGGGTAGAAGTCTTCCCGGACCCTCCTGGCATATCAAGCATCCACAAGTGGTCGACTTAATGTGAGAGGTCTGGTGCATTAACATGCATAAACAGGAAATGATAATAACATGTTAACATGTAATACTTAACCTACTTAAATCTGTAGAGGTTAAATGAACCTATCAAATTGTGTAAGGGTTATGTAAACTTGTTTGAATCAATAAGGGGTTAAGTAAATCTCTTAAATCGATGGGGGATGGGAGGATTACACGAACCCAACAAACTTAAAGTTTTTTATATGTTGGGGTTATGCGAGGTTGTTTATTTGTTAAGCATAACCTATCAAAATCCTAGTAGTGGGGATGAAGCCTGGGGGTGGCTTGTATCATCTATTGTGTGGGACCCATATCAGTCAGTAACCCATACAGGTATCATAGGGGACCCCGAACTAGGTAGGGGTCAGGGGCATGCTTACTGAGTTGATTATAAGAGGTTCATATGGGTAGGGGTATTGACGACGCATTCCAATGGAGTCATGTGCGTGCATGGGTCCGAATTGCTCGACAAATTAAGTTGTTGTCAGCAGATATGGTTGTGCCTATCGGGGAAAGGGGTTGCCACTTTAGGAAGTGATACATCCTATTGTGGTTCTAGCACAGGGTATTTACAGGATAGGGACCCAATCGATTGTGGTTGTAATTAGGGTACATCTAGTTCTGCTGGTTTAGGAGCCAGTTATTATCGTTTGGGGTAACACCCGTTATATCTTTTAGGCTGCTTGTTATTATTGTTGGGGGGTAAAACCTGTCACTAGAAGAACATCTAAGTCTACCATTTGTTTCTGTTGGGATCATTCTGTTTCTATTGTAATAGTATCAGTGCAGAGAAAAGTATTTGGGAAGCGTAATCTATTATGTTATGTTTATTCTGCTTATCCTGCTCAGTCGGTTATACTTGTCTTATGATATTATTATCTCTCTCATCTAGTTTATGTGCATGTCATGATGTTTTTACTTATTTATATGCTAAAAGTAATTGGACTCGCCAGACTTTCTGTCTGGCCCGTTTTGTTTCCTTTTCTCTCTCTTCCTCCCCTTCCCCAGGTTCTCAGGGTGGGAATACTCAGGCTTGATCAGGATACTCTCTTCTATTTTGCTTGGAGCTGCTTAGATGTAACGCTTTGATTGCTTGTATACTCTAATATTGCTCTTTTTGGGGACTATGATTATATATTACTATACTTTAATGATTTTAGTATGTGGCAGATATTTTAATTTGATGTAATGGGTTTTCTGTATTTCAGATTTATGTTATAACTAGATTTTTGACCATGATGTTTTCTCTTGGAAAAATAAAGTTTTAAATTCTGTTGTTATTTTAGATCTGTCTTGTAATGTTTATATTTCTGTTTATCTATAACGCTTCAGGAAACTTAATGCATTCTGATAAAGAGTGACACTAACGAACGTGGGTTGTCACATTTGGTATTACAGCTGTAGGTTACCAGATCGGATAAAAGGTTTTTGAAATTGTTTTCAAAAGGTTTTAAAAGAAAGCATTTTCAAAAGAAAAGTTTGTTTTGAAAAACATATTCCCCAAATACATATAAAATATCTTTCGATTCTCTGTTTGAATCGTTTTTCTTTTCTTTTCAGCATATCTAGGGAACCGAATATTCCTGAGGGTGTTTAGATGTCGGCTTGGTTCCGTAGGTATCTTGAAGCTAAGGCACCTGCAAGAGGTGAAGCAGACGCCCCTCCCCCATCTGTAGCCACTGTTCCCCCTCCTCCTCCTCCACAGGTGGATAATTTCTCCAAGACATGCAAGGATTTCTATGCTATGGGAGGAAAACCTTTCCAAGGAACCGAGACTTTTGTAGAAGCAAGGAATTGGCTTAAAGAGATGGAGGATTTATTTAGGATTTTTGAGGTTGACGACCGTAGGAAGATTCAGTTGGTTGTTTGGCAGCGGAAATATGAGGCTTCGTTATGGTGGAAAGTGACACAAGCAGGGCGTCCAGTTGAGATTTGGGATGACTTCCGGTAGAGATTCGAGATGAAGTTTCTTTCTCAGGCAGAAGAGAGTACGCAAATGGAAAGGTTTCTGGCACTTAAGCAAGGAGGCATGTCTGTCAAAGAGTATATTAATAAGTTCAATGGAGAGGTTTAGTTTGGTGCTAATGAATACCCCCACACAAGAAAGCTTTGAGGTTTGGAAGAGGGTTGAATGAACCCCTCCATGGATTAGTTATGTCTCATATTCTGATGGCGCAGCTTTCAAGAAACTCGTTGATATGGCATTGATGCACAAAGAAGATAAAGGTGAAAAGAAAGAGGCTAAGATTGATGAAACATAAGACAAGAAAGTATGGCCTAAGAAAGAACAACAACAGCAAAAGTAGGGCGGAAAGAACGACAAATCCCGAGAAAATAGGAAATGTCATAGTTGTGGATGCGTGGGTCACTTGAGCAAAGATTGCAGAAAAAGGGAGAATGCCTGTTTCCAATGTGGTGAGGTCGGACACTTTACTAGGGAGTTCCCAAAGAAGCAAGGATAGGGCCAAAGGGCATGATCTTCTAGAGGGCAGGTGAATGCTCTCGTGGCCGGTGTACTGGATAGAGGTAGGATAGTTTCTGTTGAAAGTGTTGTATATGACGTAGTTGCATACACAATTATCTGATTTTTGTTTAATGATAACAACCAAATAAATATTATTTTAAATGTGTTTGTTACTGTACTATTCTATTTATACATCACAGACAGGAATATAATATTTATATTTAAATAGAATACGACTGTACAGACATTCATATATCCATACAGTATTTTATTTAAATTAAATATTATACTTCAAACATTCAAGCAGTACAACTATTTATAACTCCACTATTTACAATTCACTTAAATATGTTTAAATATTTATGACATGACACATTTAACACATCACATAAATTGTACTATTAAAAGATTCAAACAAAATGAAACAGATTGAATTGAACATCAAAAATATATTTTTATTTCAATCAATATTGATCATTACAAATAATAGTACAATTCTATTCAGTCATGTCTACAACCACTCTCACATACACAAATTTCTCATTACATACATCACTCATCACTCAGTACGTTTACATATACACACGCACTGACACTTTGTCTTCAGTCTTCTGAATCTTCACGTTCTCCAATCTAGTTCATCATCTGCATACCTGTCACATACAGAAGAACACACACAGTAGACTGCAACAAAAATAAAATTAAATACAAGCAAATAAAGATTTTTTAAAAATTTTATTTGCCTTAGAATTTCGGTATATTTCTCATCATTTTTTCTAGACTTAGTCTGCTATGCAGGAACAAGAAAAACTCGTTTGGATGGCTGCATATACACACATGTATATATATACATGTATGCACTGCCTCACCAATCAGCGAGCTACTGAGGAGTAGCCACAAGGAACTTCTTGATTCAGTGCAAATCAGTGTGCAGATGGTCAAGCCAAAAGTGCAAATAAAAAAAATTGGTCGAAACAGTTCACATGATTCAAAGCAACATATGGTAAAAATGGAGCTACAACAAGACAACATACAAGTACATGGTGTGTGCAGCTTATATCATGAAGCACAGTGGTGTAACAGTGGACGTCGACTAAAAATGATGGTGCATCACATACACATATACATACATGGGAGTTTTCAGCATTGGAGCAGCTGAACTACATGGAACAACAAAGCAATGCAATGGAAAGAAAGTCAATACAACATGAATGAAACAGTGGACAAGTGCAGCTGAAATGAAGCAAGTGTTAATCAAGCATGGTGTACAAGTATATTGACAGGTTGTGTGAATGGAGTAATTATATCATGGCACCATATATATATATATAATCAAGTGTGGAAATGGTGGATATGTGACAGGTCAAGCCAGTCTATGCATACACAAGTATACAGAAAAAATGTTGGAGGCATCATTCATATCAAATTCATAAACAACAAAAGGAAACAACCCAGTTTCATGAAAGCCAGACCAGCTATGTGATCAACTAAAGAATTGACTGGACATATCATGTGATAGCAGCAAGCATCAAAATGGTTCATCAATACAGAACTGGTGCATGGGTCAACAAGGGAGAACACAAAAAACTAGTGCATACAGAATGGATGATGTTAGACCAAAAAGTGGTTCTAACACCCAAATTGACTAAAATTAAAATAAAATGAGATCAAAAACAGAAAAGAGACACAGGATTTATAGTGGTTCGGCGTTAAAAAGCCTACGTCCACTTTATATCACTTTGCTTGATGATGTAGATGAAAATACAATGAGATATTCACTCAATTTCACTCACTTTTCATATACATTCACTCAATTATCTCAAAATATACTTTGAATGATGATTTGGATTGCTTGGGAGTGCTGGAATTCGGTTCTCAATGTTACTTGACCCTTTAGCTTTGTGTAGCCTATTTCACAAAGTAGGCTAACATTTTGCCCCCTCAAGGAATGCTTCTGTTGAAAACGAAGCGTGCTTTGATGTTATCTGCTCATTGGTCTTTGAATTTGTGTTGCTGAGAAGTTGTTTTTAATCTAATTTGGTTCGGATCGATCCAGTCAAATTCCCTTTTTTGTCTTGGTATTAGGCCAACAGGCCAAAATGTGCTTGTGGGCTTTCACCCCGGTCCGAACGAGAAAAGAGGGTAGGAATATGAGTAGTCACCATCGATTTATATAAGCTTATCCTCCTTTTCTTTCTTCCTCTCTTTCTTTTTATTTGCTTTTCTCTCAGCCGACTGAACACAGAAACCCTAACCTTCTGAAACTCCAAAATCCTTTTTACTAATCATCAAATCGCTCTCGTAAGTGGGTTTTAAATTTGATTTTCTTGACAATAATCGATTTCAATTATGAATTACAGTCGGTTTGGTAGATTTGGGCATGGGTTTGGCTCGATTTGCTAGTATAGCCTCCTCTTCCCTCACCATCGTCATTGGTGGCTCAGTCCCCACTTCGAGGCGCTAGGAAGATGGAATTAGGGCTCGCCATAACGGATAAAACCAATGAAAACTTGATGAAAACTTGATCTTGGTTAGGGGCCATGAATACGAAATTAGGTTCTAAGTTTGAAAAAGAGGAAGAAGAAGGAGGTTGCAGGGGATCGGTTCAGGTGATGGAGTGTGGACCATGGAAAAGAAAAAAAAGGGAAGGGAAGTTCACAAAATCGGATCGGGTCGAAGTAAAGAATCATGGAGAGAAGCTGGGCTTACTCAATCGGATCGGGTTGGACTTGTAAACAAAGAGGAGGACATGAATCGCCTTATCGGATCGGATCGGGAATTGAAACAAAGGAAGTGAAAGGGGATGGTTGCTTAATCCGATCCGGACCGTCTCAGAAGTCCTCCTCCGAACTGATCCGATTTTGATCCCTGGACACCAACACTGATTCTCAGCTAAGATGAGGCCTTACCCTCTGATCCGATCCCAAAACACACATCTGAACCGAACCGAAGAAAATAATCCAATTTAACACTTAAGAACTCGCTTAACTAGCCTATTCAATTCTTGACACGATCTTCCAACTTAATGGACATTTAGGATAGTGCCTTACGAATCATAAACAAACGTCGAGAACTGTTCTGAACATCATCGCTTCGTAAGAACTTTACATTACGCTTTCAAGTGTTCACCTTACATCTCCTGTACACACCGTACACACTTTAGTTCACACATGTGCACAGGGGGACACGAGCTAATTTACTCTAACTTCTGTTATTACTTCTTCGATAGTTTAGTGATCATGGCCGAAAGACATTCTTCTAGACTGGCAGAAAAGAAAGAAATCCCAGAGACATCCAATAAAGTCGCTTTTGACGACATATCTTCTTCATCAGACCCTGAATGGGACGACGAGGGATCAGATTATGAAGTAGAGGCGCATAAAAGCGAAATGCCTTCTGACAGTGAAGTTTCCCTGGGCTATGAGGAGGAAGGAGGGGTTGGAGATACTCGATCTCCTGACGAATTTGAACCTGCCATCATATTGGAATCACCTCAAGATTCTGTTGAATCGACGATTGACAACGACAGACTTACTCGAATATGTTAAAGCATGGGATACTGAAAAAGCATACCCTAGTGCCATCGAAAACTGATCGTCCTCATAATCCTCCGGAGGGGTTTATGGCAATTACCCGATTAATGTGCATGGTTGGGGCTATCCCTCCATTTTCTCCTTTTGTCGTCGATTTTTTATGAAAAATGCGGATTGCCCCCATGCAGCAGCATCACAACTCCTATGCTTACCTGTACACCTTATACGTAGCATACCGCGAGATCTTAGGCACAGATCTCGCTTTTGATGATGTTCATTTCTTTTATAACTTCAAGCATCGGACTCGAGAAACTCCTTCTTTCTCTTACTTCGAGTCTGTCCCAAAAAGAAAGAAAATTTCGGCACCATTCAACAGCAAGGCCGGCGACTCCAAGCTGGAATGGTTTTAAAAAGGCAACCGCCGGGGTGTGCTAGGAGATGGACAAAATCGAGTAAGGCACTAGTTTTCTAAATCTTAATTCTGAATGTCCACGCCACCACATTAATCCGTTTTCTTTTTGTTTGCAGTTGATAATCCAAAACAAATATCGGGTCAAGTGCATTTTGATCGGATGCATCAGCTCCTCAGTGGTGACCAAAAATTTCTAACTATCGACGAAGTCCTCAAGGACGAATATCTTCATCATCACGGGCTGTTGTCCATTATCCGTAGCATAGGTCATGGGTCAGGTCCATATGTATATATCCCTCCAGTGGATGTAATTCCAGAAATGGGCGAGAGCTCGAAAGGCCCTTCCATGCCACTTCGAACTTCACCTTCTCCAAGTTTGACTCAAGACGATGAGTTGGCTAACATACCTGAAAAGCACCGAGAAGGGTACATCACCCCTGGGTATGCTATTTCTCCTGAGAAATCACCATCTCCTAAATAATAGCCAAGAGGCGCTTCCCAAAGAGATGCCCCTACTGTTGATGATCTTACATTTCAGGGCTTGGGAGATCTCCCCCTTCCTGGTGTGCCAAAAATGTTAGCCTACTTTGTGAAATAGGCTACACAAAGCTAAAGGGTCAAGTATTAGAGAATAATCTGCTTAGAAACTAGATCGGATGTAATCAGAGAAAAACAAAGCTAGACAAAGTGAGGAAAGGCAGAACTCGAACCGGTCCGGATCGGATATGATGCTCCGATCCGAACCCCATTACCTGGCTTATCCGACCCGAGCACAGAATGAAAGTTGCTTCGTTCCCACGTTCTCCTAAGGATGCGGAGCGGTTACACGCATGATTGCCCACGTTCTCCCACTCGCTTGATGCGCTGTCACCATCTGAAGAGCTCCGAACCCGCATCTCCAGGGATGGATGCCACGTACCTCCGATCCGAACCCGTTTCTGGGAGAATTTGCACCTATAAATAGACCTCTAAGGCTCACTTGAAGGGATCTTTTGGCACTCTAAGAGTTTGAGTAACATTGAGAACCGAATTCCAACACTCCTAAGCAATCCAAATCATCATTCAAAGTATATTTTGAGATAACTGAGTGAATGTATATGAAAAGTGAGTGAAACTGAGTGAATATCTCATTGTATTTTCATCTACATCATTAAGCAAAGTGATATAAAGTGGACGTAGGCTTTTTAACGCCGAACCACTATAAATCCTGTGTCTCTTTTCTGTTTTTGATCTCATTTTATTTTAATTTTAGTCAATTTGGGTGTTAGAACCACTTTTTGGTCTAACATTTTGGTGCTTTCACTGAGAACATTTGAATTCTTTGTTTTTCTGGATTATCGTTCTACTTTTTGGACCATTGAGTTCAAAGAAGTAAATCCCCAATTTTCGACGCTTTTAAGTACTTGTTGGTTGATTGTTGAAGAATTATGGCCAAAGGAAAAGGCAAGGAAGTTCAAACCAGTCGAGGGAACGAAGTTGGTGAAGATCAGCAAAACCCGGTCGTGACGAGGTCTCATGGGCAAAACTCGGGAGCAGATCGGACTGGTTCTGGAAATCCGAACCGATCGCAGAGGGAGAAGTCCGATCCGAACCGAGTAGAAGATGTTGAAGAAGTGCGCTCCCCCAACCCGATCCGATCTGGCCAGGTCACTTTGCTCCGATCCGATCCGACTCTAGGTGATGCTGGAACCTCTACTCGAGCCCCTCCAAATGCTCCGACTCCAGCCACCAGGATCAATGACCAGATCAATCCATCTGTGCTTGTCACCCAAGGAGATTTTTCACGCCTTCTCGACATGCTTGAGAGCACTAGGGAGGCTATGAGAATCCACGAGCGCACCAATCTTATGATGCAAGATAATATGAGAACCATGAGTAGGGAAATTAGCGAGCTTCGCAGGCAAAGAACCCTTTCCCCAGTTCACCACACTGTAATGGATCAGTCTTCTTCTTCTGAGGAAGAACGGCCTCGTGAAAGAAGGCCGCTCGAACGACCTCAGAATTTGGAACAAATGATTTCGGTTCTTTGGGATCCCACGAGGACGCTGCTCGCGTGTTAGGACCCGATGACCCGAGCTTGAGAGAGACTATGCTGTTACCAATGCGAGGATCCCATGTTCTGCCTAGAGATCCTAACCTCACCAACCCCACTCAGGGACAAATGCTTCAGCCCCTTCCTCCCGAGATCGACCGGGAACGTAGGGAGCAAAGAAGAGTAGAAGTCGCCAGAAGAAGGAGGGTGTCCCCTGATCAGGAGCCTAGAGGAAACCCGAACATCAGAGCCAGGGAACCTGAACGGCCCTTGACCCATGCTGATGTATGGGCTATGGTACGCCAGATCTTGTCTGAGAGTCGAAACTACACCAATGAAGATTATGGTATTAAGCGAAGACATACTCCTTTTACTGATGACATTCTTGATTTTCAGTTCCCCCGACGTTTTAATTTGCCACAGATGGACAGATATAACAGGAGAACTGACCCGGGACAACATCTAATGCGATACGTATGGCTTATGAATGCTGCAGCTGCCCCTGACGCTGTGAAGTGTAAGGCTTTCCCGATTTACTTAGAAGACGTAGCGTTACTATGGTTTACCCGACTTCCTCCTCGATCGATATCGAATTTCAAAGAATTAAGTGAATGTTTATGAATCAATTCCGACTTCACGCCCGAAAGTCTAAGAATGTTATCGAATTATCAAGAATTAAGCAAGCGCCGGGTGAGTCCTTGAAGTCGTATCTAGACCGTTTCAATTTTGCTATAACAGAAGTCAGCGACCCGCATGAGCCTACCATCTTGATGGCCTTAATGGAAGGAGTTGATCCTGATTCAGAGTTTGGAGATTATCTTTCTGGGAAGCCGCCTCCCACAAGAGAGTTGTTTTATGAGAAGGCCAATATTCTGTTAAGACGGGAGGAAGCAAGGGCAAACAGAAAGAGGAAGTCCGGAGCGGCCTCAAAAGAAACTGTTCAGAGTAATGTTGCCGTAAAGAATTCCAGAGAAAGCTCTGGGAAAGTCGAAGTGAATGTTGGAAACAAGAATGGAAACAATAATAATGGAAACGGGGGCAACAACAACCGTAATGGGAATGGTAATAGGAGAAACAGGAACCGAGGAAGTAATTCTAACAAAAGACCCCGGTTCCAGACCTTTGAAAACTACTCACCGTTGAATGATACGTTTGAGAACATTTATTTAGACACGTATAATGTTTTGCAATATAAAAAACCGCCGCCACGAAATTCGACAGAGAAGGAAATTGCTATTGGAAAATTTTGTTCATTTCACGGAACTCACGGACATTCAACGAACGAATGTCGACACTTGAGAGATGTGGTTGAGAAGTTGTTGGGTGAAGGTAAGTTGGATGAGTATAAGGCTTCCCCAAGGGACATGGGGCAAGGAGGACAGGCCCCTAACCAGAATCAGTCTGCTCCCAAGCCTACAGCGCAACAAAAAGGCAAAGAGATTGTCATTAACACCATAGTAGGTGGACTCCATCCAGCTATCCACAGTTTCAGAGCAATGGACCAATACATTAATGCAGTTAAGCACATAAACATGGACGAGTGTGATGATTTGGAAGATATCACCCCTGTGAAATAGCAGAGGACAATGTTCGATGATGTGGTGTTCTGTAGCAGAGACGACACCGGAATCCAATCACCTACTTTAGATCCGTTGGTTATTACCACTACTATTGGGCCAGCGTTGGTTCATAAAGTACTAGTGGACAATGGAAGCTCTGTCAACATTTTGTTTAAGAAGTCATTTGATCAGATGAGACTCGAGTCTGGAGAAATGAAGCCCTGCGAAGGTTGGATCCGAGGCCTCAATGGGGCATCGACAGCTCCAATGGGGTATATAGAATTACCCGTAACATTGGGACAAAGGGATCGTCGAAGAGTACAAATGCTTCAGTTCATAGTGCTAGATATAGATTCGCCCTACAACACATTTTTAGGAAGTCCTGCCCTTGCAGACTTCAGGGCTTGTATTGCACTGTGGTGCTTATTGCTAAAGTTCCCAACTAAAGCCGGAACAGGAGTAATGAGGGGAGATCAAGTCTCCGGGCGAGCTTGCTATATTGCTGAATTAAAGATGCTGATGAACGGACTCAACATTGAGACTACAAGTACTTCACCTCCTCTAAAGGAGGGTTCGGCGTAGCAATTAGAGGGATCGGCCCCGAAGGAGTTGCCCAAGGGAATGCCTGAAGACCTGGATCCCCGAGAAGATGAGGAACCTGAGGATAGAAAGGCAACTCCTAACGAAACGACAGTGGATATACCCATTGATGAAGCTGATCCAACAAAAGTTTTGAAGATTGGATCCCAGTTGGATCCGCACCGAGCCAAAGAACTGGCTAACTTTCTGAAGGCAAACCTGGATGTGTTTGCCTGGACCCACGCTGACATGTGTGGGATATCACCATCCATCATGAGTCATTCGCTGAGTATAAACCCGAAACAACCGCCTGTAAAGGAAAAGAGACGCGTGTTGGGCCCAGAGAGGTCGGCAACTCTGAAAGAAGAAGTGGAGAAGCTGAAAGAAAACGGATTTATTAGAGATTCGACATATCCCGACTGGATATCGAATCCTGTTTTGGTAAAGAAGTCAAACGGAAAGTGGCGGACGTGTATTGATTTTTCAAATTTGAACAAAGCCTGCCCGAAAGATAGCTTCCCACTCCCCAGAATAGACCAGCTTGTGGATTCGACGGTGGGACATGAACTTCTTTCTTTTATGGACGCATATTCCGGATACAACCAGATTCCTATGCATGTACCCGATCAAGAGCACACGAGCTTCATTACAAATTTGGGGTTGTACTTCTATGTGGTCATGCCTTTTGGATTGAAAAATGCTGGAGCTACCTACCAACGCCTGGTGAACAGGATGTTTTATAACCAAATAGGGAAGACTATGGACGTTTACGTGGACGATATGCTTGTCAAATCGAGACATTCCTCTAGCTATACGCAAGACTTGACAGATATGTTCGGTATCCTGCGAAAGTATCGGATGAAGTTAAATCCTTTGAAGTGCTCATTTGGAGTGGCATCTGGAAAGTTTCTAGGTTTCATCGTGAGCTCTCGAGGGATTGAAATCAATCCCAATCAAATAGCAGCGATAAGGAACATTGAGGAACCACGAAGAATCAAAGATGCCCAAAGTCTTGCGGGGAAAGTAGCTGCGTTGAGTAGATTTATCTCCAAAGCAACAAACAAATGCATCCCGTTTTTTGACTTGATAAAAAGGGGAAAGAAAAATTTCGAATGGACTCCGGACTGTGTTGAGACCTTTCGGAATCTATTGGACTTACTAGAGAGACCACCGATTTTGTCGAAGCCAGTGGATCATGAAGAGCTGTTTGTTTATCTAGCAGTATCGGCTCACGCCGTTAGCATCGCCTTGGTCCGGGAAGAAGACAAGGTGCAAAGGCCGGCATATTACGTAAGAAAGAAATTGGCCGCTGCAGAACGTAACTACCCAAGGATTGAGAAGCTTGCTTATAGCCTTCTGATCGCCTCCCGAAAACTTCGCCATTATTTTCAAGCTCACCCAATAACCATATACACTGATCAGCCTCTGAGACAGGTGTTGCAAAGACCCGAAGCATCAGGACGGTTGATCAAGTGGAATATTGAATTAATTCAGTTCGATTTAAACTTTCAGCCGCGGAGATCGATCAGGGGGCAAGCTCTGGCTGACTTTATAGCAGAATTCACAATTCCAGAGGAAGAGACGATCAATGATAAGGTGGTCAAATTAGAGGAGGAATTAAAATTAGATCCATGGAAGTTGTACACAGACGAAGCCAAGAACGACCGAAGGTTCGGAGCTGGAGTCGTCTTAGTTACTCCTGAAGGACGATCGTTATATTATGCTCTACGACTAGAATTTTCAGCGACCAATAATGACTCTGAATATGAAGCCCTGATTGCTGGGCTGAAACTTGCTAAGGAATTCGGAATAAAGGCATTGGATATATTTTGCGATTCCAAAATAGTCATCTTCCAAGTGCGAAAGGAGTTTGTGGCCCGGGGACCTCGACTTATTACCTATCTTGGAAAAGTGAAGGAGCCGTTGAGTAACTTGGAATGGTATAACATAACAAATATCCCAAGAGCTGAAAACCAGATGGCAGACCGGCTAGCGAAGCTAGCTAGTTCCGACAATCCGGAGGAAACCGAAATGGTTCCAATTGAGACGTTGGAATCGCCAAGCTTTGAGTTAATGGAAATTGAACTAGCTTTCGAAGCAGAACCGGAGAGGGAGTCGTGGATGACCCCAATCAAGAATTTCCTTAGAAATGGAGCAGTCCCGCCAAAGAAGAGTGAGAGGCGAGCCATAGTTCGCAAAGCTACCAGATACATCTTCCAAGATGATACCCTTTATCGATAAGGATTTTCTATGACACTGTTACGATGTATAGCGCACGACGACATCGAGCGTGTACTAAGGGAAGTACATGAAGGTGAGTGTGGAGATCACACGGGGGGTCAGACTTTAGCAAAAAAGGTATTGTGGTATGGGTATTTCTGGCCCACAATTAATAAAGATGCAGCTGATTACTCACGATGTTGCGACAAATGCCAGAAGTTCGCCAAGATCCCCAGAGCACCATCGACCCAGCTCAAGTCGATGGTGAGTCCATGGCCGTTTTCCATGTGGGGAATTGACATCATCGAAGTTCTACCGATTGCCAAAGGAGGAGCGAAGTATGCAATAGTCGCCATGGACTATTTTACGAAGTGGGTGGAAGCTGAGCCCTTAACCAAAATCACAACGAGAAAGGTGATAAGTTTCGTGGTTAGAAATATCATATGCCGATTTGGGATTCCAAGGACCATTATAACTGATAATGGAACCCAGTTCGATGGTGCCGAATTCAGAAATTTCTGCCAAAAATACAAGATCGACAAGCGATACACTACAGTCACCCATCCACAGTCGAATGGGCAGGTAGAAGCAATAAATAAATTCATAAATTCCATCCTCAAGAAGCGGTTGGAACGTGCAAAAGCAAAATGGGTGGATGAATTGCCCTTGGCTCTATGGGCATATCGAACAACGTTTAGCTACCGGCCATACTCCTTTCTCTCTCTCATTTGGTTCAGAAGCGGTAATCCCGGTAGAGCTTGAAGTTCCCTCTCACAGGGTGACATATTATGACCCGATGACGAATCGGGCACTCCTCCTCGAGTCCCTTGATGAGGTCGAAGAGAAAAGGGACGAGGACGACTTGCGTGCGTCAAGACATCGACATCAGATGGCACACTATTATGATAAGAAGGTTCGTTTTAGAACCTTTAAACCAGGAGATTTGGTGCTAAAGCGAGTTTTTCCATCCCTTCATCATCTCGGTCCAAAGTGGGAAGGACCATTCGTCGTCCAACAGAAACTTGAGACAGGAGCCTTCAAGTTAACGACCGTAGACGACGAAGAAGTTCCTAGGGCTTGGAATGCCCAACACTTGATGCGATATTTGAATTAGGGATGATGTATTTTCTTTTGTTTTCTTTATGAACCCTGTAAAAAGGCACGACTTGCCTTAGAAAAGCCTGTTGATGTGAACAAAGGACTATAAAGTGGATGTAGGCTACGACTTAGCCGAACAACTATAAAAATATCGTGTGCCATTTATTTTCCTGCATTATTTATATCTTCAACTATTATTCTATTGCGACTGTGGAATACGAGATGTTAAATTAAAATCTGGAAAGTTGGAGATGGCTTATATGCAGGAACAAACAGATGAGATCAGCACAGCAGTTATACATAGGTTCAACATAAACAATCAAGTCAGCATACATGTTGTGGTTGAATTCAATGAAAAGGTTCAGTATTATCTCAGAAATGGTTCTACTCAATAAAATATGATGCAACCTAATGATGATATGGGAAGCAGTTTATGCATGAATGGTGATCCAGCAAAAGTGGTCGAGCACAATGCTAAGAAATAGCATATAAGTTCATATGGCATACAAAGCACAAGTCAAAATGATGGACAAATATTGCAGTCAAATGTACATAGTATATATCATGGTACATGCCGCAAACAAGGGAGGCAGGTCACATGAATCATTAACATGCACAACAGATCAAAAGCAGGTAAGTTCTTTACAAGTATTTCAGACAACAACAGGTGCATGGTTAAACAAGGCATAACAGAGCATGGAATTCAAGTACAAAAACAACATGGCAAATAAAGTAGAATATGTTCTTATCAAAGAATAGAAACAGTTCATATGCAATATCATTGGAGCAGCAAGTACGAGACAGATTTTTTAAGAAGAAATCGTTTTTAATGGTGTCAAAGAAATTTTGCTCAAGTCCTTATTTCTAGAAAAATGGAAATAGCACACGCAAGTTCAAAGGTTCCAGAAAATAAAGGGATTAATTCAAAGCAGAAAAATCATACGAGAATTCAGCAAAAGTTTTGGACAAAACACAAATCAGTTTAAATCTTGTTAAAATTTGTTTGAAGACCAAGTTAAAAGTGCAGAATTCTCACGCAATATCATCAACATATATGAAGATTTCAAAGCCCCAAAATTCATCGAATATATCATAACCAAATCAACTACGAAATCAGAGAAATTTTAGGACTTTTAATCCTATAAATACACCAATCATCACAGGCTTTAATCCATCTAGGTTTCAACGCAATTAAAAGAGAAATTCGAAGTGAAAAATCATACCAATATCTACTTGGATCTGAGTCGAGTGAGATTGCAGATCGAAGGACATCAGAACACGAGATAAACATCGAAAATCATTCGAGCACGAGTACGGTTAATATTTTTTTTGCAAAGAATCAGATTCCAGAAGGAAACCCTAGATCGCAAATCGCCAGCCCCCATTTTTATTTCCAAAGAGACAGAGCTCGTGCAAAAGAGAAGTGTTGAAGCAATAAAAAAGTGGCCAGCCAAGTTTGAAAGGGCTAAGCATCTTATGAAAAAGGATAACCATTTATAGTTAAAATCCAAGGGTTTTTATTTTTTTAATTTATATTTGTTTTGTTTAATTTGTATCATAAAAACAAACAAATAGTTTCTAGATCTGTAAAATCTAGGAAGACGAATTATAGGATTTGTAATTTGGGGAAATTTGGTTTCGGGGATAGAAACTAGTGCAGGGTTTTTGATCGTAGGGTTAAGAACAGTTGGGAGCGAGTGTCGAGAGTTTATAGGGGATTATAAGCGCAGAGATTATTTTAACTCCTAGTAAAAACCTTGGGGAATGCAGCAGTAGGCAGGGTTTTGCCGAAGCTGGGTATATCTGTGTGTTATTTATGCTCCGCATTTATTCTGATTATTATCTATGCAGTTATTATTTAATTACTTTGTGAAAATCTGCGATAAACCCTATTCACCCCCCTCTAGGGTTAATGTAGATCCTACAAGTAGTATCAGACCAGGTATTTTTTTATTTTTAAATAACTCTAGAGTCTGGATTTCCTTAACAGTGAGTTTTCTAGTTGTCAATCCAGTGATAATTTTTCCAGTATAACCCCTACTATTTTTTATGGAACAGATTTTTTAAATTGGAACTTAAAAATGGAATTTTATTTAAAATTTGTTAATGCTAGATGTTGGGATATTATTAAAATGGGTTTGATATGGTAGATAAGAATGATATAATAATTAACTCTCGTGCTACTCACATTTTATATTCTTATATTAAAGATGATCAGTATAACCATATCTCTCATTGTTTAACTGCACAGGAAATCTGGAAAACTCTCGACACTTTGTATGGAAGAAAAGACAACAATAGCTCAAAACCCCCGATTGCCAACTCAGTTTCAGAAATATGCTTGACAGGATTTACAGAAGATGGATCAGATGATGACAGTGATGAAGAATCAACAGATGACGATCACGGTGAATTTCCTTTTAAAAAGTTAATTTTTCTTTGTGACAAATTAACTAAAACTATTGAGAATCTCAAATTGACAAATAAAAATTTAAAATCCGAAAATGTTGAGTTGAGCAATAAAAATTATGATTTGGAATTAAAACTTGGAAATGTTAAAAAGATTGAAAACTCGAATTGCAAAAAATGATTTAGTTCATCTTAGTGAAAAATTTCAAAAGCTTAAAAAAGGAATTGTATTTCTAAAAATAAACGAGATTGAACTAAAAACAAAAAATGATTTTTTGCAAAAAGAATTGGATAAGTTTAAGAAGGCTAAAAATTCCAAATATGAAATTTTAGAGAAAGAGAGTTTATTGAAAACTGATCGATTTTGAATGAGCTTGAAATTGAAACCGAGAAAATCAAAAATCTCAAGTGCAATAATTGTATGACTTTTCAAAAAGAATTATTTGAAATAAAAGAAAATTTCAAAGCCCTTGAAAAAGAAAATGTAATTTTGAAAAATAAAGAATTTGAAATTACTCGTATAAATCACGATTTTGAAAAAGAAATTGAAAAATTCAAGGATTTTGAAAACTTGAAATCGAAAAGCGTAAACAATTTTAAAGAGAAATTTTTTAGTCTAATGCAAAAATTAAAATGCTTGAAAACGAAAATATGGTTTTGAAAAAAATGATTCTGAAAAGAGAAAAATCGCTATAAATCGTTATTCGAATATAATAAAAGAAAATAGCGATCTTAAATCTAAAATTCAACGATTTGAGTCAATGTTGGCTAAATTTTCTAAAGGAGAAAAATCGTTGAATATGTTGTTAAAAAACCAATTTTTTGTTAAGAATAAGAAAGGATTCGGTTTTGATAAATTTGATCAAATTGAAAGGTGTGATTTTAAAAATCCATCAAACCGCTTTGGGAAAATCGATCAAGTTGAAAAATGAAATTCTAATGATTTTAAAAATCCCTTAAACGGATTTGAAAAAGGTCGATTTGAAATTTCAAACTCTAATAATTTTAATGGGTTTTTAAATCATAAACGATATGAAAACTCATCTAGATATAATTCAATTAAACGAATTTGGATTTCAAAAAATAACAAAATGTATTTGAATAAGTTTAAACGAATTTGGGTTCCAAAGGGTACGTTAGTGGATAATAATGGATTGTTATATGAACGGGTTTGGGTACCAAAATGTGTAAACTAAGATAAGAGTGGTAAAACAGTTTTTGTTAGACCACTCGATCCTATAAACATTTAGGTACCGAGGATACGCTGAGGAACAATTGTGTTTAAAAGATAAAAATTCAAATTGTTCCATTTTATTGAATTGCTTGAAGTTTCTTAGCCATAGATTTAGAGTTAGGGATTCATTGGATCACATCGATTATGGTTATTCAGGTATGATCTCTAAACTCGTATTTTTATTTTAATTCCTTTTCAGCTTATTTTCCTTTTTTAGTTTTTATTTCTTTTATTTTCTTTATTTTTTACTTGGCTGATTTTGAAATCATTCGTTATTGATTGTTGAAATTCTAGGATTATAAAAATTTGATTTTTTAGTGATTTCAAATAATTATCTTCAGATTTGATCGTTGAATGTTTCTTGTGCTTGTCTAAAATTCTCTGAAAAATTCACTTGTGATTCTTGCTTTGAAAATGATCTTGTGCTGCTCTGATAAGGAAACTGATTTGATTTGTTTGAATATCTTGGTGACTGGATGATAAATTGAAAAATTAGTGATTAAATATCTTTAAATTCCATAGACAATTTGAATTAAATATATAAATGGTTTTAAAATTGTCTAGGAGCAATCAGCATTAGAAATATTAGATAATTTCATATTCTACTGATTGATTTTTGAAACTGATTTTCAAACATGCATTGATATTTTCTAAAACTCCTCTTAAAATTGATATTTTCAATTTAAAGTTATTTTTTTATTATTTATTCAAAAATTGAAATTATTGATTGATTTGAACCGTTGTATGACTCATCAAAATTATTAATAGATTTATGAAATTGTGATGAGTTGTGACTGTGGTATAATTCATAACTAGAGGAGATGTTATTTTAAATCTCATGATGATTGGACAGATTTTATAATATCTTTGAATTAGTGCTTATTTCACGACCATCTTTTATATCTACCATATTTCTGTCATTCATCATGGTTTTATTTAATTTGGGGAGTTCTAATTATTCTTGGAATTAAAAATAAAATAAAAATAAATATTTATCCTTGGTAATCACTCCCATTTAAAAGTCCTCGCAGTTATGCATGGGTGAATTACCTTAATTTATATGTGCTTCCATTCTCACTTAAAAGACCTTTGGGCTGTGCATGGATGGAACTCATTAGAGAGGATAAAGTTAAGTTACTATTAACCCCATTTAAAAGACTTTTGGGCTATGCATGGTTAGCAAGTGCTTAACACATTTTAAGCTTATTTAAAATCCTTGAAATTCATATTCTGATATTCAATTTTATTGAACACTCCTCATTCTATAAAATCCATCATAAATCCATTCATTTTGAAAGTGAAATTTGCTTCTGATTTAAAGATTATTATGATTTTTGTTTGATTAAATGGGATTTGCGATATATATTCTCTCTTTGAATTTGAATTTATATTTATGGTCTAAATTTGTCACTATTTCGATCTCTATTATCCTTTTGATGATAACAAAAGGGGGAGAATGATTAATATTTTGATTGATGAGTATCTAATTCAAAAATATTTTAAGATTGGAAATTAAATATCTAGAGGGAGAATGGTCAACTGGATTTCATCATTCATATTTTCCACATATATAGGGGGTGTCAGTTGTAGGTGGAGCATAGAAATAGGGGGAGTAATATATTTCATGTTCAAACACATTCAAAATCTTCTATTTGTTTGTCATCATCAAAAGGGGAGGTTGTTGTATAAAACGTAGCGGTATACACAATTATATGACAATTGTTTTATGATAACAACCAAATAAATATTATTTTAAATGTGTTTGTTACTGTACTGTTCTATTTATACATCACAGACAGGAATATAATATTTATATTTAAATAGAATACGACTGTACAGACATTCATACATTCATACAGTATTTTATTTAAATTAAACATTATACTTCAAACATTCAAACAGTACAATTATTTATAACTCCACTATTTACAATTCACTTAAATATGTTTGAATATTTTTGACATAACATATTTAACACATCACAGAAATTGTACTATTAAAAGATTCAAACAAAATGAAACGGATTGAATTGAACAGCAAAAATATATTTTTATTTCAATCAATATTGATCATTACAAATAATAGTACAATTCTATTCAGTCACGTCTACAACCACTCTCATATACACAGATTTCCCATTACATACATCACTCATCACTCAGTACATTTACATATACACACGCACTAACACTTTGTCTTCAGTTTTCTGAATCTTCACGTGCTCCAATCCAATTCATCATCTGCATACCTGTCACATATAGAAGAACACACACAGTAGACTGCAACAAAAATAAAATTAAGTACAAGCAAGCAAATATTTTTTTAAAAATTTTATTTGCCTCAGAATTTCGGTATGTTTCTCATCATTTTTTCTAGACTTCGGCTGATATGTAGGGACAAGAAAAACTCGTCTGGATGGCTGCATATGCACACGTGTATGTATATACACGTGTGCACTGCCTCACCAATCAGCGAGCAACTGAGGAGTAGCCACAAGGACCTTCTCGACTCAGTGCAAATCAGTGTGCAAATGGTCGAGCCAAAAATGAAAATTAAAAAAAATGGTCGAAATAGTTCACATGATTCAAAGCAGCTTATGGTAAAAATGGAGCTACAACAAGATAACATACAAGTACATGGTGTGTGCAGCTTATATCATGGAGCACAGTGGTTTAACAATGGACGTCGACTAAAAATGATGGTGCATCACATACACATATACATACATGGGAGTTTTCAGCACAGGAGAAGATGAACTACATGGAACAACAAAGCAATGCAATGGAAAGAAAGTCAATACAACATGAATGAAACAGTGGACAAGTGCAGCTGAAATGAAGCAAGTGTTAATCAAGCATGGTGTACAAGTATATTGACAGATTGTGTGAATGGAGTAATTACATCATGGCACCATATATATATATATATATATTAAGTGTGGAAATGGTGGATATGTGGCTGGTCAAGCCAGTCTATACATACACAAGTATACAGCAAAAATGTTGGAGGCATCATTCATATCAAATTCATAAACAACAAAATGAAACAACCCAGTTTCATGAAAGCCAGACCAGCTATGTGATCAACTCAAGAATGGACGGGACATATCATGTGATAGCAGCAAGCATCAAAATGGTTCCTCAAAACAGAACTAGTGCACGGGTCAACAAGGGAGAACACAAAAAACTAGTGCATACAGAATGGATGAGATAAGCACAGCAGTTTTACATAGGTTCAACATAAACAATCAAGTCAGCATACATGTTATGGTTGAATTCAATGAAAAGGTTCAGCATTGTTTCAGAAATGGTTCTACTCAATAAAATATTGTGCAACCTCATGATGATATGGGAAGCAGTTTATGCATGAATGGTGATCCAGCAAAAGTGGTCGAGCACAATGCTAAGCAACAACATATAAGTTCATATGGCATACAAAGCACAAGTCAAAATGATGGACAAATATTGCAGTCAAATGTACATAGTATATATCATGGTACATGCTGCAAACAAGGGAGGCAGAACACATGAATCATTAACATGCACAACAGACCAAAAGCAGGTAAGTTCTTTACAAGTATTTCAGACAACAACAGGTGCATGGTTAAACAAGGCATAACAGAGCATGGAATTCAAGTACAAAAACAATATGGCAAATAAAGTAGAATCTATTCTTATCAAAGAATAGAAACAATTCATATGCAATATCATTGGAGCAGTAAGTACGAGACAGATTTTTAAGAAGAAATCGTTTTTAATGGTGTCAAAGAAATTTTGCTCAAGTCCTTATTTCTAGAAAAATGGAAATAGCACACGCAAGTTCAAAGGTTCCAGAAAATAAGGGGATTAATTCAAAGCATAAAAATCATACGAGAATTCAGCAAAAGTTTTGGACAAAACACAAATCGGTTTAAATCTTTTTAAAATCTGTTTGAAGACCAAGTTAAAAGTCCAGAATTCTCATGCAATATCATCAACATATATGAAGATTTCAAAGCCCCAAAATTCATGAATATATCATAACCAAATCAACTACGAAATCAGAGAAATTTTAGGACTTTTAATCCTATAAATACACCAATCATCACAGGCTTTAATCCATCCAAGTTTCAACGCAATTAAAAGAAAAATTCGAAGTGAAAAATCATACCAATATCTACTTGGATCTGAATTGAGTGAGATTGCAAATCGAAGGACATCATAGCACGAGATCAACATCGAAAATCATCAAAGCACGAGTACGGTCAATAATTTTTTTGCAAAGATTCAGATTCATGAATGAAACCCTAGATCGCAAATCGCCAGCCCGCATTTTAATTTCCAAACAGACAGAGATCGGGCAAAAGAGAAGTGTTGAAGCAATACAAAAGTGGCCGGCCAAGTTTGAAAGGGCTAAGCATCTTGTGAAAAAGGATAGGCCTTTATAGTTAAAATCCTAGGATTTTTATTTTTTTAATTTATATTTGTTTTTTTAATTTGTATTGTAAAAAGAAATGAACAGTTTCTAGATCTATAAAATCTAGGAAGACGAATTGCGGGATTTATAATTTGGGGAATTCTGGTTTCGGGGATAGAAACCTGTGCAGGGTTTTGAGCGTAGGGTTAAGAATAGATGGGAGCGAGTGTCGCGATTTTACAGGGGATTGTAAGCGTAGAGATTGTTTTAACTCCTAGTAGAAACCTTGGGGAATGCAGCAGTATGCAGGGTTTTGCCGAAGCTGGGTATATCTGTGTGTTATTTATTCTATGCATTTATTCTGATTATTATCTGTGTTGTTATTATTTAATTACTCTGTGAAAATCTGCGATAATCCTTATTCACCCTCCTCTAGGGTTAATTTAGATCCTACAGAAAGTTTGATTTCTCTTTCTGATCATCCTGTTAGAACTCTTTTTGATTATGGTGCTTTACATTCTTTTATATCTAATTCTATGGTTGAGTCTCTGCACCTTAGTACTAGTATGGTTTTTGATCCCGTTGTTGTCTTAAACCCCATTGGGGGTACGGCTCATCTGTCTATGATATGTTGGGGTTTGAGGATATTTGTATTGGGCATCGAGTTTGAGTGCAACACATATGTGCTTGGTTTCATGGGCTATGGTTTGATTCTAGGGAGGGCTTGGTTAGCCATGTATGGTGCCGTTCTGGGCTATGAGAGGAGAGTCGTTAGGCTTTTGACTTGCCATGGGAGGACTCTCGAGATTTCTTGTGACCCTAAGGGTTCTGTTATGCTTAGTTTTCTAGAGTCGCTTGATGCATCTATCGATAATCCACAATCTGTACCAGTAGTCTATGAGTATCCTAATTTTTTCGAGGAGGTTCGTGGCTTCCCTACAAGCTACGAGATTGATTTTTTGATATACTTGGTAGACAATACAAAGCTAGTTGCATTGCATGTGCGCCACATGGCTCCGAGAGAAAGGAGGGAGCTCAGCAAGCAAGTAAGGGAGCTTCTTGAGAAAGGGTTTATTGGACAAAGCATATCAGAATGGGTACTCCGGTCATTTTCACGACTAAGGCAGATGGCTCGCTTCGATTATGTATGGATTAAGGGAGTTGAATAAGCACATTAAGAAGAATTGGCACCCACTTCCGAGGATATATGATCTATTTGACCAAATTGTTGGTATATCTGTTTTCTCCCAATTAGACTTGGCGATGGGGTTTCATCAGTTGAGGGTGGCCGAGGACAGCATAGACAAGATCGCTTTTAGAACTCCAAATGGTTTCTTTGAGTGGCTCGTCATGCCTTTTGGGTTGACGAATGCACCCGCTTATTTTGTGGATCTGATGAGTAGGGTGTTACGGGAGTTTCTGGATAAGTTCGTTGTGGTCTTTATCAATGACATCTTGATTTTCTCAAAGAATGAGGAAGATAATGACCTACATTTAAGGGAATTTTTGAAGACTTTCCGAATGCATCAGCTTAAGGCAAAATTCTCCAAATGTCATTTTTGGAGAAAGGAAGTGAGATTTCTAGGGCACTGGTCTTTGAGGATGGGATAGCAGTGGATCCCGCAAAAGTAGTTGCAGTTCAAGATTGAAAAATTCCACAGAATGCAATGGAGGTGAGGAGTTTTCTTCGTTTAGCGGGCTATTATAGGAAGTACATTAAGGACTTCGTGAAGATACCAGCCCCACTCACCAGATTAACAAAGAAAAATCTGAACTTTTCTTGGGATATTGATTTAAGGATGCTTTTCAGCGATTGAAGAGGTCTCTGACAACAGCCCCAGTTTTAACTTTGCCTGATGGGAACAAGGTGTTCACAGTATACACTGATGCATGTAGTACAGGACTTGGTATTGTTTTGATGCAAGAGGGAAGGCTATTATGTCACAGTGGTAGATAGCAGAGAGTTCATGAGAAGAACTACCCTACCCATGACTTATAGTTCGCTGCCATAGTATTCGCGCTTAAGACTTGGTGTCATTATCTACTTGGAGAGAAGTTCGAGTTGCATACCGATCATAAATCTCTCAAGTATTTGTTCTTGTAGAGGGCTCAATTTGAGGCAACAGAAATAGATAGAGTTCCTAGCGTCTTATGACTTTGAGATTACTTATACCCGTGGCAAGGGTAATATAGTGGCAAATGCATTGAGTAGGCAGAGGATGACCTTGAGTCCTCTACTTGTAGAGAAGCGGAACTTGGAGTATATATCGACCTTCGATTTTAGACCCTTTACCAAGTTTACACCTGGATTATTGGCATCCATTAGAGGTGCGACCTACTCTTTTGGATCTAATAGGAACTTCATAGCGAGAGGAACCAAAGATAGAAGACATCCTGGATAGGCTCAATAGAGGGGAGACTTCTAGTCACCTTAGTAGATATTCCATGGATAATAAAGGATGGTTGCGACGAGATGGAAGGCTGTGTTCCCCGAGTTGGGAGTTTGTTGGAAATAGTACTTGAGGAAGCCCATCATTTGAGGATGACTATCCATCCAGATGGTGATAAGATGTACAGAGATATGAAGAAGGTTTTCTTTTGGGTTGGGATGAAGAAAGATGCAGTGGAGTTTCTTCCTCTATGTTTGATTTTCCATCAAGTCATAGCTGAGCAAAAGATGCCTGGTGGTTTACTTCATCCTTTGGAGGTCCCACAATGGAAGTGGGAGAGCATCTTTATGGAACATATTGATGGTTTGCCTAGATTGAGGAAAGGAAACACCCGTATTTGGTTTATATTTGACAGGCTTACTAAGAGAAATCATTTCATTTCTGTTAAGAGTAAGAGAATGCCAGCATGGTTGGTAGCAGTTTATCTTCATGAGATAGTCCGTCTACATGGAGTACCTTCCAGTATAGTGAGTGATCGTGACCCCATATTCACCAGTGAGTTTTGGAATCGCTTGTAGGAGGCATTAGCTACATAGTTATTTTTTAGCATCGCTTATCACCCTCAGACTGATGGGCAGACGGAAAGGGTGAATAGAGTTCTTAAGGATCTTTTAAGACTGTGTATACTAGACTTCGGAGGGACTAGGGAGGAGCATCTTCCTTTGGTAGAGTTCGCCTACAACAACAGTTATCAGCTAGTATTGGCATGGCACCCTTCGAGGCATTGTATGGATGACCCTATAGATCACCGACTTGTTGGTGGGAATCTACAGATAGGCTTCTACTTGGACCTAAGATGATTAGATAAACTTCAGAGAAGATTGATCTTATTCGCAAATGCATGAAGACAACTCAGGACAGGAAGAAGTCCTACGCAGATAAGAGAAGGACTTATATTGATTTTGAAGTTGGAGACATGGATTTCATTAAGGTATCATCTTTAAGGATTATGGTTCGCTTTGGATCTGTAGGGAAATTAGCGCCAAGGTTTGTAGGGCCATTTCCCATAACAGAAAGGAATTGCCAAATGGCTTATAGGGTGAAGTACCAGAAAGATTGGCGAGTGTTCATGATGTTTTCCACGTTTCTCATTTACGGAAATGCTTGCATGATACCGCAGAAGTAGTTGACCCAAGTATGCTTGAGGAAGTAGAGGTGGAATGGGAGGCGACAATTAAACGAGTTCCTACTCGTATTCTTGGATCAGAGGTTAAGAAGATACGCAACCAAGAGGACAAGTTGATGAAAGTTCAATGGGGAGATGACCCTGAAGATGCAACTTGGGAGATTGAGGACAAATTCGTGCTTCGTATCGTTTCCTATTCAAGGGTATGTTCTTAACTTCTTTTTCCAAAGCTTTTATTCATACTTGTTTCCGTCACTAAGTATATCTTATCGATTGAATCTTTGACCTTTATGTAATGTCTTGTGTGACGGCCCGCCCCGCACCAACCGACATTTACTCGAAAAGTGCGTTGTACACATGTCCAGTTAGCACGGGACGGTCGTTAGAAGGAAAGGAAGAAGACGAAGAATCAACAAAGAACCTGTAGAATGTCTCACAGCGCATGGAACAAAATATAATAACAACATACTTGACATAAAACAGGTGAGACAGTGCATAAGCTGAAACAAACTATCATAGCAGCGGAAAATCCAAAGTACAGCTTATGATCCAAAGCCAACATTATTACAACTTTTAAAAAACTATCTCAAAAAGCTAACAAGAAAGGTACACTACTAATGCCCAAAGTAGTGACCAGCAACGACACAGTGAGAATATATATATATATATATATATATATATATATCATACGTAGAAGCCTTCTGCTCGCCTCCGAATCCGCTACTCGTGCATCACCAGCTAACCTGTCTCTAGTCTGCTCGTGTGAGAACCCTGAGTAATAAGAAGAGATATAAAACTCTGGGTCAGAAAAAAAGTCTGGTATGAGCGATAAGCAGTTAAACAAAATAATAACAGGTATACTAAACCATACCTGAACCTGGACCTGCAACCAAAGAGTTAGCACTACATACTGTACAACACTCTGAGGTGCCACTAAACAAATGGTGTAAAGATAACGGGGGTGGGGGTGTGCATGTCATAGTGATGGCAAACAAATCTAGCATAACAACCATCCTTACAACTCTCACTCAATGCCTAAAGAATATGATATTCACCACTTTGATCACCCAATACTTTGCTATGATCACTCTGACCCATGAAGTCATAACGGCTTCACTGCACTGATCCATAGCCACCAATCCTTCGCTATGCCCACTTTGCTCCATGGAGTCGTACATACCCCACTACACTGGCTCATAGCCTTACTAATCCTTTACTATGTCCACTCTGCCCCATGGAGTCACAACGGCTCCACTGCACTGGCTCATAGTCTTGCTACGATCACTTTGCCCCTCGGGTCACAATGACTCTACTGCACTGATACGTAGCCCATCATTCCTTTTCAGTGGTGAATTGAAGTTATGAATGTCGACAACTCCTTAGCACACGTCCCGCAGCAAAGCCCAACCATGAAGTGAACTCATTGGTTCCTAACTGGATCCTGAGCTCTAACTTCCATTTGGACTACCTTTGCATCTCGGGTTATTGGTCATCACTGGATCGGTTTGGATCCCCAGTCCTTCTTCTCTGTCGGTTCGGATCAGTATCCTCCAAGTGCTCCGGGTTGGGTCGGGGGTCTCTAAGTCCCTTGGCAGTACGTCGGTTCGGTTCGGGTTATCCATGTCACATCCGGTCGGTTCGGTTCTCCATGTCACATCGGGTCGGTTCGTCAACTGTCTTCCTTACGTCCCTTGCTTGATCTTCTGGTCCGATCCGATCCCCATTCCTATTTCCATCCGCTCCGATTTTCCCTTCTCTAGCTTGATCCGATTCCAGTTCAACCATTGTGGCCTTCCTTTTTTCCACACTTTCCCCTTGTGCCAAGCTTCGGTTCGGTGATCCCTTGCCCAGTCCTCTATCCGATCCGAGCCCATTCCTCCGATCCGATCTGAAAACCTACACTGCTTTTCTGCAACTTTTCCAGCGAGTGTTTTACGCCATTCGACGGCGTTTTCGATCATTCTATCTATTCTAATCAATCACAAAGCATACCACAAAGTCATAGCAACAAATAGAAGTGACTTCAAACACCAAAACATCAATATGATATGTTAAAATGGATCAAATGTAACACCCCACACCCGCTAACGTCACTCATAAGAGGGGAATGCCTTAGTTTCGGTGAAGTATTTTAAGTGAATATAGAACAGTAAAATTACAACAAGAAAGATATAAGTAATACTTGAAAATTCAAATCATCATTTCATTGCAGCGGAAAGTAAAACATGTTTGGTTACATCACAAAACCATACAAGAGTCAAGTACAAAATATCCTTCTTGATAAAAATAAGTACATAATCCCACTATGTAAACAATAGCCATAAAAGAAAAGATGAACTGAGCTTTACTTCAACGGTCCAAGCTCCAAAGGATAGATACAGCAATCTGATCAAAGCCCACTAGCACTAGGCCCACTCTGATAACCTGCGGTTTGGGGAAAAAGGATAAAAACAACGGGGTCAGACATAAGTCTGAGTGAGTCCTATAACTCTAACAATACAATCATTAAAGTAAACAGAGCAGACATAAGTTGATATACGGTAACGCCTGGGGATTAATGGATACACTAGGCAGCTTGGTAAACTTAGGATAAACTAAGATAACCGTAAAGACGCATTTATCCACCCGAAGATAATTACTAGATTACACCGCCCCAGACTTATCCACCCGAAGGTAATTCCTACACTGCACCACACCAGTTCTACCTACCAAGATTAATTCCTACTTAAAGGTTGATCCCACTAAATGTACTTAGTAATTTTTACCCAGTAGTTTCGTGTACCCCTAGCTAACTACCTAGGTGTACCCACTACTCCCAAGCGATCGGCTCCCTAACGTAGATATCCGTGCTGGTCCCACAATGGGATGTATCATTTCCCCAAAGTGGCAACCTGATAATATCAACGGTGCACGGCTTTATACCTACACGATGCAACAACGACTTACTAACCAGCCCGGGTCCACACACGCATATGAAACCCGTTGGTCCTACGTTGCCACCGCTAACCCGTTTTGGCCTCTTATAGTCAAGCCCAATATGCGTGTCCCGTCACTCGACTTGAGTCGAGCCCACTAAGATACGTTTGGGATATTGGTTGAGATGGGCCCCCACAAGCTACCACCTAAGCTTGTTATTCTATCTAGTGTATCCCACTTAACCCTTTTTAATAATCATGTCTACCTTCATGTTATAAATCCTGGTTAAGTCCTTTAATCATATTTTAATTACCACTCAAGGCACCCACTAGATTTCCACATGCCACCCAAGTCATTTACTTAATTCCCACATGCCACCCGAGGCCCTTACTTAACCCTTTAATCATGTTTAATTACATGTTCTACTTTGGTTAAGTATTCTAATCGTATTTTCTATTGCTACCCAAGGCAACCCACTAGTTTCCTCATGCCACCCAAGGCACCCCACTAGTTACTACAAGTCGCCCAAGGCACCCACTTAACCCTCATGCCCCACTACATGCTTATATGGTTAAGTGTTTCTTAATTAATTAAGACCGTGATCCTCATAAAGGCCTCTCACATTAGACTATCTTTTATGACCGCTGGTTAAGCCGGTTGGGTCCGGGCAGCCTTATGTCATAACCGAGTCTAACCTCGTGTCTTTACATTAATCACGTATTTAGTTTGTGCCTAAGACCTCTCACATTGGGCTAACATTCGTAGCAACTGGTTAAGCCGGTTGGGTCCGGGCAGTTTTACGCTACAACTGAGTCCAACCTCGTGTCTTAGTCGATTAATTATACCTAATTAATTACCCTCATAATTTATATTAATTATCCCTAATTAATATCAAGTTTTTTTTCATAACATGGGTAGACCTAACTCAATAGGTAAATTCCCATGGGGTAGACCTAACTCAATAGGTAAATTCCCGCTTATGTTAATTTATTTTTATGGTATGTTTAATCACACCCAACCATACTTTTAAATTAACATATTTATTAACCCCATCGCTCCCCACGCAAATCGTTCTCATTTCACGACATAATAAAAGGGAAGATCCATCACAAACATCATGGGTTTAACCAAATCTTAGCATATAACTTTGTCATGGGTTAAGAGGATGTCAACTTGCATATATGAGCATATATTAACCCAACTACATTTAACCCAAACTTGCATATTATCACACATGACTTGCATAACATATTGCATATGAACTTGCATATTATCATACACATATCTTGCATAACATGTTGAACTTGCATATATTCACATAACTTGCATAACATGTTAAATTTGCATATAAGCATTCACATAACTTGCATAAGCATACATAACTTGCATAACATGTTAAACATGCATTTAAGCATACACATAACTTGCATAAGCATTCACATTCTTGCATAAGCATTCACATACTTGCATATTAACTCATAAACTTGCATAATGTGTCATCATGAACTTGCATTTTAACAAACATGTAACTTGCATAGCATATCTTGCCTATTATCATACATGTAACTTGCATATGAACAAGCATGTAACTTGCATAGCATATCTTGCATATTAACATACATGTAACTTGCATTTTAACAAAAGTGTAACTTGCATAGCATATCTTGCATATTATCATACACGTAACTTGCATATGAACTTGTTAAACATGCATAAACCCACTTGTTAAACATGCATAAACCCACTTGTTAAACATGCATAAACCAACTTATTAAACATGCATAATATCACATACTTAGCATGCATAGAATCACATACTAAACTTGCATAATATCATATACTTAGCATGCATAGAATCACATACTCATCATGCATAATATCACATACTTAGCATGCATAGAATCACATATTCATCATGCATAAAACCACATACTTAATTTGCATAAAATCAATTACTTATTATGCATAAACCCACATATCCAACTTGCATAAACTCACATATTCAACTTGCATAAACTTACATATTCAACTTGCATAAACTTACATATTCAACATGCATAAACATAGGATTAATATTATACATAGATTAGCATATCATTACAAATGATTCAAACTCACAAATCCGCATTCAAGACCATAAGTCTCATTACACCTAATCTACTTACTTTAACAATTGATGTTAAAGTGATAGAAACTCACCACTAGCAATTTGCACTCCAAATGAAGAAGATTAAGATGCTTAGAATGGATTAGAGGTTGATTAGAGAGGTTGATTAGCTTGCTTTCCTCTTCATTGATTTGTGGAGGCCATGATCAAGTTTCATTTTGCCATAGTTTAGTTACAAGATCTAATTATGAATGAATTAGGGTAGGGTTAGGGTGTTATTTATAGGATTAGGTTGCATTTTAGACCCTTAGATTAACCCTAGATTGATTTAGGCCCGTCAGATCCAAGAAGCTTCCAGAACCAGCCCTCCAAGCCAGCCCAAGAACCCAAACTGGTGCACCCAGTTTCACTGGGCGTCGCACCCCTGTCGACAGGCAAGTCGACAGGGCAGTCGACACCCCTGTCGACAGCCCTGTCGACAGTCCTGTCGACATGGCTAGGGCGGGAACTTTCCCGCCTGGCCCCGCTTGCTCTATTTTAAAATCTGAATTTAAATTATTAAATCTGTTTTTAGCTTTGAATTTTCTGCAAACTTCATCGGGCCATAACTGGGCCATACGGACTCCGATTTTCGAAAACTCGGACTCTATTTCGCGTATTTTTCCGAGACGAACGCAATGACGCAGCCCGTTTCCCCCAATTCTCACATCTGAGATTATTTATTCTGCAATTAGTGAATAGTAGTATTAACCGAAATTCGGGGTGTTACATTCTCCCCTCCTTAAAGGATTTCGTCCCCGAAATCTCTAAGCTAAGGAGAATGCAAATCCTACCATCCAAACAACCATCTACTCAATCCATCAAACACGGGCATCCATTGTCCTTAAAACAATTTCTAATGATGTATGAGCATATGCAAAAAGTGTGTGTATATGTTCCCTATCTAGTGTACGATCATATGCAAACCATGATAGTGCCATGCATCCATTATGTATGCGAGAGAACCCCTATCGACACATACAATATCTACATGAGTGCACAACCATTCACCAAAATGCATCATCCATGTGATAACACAATCATTATACATCCATAAATATAGCTAACTACACACAATTTTATGCAATATGCAATATGAAGTGACTGAGCCGATCTAGTGCCTAGAGTGTGTATATATGCATCCACGAGCAACCACTAGCAAACACTTGCATCCACTTGCATCCATCAACCATAACATGTCTCAAACACATGTTTCAACCATAGGTTTACCCTATCTAAAGGTCAAACAGCACTAACGAGAGGACATACTAAAGATAAGATAAGTACTAGTCAAACGATAGAGGAGAAATTATACTCTCAAAAAGAAATGGATACAAAGAACGCATCTTCGCTTCCGTCTCCCAAGTAGCATTGCTTCCGTCATCTCCCCATTGCACCTTAACTAGCTAAACTTCTCTGATCCTCAACTTCCTAGTTTCTGACCCAAGGATGCGAATAGGAGCTCGTCGAATCGTCGCATCACGCTCTACTTCCACTTCTCTAAGTAAGCTCGGCTCTACTACCTATGCGGTCACGTGTAGGCACTTCCTCAAATGTGACACTTGGAATACACCATGTACCCTACTAAGTCTCTCAGGCAACTCCACCCTATATGCTATCCGTCCAATCCTTTCCTTAACAGGAAACGGTCCAACAAACCTTTGTGCTCACTTCCCAACAGATCCAAAGTGAACCACATTCCGCAACGGAGATACCTTGATAAAAAAAAACATGTCCTAATATCAAACTCAAGCTCTGTTCTCCTCTTATCCGCATAAGATTCCGCCGCTTTCATCCTTCTCCAAGTCAATCTTCTCTGAAGTCTCTCTAACCACATTGGCCCAACCAAGATCTTATCCGTAGATTCCCACCAACATGTAGGTGATCAACAAGGCCTTCCATAAAGAGCTTCGAAAGGAGCCATACCAATACTAGACTGAAAGCTGTTATTATACGCGAACTTCACCAATGGAAGATGCTCTTCCCATGTACTTCCAAAATCCAAAATACATAACGTCAAAATACGATTCACCCTCTCAGTCTGGCCGTCCGTCCGAGGATGATATGCGGTACTAAAACACAACTGAGTCCCTACCGCCTCTTGCAAACTCTTCTAAAACTCTCTAGTGAAGATAGGATCTCGATCGCTCACTATACTGGAAGGTACACCATGTAATCTAATAATCTCTCGAAGGTAAACTGAAGCTAGACATGGAATAGTCCTCTTGCTCTTCACGGGTATGAAATGGGCACACTTAGTAAGTATATCTACCATAAGCCCAATCCCCGTATTACCCTTCCTTGATTTCGGTAATCCAATGAGACACTATCCCACTTCCCATTACGGAACTTCCAACGGGTGAAGCAACCCTCCGAGTTTCTTCTGCTCTGCTTCTACTTGTTAGCACACCAAGCATCTAGCGACATACTTGGCCGCGTCTTTCTTCATACCGACCCAGAAGAAAACTCGCTTCATGTCTTGGTACATCTTGTCCCTTTCGGGATGAATGGTCATCTTTGACCGATGTGTATCATCAAGTATAGCCTTCGTCAAACCCCTATTTTGCGGTACACAAAGTCTACCGTCTCTACGCAACCACCCCTTACTATCTAGGGTGTACCTATTCAAATGGCTGGATGACTCCCCCTCCTTATGAGCTTCTCTACTAACTCAACCAACTGTGGGTCGTCTCGCTATGCCTCGTCAATTCATCCCAAAAGAGTAGGCCTAACCTCCAAGGAGGCTAGCAAACCGGGTACAAAGTCAACGGAAGGTCTAAAGTCAAACATAGAAATAAACTCTAAACTCTATAGTTCAACGAACAATGAACTCAAGGACAACCTTTTTCTTCTTAAGGCGTCCGCTACCATGTTTCCCTTGTTAGGGGTATACGCTATCTCAAACTCATAAGATGCTAAGAATCCTATCCAAAATCGTCACAACTGTCCATCTCTCACGCAGACCACCCTAGTCGAATTCGACATCCCCCAAATGCAAGCCCCAAAGGCCGAAACCAATATCAGACAAACACCCAAGGGATATCTCCTTCGAGTTCAGGCGACCTACGTGAGATGATACTAAAATAAATAATGGCTAAACAATTAAGCCTTTGACCAACTTTGGATGTCCTCGCCAGTCTCGCTCCAACCACCGTTCTTCCCATGACTGGCTTTACTCACCCTATTGAGCACATATGGAAAATTATTTCGCTCCTAGAAAAGACCAAGATGTCACCCACCAAGACTATCACGAACTTATTTAGGTACTCCCTGAACACCCTTCTCATCAAATCAACAAAGTATGCGGGGGCGTTCGTCATCCCAAATAGCATCACCAGCCACTCATAAAAACCATCCGGAGTCCTAACGACAGTCTTCTCCATACTATCCTCAGCCACTCTTCAACTGACGAACCCTGTAGCTAAATCCATCTGCGAAAACCTTGAGGCGCCAACCAACTGATCAAAGAGATCATCAATCCTCAGCAATGGGTGTCTATTCTTCTTTGTGAGTTTATTTAGTTCTCTTTAGCCTACACAAAGTCTGAAGGATCCATCCGCCTTCGTGGCAAAAACTACTGGAGCACCCCACTCCGATATACTTCGTCTTATGAACCCCTTCTCAAGCAAATCGCCTACTTACTCATGGAGTTCCCTCCTCTCACGAGGAGCCATGTGGCACACTGGCCAAGATACTGGTTTGGTATTGTCTTACCGATATATTCGGAAGTAAATCTCCCGCTCCGGAGGTAAGCCCTTCACCTTTACAAACACATCCGAGTATTCCCGGACCACTTCTAACAGATCACAAACTCTCGACCGACGTGTCAAGCGATTCTAGATAACTTAGCATAACAGATTCTATGGGATTACAAGAGATCTCGAGAGTGTTACCCAAGCGGGTCATAAGCCTAACAACTCTCCCTTCAAAATCAAGAACGGCACCCCTACTGGATAACCAGTTCATGCCCCAAAACTAACCCATAGCCCGTGAAGCCCAAAAAGCATCACATCTAAACTTAACGCTAAGTATAGCAACTTTCAAACCCAAACACATCATGGAGCCCCAATTGGGTTTGAAACAACTAAGGGATCATCTACCAAACTGGTGTCTAAGTGCAGTGACTCAACTAACAATGATGAGATAAACGAACTCGATGCGTCAGAATCAAATAAAGTTTGAATCAGATAATATAGAAATCCCAAATTCCAACCTAGACGGTCCTATCCCCATCTGGTACACTAGCCGTGAGGGAATACAACTACCCTCCAGAAGATTCCGTACCTTGCCCCTGCCTCTTTGGATAATCCTAATAAAATGTCCTATTCCTCCTAAAGGATAACTACTCGCCTTCTTTTTTCCCATTCTCCACTCGCAACCTCCCACCAATGAGGTTTCTTCCATCATTAACCAAACAACTATTTAAGCCTTCCTCCCATTGTCCATCCAATAGGTAACTACAAGTCCTCCTCCTTCTTGAACCTACTTCTAATCCAACTAACGTCTAAGTCCCTTGAAGTGGTCTTCCATTCTTATCTATCTTAGAAAGATCATCTATACTCGGAGGGGAAACTCAAAATGAGAGAGAGGAAGAGATTCAACCGGAGAATTCGAAAGATAAAGATATGGCTATCGGGGATTATGCTTTTCTCTCAAAAACTTTTCTCTTAAAAGACATGTTTTTGAAAATACTCCTTCAAAAATTTTCTTAGAAAAATAGTTTTTTCTAAAATTTTATCTGTTCTGGTAACCTTAAGCTCTGATACCACGTGTAACACCCCACACCCGCTAAGGTCACTCATAAGAGGGGAATGCCTTAGTTTCGGTGAAGTATTTTAAGTGAATATAGAACAGTAAAATTACAACAAGAAAGATATAAGTAATACTTGAAAATTCAAATCATCATTTCATTGCAGCGGAAAGTAAAACATGTTTGGTTACATCACAAAACCATACAAGAGTCAAGTACAAAATATCCTTCTTGATAAAAATAAGTACATAATCCCACTATGTAAACAATAGCCATAAAAGAAAAGATGAACTGAGCTTTACTTCAACGGTCCAAGCTCCAAAGGATAGATACAGCAATCTGATCAAAGCCCACTAGCACTAGGCCCACTCTGATAACCTGGGGTTTGGGGAAAAAGGATAAAAACAACGGGGTCAGACATAAGTCTGAGTGAGTCCTATAACTCTAACAATACAATCATTAAAGTAAACAGAGCAGACATAAGTTGATATACGGTAACGCCTGGGGATTAATGGATACACTAGGCAGCTTGGTAAACTTAGGATAAACTAAGATAACCGTAAAGACGCATTTATCCACCCGAAGATAATTACTAGATTACACCGCCCCAGACTTATCCACCCGAAGGTAATTCCTACACTGCACCACACCAGTTCTACCTACCAAGATTAATTCCTACTTAAAGGTTGATCCCACTAAATGTACTTAGTAATTTTTACCCAGTAGTTTCGTGTACCCCTAGCTAACTACCTAGGTGTACCCACTACTCCCAAGCGATCGGCTCCCTAACGTAGATATCCGTGCTGGTCCCACAATGGGATGTATCATTTCCCCAAAGTGGCAACCTGATAATATCAACGGTGCACGGCTTTATACCTACACGATGCAACAACGACTTACTAACCAGCCCGGGTCCACACACGCATATGAAACCCGTTGGTCCTACGTTGCCACCGCTAACCCGTTTTGGCCTCTTATAGTCAAGCCCAATATGCGTGTCCCGTCACTCGACTTGAGTCGAGCCCACTAAGATACGTTTGGGATATTGGTTGAGATGGGCCCCCACAAGCTACCACCTAAGCTTGTTATTCTATCTAGTGTATCCCACTTAACCCTTTTTAATAATCATGTCTACCTTCATGTTATAAATCCTGGTTAAGTCCTTTAATCATATTTTAATTACCACTCAAGGCACCCACTAGATTTCCACATGCCACCCAAGTCATTTACTTAATTCCCACATGCCACCCGAGGCCCTTACTTAACCCTTTAATCATGTTTAATTACATGTTCTACTTTGGTTAAGTATTCTAATCGTATTTTCTATTGCTACCCAAGGCAACCCACTAGTTTCCTCATGCCACCCAAGGCACCCCACTAGTTACTACAAGTCGCCCAAGGCACCCACTTAACCCTCATGCCCCACTACATGCTTATATGGTTAAGTGTTTCTTAATTAATTAAGACCGTGATCCTCATAAAGGCCTCTCACATTAGACTATCTTTTATGACCGCTGGTTAAGCCGGTTGGGTCCGGGCAGCCTTATGTCATAACCGAGTCTAACCTCGTGTCTTTACATTAATCACGTATTTAGTTTGTGCCTAAGACCTCTCACATTGGGCTAACATTCGTAGCAACTGGTTAAGCCGGTTGGGTCCGGGCAGTTTTACGCTACAACTGAGTCCAACCTCGTGTCTTAGTCGATTAATTATACCTAATTAATTACCCTCATAATTTATATTAATTATCCCTAATTAATATCAAGTTTTTTTTCATAACATGGGTAGACCTAACTCAATAGGTAAATTCCCATGGGGTAGACCTAACTCAATAGGTAAATTCCCGCTTATGTTAATTTATTTTTATGGTATGTTTAATCACACCCAACCATACTTTTAAATTAACATATTTATTAACCCCATCGCTCCCCACGCAAATCGTTCTCATTTCACGACATAATAAAAGGGAAGATCCATCACAAACATCATGGGTTTAACCAAATCTTAGCATATAACTTTGTCATGGGTTAAGAGGATGTCAACTTGCATATATGAGCATATATTAACCCAACTACATTTAACCCAAACTTGCATATTATCACACATGACTTGCATAACATATTGCATATGAACTTGCATATTATCATACACATATCTTGCATAACATGTTGAACTTGCATATATTCACATAACTTGCATAACATGTTAAATTTGCATATAAGCATTCACATAACTTGCATAAGCATACATAACTTGCATAACATGTTAAACATGCATTTAAGCATACACATAACTTGCATAAGCATTCACATTCTTGCATAAGCATTCACATACTTGCATATTAACTCATAAACTTGCATAATGTGTCATCATGAACTTGCATTTTAACAAACATGTAACTTGCATAGCATATCTTGCCTATTATCATACATGTAACTTGCATATGAACAAGCATGTAACTTGCATAGCATATCTTGCATATTAACATACATGTAACTTGCATTTTAACAAACGTGTAACTTGCATAGCATATCTTGCATATTATCATACACGTAACTTGCATATGAACTTGTTAAACATGCATAAACCCACTTGTTAAACATGCATAAACCCACTTGTTAAACATGCATAAACCAACTTATTAAACATGCATAATATCACATACTTAGCATGCATAGAATCACATACTAAACTTGCATAATATCATATACTTAGCATGCATAGAATCACATACTCATCATGCATAATATCACATACTTAGCATGCATAGAATCACATATTCATCATGCATAAAACCACATACTTAATTTGCATAAAATCAATTACTTATTATGCATAAACCCACATATCCAACTTGCATAAACTCACATATTCAACTTGCATAAACTTACATATTCAACTTGCATAAACTTACATATTCAACATGCATAAACATAGGATTAATATTATACATAGATTAGCATATCATTACAAATGATTCAAACTCACAAATCCGCATTCAAGACCATAAGTCTCATTACACCTAATCTACTTACTTTAACAATTGATGTTAAAGTGATAGAAACTCACCACTAGCAATTTGCACTCCAAATGAAGAAGATTAAGATGCTTAGAATGGATTAGAGGTTGATTAGAGAGGTTGATTAGCTTGCTTTCCTCTTCATTGATTTGTGGAGGCCATGATCAAGTTTCATTTTGCCATAGTTTAGTTACAAGATCTAATTATGAATGAATTAGGGTAGGGTTAGGGTGTTATTTATAGGATTAGGTTGCATTTTAGACCCTTAGATTAACCCTAGATTGATTTAGGCCCGTCAGATCCAAGAAGCTTCCAGAACCAGCCCTCCAAGCCAGCCCAAGAACCCAAACTGGTGCACCCAGTTTCACTGGGCGTCGCACCCCTGTCGACAGGCAAGTCGACACCCCTGTCGACAGTCCTGTCGACATGGCTAGGGCGGGAACTTTCCCGCCTGGCCCCGCTTGCTCTATTTTAAAATCTGAATTTAAATTATTAAATCTGTTTTTAGCTTTGAATTTTCTGCAAACTTCATCGGGCCATAACTGGGCCATACGGACTCCGATTTTCGAAAACTCGGACTCTATTTCGCGTATTTTTCCGAGACGAACGCAATGACGCAGCCCGTTTCCCCCAATTCTCACATCTGAGATTATTTATTCTGCAATTAGTGAATAGTAGTATTAACCGAAATTCGGGGTGTTACATCAAACATAGCCAAAACCCCATATTTTCCCTTAAACATGTTCAAGCATAATTAATGATAGGATTAGCAAAACTTAACCAAATTAACCCAAGTTCATATCAGAGGTCTAAAACATCATTTAAGAATTTATAAATATTTTTCCAGAATTTTATCACGTTTAAATTCGCTAATTAACACTACTTACCCTTAATTAACCATAATTAGTGAGGAACTATGCAAATCACTCACCTTAGCCACAAATAAACTTTAGATCTGAAATAAATCTCTGTTTGAGCGCGAATAACAATGCAAATCAGCTGCTCTAATCTTGATTTGGTGAAGATCTCCCTTTATTTAATGTTGCTAAGCTTAATCCTTGATTAGAAAGTGATTTGGAGGTGATTTAAAGGTTGGAGGCCATTTTTAGGGTTTTTAAGAGGTAAGTAGAGGCTAGAAAACTGAAATGGAATGAAATTCTAACTCTTTTCAGCCTCCTCATAACCCTAATCCCGAAATGGGTTATGGGCCCATTCACTAATCACCCTATTTGGCCCGGTTAAGCAGTTTTCACCTTCCAAACCTTATTTCAGCCATATCTCCCAAATGGTAAGTCCGTTCGGCTATTATGACCACTCTACGGAAAGGTAAACCATCAAACGAATCTAATGGAAGTGGTTTTAGTCAAAATTCCTTTCCAATCAAAAATTACGGCCAAAACAGTATCAGCTAGGGGCAAAACGGTTATTTAAAAATCGACAAAAATCATGAACATGGGAAATGACCTCAATAGTCGTCTCCCAAAGCCACATGACCATACGACTTCATATAAGAAAGAAAGAAATATTCTACGATCCTCCGATACATAGAATGCGGGTTGTTACATTCTTCCCCCCTTAAGAAATTTCGCCCCCGAAATTCTCTAACTAAAACACACAAAGGGTCCCGCATGCCTAGTAACCATAGAACAACAATCAAACATGCAAAACAAGCAAAACAAGTCTATCCTAGCATGCGGAATAACTAAATTGTAAAGTAAATCTTACCAGGCAAAGAGTTCTGGATACGTCTTCCTAATGCTCTCCTCTGTTTCCCAAGTGCAGTCATTCTCATTCTCGCCCCCCTGAACCTTGACTAGCTTCACCACCTTCCTTCGAAGTTGCTTCATATCGTGCTCGACAATACGAATCGGCTTGCGGTTCCCAACCGCCTCGGGTTCTACTTCGAAGTCCTCTAACTGATCAGGTGAAATATTCACATCTAGGTCGTGCACAAACTTCCTTAGCTGGGAAACATGAAATACGTGGTGAACTCCCGCCATCTTCTCCGGTAAGTTAACTCTATACGCCAAATTCTCAACTTGTTCAAGAACTGGGAATGGGCCAACAAACCTTGGTTCCAACTTGCCAACGGAGAAACCTTGACAAACACCAAGTCACCAACGGAGAATTTCAAGTCTCTTCTCCTCCTGTCACCATAACTCTTCTGCCTATCTTGGGCAGCCTTCATCCGTTGTTGGATGATCTTAATCTTATCTGAAGTTTCCCTTACCACATCTGGTCCAAGTACAAACTACTCACCGGTCTCTATCCAACATGAAGGTGAGTTGCACGGTCTTCCGTACAAAGCTTCATATGGAGCCATAACTATACTGGATTGGTAGCTATTATTATATGTAAACTCTACTAGATGCAAATGGTCATCCCATGATTCACCAAAATCCAATATACAAGCTCTTAAGAGATCTTCCAATATACGATTCACCCTCTCTGTCTGACCATCAGTTTGAGGATGATACACTGTACTGAGATATAATTCCGACCCTAGAGCCTCTTGTAAGCTCTTCCCAAACCCACTAGTGAACAACGGGTCTCAGTCACTCACAATGCTTTTAGGTACTCCATGAAATTTCACTACCCACTTCATATACAATTCTGCTAACTTAGCTGCCATTCTGGTCGATTTGATTGGTATAAATCTTACACTCTTAGTCAATCGATCCACAATTACCCAAATGCTATCATGTCCGGATTTAGTCCTTGGTAAACCATCTGTAAAATCCATCGAGACTTGCTCCCATTTCCATTCGGGAATTTCTAATGGTTGTAACAAACCACTAGGCTTCTTTTGCTCAGCTTTAACTAGTTGGCAGTTCATGCACTTGGATATAAACTTCCCAACGTCTCTTTTCATCCCTTCCCAGTAGTAAGTCTGCTTCATGTCTCGATACATCTTATCACCACCGGGATGTATAGTCAGTTTTGAGTGATGACATTCCCTAAGCACTTCATCTCTCAAATCATTCACGTTGGGTACAACTAGTCTTCCGTTCCTTCGAAGCCATCCTTCTCGATCAAGCCCATACAAATTCATCTCCTCACCGTCGATATTCATCCCTAACTTGGAGATGATTTCCAATAGATTAGGATCATCCCTCTGACTGGAACCAATCCGCTCAATCAAAGTGGGTCTGATCGTCAAACTAGCTAACATTTCCGGATCCAATTCGCACTTTGGTCTGAAATCATACCCTGCGATATACTCCAGTTGCTTCCATTCAAGAAACATAGCCCCTAAACTAGCATGTCTCTTACTCAAGGCATCGGCTATCGCATTGCCTTTCCCAGGTGTATATGCGATATCAAAATCATACGAAGCCAAGAACTCTAACCATTTCTGTTGACGGAGATTCAGATCCTTCTGGGAAAAGAGATACTTTAACGATTTATGATCGGTAAACAACTCAAATATCTCTCCCAAGAGATAATGTCTCCACATCTTCAACGCGAACACGATCGCTGCTAGTTCCAAATCATGGGTAGGATACTTTTTATCATGCGGCTTTAGTTGCCGACTAGCATAAGCTACAACCCTACCTCCTTGCATCAATACAGAACCTAATCCGGTAGCACAAGCATCCGTGTATACCGTCATCTCTTCATTCCCTTTAGGAATGACTAATACTGGTGCACGCGTCAACTTTTCTTTTAGACTCTTGAATGCATTCTCACACACTCTGTCCCAGACGAAGGCTTGATTCTTCTTAGTCAACTGAGTCAATGGTGTTGCTATCTTGGAGAAGTCCTGGATGAACTTACGATAATATCCAGCTAACCCCAAGAAACTTCTCACGTCTGTTGCATTATTGGGCGTAGGCCAATCATGTACCGTAGCCACCTTCGCAGGGTCCATGGCAATACCATTCTCTGAAACAACATGGCCCAAGAATCTCACTTCCCTCCTCCAGAAGTGACACTTAGAGAATTTCGCTTTCAATTAGTGTTTTTTCAACACCTCCATCACTATCCTCAAATGCCCCTTGTGTTCTTCCTCTGTCCTCGAGTAAAAAAGGATGTCATCTACGAACACAAGAACAAACTTATTCAACCGATCTCTGAATACTCGATTCATAAGATCCACAAAGTATGCTGGTGCATTGGTCAACCCAAATGGCATGACCAACCACTCATAGAATCCGGACGACGTCCTAAATGTCGTTTTCGGAACACTCTCAGCCGCTACTCGAAGTTGATGAAATCCTGTCGCGAGGTCCAACTGGGAGAACACTCTTGCTCCTTCCAGCTGATCAAACAAATCATCTATCCGCGTTAAAGGATACTTATTCTTCCTCGTCACCTTATTCAACTCGCGATAGTCCACACACAAACGAAGGGAACCATCTGCCTTAGTGGCAAACACAACTGGTGCTCCCCACTCGGAGATACTTCTTCTAATAAACCCCTTCCTCAAAAGATCGCTTTCTTGCACCCCGAGCTCTTGCTACTCCCTTGGTGCCATACGACGAAGTGGCATCACTATAGGTCTGGCATCTTTCACTAAATCAATACGGAACTCAATCTCTCGGTGTGGTGGAAGCCCGGTCACCTCCTCGAAGACGTCCGGATACTGGCCAACCACGGGCACATCTGACAACTCATCATGTGGGATGTCGAGGGAATCTATGAAACTAGGCATTACCCCATCACTAGGTAGATTACCAAACACTACCCTCCGCCCATCATCCGCTCTAACTGTCACCAAAAAGCCCTCACAGTCTACCACCACACTGTATCTTTGGAGCCAATCGACTCCCAATATAATGTCATACCCAGTAAAGCCCAAAACAAAGCAATCACAAACAAACATACATCCATGACTCGATAAGACCAAATTTCGGCAAATCATACTAAGGTTAGTCGAACCACCAATCGGGTTCGTCACAACCAACGGTCTATTGACTATCCCGGGTTCCAGTCCCAACCTATCTACCAGGTCACTAGATATGAAGGAACGGGAAGCCCCAGTATCAAAAAAAACTCGAACAGGTACATCATGAATAGAAAGCATACCTTGAATGATGACATTCTTTCCTTTCTCCGCCGTAGTTGGGGCATTTGACAAAGAAGGAATAGCACCAATAGCATATGCTTTCACAATCTACTTTTCCTTAAGAGGTTGTAGACATTTATCCTTATGATGTCCCACTTGGCCACAGTTGTAGCACTTCCTATCCGTTGGCTTGGCCCCACACTCTTTGGCATAATGGCCCTTCTTACCATAGCTGAAGCACTCAACATCTTTCTTACTCTTTTTCTGGCCATCCTTAGTTTGGTTCTGCTTCCTCTTGTTCTGAGTGTTATTCTTGCCTCCACCGCCCGCTTGCGGTTTCAGCCCTTCTGCAGATGCAACCTCAGTCTTTGACTTAGGGTAAAGACTCTGATCTCAAAGCTTTCCCCATAATCGATTCAAAAGTCTCATCGATGTGGTTGATAAGCCTTTTCCCCCAAGTATCCATCCAAACCAGTAATGAACTTCTCATTCTTCTTCTCAGGAGTATCGACAAGGGATAATCCATACTTCGACAAAGTGTCGAACTCAGCAATATAGTCTGAGACTGCCCTACCATTTTGTTTAAGCCCCAAGAACTTCCTAAACAATTCCGACTTCTGAGCAGCTAGGATAAACTTATCGCTAAAGCGAGTCTTAAACTGATCCCAAGTAACCTGATCCTCTGGAGTGGCTGTCTTAATAGCATTCCACCAATTCATCGCTCGCCCTTGCAGCTGACGAGACACTAGCCTTCTCTTCATCGCATCCTCAATACCCAAATCATCGAAGATACGATCACACCTATCCAACCAATCCTGAACATCCGTGGCCGACTCCGTCCCGTCGAACGGCTTCCCACCAAGGTTAGTGTAATCCTTGGACAGCTTGGCGAAATCGGCCCTAGGCGCCTGCACTACTGGACCACCACCATTACCGGGATAGGGAGCTGCCCCTTGCACATCCCTAAGCATTTCTCTCATGAGGTTGGTAAACATCGTCCTCATGTCAGCAACATTCCCATTATTGGTCCCTCTACCAGCACCTCTTGCGTATCGGCTCATCGTTCAATTTGTAAAGAGAGAAAACGATTAACCATCTCAATAATGGTGCTAGTGCAGTGCGACTTCATCCTTAGCTATACTAATATATATATATATAGCTTTTGAAAACCAAAGTAATCACAAATACGCACTCTCATATACGTACTATCTCTCGCTAGTGTCTTTCCCTAGGTTAACTACGCAACCTAGAGCTCTGATACCAAATGTGACGTCCCGCCCCGCACCAACCGACATTTACTCCAAAAGTGTGATGTACACATGTCCAGTTAGCACGGGACGGTCGTCAGAAGGAAAGGAAGAAGATGAAGAATCAACAAAGAACCTGTAGAATGTCTCACAGCGCATGGAACAAAATATAATAACAACATACTTGACATAAAACAGGTGAGACAGTGCATAAGCTGAAACAAACTCTCATAGCAGCGGAAAATCCAAAGTACAGCTTATGATCCAAAGCCAACATTATTACAACTTTTAAAAAACTGTCTCAAAAAGCTAACAAGAAAGGTACACTACTAATGCCCAAAGTAGTGACCAGCAACGACACAGGGAGAACATATATATATATATATCATACGTGGAAGCCTCCTGCTCGCCTCTAAGTCCGCTACTCGTGCATCACCAGCTAACCTGTCTCTAGTCTGCTCATATGAGCACCCAGAGTAATAAGAAGAGACATAAAACTCTGGGTCCGACAAAAAGTCTGGTATGAGCGATAAGCAGTTAAACAGAACAATAACATGTATACTAAACCATACCTGAACTTGGACCTGCAACCAAAGAGTTAGCACTACATACTGTACAACACTCTGAGGTGCCACTAAACAAATGGTGTAAAGATAACGGGGGTGGGGGTGTGCATGTCACAGTGATGGCAAACAAATCAAGCATAACAACCATCCTCACAACTCTCACTCAGTGCCTAAAGCATACGGTATTCACCACTTCGATCACCCAATACTTTGCTATGATCACCCTGCCCCATGAAGTCATAACGGCTTCACTGCACTGATCCATAGCCACCAATCCTTCGCTTTGTCCACTTTGCCCTATGGAGTCGTACATACCCCCACTACACTGGCTCATAGCCTTACTAATCCTTTACTATGTCCACTCTGCCCCAAGGAGTCACAACGGCTCCACTGCACTGGCTCATAGTCTTGCTATGATCACTTTGTCCCTCAAGTCACAATGACTCTACTGCACTGATATGTAGCCCATCATTCCTTTTCAGTGGTAAAACGAAGTTATGAATGTCGACAACTCCTTAGCACACGTCCCGCACCAAAGCCCAACCATGAAGTGAACTCATTGGTTCCTAACTGGATCCTGAGCTCTAACTTCCATTTGGACTACCTTTGCATCTCGGGTTATTGGTCATCACTGGATCGGTTCGGATCCCTAGTCCTTCTTCTCTGTCGGTTCAGATCGGTATCCTCCAAATGCTCCGGGTCGGGTCGGGTCGAGGGTCTCCAAGTCGCTTAGCAGTACGTCGGTTCGGTTCAGTTACTCCATGTCACATAGGGTCGGTTCGGGTTCTCCATGTCATATCGGGTCGGTTCGTCAACTGTCTTCCTTCCGTCCCTTGCTTGATCTTGTGGTCCGATCCGATCCCCATTCCTATTCCCATGCGCTCCGATCTGATTTTCCCTTCTCTAGCTTGATCCGATTCCAGTTCAACCATTGTGGCCTTCCTTTTTGCCACACTTTCCCCTTGTGCTAAGCTTCGGTTCGGTTCGGTGATCCCTTGCACAGTCCTCTATCTGATCCGAGCCCATTCCTCCGATCCGATCCGAAAAACTGCACTGTTTTTCTGTAACTTTTCCAGGGAGTGTTTTACGCCATTCGATGGCGTTTTCGACCATTGTATCTATTCTAATCAATCACAAAGCATACCACAAAGTCATAGCAACAAACAGAAGTGACCTCAAACACCAAAACATCAATATGATATGTTAAAATGGATCAAACATAGCCAAAACCCCATATTTTCCCTTAAACATGTTCAAGCATAATTAATGATAGGATTAGCAAAACTTAACCAAATTAACCCAAGTTCATATCAGAGGTCTAAAACATCATTTAAGAATTTATAAATATTTTTCTAGAATTTTATCATGTTTAAATTCGCTAATTAACACTAAATACCCTTAATTAACCATAATTAGTGAGGAACTATGCAAATCATTCACCTTAGCCACAAATAAACTTTAGATCTGAAATAAATCTCTGTTTGGGCGCGAATAACAATGCAAATCAGCTGCTCTAATCTTGATTTGGTGAAGATCTCCCTTGATTTAATGTTGCTAAGCTTAATCCTTGATTAAAATATGATTTGGAGGTGAATTAGAGGTTGGAGGCCATTTTTAGGTTTTCTAAGAGGTAAGTGGAGGCTGGAAAACTGAAATGGAATGAAATTCTAACTCTTTTCAGCCTCCTCATAACCCTAATCCCGAAATGGGTTGTGGGCTCATTCACTAATCACCCTATTTGGCCTGGTTAAGCAGTTTTTCACCTTCGAAACCTTATTTCAGCCATATCTCCCAAATGATAAGTCTGTTTGGCTATTATGACCACTCTACGGAAAGGTAAACCATCAAATGAATCTAATGGAAGTGGTTTCAGGTCAAAATTCCTTTCCAGTCAAAAGTTATGGCCAAAACAGTATCAGCTAGGGGCAAAACGGTCATTTAAAAATCGACAAAAATCATGAACATGGGAAATGACCTCAATAGTCGTCTCCCAAAGCCACATGACTATACGACTTCATATAAGAAAGAAATTAATATTCTACGATCCTCCGATGCGTAGAATGCGGGTTGTTACATCCTGTATTTTCCGTAGTTAGATATTTAATTTATTTTATTATATTAAATATTAATTTGGGATTTTAAATGGATTCAAAATATATAATTCGTTTATATAACGAAATTTAAATGTTTGGTTTATATATAAATGTTAATCGAGCTCGTAACGACGCAGTAGTTCGTAATATTGAGTTTTGAACTTCAATTGAATATACCGGATCCAATATAAATCAGATTTCTGTGAAACAAGAAACATTTGAATATGTTTGATTATATTTTTCTAATGAAAGAGAAAAATGGAGATTTCATGTTATAGATTGTGAATTATGTCCAATTAAAATTTTAGAAAAGTCGCTATGGAATTATTAATAATTTAATACGATTTAAAAAGGGTTTTTGATCATAACTTGAGATAACAACCAAGTTAAGCCACAAAATGAATTCCGTTGAATTCATATTGACGTTTAGAGTCAGAAAGTATATATTGTTTGTTATTTTTGACACCTGTTAATTTGATGTCCAAAATAGCACTTGGTGTGCGTATAAAATAGCGTACCGGGAAACAGTCCCAGAATGCGGCGAAGTGTGAGCGATTGGATTCGTATTAATTAATTATTACAGGATTTCAAAGTTTCAAGTTGATTGGATATATTTTGTGATCATGGTAAACTTAAATGTGTGTTTTACGCTTGTGAATTATGAAGGAATTTTCACAAACGATATTGGAATTCGACGAAACCTGTCCCATCGTGTCCAGAATATTTTTTCTAAGCTAAGATTACAATTTTCGTCAAAAACGAAGATTGTATATGGCGGTTTTGTCACGTTACTTCATCGTGAAGTATCGGTATAATAATTTAGTATTAAATCCTACCTCTATGAGTACACATCAAACCTTTCCAAACCCTATTATTTCTCATCAAACTAATGTTCTGGTCAGTGCAGTAACAATCATCCGCCTCCATTCATAACACCAGAATCCTCTCATCCTTCTGAACGATTTATCTCTCAACCCATTATTCAAATACAAAATCGTTCAACTAATATATTTTTAAGCTAGGCGAGATCTTTAACTTGAACGGAAATAATCACGTTTCGTGCACTGTGGCAGCCTCCGTGGTTCTCGATGTCAGCAGCAGTCGAGGAGATATTAAGGGCAACCGAAAGCCTCGAGTTGCTCGCGATCCGGAGAGAGGCAAGGGGTGCTGAGGCGCAGGGACTGTAGACGATCGACCAATGTGTGGTGAAAGAATGAAGAAGTGGCAGAAGTATGAAGGTACGGGTATTAGTATTTGTAGCAGTGGTGGATCGAAGCATTTGAAAACAAGAAGCGGCTGTTTGTGTGAGGGTGTAAATGGGAACAAAGCGGAAGGCGTTGGTAAGAATGGGGCGCAAATTAGTTCAACGTGAAGAAGTATTTAGGCAACGTGAAACAGTTGAATGGTTAAAGCAGTACCATGTTGAATGAAATTGAATAGCAGAAAATAAAGGAAGCAGCATTATATTTTGTCCAATACATGTAATAGGACTGGCCATTTCAAGCGAATGGAACTAGGAGCCTCGTTTTGAATGGGAAAGATTTAAATAAAATAAGGACGTGTAGGAAAAAGTGGGATGTTACATGGGTTTTAGTTTCAACATGGATTCAGAACTGTGAAGCAGGTTGTTTAGTTTGTGAAGGGGAGCTGCGTAATTCTTTTTGGGTACTGGAAGTGAGATGGATCGGTGGAGCATATTTATGCTTGGAGGAAGGGGAAAGTAGATGAGGAAGTGGGCGCATTGAAGACCAAAAAGGGATACACAGCAAATTTTGTGAAGGAATGGAAAAGACACGTGGTTGGATTTCGTTGAATGAAGCATTAAGGTAGAACAAGAAACAACATTTAAAGGATATTTTGGACACTCATTTTGAACGCAAAATGAACTACGGCCGATTATGTTTATATAAAGTAAGTGGTTATATTTAAGTATATAATTAAGGGATAAACAAATTAATTGAATCATATTATTTAAAGCATGTATAACTTGTACCCTTGTTAATAGAATTAACCGAAATAAACTACAACGGAATCTTGGCGACGAATGGAAAGTCCTGGAACTGATCTGGACAGTGCAGGAGACAACTGGGATTTACCGTTAAATTAAACAATTGTTTAATTTAACTATAACCGAACCGAATCAAATCAAAGTGAGTTTAACTCACTCAGTTTTTATCCCACTTGTATTTTATATAAGTCGGGTTTTAATTTGTGTGTTGTGGTTGATAATTGTTTACTGTGTGCTGAATAATATTTACATATTGAATGAATTGGTTGAATTAAACGTTCATTTATTTTAAACGAAATCAAATCGTTATTCTAACGATTTTTCCAAACAAGGTAATTACCTTGTTGGATACGTTAAGAAGAATATAAACGTATTAAATTAAAATAGAGATGTGTGTATTACTGCTATTTATTCACTGTTGAATATTATATCTATTTATGGAATCAAATAATATTATTCGAGATAACGTATTTGATTCAGGGAAAACAGGTTGGAGGGATCTAACTGGATTCCTCAAATTTATTGTTATTTTCATATCACAATTATATGAACTATTTCACCAATATGGATTGGACAATTGATTTGTTTGTTGACTGTTGTACTGAAATTTCACAGTTGTTTGTTTTTAACCAATGGACGGTATTGGTTGAGTAATTAGCATCAGATGGCTAGAAAATCAATTGTGTTATAAATAAGGATTTACCGACTTGTAAAGCGACTGAAATGAAATTACAAATTTATTTTATAACTATAGATAGATTTTCAAATCTATTTATCTAAATGGAAGTTTATAAATATTTGTTTATTATTTAAGTTTAAAAATAATTATAGAATTATTTTATAAAGCAAATTCTTATAATAAGGAGATTCATAAGCAAGTGAGTAAAAATTAACCAAACGGTTAAGAATTTGATTAGTTGTTTCGAAGAAACGATTAAATGAGATTATTTAAATTAATTACATTATTAATTAATTTAAAAGGAGAATTAATTAGAATCAGTTAACAAGATAATTGTGGTTTGGATTAACGAAGTCAACCGCTTTTATCGGAATTGATTATTAAATTATATTAGTCTATTTTCAAATAAATCTATTGAAATAGTTTAACGAACATTTGTTTTAATTTAACATGACGTGGAGAGAAATTTATTATTTATTTTAGTTAATCAAGGATTTAACTACATTTACAGTAGTTAGTGATGAAGTAAATTATTATTTAATTAATAATAGTTTAAGAGATTCTTTTTAAGTGAAATTCAATTAAGTAAGAAATCAGAGTTTTAAATGAAATCGAGTAGAATTGTGAAAGGAGATCTGAACGGGTTTCATATTAGAACCGAGCTTTATAACTAAGTTATACAGAGATTAAAGTGAGTACGATAGCTTAAATGAAATGTTACTTAACATCTGGATTTAACTAAAAAGGAATCGAGATATAAAAAGGGATTTATATCAAACCTGAGTTTATAAATAAGATTTATAAAATAGACGTGAAGTTAAAATTTCGATTTTAAATGGGTGAGACTAAATAATGAAATTAAACGAAGTGAATGGAATTAAAACGAGATTTACAAAGTGGAAAATGGTTGAATGGATTGCAAGTGAATATAATTGGTTGATAACGAGTTTAGATAAGAATTGGAACCTAACTGAAGATTGGTTGAGTTGAGTGATTTCCCGAATGTTAATCTGATGTTGATTTCGATCTTCGGGGTTGATACTCAGGGGATTATTCTCTTGCCAATTATGATCAAGGACTAATGAATGTTGAAATACAGAAATGCATGGATAAAAAGATATTTCCAAAGAGAAAAAAAGAAATAAATGAGTTAAAATTATATACGATGAGATTTCCAAGGTAGAAAACGAGATTGTGCGAATACGTAACGATATTTTCGAAGTGAGAAAATGAGAATTAGAATGGCTTTATACTAAAAGAAAAGGGTGGCTACGGTTTTCAAGTATTGAAACAAAAGAGATTTTCAAAATGATTACTTTTACGAATAAGAAGATAAATTGGTTTCCTAGTTTAGAAAATGGAGAATGTTGTGCAAATGATAACTAAATGGAATATTGGATATTGTTATGATATATTCTTCGTAGTATTAGGATGAAAGGGTTTTGCTATTAATAGGAAGTGTAATGTATTTCCAAATATTGGAATAGTTAAATTAACCTATTGTTAATTATTTTTAAATAAATGAGCCAAATGATGCTGAGTACTAAACCAGTAAATATATTTTTATTTCATGGTTGAATGGTTGTTTATTTGATAGTTAAATAACCGACTATCAAATCTGGCCAATACGATTGTTGGTACGGAAAGACCGGGATCGAATTTATATTTGAATACCATTCCGACCAGCAAGTACGAAAATGTTAAAGATATTAGATGTTGATCAAGATGGAGAATCAAAGACCATAGATCTTCATAAAATGGAATAACCACTTAAAATCTCTGATTCGAACCAGAGATATGTTGGAGTTTTGTCGTGGTTGAAATCTACGGATTTGTAAGAGCTACTCGCTACTAATCTCTAGGGTGATACTTAGGATGTAGTAGGAGGGTACCTTTAGTTCATCCTATTCCTGTATGACTTGTATGGACGAATATCTGACAGAGTATTTTCTAAAAATCACCTACGTTGATTTTTACAAATATATCGGGCCGGTGGCAAAGAAGGAAACCTCTTTTATACCTAGAATATATTTGTAGACGTCAATTAGTGATTTGACGGATCTGACGATGTGACATTCAAAGTGTTGTTGATGTGATGTTCTAAAGGTAGTGTTAAACCTCAAGCCTCTACAAATGGGAAATGGTAAAAAAATCGGGTAGATCGCATGGCTAAGCGGGTCGCACCCAAGTAGAGTGTATAATCACCTATCTAGAGTAAATCCATTTCATTCTTTAGTCTATTTTGATGCTGTCCCTTTTCGGGAAACGTGGTTTGAGCCCAACCGTTGGTGATATAAATTCGGCACACTCAAGTGAAATGAGTAGTCGTTCATGTTTAGCCTGGGTTGCAAGATGTTCTTGTTGAACCGGGTTTATTCCTCTCTAGAGACACACTGTCGAAAGGTGGTCCCATACCTTGCCAGTTGGAAATCCAATCTCCAATAAGAACCCGCGGTTTTTGATTGTATACTATATAAGTGGAACGTGAGATGGAAACTTTCCACTAGATTGATATTTATTTGTGTTTAGACACTATTATAATATTAGAATAAGATATGATTTCTAATAAAGAAATGGTTTTGACTTTAAAATCAAGTTGGGTGATGTATTTAAACTTAGCGAGTTTTTCTCACTCTGGTTCACCAGACTGATCCAACGTTTTGTAAATGCTCGGGTTAGATTGGGTTGTATAGGTTCAAGTTATCGGATGCTGTGAAATCTGAACATAAGCTGGAAGAGTTCAGACTTATATATCTAGTGTGTGTTCCGCTATGTGTTGTATATGAGGACAGATTATGATAATTGTCCAAATGTGTTGATGTACTCTGATGATTGTAAGTTTATTTTAAAGCTCTCAATAAAATTTTATTTTTATATTATATTTTGTTCTGCTGCAATGTGAGACTCTGAAGTTATTGTGTTGTTCTTCTTCTTCTATTCTAATATTTCTTTCTTTCTTATCTCACCCTCTATTTTCTTTCATTAACTATCTGGTTTTTACGATACTTGAGTTCCGACAAGTAATATGGTTTATGTATTATTGTTGGAATTCGGGTGTCGAATCTCCCGGGTCGTTACATTTTAGGTAGGGAACCAATAGGTGTAAACATGTGTTTGAGACATGTTATGTTTGATGGATGCAAGTGTTTGCTAGTGGTTTCTCGTGGATGCATATACACATACACTAGGCACTGGATCTTCTCAATCACTCTCATATAGCATATGGATATGTGTATATATTTTTCTTTCATGGATGGAAATGAGTGTATCATCACATGAATGTTGCATTTGGATGGATGATTGTGCACGCGTATAGTATTTACATGATATGCTAGGGCTATTAGCATACATGTTGGATTCATGGCACTGACATACATTGCATTAACGAGGTTGACTGAATTCGTACACTGCCTGATCTTTCGCATTAGTATAGAGACATATACACACACCTTTGTTTATGTTCATATAAGCATTAGAAATCTTTTAAGGACAATGGATGCATGTAATTGGTCGATGAGTAGATGGATGATGGATGTTAGGATATACATTCTTCTTAACTTAGAGATTTCGGGGACGAAATCCTTTAAGTAGGGAAGAATGTAACACCCCGTAATTTTGAAGAACACTAAAACAATAAACTAAAGAATAATTAATTAAATACTTGGCATTAAGTAAAACTGACTGCACCACTGCGTTCGACTCGGAATTCTGCTTAAGATAGACTCCGAATGTGCATAAAACGGACATCGTATTAAGAAATTATTAAGATTTGAAGTTTGTATACATATAAGCAATATATATATATATATATATATTTAAAAACCATTCCATAAACATTCAAAATAAATCAAAAATCAGATAGCAGGAAGACGCGGGAATTCGACCCGTTGGGTTTTGACCCATGCCTCATGGGTTCGACCTTAGGGTCGATCCACACATAGGGGTGTCGACTCTAGGGTCGACCCGGGAGTCAACCCCACCTAGATCTGGGGAAGATCCTTTTTATGTAACTTGACACGTTTCTTGACCTGATTCGTTGGCTTGAGGCTACATATAGGACCTCATTTCTATTGTTTTATTCATCTAAAACAATGGTGACAATGAGATGCTGCCCCAACTCAGATTGAATTAGCCTATTCTTCGGCAACAACGATTCATACGTATTCAAGAATCTCTACTTCAACATCAACACTCTTTTCTCAGTTCTTTAGATCCAGTCCCTGTGAGTTCATGTTGTTTTTAGATATAAACATTTAGTAATAATCTTGACATGTTTATAAGTTTGGATCTAAACCTATGCCTGTTAATAACCTGAATCAAAATTAAACTGATCTTCCATTACTTGTACACCTGATCTACAATTCAGTTTTCATATGTTCAATTCTGTCATCATATGCCTATTCTGTTTATGCCCAATTCTATCATCGTATGCCTATTTCGTTATTATGCCCAGTTCTGTCATCATATGCCTATTCTGTTAATATGCCCAATTTTATCATCATATGTCTGTTTTTTATTATTCCTATTTCTGTTTTCTTCTCTCCCTCTTTCCCTTTTTATTTTTATATCCTAGGCTACCTTCGAGCCTAGGCCTATCGCTGAAATATGCGAACGGACGAAATCTTGAATGGTTGGGAAAGATAAATTGAGGAATAACTTGCATCGTGAATCAGACTAGGGATTTGGGGGCATAACCTACGATGAACATGAATAATTGTCTATGTACGAATATGCCTAAAATTACAGTAAATAGAAACTACAGCTACACTAGACCCGAGGTTAGATTACACTTGTGGTAGAAGTCTGCCCGGGATCGCCCGGCAAATCCGGCATCCACAAGTGGTTAATCTAATATGCGGGGTCTAGTGCGTAATTGTACACTTATTAGTGCTAAGACACGAGGTTAAGTCCAATTTGTGGTAGAAGTATTCCCAGAGCCGCCCGACATATCCAGCATCCACAAGTGGTCGACTCTATGTGAGAGGTCCGGTGCATTAACATGCATAAATGAGAAATGATAATAACCAGTTAACCTGTGATACTTAACCTTTTTAAATCTGTAGGGGTTATATGAACTTGTCAAATTATGTAAAGGTTAAGTAAACTTGTTTGAATCAATGTGGGGTTAAGTAAATCTGTTAAATCGGTGGGAGGGTTACACGAACCTGAAAAATCTTAACCTATTTTATATTTTAGGGTTATGCGAGCTTGTTTATTTGAAGCATAACCTGTCAAAATCATAATAGTGGGGGTGCAAGACTAGGGGTTGGCTTGTATCATCTGTTATGTGGGACCCGTATCAGTTAGTATCCCATACAGGTATCATAGGGGATCCCGAACTGGGTAGGGATTAGGGGAATGCTTACAGAGTTGATTATAAGAGGTTCATATGGGTGGAGGTGTTGACGACGCATTCCAACGGAGTCAGGTGCGTGCATGGGTCCGGATTGCTTGGTAAATTAAGACGCTGCCACATCAGTAGATATTGTTGTGCCTATCGAAAAAAGGGGTTGCCACTTTAGGAAGTGATACATCCTACTATGGGGTCGGCACAGGGTATCTACGGGATAAGGAGTCGATAAATTGGGGTCGTAATTAGGATACATCTAATTCTTCTTGTTTAGGAGCCTGTTATTATCGTTTAGGGTAACATCTGTTACATCTATTTGGCTGTCTGTTATTATTCTTCGGAGTAATACCTATCACTAGAAGTACACCTAAGTTTACCATCTGTTTCAGTTGGGATCATTATGTTTCTATTATACTAGTGTTGGTGCAGAGAAAAGTATTTGGGAAGCGTAATTTATTTCGTTCTATTTATTATGTTTATCCTGCTTAGTCTGTTATACCTGGCTTATGATACTATTACTCTATCATCTAGTTTATATGTCTGTCATGATTCATTTACTTATTTATATGCTAAAAGTAATTGGACTCGCCAGACTTTATGTTTGACCCATTTTGTTTCCTTTTCTCTCTCTTCCTCCCCTCCTCCTCAAGTTCTCAGGGTGGTAATAATCAGTCTTGATTAGGATTCTCTTTTATGTTTCTGCTTGAAGCTACTTAGATGTACCGCTTTGATTTCCTATCTACTATGATATGGCTCTTTTCGGGGACTATGATTTTATATTACTGTACTCTGATGATTTTAGTACAAGGAAGATACTTTAATTTGATGTAATGGGTCTTTGTATTTCAGACTTACGTTATAACTGGATTTTGAACCACGATGTTTTATGTTTGAAAAATAAAGTTTTAAATTCCTCTATTATTTTATATATGTCTTGTAATGTTTCTGTTTACCTATAACGCTTCATGGAACTTAATGCATTCTGCTAAAGAGTGACATTAACGGACGTGGGGTCTCACACAAGTAATAATCAAACAATCATAAGCACATCAATCGCCATTATATGATTATATAAAATTCACCACACAATGATAAAACAATGATAAAATCAATGGATGGATCTAAACTTGCATAAATACATGAATCAACTTATGAATTTACCATTAAAATCTTACTAGATTAGAATCGATAGTGATTTGAATTGAAAATATACTTACATCGGTTAGATCTAGGTGAAAGCAACTTGAAATAATGAAAATAAGATCAAACAAACCATATACTCGATTGAATCTATGTGATAAATGCTTATCACTCACCAAATCTCCAAAATAGCTTGAAAACAATGATTCTCAAATCCGGACAGTGAAGAACGATCTTCAAATCACCCAATTTGATGCGATCAACTCTTTCTTCATGTTGACCTTCAATCTTCTATGGTAGATCTAAGAATCTAATGAAGGGAGATGTATTTGATTGAGCAAGGAGGATCACGAGCTCAACCAAATGAGTGAAATAAAGAAAATAAACCATTCTCCTTACCTCTATTTATAGCCAACATCCCCTAGTCTTAATAGGCCTCATTAATCAACCCACTAATGACAAATTAGTATGTGTTATTAGTATGCCTATAAATTATGTAGCAATAAAACAACGATTCCTCCCAAAACGCTGAACCAAATCTTTAATATAACCACTCTACGGGATTGGAAACATCATTTCCTTTCCAATGGAATCGTTCTCAGCACCTGATTCGATCCCAGTCAAAAGTTATACCCTATACAAAACTAATAGGGGCAAAATGGTCACAAATAAAATTGGTAAAAATTATGGATATGTCTCACACCCCCATAAACAACATATCAAAATATGAGAATGATCCGACCCTTAGGGAATGAAATAGAAGTATTTTACGATTCTACGATATGTAAAATGCAGGTCGTTACATTCTCCCCCGTTTAGGAATTTATGCCCTGAAATCCCAAGAAAAAAAAGCAACCAAAACAATTCTGCATGCTTATCATCCACGAGTAGTCAATTTACCATCGGAACTAGTATCCATCAAGTTATGCATACCTAGCCCTATCCTAGCACACATAATTCTAACAAATAGTACATGTTACAATGGTGTAAGGTGACATGACATTAATGGGTACTAATGAAGAGTTCTGGATGGATCGTCTCATGCTCTCTTCCGTTTCCTACGTACAATCGTTATCATCCTCACTCCATTTCACCTTGACTAGCTTAACTGTCTTCCTCCTAAGTTGTTTCATGTCATTCCCTACAACATGAAGCAGCTTACGAGGTCTCATAACTACGGACTCGACTTCTAGGTCTTCATACTATTCTGGAGATACCACCACATTCGAATCATGCATACACTTCAGTAAACGACATATGGAAAACATTGTGCACACTCGACATCTTCTCAGGTAAAATCAGTCTATACGCGAGCTTTTCTATTCGCTCGATTATCGGGAATAGTCCAACGAACCTTGGTGCTAACTTTCCTTTGCTTCCGAACCAAAGAACATTCTTCAACGGTGAAATCTTCACGAAAACCATATCACCCACATCGAACTCCAAATCTTTTCGACGTATATCGGCATAACTTTTCTGATGTTCTTGGGCTGCCTTAATTCGTTGTCGAACGATCTCGATGCAATCCGATGTCTCTCTAATCATTTCTGGCCCAAGCTTCAACTTATCTCCAGTCTATAACCCACATGCTGAAGAATTACACGGTCTTCCATAAAACGCCTCGTATGGTGCCATCTTGATGCTCAACTGGCTGTTGTTATTGTATGCTAACTCAACTAAATGTAGATGGTCTTCCCACAATCCTCCGAAGTCCATTACAGAAGCTCTAAGGAGATCTTCCAAAACTCGGTTAACTCTCTCGGTTTGAGCATCGGTTCGGGGATGATAAGTCGTACACAAACACAACTCGGTACCCAAAATCTCTTGCAAACTCTTCCAAAATCCACTTGTGAACAATGTATCTCGATCAATCACTATGCTTTTCAGGATACCATGGAATCAAACTATCCATTTAATATAAATCTCAGACAACTTTGATGCTGTCCTAGTCGATCTGGCAGGAATTAACCTTGCACTCTTGGTCAAGCAATCCACTATGACCCAAATCCCTTCATTTCCTGCACAGGTTCTAGGTAGTCCATCGATATTTGTTCCCACTTACACATAGGGACTTCCAATGGCTAAAGCGTTCCAGTTGGCTTCTTATGTTCATCTTTCACTAACTGCTAGTTCATGCATTTAGAAACAAACTTTCCAACAGCCCTCTTCAACCCTTCCCAGTGGTAAGCTCGTTTCATATCATGATACATCTTATTACCACCGAGATCAATCGTTAACTTCAAGTGATGACATTTCCTCAGAACATCATCTATCAATCCACTAATATCATGAACAACCATTTGTATTTTTTTACGAAGCCAACCCTCTCAATCAACTTTGAATTCCTTATCCTTGGTTCCAACTTTTTGGATGATCTCGACAAGCTTTGTATCATGCTTCTGGCTTTCACCAATCCTTTCGATGTGAGTAGGTCTTATCGATAAGCTTGCCAACATTTCAGGCTCTAACCCACACCAAGGTCTAAAATCAAATCTGACCAAGTACTTGAGTTGTTTACATTTTAAAAACATAGCACCTAGTCTTGCATATCTTCGACTTAACGCATCTGCCACTGTGTTACCTTCACCAGGAGTATAGGCTATACCAAAATCATATTATGCCAGAAACTTAACCACCGTTGTTGCCGAAGATTCAAATCCTTCTAGGAGAAAAGATACTTCGATGACATATGATCCGTAAACAGCTCGAATCGAACTCCCAATAGGTAATGTCTCCACATCTTCAAAGAAAACATGATCGTTGCGAACTCCAAATCATGAGTTGGATAATTCCTTTCATGCGACTTTAGCTGTCGACTCGCGTAGGCCACAACTCTATCTTTCTGCATTAGTATTGCTCCAAGTCCAGTACCACATGCATCGATGTATACCACTATATCTTAATTCCTACCTAGAATCATCAGAACAGGAGCACTCGTCAGCCTCTCTTTCAGGATTCCAAAACTTCGCTCACACTTTGTATCCTATGTGAAAAGTTGATTCTTCTTCGTCAATCCTTTTAGTGGTGCATCTATCTTGGAGAAATCCTTGATAACACGATGATAATATGCCGCCAACCCAAGGAAACTCCTAACGTCTGTCACATTCTTAGGTCTATCCCAGTCATGAATTGCTTCCACCTTCGCGGGGTTAACCAATATTCCGTTTCCAGAAACAACATGGCCTAAGAACCTCACTTCACTCTTCTAGAAGTGACACTTCAAAAACTTAGCTCTCAGCTAATGTTTTCGCAAGAATTCCAAAACAACTTGCAAGTGCGTCTTATGCTCTTCCTTATTCTGGGAATAAACCAGAATATCATCCACGAACACAAGCACGAACATGATCGACTGATCTCTGAAAAACCTATTCATAAGATCCACAAAATACGTTGGCGTGTTAGTCAATCCAAATAGCATCACCAGCCACTCAAAGAAACTGGATGGTGTCATAAAAGCTGTCTTCGGCACACTATCCTTCGCCACTCTCATCTGGTGAAATTCTGTCACCAAATCCATTTGAGAAAACACCTTGTCTTCATGAAGTTGTTCAAACAAGTCATCTATCCTTGGCAACGGATACTTGTTCTTCTTGGTCACCTTGTTCAGCTTACGATAATCAACACACAATCTCAAAGATCCATCAACCTTGATTTCAAACACAACTGGTGCACCCCATTTGCACATACTTCTTTGAACCAATCCTTTTCCCAAAAGGTCATGAACTTGCACCTCTAACTATCGCTGTTCCTTAGGCCTCATCCTCCTAAGAGGCATAACGATAGGTATAACACATTAACCAAATCGATCATGAACTCAATCTCACGATGCGGCATCAAACCTTTGACTTCTTCAAAGACTCATCAAACTCACTAGCGATTGGCACAAATGACAAGTCTTCCCTGGAATCACAAGCGAATACAAATAGCTTACGAATACCCTGTCTTCTGGTTTACATCGTATTACAACCATTCGCCCTTCCATATTCCCGACTGTCACCTCGAGCTTCTCATAATCAACTTTAGCAGCATACCTCTTTAGCATAATATATTTCCAAATGGTAGAGATGAACTTCGTCTCAAACTTGACTTGGAACTGATCATATGTGATCTCATCTTCTGGAGTCCCTAGAGTAACATAGTTCCACCAATACATAGCTCTACCCTATAGCTGGCTTGATGCAAGCTAGCTCTTAGTCGCATCATAAATGCCCAAGTCCCCAAAAATCCGAATGCAAGTACCAAGCCACCCTTGAACCTCTACCGTCGGCTTTGTCCCTTTAAACGGCTTCCCATCCAGAGAAGTGAAGTCTTTGCACAGCTTCGCGAAGTCCATAACCCTAGACACCTGCACCTGAATCCCCACATCTACCGCAGCTGTCTCTGGAGCAGGTATCCTCCTCATGATCACTGCCACCATGGCCTCAAACATAGTTGGGTAATCTAGTATACCGCCATTTCCCCTCCAGGGATAGTCTCTTTCCTAGCAGTATGTCTCGAAGTTCGACGACTCATTCTAAATCTAAAAAATAGAATGATTAGTCCACACATAAGAAAACTGCAAAAGGATTTCAAACTCTACAATACTATATACTATAATATATTATACATCCATCAGAAATCTACAATTATGTCTCTCATACGTTATTACATCTTCGAACTTTGGCTAAAATCGATTTACCTAGCTCTAAATCAAATGTGACAATTGCCCACAACTCCCACACTGAACAAGAAGAATAATGCACTAAAATACGTGACAGACAGTTATGGACGATTATCAGGATATAATGACATATGCAGAACCTATCGTATAACTAGCTGCGCAAGGATAAAATATAACAGAACATATACAACTGGAAATAATAGTGAAGCATAATTGAGTAGAATTTCAAAGTTTCATATCATCATGAATTATCCAAACATATTAAACCGATCCACTCGAACTTGAGCCCCGATCCATCATGTCTTGTGCACCAAGAAATGATCCAAACACGAAATAAATTCTAAATCCAAACTCTTTCAATCGAATCGAAGTTGTGAAGACCGCCCATAACTCATGCACTTAAAAAAGGAATTATGCACTGAAAGACATGCTAGGAGGCTATGGACGATCATCTAGGTAAGATAACACATGTTGAACCTACCGTATAACTCACAGCGCAAGGATAAAATATAACAGAACATATACAACAGGCAATAATAGTGAAGCATATTTGAGCAAAAAATTGAACTTTCATAACAACTAGAAATAGAATATCCATACACCCTTGGATTACAACATAAGTGTTTGTACAAATTTGCCTTACTACAACACTCAAAAAAGACACCAATCATAACAGTGGAAACATCCAATACTATATAGTAGAAAAACTGATACACAAGCCTCCTACTCATCATCGCTCTACATCTTCAACTCACTAGGCTCTCCTACATGTAACCTGATACACAGTCTGGCCATCCAAAACCGGATGAATAGCCCAAGGTAATAAGAGGAAACATAAAACCTTGAGTCAGACTACAGTCTTAATGAGCGATAAATCAGCTGTCTAACATCATCGTTAAAGCATATGAGAATAGGAAGATTAACTAACTAATCTACCAAAGAACCAGAGAAGAACCCAAACCCGTCTTCGCCACATCTGACAAGTGATAGCCTTTACAAACAAGCATTAAGAAACAATGGTACATTCATGGAAAACAGTTATCAACCATAGGTAATCCTAATTGATCTCGATATCCCCCAAGCACAAGCCCCGAAGGCCTAAACAAACATAAGACAAGCATCCAAGATATATTTCCTTCGACATCGAATAATCTACACAAGACGATACAAGAAAAAAGACATCACTCATGACTCTGGATATCACCACCAATCCTGCTTTGAAACCATCGTTAATCTATGACCAGCTAAACACCTTGCCATCTACTATCAAGGGATAATGGTAAACTCCAATTCTAACATAACTCCATACGCATATGACGAAACGTATCTAGGCCCATTGAGCTGCCCAGGGTACTCGACCAGTCACTTCTAGTCTTTTAGGCATCCTTATTATACCCATGCTTTGAGTCCGCTAGAACTTACGACAACGATGATTCCTCGGCCTTAGATATCTCTAGCCATCCAACTTGATGACTGTTCATAAGCTCAAGCCCCTTCTCGAGCAACCATTATCCAAGAAATCACCACCTTGAGTCATCTTCAAATTTGTTGCATTATGACGATCAACGAACATATCACAACACTTCGAACATTCCTAATTGAATTCATTTCAAAGTCACCTCCATCACTCAACCAAAATAACATATTATTGTCCAACATACTCAGGTCGTTCCCTCATATAGTTCGCACAATGACCTAACCTCATCGTCCAAACCAACTCCACCAGACCTTCCTTCTTGCGAGTCAGAACCTACGACCTGACTCATCGGGTTGGTCCACCAATCCAATGACTTGACCTCTTTAGGTCGTTAACGACCCGACCTCCTTAGGTCGTTAACGACTCAACTCTCATTGCTCTTCATAGCTTTAGACGACCTGAGTTCCTTCAGAACCCAATGTCCCATACCCAAAGCTCCAGCGACCCAACTCCGTTGAAGCCAACACCATAATCAACCCACTTTAACGACCCATGTACCCATCAGGTCGTTCCACGACCTACTTCATCTCAGCACCTAGGCCGACCAGAAGCCTTGTAACGACTCACGACCTGGCACCAAAACTACCCATCGTGTGTCTTGGAGCATAAGTCACGATCCACTACTTATGCCACTTCACCAACGACCTGAAGCTCATCCCAATATCCCCATTCCAGACCGAACGATCTATGCTCCAGTATTTTTGCCCTGTCCATGCTCCAGAACTTTTCCCGGTCCATACTATAGAAAATTGCCCAGTCCATAAAATGGTCTGACCTAAGGAAAAATGACCCGACTCCAAATCTGACCAAAAATAGCTCCAATTTTGACCAAATCATCACCAAATGAGAACATTGATGTGACCAATTCATCCAAATCATCCAATTCAAGCATAAACACTTTATGAAATCATTAGCAATGTCAAAATGATAATTATTCATCAATAGTCATATACAATTCACCAAAAATCATGATAAATCAATGCATAAAGTAAAATAATGGATCTAGCTTACATAAACATATGAATTAACATAAGAAGTCCGTGTTTTAAGTTGGTAAATTAGATCCTGTGGTGATTCAAATGAAAATATACTTACTATGATGTTGATCTAGGTGACAACAACTTAAAATGATGAAACTAGGATCAAACAACGCATATACTTGATTGAATCCGTGTGAGAGATGCTTATCACTCGCCAAACCTTCGATCTAGCTCAAAAACGAAGAATCACAAATCCGAACAGCAAAGAACAACCTTCAAAATTCTTGATTTAATGAAATCTCCATTCACTTGATGTAGATCTAGCTTCAAACGATGTAGATCTTCGATTTTCTTATGTAGATCTAGAATTTTAATGGTGGAAAGGTGTATTTGATTGAGGAAGGAAGATAACGAGCTCTACCAAATGAGAGACTGAAGAAAGTAAACTATTCTCCATGCCTCTAACCCCCTATTTATAGCCTCCCACCATCCCACTAATGGGCCACTCCAAATCATCCCATTGTGGCATACAAAACCCGAACATAATTTGTGAAACAAAAAAAAGCGATTCCTCCCAAACTGCTGAACCAAATCTTTAATGTGATCACTCTATGGGTTTGGCAACACCATTTTATTTCCAATGAAACCGACCTCAGCACCCGATTCGATACCAGTCAAAAGTTATGCCCTATACAAATCTGACAGGGGAAAAATGGTCACAAATAAAATTGGTAAAAATTATGGACATGTCTCACATCCCTATAAATAACATCTCAAAATATGGGAATGATCCAACCCTCAGGGAATTAAATAAAGATATTTTATGATCCATCGATACGTAAAATGCAGGCTGTTACATTCCTCCCTTAGGAATTTCGCCCTCGAGATTGCAAACAAGCAATAGTAATCAAAACAATTTTGCATGCCTATCATCCACACCAGGCAATTTACCATCCAAACTAGCAGCCATTAAATCATGCATCCATAGCCTTATCCCAGCACGCGGAATTTTAAAAATAACCACAACCACAATAGTACAAGTTACAATGATGCAAGATGACATGATATTTATAGGTCATACCGACGATGAGTTCTGGGTGGGTCATCTTTATACTCTCTTCTATCTCCCACGTACAATCGTCATCATCCTCACTCCATTGTACCTTGAGAACTTAATTGTCTTCTTCCTAAGCTGTTTTGTGTCATTTCCTACAACATGAAGTGGCTTACGAGGTTTCGTAACTACGGTCTCTACTTCTAGGTCTTCGTACTGCTCTGGAGATACCACCACATTCGAATCGTGCACACACTTTCGAATACATGACACATGGAAAATGTTATGCATACTCAACATCTTCTCGGGTAACTCCAACATATATGCGAGCTTTCCAATTCGCTCGATTATCGGAAACGGTCCAACAAACCTTGGAGCTAACTTTCCTTTGCTTCTGAACCAAACAATGTGCTTCAAAGGTCATTACAAAAACCATACTGCCAATGCTGAATTCCAAATCTTTTCGACGCTTATAGGAAAAACTCTTCTAACGGTCTTGGGCTGCCTTCATACGTTATCGAATGATCTCGATACAATCTGATGTCTCTCTGATCATCTCTAGCCCAAATATCAACTTATCTCTAGTTTCTAACCAACATGTCGGAGAATTACATGGTCTTCCATACAACGCCTCGTATGGTGCCATTGTAACATCCCACATTTTATGTATCAGAAGATCGTAAAATATTTTATTTTATTCCTTGAGGGTAAGATCATTCTCATCTTTTAGCATGTTGTTTATGGGGATGTAAGACATGTCCATAATTTTTACCAATTTTGTTTGTGACCATTTTTCCCCTGTTAGTTTTGTAAAGGGGATAAATTTTGACTCAGGTCGAATCAAAGGGTGAGATCTGTACCATTGGAAAGGAATTGAGGATTGCCTTTCCGTAGAGTGGCTATAATAAAGATTTGGCTCAATGCTTTGGGAGAAATCGCTGTTTTAAGGCTTAACAGTTGGCTGTTAGGGTTTTGGAGCCTTAGTGGGCTGATTTGGGAAGGCGCATTAGTGGGTTGGTGGAATCCTATAAATAATGGGTAAGAGAGAAGGGAAAAAGTTTACTTTCCCATTCTCTCATTTGGAGGCATTGATCTCCTTCTTCCTCTAACACCTTTCCACCATTAAAAATCCAAATCCAAGGAGGAAAATCATAGATCTACACCATAGGAGGCTAGATCTACATCAATTGAAGCAAGGATTCCCCGGATCAAGGTGTTTGGTGCGAGTTGCTTACTGTCCGGATTCTTATTTCTACCATTTTAGCTTGTTTTGGAGAATCGATGAGTGATTTACATCTCTCACATGTATTCAATGAAGTATATGAGTAGTAGATCATGTTTTTCATCAAATTCAAGTGTTTTTCCTTAGATCTATGCATTGGTAAGTTCATTTTCATATAGATCACACTAGGATCTGATTTAGCAAGTTTAGATAGGTAATTTCTATGATATTTCATTCGAATGTGCAAGTTAGATCCATGGTTTTTGTTCATATGCATATTTGTGGTGATTTTGGTGAATTTGACATTGTCAATGATAGAACTGTCATATTGGTGATATTATTGATTTCATAACATGCTTGTAATCCTTTTAGCTGAATTGGATGAGTTAGTTTCGTCGGATTTATTGTTTGGCGAAGTTTTGGATGAAACTGGAGTTGAATTAAAATATGCAGGTTTTGGGTCGACCATAAGTTGGATCGGCTATAAGTGGGTCGGCCTAGTCACTAGAAAGTGGGTCTGCCTAGTCACTAGAAAGTGGGTCGGCCTAGTCACTAGACAGTGGGTCGGCCTGGTCATTTAAAAGTGGGTCGGCCTAGTCAGCACAAAGTGGGTTTGACTAAAGTGGGTCGGACTAAAGTTGGGTCGGCCTATTCTTGTCAGCCATTTCTGGTCAGCTATTTCTGCCATTTCTGGTCGGCTATTTCTGGTTGGGTATTTCCGGTGATGATGAGATTTCAAAGTGAATTCAATTGGGAAGTTTTGAAGTGTTGAAAAGTGTTTGTTGATTGGAGTAGATTAACAAATGGTATGACAACTCAAGGGTGTATTGAGTTCGTGTGGATGATGGCTCTAAGGGTTCTGAGCTGATTAATAGTCGTAATTGATAATGACTAGAGATGAGAAGGTCGAGGAACTGTAGTTGTTGTAGGTTCTAGCATACCCAAAGAAAGGGGTACAATTGAAGACCAATTATAGGTCGAGTGCCATGGGCGTCGTGTATGGCCTAGATATGTGTTGAGTATAGCGTGTGGAGTTTTGCTACAACCGAGGCGTCCTGCATGGTCCTTGACAATTGATGGCAAGTTGTTAGCCAGTCATATGATAACTAGGGTTCCAAAGCAAGGTTGGCAGTGATAACCAGAGTCAGTCATGGACATCTGAATGCATGTTGTGATCGTGATTGAGTTGCTATTGCTATGTATGAATGGTTGTTCTGGTTGCCATGGCCGAATTGTTATCCCTTTTGGTGTATGGATCGTAAAGACTACCACTGTCATGTTATGGGGAAGACAGGTATAAGTTCTTCTCTGAAGCTGGGTAGATTTGTTGTTATTTACCCCATTCTCATATCTGTATTGATGAAGTTTGTTAGCTATTATATCACTCGCTAAGCCTGTTGTCTGACTCAAGGTTTTATGTTTCCTCTTATTACCATGGGCTGTTCATCCGGTTTTGGATGGGCAGACTGAGTAACAGGTGGTAGGTATTGCTTTAGTGAGGACGAAGATGCTGATAAATAGCGAGCAGGAAGCTCACGTACCAGTTTTTTTACTATCTAGTATTGGTTTCCGCTGTTTTCTTTTTCCTTGAGTGATGTAGTGAGGCAAATTGTATAAACATTGTTATTGATTTCCACGTGTATAGGAAATACTTTCTAGTTGTCAAGAAAGCTTAGTGCTTTTCTTCTTCAATATCACTACCTGTTGTATATGTTCTATTATATTTTATCCTTGTTCTGTGAGTTTACGAAAGGTTTCATTTATTTACCATACCTTGATGATCGTCCATAGCTGCCTGGCACATCGTTCAGCACATTATTCCTATTGTTTAATGCAGGGGTTATGGGCGGTCGTCACATTTGTTATCAGAGCTCTGGTCAACGATTATGGCTAAAGTTCAAAGACATAATTACGTATGAGAGATGTATTTGTAGATTTCGATTGGATGCTTACTATATATATTAGCATATATAGTAGTAGCTTTTTTACTTCCTTTAGCAGTTTTTCTTGAAAGTGGTTAATCATTCTAAATTGCAGATTTAGAATGAGTCGATGTTATACGATACATTTTGCTAGAGAAGAAACTATGCCTGGAGGGGGTAATGGTGGGGCACTTGATTACCCGGCTATATTTGAAGCTATGATCGAAGCATGCCTTCGAAGGAACCCCGCTCCAGTGGAAACTACGGTTGATGTTGAAGTTCCAGTGCCTAGAGCTGCAGAATTTGCAAAGTTATGCAAAGACTTTACATCATTGGGAGGGAAACAGTTCAAGGGCACTGAACCAGTTGAAGAGTTTCAAAGGTGGATGGATACTTGTGTCCAAATCTTCAAGGATATAGGTACTGATGATGCAACAAAGAGGAAACTTGCATCTAGGTAGTTAGTGGGCAGAGCAATGGATTGGTGGAACTCTATCACACTTAGGACCCCTGAAGAGGATATCTCATAGGAGCAGTTCCAAGTTAAATTTGAAGTAAAGTTGATCTTAACCGTGCAAAAGTCTGTTTTATTTAAGAGATTCGTGGAGCTTAAGCAGAATGGTCATCCAGTTCTTGACCATATTTCTGACTTCGAGGCTTTATCAAAGTATGCTCATTCATATATGGATACTCCTTATCAAAAGAACGAGAAGTTTTTTTTGGGATTAGATGAATATATTGGGCGTCAGTTTGTGGATTACCTTGATTATTGCTTTGAGAAGATCATCGAGAAGTCTTTGAGACATGAAAGTTTGTTTCCTAAGAAGGTGTCTGTTGTTGCAGCTAAAGAGAAGCAGAAACCACTATAGGATGGTAACAACAAGAAGAGGAAGCAACAACAACAGAAAGGAAAAGATGGCCAAAAGAAGCAGAAGGGAGAAGTGACTTGCTTCAATTGTTGGCAGAAGGGCCATTTTGCTAGTGAATGCAAGAATCCTAAAGATGAAAAAAAGTGCTTCAAATGTGGGAAGCTGGGACATGAGAAGAAAGATTGTCTAGAATCAGCTCAAGGGAAGCAGGTGGTTAAGGCTTATGCTTTATGGGCAGTATCGTCTTCTTCAAAAGCTCCTACTGCAGTGGAGAAGGGAAAGGGTGTCGTGGTGCAAGGTACCCTTTCTATTCATGGTGTTTCAGTTTGAGTTTTGCTTGATACTGGAGCATCACATTCATTCATTCATTCATTTGCAATGAGCTTGTGTGCCGCTTAGGTTTGGAACCCAAGATATGTGATAGACCTTTCATAGTAACTAATCTAGTTAGGGGTTCATCAAATCTTTGCATGATTTGCCATGGTCTAGTGTTTTCGAGTCATGGTTCCTCTTTTATGTGTCATTGCTTTATTCTTACTTCGCTGGGTTTGGGATCATCTTGGGCATGGATTGGCTCAAGAGGTATGTGGCAAGGGTGAATTGCGAGAAGCTAGAGGTGAGAGTCGGGGATGTGGAAGGATGAAAGGTGTTGATAAAGTGTAAGCGCGAAGAGGGTGTCTTCGTTAACTATCTATATTCGCTTGTGATGCCACAAGAAAACTTTTCATTTGTGATGATTGCAAATGAGTATGAGGATATCTTTGACGAGGTCAAAGGTTTGTTGCCCCATCGTGAGATCGAGTTTAGGATCGATTTGGTCGAATGTGCTAGACCAATCATTATGTCTCTTAGGCGGATGGCACCTAAGGAACAGCGAGAATTGGAGGTGTAAGTTCGAGACCATCTTAGGAAGGGATTCATTCAGAGAAGTGTTTCTGAATGGGGAGCACCAGTCGTGTTTGCAACCAAGGCAGGTGGCTCGTTAAGATTGTGTGTGGACTATCATGAGCTGAATAAGTGACTAAGAAGAACAAGCATCCGTTGCCAAGGATTGATGACTTGTTCGATCAGCTTCACGAAGCCAAAGTGTTTTCTCAGATGGATTTGGCAATGAGATTTCACCAGTTGAGGGTAGCAAAGGATAGTGTTCCTAATACTGCTTTTAGGACACCGTCCGGGTTCTTCAAATGGTTGGAGATGCCATTTGGGTTGACTAACGCGCCAGCTTATTTTGTGGATCTTATGAATAGGGTATTCAGAGATCAGCTAAATAAGTTTGTACTTGTGTTCTTGGATGATATTCTGGTTTACTCCAGGAATGAGGAAGAACATAAGACACACTTGAGAGTTGTGTTAGAGATCTTGCGGAAGCATCAGCATAAGGCTAAGTTCTTGAAGTGTCACTTCTGGAAGAGTGAAGTGAGATTCTTAGGTCATGCAGTCTCTGGAAGTGGGATAGCAATTGACCCCGCTAAAGTGGCAGCAATCCAGGATTAGGACAGACCTAAGAGTGCGACAGATGTGAGATGTTTCCTTGGGTTGTTATTACCGACGGTTTATCAAGGATTTCTCCAAGATAGCTGTACCATTGATAGGATTGACGAAGAAGAACCAAGTGTTCACATGGGATGTGAAGTGTGAACAAGCATTCGAAATCCTGAAAGAGAGACTAACGAGTGCTCCTGTGTTGACCATTCCGAGTGGGAATGAACAGATTGTGGTATACACCGATGCATGTGGTATTGGACTTGGAGCAGTACAGATGCAGAAGGATAAGGTTGTGGCCTACGCAAGTCGACAGCTGAAGTCGCATGAGAAGAATTACCCAATTCATGATTTAGAGTTGGCACTGATTGTGTTTCCACTGAAGATGTGGAGACATTACCTATTGGGAGTGCGGTTCGAGTTGGTTACGGACCATAAGTCGTTGAAGTATCTTTTCTCCCAAAAGGATTTGAATCTTCGGCAGCAAAGATGGCTAGAGTTTCTGGCATCATATGAATTTTGTATAGCCGATACTCCGGGCAAGGGAAACACAGTTGTAGATGCATTAAGTCGAAGACATGCAAGTTTAAGAGCGATGTTTTCAGAATGGAAGAGCCTCGAGTATTTGGCAAGGTTCGATTTCAGGCCACGATGCGAGCTGGAACCTAAAATGTTGGCAAGCTTATCAATAAGACCTACTGTTATCGAAAGTATTGGTGAGAGACATAAACAAGTATGAAGCTTGTCAAGTTTATCCAGGGATTGGAACCAGAGGATAAAGAGTTCGAAGTCGATAGAGAAGGTTGGCTTCAAAAGCAATGATGATTAGTTGTTCTTGATATCGACGGATTGAGATGAGGTTCTAAGGGAATGTCACCACTTGAAGTTGACGATTCATCCCAGTAGTAATAAGATGTATCAGGACATGAAGCAATTTTACTACTAGGAAGGGATGAAGCGAGATATTAGAAAGTTCATTTCCAAGTGCATGAATTGTTAGTTGGAGGAAGCTAAACAGAAGAAGGCGAGTGGGTTGCTTCAGCCATTAGAAGTTCCTTCATGGAAGTGGGAGCAAGTATCAATGGACTTCATTGATGGGCTACCTAGAACCAGGGCAGGAAATGAAGGGATTTGGGTCATTGTAGATCGCTTGACCAAAAGTGCGAGATTCATTCCTGTCAAGTCGACTAGGATGGCGTCGAAACTGGTTGAACTTTATGTGAAATGGATAGCTCGATTCCATGGTGTCCTAAAGAGTATAGTGAGTGATCGAGATCCATTATTCACTAGCGGATTTTGGAGGAGTTTGCAAGAAGCTTTGGGAACTGAGTTGTGCTTGAGTACGGCCTATTATCCCCAAACTAATGGTCAGACCGAGAGAGTCAATCGAGTTTTGTAAGATCTCCTAAGGGCTTGTGCATTAGACTTTGGTGGATCGTGGGAAGACCATCTACATCTGGTTGAGTTTGAATATAATAATATCTACCAGTCGAGCATTGGGATGGCACCATATGAGGCATTATATGGAAGATCGTGCAATTCTCCAACATGTTGGTTAGAAACTGGAGATAAGTTGGTACTTGGGCCAGAAATGATAAGAGAGACCTCGGATTGTATCGAGATCGTTCGACAACAAATGAAGGCAGACCAAAATCGTCAGAAGAATTATGCCAATAAGCATCCTAAGTATTTGGAATTCGACGTGGGCAATATAGTTTTCGTGAAGGTTTCACCATTGAAGCATATGATGAGATTTGGAAGTAAAGGAAAGTTAGCTCCTAGATTCATTGGACCATTTTCGATAGTCGAGCGAATTGGAAAGCTCACATATAGATTGGAGTTACCTGAGAAGATGTCAAGTGTGCATAATGTGTTCCACGTATCGTTTCTACGGAAGTTCGTGCATGATTCAAATGTGGTGGTATCTCCAGAGCAGTACGGAGACCAAGAAGTAGAGACCGCAGTTGCGAGACCTCGTAAGCCGCTTCGTGTTGTGGGAAATGACACGAAACAGCTTAGGAGGCAGACGGTTAAGCTTGTTAAGGTACAATGGAGTGAAGATGGTGACGATTGTACGTGGGAAACGGAAGAGAGCATGAGGGCGACTCATCAGAACTCTTCGTTGGTAGGACTCTTTGATATCGTGTAATCGCTATATCGTTGTATCTTGTTGTTGTTTGATAGAATTCCATGTGATAGGATAAGGCTATGGATGACTTGATGGTTGCTAGTTTGGATGATAGAATTGGCTTCTCATGGATGATAGGTATGCGGAATTATTGTGATTGCTTGTGTTTGTTTAGAATTTCGAGGGCGAAATTCTCAAGGGGAGGGGGGGAAGAATGTAACAGCCCGCATGTTACGTATCGGAAGATCGTAAAATGTTTTTATTTTATTCCATGAGGGTTGGATCATTTTCATATTTTAGTATGTTGTTTATGGGGATGTAAGACATGTCCATAATTTTTACCAATTTTGTTCGTGATCATTTTGCCCCTGTCAGTCTTGTACATGTCATAACTTTTGACTCATGTCGAATCAGAGGGTGAGACCTATGCCATTGGAAAGGAATTGATGATTTCCTTTCCGTAGAGTGGTTACATTAAAGATTTGGCTTAGCGGTTTGGCAGAAATTGTTGTTTTAAGGTTTAACGGTTGGCTGTTCAGGTTTTGGAGCCTTAGTGGGCTGATTTGGGAAGGCACATTAGTGGGATGGTGGAATCCTACAAATAGGGGGTGAGAGAGAAGGGAAAAAGTTTACTTTCCCATTCTCTCATTTGGAGGCATTGATCTCCTTCTTCATCTAACACCTTTCCACCATTAAAAATCCAAATCCAAGGAGGGAAATCATAGATCTACGCCATTGGAGGCTATATCTACATCAATTGAAGCAAGGATTCATTGGATCAAGGTGTTTGGTGCGAGGTGCTTACTGTTTGGATTCTTATTTCTACCATTTTAGCTTATTTTGGAGAATCGGTGAGTGATTTACATCTCTCACATGGATTCAGTGAAGCGTATGAGTAGTAGATCATGTTTTTCATCAAATTCAAGTGTTTTTCCTTTGATCTATGCATTGGTAAGTTCCTTTTCATATAGATCACCCTAGGATCCAATTTAGCACGTTTAGATAGGTATTTTCTATGATAATTCATAAGAATGTGCAAGTTACATCCATGGTTTTTGTTCATATGCATATTTATGGTGATTTTGGTGAATTTACATTATCGTTGATAGAATTGGCATATTGATGATATTGTTGATTTCATAACATGCTTGTAATCCTTTTGGATGAATTAGATGAGTTAGTTTCGTCGGATTTATCGTTTGACGAAGTTTTGGTCGAAATCTGAGTTGAATTGCAATATGCAGGTTTTGGGTCGGCCATAAGTTGGATCGGCCATAAGTGGGTCGGCTTAGTCACTAGAAAGTGGGTCGACCTAGTCACTAGAAAGTGGGTCGGCCTAGTCACTAGAAAGTGGTTCGGCCTAGTCACTAGAAAGTGGGTCAGCCTAGTCATTTAAAAGTGGGTCGGCCTAGTCAGCACAAAATGGGTCGGACTAAAGTGGGTCGACTAAAGTTGGGTCGGCATAAAGTTGGGTCGGACTAAAGTTGGATCGGACTAAAGTCGGGTCGACCTATTCTAGTCAGCCATTTCTGCCATTTCTGATCGGCTATTTCTGGTCGTGCATTTTTGGTGATGATGTGACTTCAAAGTGAATTCAATTGGAAATTTTTGAAGTGTTGAAAAGTGTGACAACCCCAATTTTTTTCTTCAAAAACTCCAATCTATCGAAACTCGGATTGAGTTACTTTGGTATCCTGCAAAAAAGACAGAGACATAAAATATGTCAGATCTCAGAAAATATCTCACAGCGGAATGGATAAAATATAGTATAATCAAAATATAGCCTTACTTTATTAATAATACTGGCTACCATGTCCCTGCAACAAATCTAACCTTCGAGTATGTTATGAGTAGGGGGTCAAAACACAAGTTCTAGTGACTAGATTTAAATTATACACTTTGGATAATCCTACATATATCGTTCAATCATTTTTTCTTATTTATTAGTTTACTTGGGTTAATAGCACTCAAGGCTTACACACATATCGCACCCATTTACTTCCCAGTGGATTAACTTAATACAGTACATATGTAGCTACCCCCAATATTGAGGTACACCCCCGGTACCCCCTCACACGGTCTCCACCGTAACACCATCGAAATATATGAAGTCCCTCATCCTACGCCATAGTGATGTACGGATAAAAATACTACGTTCCGCATATATCTATCATTACTATGATACATAAACATACGGACTGTCATCTTTGTTCGATTCAGAATTCATACCGGAGTAATGCCTTCAAGTCTACGATACACCACCCAGAGCCGACATGCATGTATCTAGACTGTCCACCATACGTACTGTTAATTGTTGCTCGATGCCTCAATCGCACATCCTCTAATGTGCACCGAGTTCCATGGTAGGGCGATACAAGAAACACATAACTCGGTCGGGAGCTTTTCCATATCTGTACATGCCTGTCTTTAAAGAGCCTCTATATACAGATATACCTAGGGTATGTTTCCGCTGGGGCCCTCCCTCAACTGGTAAAGACAACAAGAGCTAAGCGACTTCCCCTATGCAAACAATTTAAACATTCATGTGGCGTCTCCCCTCAACCACTTACCCCGATAGAGAAGGGTGAAATGGTATCTTGGGTTTAGCTCTAGTCTTTTCGCATCCAACTGGCGGTCGATGACGGGTATTCGACGATCTACTATCCTTGGTCTTGGCCCTCCGCCTCCACGTTGAAGCAACCGCCGAATCACCCTGGTGTCACCGCGTCACATCATTCTTGTATGCATAACTACTTCTGCAGTCAAGGCCCACCCACCTAGTAGTTACGCGCAGACCCAACCTCTGCGAGTACAGCCTAAGTCATCTGTCACTGCATAGAGGACTACTAGGGGCACCTTACGTACCTCAGAAAGCCGCATGCTTCCACTTCCAGTACTTCGGAGCGTCAGAACAATCAGATGAATGTACGCTCCCCTCGTGCCTTATAACACCGGATGATCTACCCCGTTGGGTTATTCACCCTCGAACGTGCAGATTGGTCCAAGCGCCTCAATTTAGTATGTTGTTAGAACCTATGTATAAACATTCTTTTATGTGCTTGCCTCACCTCATCAGGTTTCCAGTTAACTTGGTTATTCCCGTTCATATTGAATTCTTGTTCAAACTACCAAGTTTCTCTTTCTTATTAATTTCAGTCATATAACTTAACCCATTTAAGTTTATTAATAAGTCCACAACATGTTATTCTCTAAATTATGGCCCAAGGTCTGTACTCCGCAATCCCTCTTATATTCTTGTTTGTTTGAAATAAAATGTTTTACTTAATATGTAATTAAGCATATCTCAATTCACATGTTTTCCAATTAACATGTCACTTACCATTTATGATTAAATATAACTTATTTCATAAGTTTTCCTCATTCTTTCTCTTTTAGTCATAATTCCTTTTTTACATCATCAATACAACTTATCGTTGTTTACTTATAAACTTAGTTCTGTTAACTAAGGCCCATTAATAAGTTTCTCTACCCATTTATTATAACCTATGTTATAATTTCCCCTTTGTCCCTAGGATAAATCTGAACATGTTATTCATATCAACCTCGTGTCATAGCCCGTCTCGTATTTGCGCACTTAGACCTCTCACATTAGGTTCAACATTAGTGGTTGCTAGATATGCCGTTCGGGTCCGAGCAGACTTCCACCACTAATGCAACCTAACCTCGTTCATAAATACAATTACATTAATTGTAACCCTAAGCATTCATTGTTAATCAATTAATCATACCTATATCTTTATAAGTGCTCGTGCCCATTTACCTAATTATATTCATGGTGTATTTATGTCCAAATTCATATTATTCAAATTATGCTAATTCATATTTTACATAAGATCCCATTTGTAACACCCCACGTCCATTAATGTCACTCACAAAGGGAATGCATTAACTTCCATGGAGGTTTTAAGTGAATATAGAACAGTAAAATTACAACAAGACAGATATAAAATAGTACTTGGAAATTCAAAAACTTTATTTCATTGTAGCAGAAGTCAAAACATGTTTGATTACATCATAACACCATATTCAATGTCAAGTACAATATCTATCTTGATAAAACAAGTACATAATCCCATTACATGAATAGCCATTAAAAAGAAAGATAACAAGCTGGACTTTACTTCAGCAGTCCAAGCTTTCCAGAAGATAAGCGATCCAACTAGACTCCACTAGAACTTGGCCCAACCTGCGGACCTGAAGGGAGAAAAAGGATGGAAAAGAGGGGGTCAGACATAAAGTCTGGTGAATATGATAATTCTACAATACTATTACCAAAATAACTGGACTAAGGCATAAGCTGGAAAACAAGAAAATGTCTATGAAGAGCAGATTAAGGACATAGACAATCGCTAAAGGCAACGTTATAGGCGCTCCTAAATACTAAAGGATAAACACTATACTGCACCACACCAGTCACCCTAAAGATTCATCCCACTTAGCTTCACTTAGAAACTTTCCCAATGGCTTTACGTACCCCTAGCTGACTACATAGGTGCCGCCTGCCCCTATCTCCACTAGGTGTACCCTACTTCCCATTATTCGATCGGCTCCCTAACTCGTAGATACCCGTGCTGGCCCCACAGTGGGGTGTATCACTCCCCTAAAGTGGCAACCTGATACAACGGACATGCACGGCTTATACCTACACGATGCAACAACGTCTTACCTACCAACCCGGGTCCACACACGCATATGAAACCCGTTGGACTTGCGTTGCCACCGCTCCCTGTTTTGGCCTCTTATAGTCAAACCCAGTATGCGTGTCCCGTCCTCGACTTGGGTCGAGCCCACAAAGATACGTTTTGGGATACTGGTTGAAATGGGCCCCCACTATTTACCACAAGCATTCCACCTAAGCTTATCCCCATTAGTCCATCCCACTTAACCCACTTAGTCATGTTCATTTACATGTGTGTTTGGTTAAGTCTAATCGTATTTCAAATGCCTCTAAAGGCAACCACCAGATTCCTCATGCCACCCAAGGCACCTACTTAACCCCCATGTCCCACCTTACATGATTATCTGGTTAAGTATTTCTTAGTTCATTAAGGCCATAACCTCATAAAGACCTCTCACATTAGACTGGCATTTATGGCAGCTGGATTTGCCGGGCGGGTCCGGGCAGTCTTACACCATAAAAGAGTCTAACCTCGTGTCTTTACAACTGTTATGCTTTAGTTTGGGCCTAGGACCTCTCACATTGGGCCGACATTTGTGACTACTGGATTTGCCGGGCGGGTCCGGGCAGGTTTACATCACAAACGGGTCCAACCTCGTGTCCTAAGCATTGATTATTAATAATAATCCACTTTCCCCCAATTTTAATAATTCCCTACTTGAATTATTAATTACTTCCAATTTTTAACAATGTCCATAATTGACTCAATTATGGACATCCATTCATGGTATGCAAAATCTTACAAAATTGCACCCAATTTATTAATTCCTAATATTACCCCTACCCCACGTTTGAACGTTTATTCGCAAAATATATGTTAGACTCGAATAGCCTAACTCATAGCATAAAAGAGATTATCATAATAACAACATGTATATGTGACCAAATGAATCATAATAAGGGGTGAAACTTGCATATGTCCAACTTGCATAGATTATACATGTCATGGACCTAAAGGTGTCAACTTGTTCAAAATTCACCTAATATAATCTCAATCAATTTTCATAAACTTACATATGAACATGTGTGAATCAACATCATCTAATTTTTTTAACAACATGGTTTTATATGGGTACACCTAACTCAATAGGCAAATTCCCATAATCAAGTATTATTTAATTATAGTTTCAAGTTTATGGGTACACCTAACCTAATAGGCAAATTCCCATAAACAAGATCCATTTAAATTAAGAAAAAAAAACATAACTTTAAGCATGATCCAACAACATCATGATTTTTCAACATAATATAGCATGATTTATAACATGGCATAGTATGATAGTATAACATAGCTTGACATGATTCTCAACATAGCACGACATAGCATAAGAGAATTTACAACATAGCATGACATAACATATATAATTTACATCATACGACAACATAATAACATAATAAGAGATCCACAATATATAGAATTTACAATTACAAATCACATCACTTTCTTGTGATCCATTCATAACTGAGTCAAATTAGTTTGTAATAGTCTTGTGAGAATCATCATACTCACCAACAAAAGAAAAGAATTAGAGAAAGAGAGATCTTTTGATTTGATTTGTGTAGATTTAGTTGTAGATGATTAGGCTTCCACTTCTTAGTTTGTGACGGCTATGCTGAACTCCATGGCAGCAGCATGACGGTAGCTTCTCTAATTTTACAAGTGATTTAGGTCTAGGGTCTACCCACTTATTTATAGATTTTAGAATTCATTTAGGCCATTAGATTTAACCTAGAAATAACCGCAGCCGTTCAGACAAGATGGGGTTTATCTTGTTGACTCAGCAATGAGTCAGAAGTGACTCAGCAAACACTCAGCAAATTAATAAACTTCTATTCATGTTTGCATTAACTGCCCATATATATATATATATATATATATATATATTCTACAATGTACACATTAGATACATCCCCCCCTTTTACACACTTATTATTGTTTTTATATACATATTAGATACATCCCCTCTCTTACACACTTATTAATATTTTTATTCATATTAGATACATCCCCTCTCTTACATACTTATTAATATTTTTATATTCATAATAGATACATCCCCTCTCTTACATACTTATTAATATTTTTATATTCATATTAGATACATCCCCTCTCTTACATACTTATTAATATTTTTATATTCATATTAGATACATCCCCTCTTCTACACACTTATTATTATTTTAGCAACTTTAGTGTTAATAGAAAATTCGGGGTGTTAATTCTCCCCTCCTTTTAGGATTTCGTCCCCGAAATCTTCAAGTCTGGAAGAATGTATATCCTACCATCCAAACGTCCATTTACTCATCCATCATACACAGGCATCCATTGTCCTTACAGACTTCTAATGCTTTCATGTTTAAATGCACAGTGTGTGTATATGTCCGTATCTAATGCAAAATCAGGCGGTCCACTGATTCAGTTGACCTCCTTAATGCAATTATGATCGTGCCATGCATCCATTATGTATGCAAAAGATTCTTAATGCTACATAATACTTCTATATGCGTGCACAACCATCATCTGAATGCAGCATCCACATGATAATACAACCATCGTTCATCCATTTTACTAAATACATCCATATATATATGCAATATGCAATATGTAGTGACTGAGCCGATCTAGTGCCTAAAGTGTGTGTGTATATGCATCCATGAGCAACCACTAGCAAACACTTGCATCCATTTTGCATCCATCATACATAACATGTCTCAAACACATGTTTCAACCATAGGATTATCCTAACTAAAGGTCAAAGATACTAATGAGAGGACATACTAAAGATAAGATAAGATAAGCTAAGCGATAAAGGAGAAATTAAAAGACATACCCTCAAAAAGAAAAGGGTACAACGAACGCATCTTCTCTTCTGTCTCCCAAGTTGCGTTGCTCTCATCATCTCCCCATTGCACTTTAACCAGTCTGACCTCTCGATTCCTCAACTTTTTGATCTCCGACCCAAGAATGCATGTAGGAGCTCGTCTAATTGTTGCATCACGCTCTATTTCCACCTCTTTAAGCAAGCTCGGCTCTACCACCTCCGCGGTCTTGTGCAAACACTTCCTCAAATGTGATACATGGAATACGTCGTGTACTCCACTAAGTTTCTCAGGCAACTCCACCCTATATGCCATCTTCCCAATCCTGTTTTTTTTTACAGGAAACGACCCTACAAACCTTGGTGCTAATTTCCCCACGGACCCAAAGCGAACAACATTCTGTAACGGAGATACTTTGATAAAAACCATGTCCCCAATGTCAAACTCAAGATCTGTCCTCCTCTTATCAGCATACGATTTCTGCCTATCTTGTGCTGCTTTCATCCTCCTTCGAATCAACTCAATCTTCTCCGAGGTTTCCCTAACCATATCGGGCCCAAGTAGGATTTTATCGGTAGATTCCCACCAACATGTAGGCGAACGGCAAGGCCTTCCATAAAGAGCTTCGAAAGGTGCCATGCCAATACTAGACTGAAAGCTATTGTTATATGCGAATTCTACTAACGGAAGGTGCTCTTCCCATGTACCCCCAAAGTCTAGGATACAAAGCCTTAAAAGATCCTCTAGAATGCGATTCACCCTCTCGGTCTGGCCGTCTGTCTGAGGATGATATGCGGTGCTCAAACATAGCTGAGTCCCTACCACCTCTTGTAAACTCTTCCAAAATTCGCTAGTAAAGATGGGGTCACGGTCGCTTACTATACTAGAAGGAATACCGTGCAAACGAACTATCTCCTTAACGTATACAGAAGCCAACCACGGAGCAGTCCTCTTACTTTTCACGGGAATAAAATGGGCGCTTTTAGTAAGTCTATCTACTATAACCCAAATCCCCGTGTTACCCTTCCTTGATCTTGGTAATCCATCCACAAAATCCATTGAGATGCTTTCCCATTTCCATAGTGGAACTTCTAATGGGTGAAGCAACCCACCGGGTTTCTTTTGTTCTGCTTTAACTCGTTGGCACACCAAGCATCTAGCGACGTACTCGGCCACATCCTTTTTCATACCGGCCCAAAAGAAAACCCGCTTCATATCTTTGTACATCTTATCCCCGCCGGGACGAATGGTCATTTTTGAGCGATGAGCATCATCAAGAATGGCCTTCCTTAAGTCTTCGTCTTGTGGTACACAAAGTCTATTATCCCTTCGTAACCAACCCTTATCGTCTAGGGTATACCTACGAAGATGGCTTGACGACTCCCCCCCTTTGAGCTTTTCTACTATCTCAACCAACTGTGGGTCGTCTCGCTGTGCCTCACCAACCCGTCCTAGAAGTGTAGGTCTAACCTCCAAGGATGCTAACAAACCGGGTACTAAGTCAACGGAGGGTCTAAAGTCAAACATAGAGATGAATTCTAAGCTTTGTCGTTCAACAAACAACGGACTCAAGGACAACCTTTTCCTACTTAAGGCGTCTGCCACCACGTTACCCTTGCCCGGGGTATATGCTATTTCAAAATCGTAGGAGGCTAAGAATTCCATCCACCGTTGCTGCCTTAAATTCAAATCCTTCTGAGAGAATAAGTATTTTAATGATTTGTGGTCAGTGAACAGTTCGAATTTCTCACCAAGAAGATAGTGACGCCAAGACTTAAGCGCGAAAACAATTGCGGCTAGCTCTAAGTCATGCGTGGGGTAATTCTTTTCATGAACCCTCAACTGCCTTCCACCATAGGCTATTACTCTTCCCTCTTGCATGAGGACCGCGCCAAGTCCCGTCCTACAAGCATCAGTATAGATGGTAAACGGTTTATTCCCGTCTGGCAGCACTAAGACTGGGGCTGAAGTTAAGGCTCTCTTTAAACGTTGGAACGCATCATCGCAATCTTTGTCCCACGTAAAAACCAGGTTCTTCTTCGTTAACCGTGTTAATGGAGCTGATATTTTTGCGAAGTCTTTGATAAACTTCCTATAATAGCCAGCCAACCCCAAGAAACTTCTTACTTCGGTTGCATTTTTAGGGACCTTCCAATCTTGGATGGCCACCACCTTTGCGGGATCCACTGCTATCCCTTCTTTGGAAACCACGTGCCCTAAGAACCGTACTTCCTTCCTCCAGAAGTGACACTTAGAAAATTTTGCCTTAAGGTTATGCGCTCGAAGGGTTTCCAACACTTCCCTAAGATGTAGGGAGTGCTCTTCTTTATTCTTAGAAAAGACTAAGATGTCATCCACAAAGACTACCACGAATTTGTTAAGGTATTCCCTAAACACCCTACTCATCAAATCAACAAAATATGCAGGGGCGTTTGTCAAACCAAAGGGCATCACTAGCCATTCATAGAATCCGTCAGGAGTCCTAAAAGCAGTCTTATCTATACTATCCTCAGCCACTCTCAGTTGATGAAAACCAGTGGCTAAGTCCAACTGCGAAAACACTGAGGCGCCAACTAACTGATCAAAGAGATCGTCAATCCTCGGCAGTGGGTGTCGGTTCTTTTTAGTAAGCTTGTTTAGTTCTCTATAGTCCATACAAAGTCTAAGAGACCCATCCGCCTTTGTGGCAAAAACTACTGGAGCACCCCACTCCGATATACTACGTCTTATGAACCCCTTCTCAAGCAACTCCTTTACTTGCTTATTGAGTTCCCTCCTTTCACGAGGAGCCATGTGGCGCACTGGCAAAGATACGGGTTTAGCATTATCCACAAGATAAATTCGAAAGTCTATCTCCCGCTTTGGAGGTAAGCCCTTCACCTCCTCAAACACATCCGGATATTCCCGGACCACTTCTACCGATCGCAGGTTCTCTACAGACGCGTCAAGCGATTCAAGATAACTTAGCATAACGGAATTTATGGGATTACAAAAGATGTCGAGAGCATTACCAAGGCGAGTCACAAGCCTAACTACTCTCCTTTCACAATCAAGAATGGCCCTATTTCTAGACAACCAATCCATTCCTAAAATTAGCCCATAGCCCGTGAAGCCCAATACATAAGCATCACATCTAAATTCAACGCTAAGTATAGAGATTTTCAAATCCAAACATATCATGGTCAAATGAGCCGAACCCCCAATTGGATTTGAAACGACCAAGGGATCCTCTACTAAACTGGTGTTGAAGTGCAGTGATTCAACTAATGATGCAGAGATAAACGAATGAGATGCGCCAGAATCAAATAAGGTACGGACAGGATGATCAAACAGAAAAACTAAGCTTTCAACAGAAATTGTTCTACCTCTTTCTTGCAGCGGTGGGGCCGCAATAGCCTGAACTTGCCCCCTTGCCTGCCCTGGTGCCATAAGAGCCTGCACCTGTCCTCCCGAGGTAGACCCTGCCCTCTGCCCCTTCTTTGGACAGTCCTTCACTAAATGTCCCGCATCTCCACAATGAAAACAACCAGTCTTCTTTTTCTTTCTACAATCTTTGCTGAGATGGCCAGGCGTCCCACAATTGAAGCATTTCTTCTTCCCTTTGCCATTATTGTTTTTACCACCCTTCTTATTTTGCTGTTGGGGTTTCTTCTGATCCCCTTTCTTTTCAACTGCCTTATCCTCATGCATAAGTGCCATTTCTACTAGCTTTTCAAAGGTGGCTCCCATAGGGATGTGGGTCATGGCCAACCCTTGCAACGGTTCATTCAAGCCTCTAACGAACCTCAAAGCTTTCTTCTCTGGCGTGTTCACCAACTCCAAGCCAAACCTTGCTAACTGATTAAATTTATTGACATATTCCTTTACTGATGAGCTCCCTTGCTTTAGTGCCAGGAATTTTTCCATATTTAAGTTCTCCTCTGCCCTTGAAAGAAACTTTGCCTCAAACCTTCGTCTGAAATCCGCCCATGAATCAACTGGACGTTCCCCGTTAGTGACCTCCCACCAAAACGAGGCCTCTCCCTTCATTAACCAAGCAGCTAAACGGACTTTCCTCCCATCTTCCACTTCAAAGATATCCAACAATTCCTCAGTCTCCTTAAGCCAATCTCTGGCCTCCACAAACGTCTCAGTCCCTTGAAAAGTTTTTCCTCCCATAGCCTTGAATTCCTTGCACGTCTTTGCAAAAGTGTCAACACGAGGAGGAGGAGGAGGAGGAGGAATGGGTGCAACTAGGGGTGGAGGAGTATCCGCTGGGCCTGCAGTGGTGGCCCTAGCCTCCAAGTATCTCCTAAACCACCCTGGAATCGTCACACCTTCTGGGAGATTAAGATCTTCAGCCATGCTGAAACGAAAAAGGAAAGATTCAAAATGGAGAATTCGAAAGATAAAGATAAGGATGTGGCTATTTGGGATTATGTTTTTCATAAAAACTCTCTTCAAATAACATGTTTTTTTTTTTTTTTTTTTGAAAGCACTTCTTCCAAAAATACTTTAGAAAAAAAATATTTTTCTAAAAAATTTTTTTTATCTGTTCTGGTAACCTTATGCTCTGATACCACGTGTAACACCCCACGTCCATTAATGTCACTCACAAAGGGAATGCATTAACTTCCATGGAGGTTTTAAGTGAATATAGAACAGTAAAATTACAACAAGACAGATATAAAATAGTACTTGGAAATTCAAAAACTTTATTTCATTGTAGCAGAAGTCAAAACATGTTTGATTACATCATAACACCATATTCAATGTCAAGTACAATATCTATCTTGATAAAACAAGTACATAATCCCATTACATGAATAGCCATTAAAAAGAAAGATAACAAGCTGGACTTTACTTCAGCAGTCCAAGCTTTCCAGAAGATAAGCGATCCAACTAGACTCCACTAGAACTTGGCCCAACCTGCGGACCTGAAGGGAGAAAAAGGATGGAAAAGAGGGGGTCAGACATAAAGTCTGGTGAATATGATAATTCTACAATACTATTACCAAAATAATTGGACTAAGGCATAAGCTGGAAAACAAGAAAATGTCTATGAAGAGCAGATTAAGGACATAGACAATCGCTAAAGGCAACGTTATAGGCGCTCCTAAATACTAAAGGATAAACACTATACTGCACCACACCAGTCACCCTAAAGATTCATCCCACTTAGCTTCACTTAGAAACTTTCCCAATGGCTTTACGTACCCCTAGCTGACTACATAGGTGCCGCCTGCCCCTATCTCCACTAGGTGTACCCTACTTCCCATTATTCGATCGGCTCCCTAACTCGTAGATACCCGTGCTGGCCCCACAGTGGGGTGTATCACTCCCCTAAAGTGGCAACCTGATACAACGGACATGCACGGCTTATACCTACACGATGCAACAACGTCTTACCTACCAGCCCGGGTCCACACACGCATATGAAACCCGTTGGACTTGCGTTGCCACCGCTCCCTGTTTTGGCCTCTTATAGTCAAACCCAGTATGCGTGTCCCGTCCTCGACTTGGGTCGAGCCCACAAAGATACGTTTTGGGATACTGGTTGAAATGGGCCCCCACTATTTACCACAAGCATTCCACCTAAGCTTGTCCCCATTAGTCCATCCCACTTAACCCACTTAGTCATGTTCATTTACATGTGTGTTTGGTTAAGTCTAATCGTATTTCAAATGCCTCTAAAGGCAACCACCAGATTCCTCATGCCACCCAAGGCACCTACTTAACCCCCATGTCCCACCTTACATGATTATCTGGTTAAGTATTTCTTAGTTCATTAAGGCCATAACCTCATAAAGACCTCTCACATTAGACTGGCATTTATAGCAGCTGGATTTGCCGGGCGGGTCCGGGCAGTCTTACACCATAAAAGAGTCTAACCTCGTGTCTTTACAACTGTTATGCTTTAGTTTGGGCCTAGGACCTCTCACATTGGGCCGACATTTGTGACTACTGGATTTGCCGGGCGGGTCCGGGCAGGTTTACATCACAAACGGGTCCAACCTCGTGTCCTAAGCATTGATTATTAATAATAATCCACTTTCCCCCAATTTTAATAATTCCCTACTTGAATTATTAATTACTTCCAATTTTTAACAATGTCCATAATTGACTCAATTATGGACATCCATTCATGGTATGCAAAATCTTACAAAATTGCACCCAATTTATTAATTCCTAATATTACCCCTACCCCACGTTTGAACGTTTATTCGCAAAATATATGTTAGACTCGAATAGCCTAACTCATAGCATAAAAGAGATTATCATAATAACAACATGTATATGTGACCAAATGAATCATAATAAGGGGTGAAACTTGCATATGTCCAACTTGCATAGATTATACATGTCATGGACCTAAAGGTGTCAACTTGTTCAAAATTCACCTAATATAATCTCAATCAATTTTCATAAACTTACATATGAACATGTGTGAATCAACATCATCTAATTTTTTTAACAACATGGTTTTATATGGGTACACCTAACTCAATAGGCAAATTCCCATAATCAAGTTTTATTTAATTATAGTTTCAAGTTTATGGGTACACCTAACCTAATAGGCAAATTCCCATAAACAAGATCCATTTAAATTAAGAAAAAAAAACATAACTTTAAGCATGATCCAACAACATCATGATTTTTCAACATAATATAGCATGATTTATAACATGGCATAGTATGATAGTATAACATAGCTTGACATGATTCTCAACATAGCACGACATAGCATAAGAGAATTTACAACATAGCATGACATAGCATATATAATTTACATCATACGACAACATAATAACATAATAAGAGATCCACAATATATAGAATTTACAATTACAAATCACATCACTTTCTTGTGATCCATTCATAACTGAGTCAAATTAGTTTGTAATAGTCTTGTGAGAATCATCATACTCACCAACAAAAGAAAAGAATTAGAGAAAGAGAGATCTTTTGATTTGATTTGTGTAGATTTAGTTGTAGATGATTAGGCTTCCTCTTCTTAGTTTGTGACGGCTATGCTGAACTCCATGGCAGCAGCATGACGGCAGCTTCTCTAATTTTACAAGTGATTTAGGTCTAGGGTCTACCCACTTATTTATAGATTTTAGAATTCATTTAGGCCATTAGATTTAACCTAGAAATAACCGCAGCCGTTCAGACAAGATGGGGTTTATCTTGTTGACTCAGCAATGAGTCAGAAGTGACTCAGCAAACACTCAGCAAATTAATAAACTTCTATTCATGTTTGCATTAACTGCCCATATATATATATATATATATATATATATATATATATTCTACAATGTACACATTAGATACATCCCCCCCTTTTACACACTTATTATTGTTTTTATATACATATTAGATACATCCCCTCTCTTACACACTTATTAATATTTTTATTCATATTAGATACATCCCCTCTCTTACATACTTATTAATATTTTTATATTCATAATAGATACATCCCCTCTCTTACATACTTATTAATATTTTTATATTCATATTAGATACATCCCCTCTCTTACATACTTATTAATATTTTTATATTCATATTAGATACATCCCCTCTTCTACACACTTATTATTATTTTAGCAACTTTAGTGTTAATAGAAAATTCGGGGTGTTACACCATTTGCGCCCAAATCAGTTTTTATGCTTATGATCCAATTTAAGATCTTTAAACATAATTTGTTCGATGCCCCAAACCCACATTTATTTATTCAATTCTATGTTAACATGAATCCATATAATCATATACTTACTCCAATTATTCCTTGTATATAATTGGGACAAATTTACATGTAAACCTTTTAGCATTCAAACTAATCTAATATATGAATTTTTCCCACATGTTCAAATTAATATTATAACATGTAAACATTCCAACATTTCAACTGATTCAATATATGAATTATTCATATTAACAATTTGATGTTATATCATGCTAATCATTCCCACATTTCATTTGCACCACTTTAATCATTATTAGCATATGTTTAGGCATCTTAACATGTCATATTCCAATTCATCATAATGGGGAATGCTAAACGGTAATATACCATTATCTAAAATAATATGGCTTAAATCCACTCACCTAGAAGCCTTCCAAATCTTGAATCGGATCCAGGTCTATTCTTCCATGGTTTTCCTAACTGAATATAGGACCTTAATAACCGTGGATATATAAATTAACCCGAAAAAGAAAGAGAAAAGAAGAAGAAAAGAGAAGAGGAACTAAAATAGATTATATTCAGATCTTACCTCACATGTAGCATAAATCTGGGTGCATATATCATAGATCTAAATTCTTATCTCAAACTTTGAAGCAGAAGAGGCCTCGATCTAATTTTTATTTTTAGAATAGGTTTGGAGAAGAAGAGAAAGGGGCAGAGTTTTGGCATCACCCCAGAAATTATGAGGATGAAGGTAAACCTTACTATCTTATTTAAAGGCGTGCTAAATGAACTTGGTACTTTAGATCCAATTTAAATCCCATCTGAGCCAACCACTCACTCAAGAAAAAGAACATTCCAGAATTGCCCACGGTGCGCTGCACCCACGTGACCACACGCAAGGGTGTCGACACCCCTGCTTTGGTGTCGACATAGGTGTTGACACCCCTATAGTGGTGTCGACACCCCTATGGTGGTGTTGACATAGTGTCGACACCCCCCCGCTATATATATATATATATTCTTGATTTGAAATTTGAAATTTGATTTATTTATACTACATATAGTTCTTGCACGTAAATCAAATTTCAAACATTCCTTTTGTTCGCGCGCAATCCTTAATCTAAATCATATTTAATTACATTCAACTCTTATGCGTATACTAAGCTTTTGTGTGTGAACAATTTTTATTTTATTCCAAATCTAACTTTCTCAAATCAATTACATCAATCAATTCTCTTTTTTAAACATGCTTCCAATTAAATCTCTTATTAAATCCTTTTCACACTAAACCGCTTTTTAATTAAACTGCTTTCACACTAAGCCACTTTCACTGATTGCTTACTCTCTTATTAATGTGTTGATATACTATCTTTAACGCACCCATTTTATTTACATTCTCTCTTTATCAATTGCTCCGCCACATATGCCAGTATTTCTTTTGTGCAATCAAATTTCCCTTTATATATATATATATATATATATATATATATATATATATATGGATGCAGTTTACCTTTTTCCTTTAATTTTATTTATTCATTGCAATTTACCATTAATGCATTCTATCTTTATGCACTCAATTTACAGTGTTCCCTTTTCCTATTGTTGTCCATGTGCCAATATGCATTAATTTATTGTTCAACTTTTTATCATGCATGCATTAAACTTTTAATCGTCATGTGTATATATATACACACACACATCTTCCTTATTTTTATGCAATTAATATTAATTAACTAATCGCTCACTCTACATTCTCTGATTTATCTTCTTCTTTATTCTGCATTTATTTCTTTTACTATAAATGCACCATCGGTGTATGTATTTATTAATTCATTCTTAATTATGTTTATGCACATATCTATATGTACATTCTGTAATTGCATTAAATAAATGCATGGTGTTACATTCTCCCACCCTTAGGAAATTTCGTCCTCGAAATTTGATAAGAGTAAAATAGATAATCCCTCGCATAATATCCATCCATCATGTGTGCATCCAATTTTTGCAAACATTGTGCACATGTGCAGAGTGAAATACATCATGGTAATGCATGTATGCCTAAGTGGTACCTCCTATATGTATGTCAACTTTTCAAAAATTCTTTTAAAACATGATGCTTACATCCTAAATATACTGGCAGTTATATATGAATGCAATATTTTGAAAATAAAAATAGTTTTTCATCCAAATTTTCCCACACTCTTACAGAATAAGAGCATAGTTCATCCAATTGTTACACCCAAAACCCAACCATCACTAAATTTCGAATTTTTAGAAAAATCTAATTTCCCAACTTCGATTTCTTATGTTACAAAAAGGTATAAAATGGAAAAATTCGCATCTTCCGTTTTTCTTTTATGTACCTTTTCTAATTGTACTTGGATTTTATATAACTATTTTATAAAGATTCTCTATTTTCCTATCCAAGCACAACTACATAAGAAAATTCCGTTTTCTTTGTCAACTTATCTTGGAAAATTTTCATTTTCCTTTCTCGTCATGTTTTGTTGCTTCACTTAATTTATTGTTTTCTTTTTAAGCAAAAATCCTAGGCTTCACGATGCTTATGCATTGTACGGGAACTCACTATTATTCCAAGACAATTCCCACTATTTACTTTATAGCTTAAAAACTTTTCCCGTCTTTCCTAGGCACTAATCCTTACCTACTCCATACTTTTTAAAACATGGTTTGGCCCTTTTCGTTCCAAAAATTAAAAGTGCAAAAATTTTATTTTCCACATGAAATTTTTCTTTTGTCAAACCGTAAAAACATGTCGTCTTAAAAATGTAAATCATAATTTTTTTAAAATCACAAAACTGGAGTAGTTACGGACAACTATTTTCTCCTTCGGTTTTATGACTTTTTTTTACCTGTAAGGTCGGTTTAGTCTCTTACTACAAGGTGAAAACATCTACTTTATTCTTATTTTCTATAAATTATTTTGTCCGCCTATAAAATTATCTTAATATAATTTATCAAAAAGGGTTGTCATAAGAATAGTGATTTAAAATATTTCTTTTATAAAATTTCTTGTTATGAAATATAACAAGAAAACTAGCGAGCTATACATGCTCCATAATATACACCTTTTACTGAGAGAATTTTACTTTAAAACTCAATATGTACTTCTTTACATATTTTAAAACTATAAATTTTAAGATTAAAACTTGAAAACACCATAAACCATTTTCCCAAAATGTTTATAATATCAAGTTCTTAAAAGTAAACAATGGGGTTAGACTCAAAGTGGGTTTCCAGTTTTCTAGGCTTTCCTAGACATTCCCCAATATCAATTCTCCCTACTATATATATTCTTAACCCATTTTTCTCTTTCTAACTATTTCCAATCTATAAGGTTTTACTACCAAACCCACTAACCCAAAATACTAATCATATGGGATTTACTTTCCTTCCATACATAGTATATTGTACACTCTCCACCCGAATTACTTAAGGGTCTCAGATTTCCTTTTTCATTCCTTTAGTGTACAAAACAAGTATCCCAATTCTTACCATATTACGCTCTTTCTATTTAGTGTGTCTCTCCATGGATTTAGGTATTTATATATAATATTTATATTTTCAAAGATAAAAATACGTTCACTCACTATTTATATAGGAATCCTAAACCTAAGCTTTGATATCAATGTGACAACCCCAATTTCGACAGACCGATTTTTTTTCAAAAACTCCAATCTATCGAAACTTGAATTGAGTTACTCTGGTATCCTGCAGAAAAGACAGAGACACAAAATATGTAAGAGCTTGGAAAATATTTCACAGCGGAATGGATAAAATATAGTATAATCAAAATACAACCATACCGTATTAATAATACTCCTAACTAGTATCCAAGGCTATCTGACCCTACCACAAATCTAACCTGCGAGTATGCAATGAGGGAGTCAAAACAAAGTTTTGGTGACTAGATTTAAACTATACACTTTAGATAATCCTACATATGTCGTTCAATCATATTTTCTTATTTATTATGTTACTTAGGTTAACAACACTCAAGGCTTACATACATGTTACAACCATTTATTTCCCAGTGGATTAACCTAATACAGTACCCAATATTGAGGTACACCAATGGTACCCTACTCGCACACCTTAACACCATCGAAATATACGCTATCCCTCATCCTACGCCATAATGACGTACGGATAACAATACTATGTTCCGCATATATCTATCGTTACTATGCTACGTAAACGTTTGGACTGTCACCTTTGTTTGATTCAGAATTCATACCAAAGTAATGCGCTCAAATCTACGATACACCACCTAGAGCCGACATGCATGTATTTAGACTATCCACCATACGTACTATTAATTGTAGCTCAATGCATCAATTGCACGTCCTCTAATGTGCACCAAGTTCCATGGTAGGGCAATACGAGAAGCACAGAGCTCGGTCGAGAGCTTTTCCATATCTGTACAGGCCCGTCTTTAAAGAGCCTCTATATACAGATATACCTAGGGTCTGTTTCCGCGGTGACTATGGCCCCACCTCAACCCTCCCTCAACTAGTAAAGACTATAAGAGTTAAGCGACTGCCCCCACGCAAACAATCTAAACATCCATGTGGCGTCTCCCCTCAACCCCTTACCCCGATAGTGAAGGGTGAAATGGTATCTTGGGTTTAGCTCTAGTCTTTTCGCATCCCACTGGCTGTCGATGACGGGTATCCAACGATCTACTATCCTTGGTCTTGACCCTCCGCCTCCTCATTGAGGCAACCACCGAATCACCCTAGTATCACCGCATCACAGCATTCTGACTGCATAGCTACTTCTACATTCAAGGCCCACCCACCTAGTAGTTACGCGCAGACCCAACCTCTGCGAGTACAACCTAAGTCATATGTCACCGGATAGAGGACTACTATGAGCACCTTACGTACCTTAGGAAGCCGCGTGCTTCCACTTCCAGTCCTTCGGAGCTGTCAGAACAATCAGATGAATGTACGCTTCCCTCATGCCTTATAACACCATGATGATCTACCCCATTGGGTTATTCACCCTCAAACGTGCGGACTGGTCCAAGCGCCTCAATTTAATATGTTGTTAGACCCTATGTCTAAACATTCTTTTATGCGCTTGCCTCACCTCATCAGGTTTCCAGTTAACTTGGTTATTCCCATTCATATTGAATTCTTATTCAAACTACCAAGTTTCTCTTGCTTATTACTTTCTGTCATATAAATTAACCCATTTAAGTTTATTAATAAGCCCACAACATGTTATTATCTAGACTGTGGCCAAGGTCTGTAATCCACAATCTCTCTTATATTCTTGTTTGATTACAATAACATGTTTTACTTAATATGTAATTAAGTATATCTTAATTCACATGTTTTCCAATTAACATGTCACTTACCATTTACGATTAAATATAACTCATTTCATAAGTTTTCCTCATTCTTTCTCTTTTAATCATAAACTTATCGTTGTTTACTTATAAACTTAGTTCTATTAACTAAGGCCCATTAATAAGTTTCTCTACCCATTTATTATAACCTATGTTATAATTTCCCCCTTGTCCCTAGGACAAGTCTGAACATGTTATTCTTATCAACGGGTTTCAAACCTCCAAGTTTAAAAATTACTTAATTTATAATTAAGTATAATATATTTTCCCTCTTTTTCTTAATTGGTTTCAGGTTTTCCCCTTTTCTGATTACTTAATTTACAATTAAGTGTCCCTTTTCTCATTTCACCAGTTATCCCATTTCCTTATTAGTTTGTTATGCATGTCTAAATTCTACTATCTCTACAAGTTATGCTTACCCAAAAAGGTGTCTTTAATTACATAACTTTATTATTTTTACCAGTTATGTATACCACTAAGTGTCTTTAATTGCATTGCCTTATCGGGCTAAGTTTGCGGGTCTATACGTAAGTATTACCCACCACCTCAGATTTGCTTAGCCCACCCATTGTCCAACCAAATTTACTTAACTCTAACTTTAGTTCATATTCATACAATCCCTATGGATTAGATTAGGTTAAGTAGTCCAATTCATTACAATATCCAGTTATGATTTATAATGGGCTAGACTTCCCACATTAGGCCTACAACTTGTGGATGCTGGATATGCCGGTCGGGTCAGGGAAGACTTCTTCCACAAGTTGGGCCTAACCTCGTGTCATAGCTTTTCTCGTATTTGCGCACTTAGACCTCTCATATTAGGTTCAACATAAGTGGTTGCTGGATATGCCGGTCGGGTCCGGGCAGACTTCCACCACTAATGCAACCTAACCTCGTGTCATAAGTACAACTATAATTTCTAATTGTAACCCTAGGAATTCGTTATTAATCAGTTAATCATACCTAAATCTTCATAGGTGCTCATGCCCATTTACCCAATTATATTCATGGTGGATTTATGTCCGAACTCATATTATTCAATTTATGCCAATTCATATTTTACATAAGATCCCGTCTGTACCCAAATCAATTTTTTATACTTATGATCCAATTTAAGATCTTTAAACATAATTTGGTCGATGCCCCAAATCCATATTTATTTATTCAATTTTATGTTAACATGAATCCATATAATCATATACTTACTCCAATTATTCCCTATATATAATTGGGACAAATTTACATGTAAACTTTTTAGTGTTCCTACTAATCCAATATATGAATTTTTCCCGCATGTTCAAATTAATATTATAACATGTTAACATTCCAACATTTCAAATGATTCAATATATGAATTATTCATATTAACAATTTGACGTTATATCATGCTAATCATTCCCACATGTCATTTGCACCACTTTGATCATTATTAGCATATTTTTAGGCATCTTAACATTTCATATTCCAATTCGTCATGATGGGGAATGCTAAATGATAATATACCATTATCTAAAATAATATGGCTTAAATCCACTCACCTAGAAATCTTCCAAACCTTGAATCGGATCCAGGTCTGCTCTTCCATGGTTTTCCTAACTAAATTTAGGACTTAAATAACATGGATCTATAAATTAAGCCCAAAAAGAAAGAGGAAAGAAGAAGAAAAGAGAAGAGGAACTAAAATAGATCAGATTCAGATCTTACCCCACATGTAGCGTAAATCTAGGCGCAGACGATCTAAATTCTTATCTCAAGCTTTGAAGCAGAAGAGGCCTAGATCTAATTTTTATTTTTAGAATAGGTTTGGAGAAGAAGAGAAAAGGGCAGAGTTTTGGCGTCACCTCAAAAATTATGAGGATGAAAGTAAACCTTACCATCTTATTTATAGGCGTGCTAAATGAACTTGGTACTTTAGATCTAATTTAAATCCCATCTGAACCAACTACCTCACTCAAGAAAAAGAACATTCCAGAATTTCCCAGGGGCGCTGCACTCACGTGTCCACGCGCAGAGGTGTCGAAACCCCTGCTTGGGTGTCGACATAGCTGTCAACACCCCTATGGTGGTGTCGACATAGTGTCGAAACCCCCTCAATATATATATATATTCTTGATTTGAAATTTGATTTATTTATACTACATATATTCTTGCACATAAATAAAATTTCAAACATTCCTTTTGTTCGCGCGCAATCCTTAATCTAAATCATACTTATTTGGATTCAACTCTTATGCTTATGCTAAGCTTTTGTACGCGAACATTTTTTTATTTTATTCCAAATCTAACTTTCTCAAATCAATTACACCAATTAATTCTCTTTTTTAAACATCCTTCCTATTAAACCTCTTATTAAACCCTTTTTACACTAAACCGCTTTTTAATTAAACTACTTTCACATTAAGCCGCTTGCACTGATTGCTTACTCTCTTATTAATGTGTTGATATACTATCTTTAACGCACCCATTTTATTTACATTCTCTCTTTATTAATTGCTCCGCCATATATGTCATTATTTCTTTTGTGCAATTAAATTTCCCTTTATTTATATATATATATATATATTTTTGGATGCAGTTTACCTTTTTTCCTTTAATTTTATTTATTCATTGCAATTTACCATTAATGCATTCTATCTTTATGCACTCAATTTATAGCATTTCCTTTTCCTATTGCTATCCATGTGCCAATATGCATTAATTTATTGTTCAACTTTTTATCTTGCAGACATTAAACTTTTTAATCATCATCTGTATATATATATATACATCTTCCTTATTTTTATGCAATTAATATTTATTAATTAATTGCTTACTTTGCATTCTCTGATTTATCTTCTTCTTTTTTATTCTGCATTTATTTCTTTTATTATAAATGCACCATCAATGTATGTATTTATTAATTCATTCTTAATTATGTTTATGCACATATCTATATGTACATTCTATTATTGCATTAAAAAAATTCGGGGTGTTACAAAAAGTGTTCGTTGATTGGAGTAGAACAACGAATGGTATGACGACTCAAGGGTGTATTGAGTTCGTGTGGAGTGATGGCTCTAAGGTGTTCTGAGCTGATTAATAGTCGTAATTGATAACAACTAAAGATGAGAAGGCCAAGGAACTGTAGTTGTCGAAGGTTCTAGCGAATACAAAGCAAGAGGTACAATTGAAGACCAATTGTAGATCGAGTGCCCTGGGCATCGTGTATGGCGTAGACACGTGTTGAGTATAGCGTGTGGAGTTTTGCTACAACCGGGGCGTCGTGTATGGTCCTTGACAATTGATGGCAGATTGTTAGCCAGTCATACGATAACTAGGATTCCTAAGCAAAGTTGGAGTTGATAGCCAGAGTCAGTCATGGACGTTTGAATGCATGTTGTGATCGTGATTGAGTTGTTATTGCTATGTATGAATGGTTGTTCTGGTTTCTATGGCTGAATTGTTATCCCTTTTGGTGTATAGATCGTAAAGGCTATCACTGTCATGTTGTGGGGAAGCCAGATGTAATTTCTTCTCTAGAGCTGGGTAGATTAGTTGTTATTTACCCTCATTCTCATATAATTTATTGATAAAGTTTATTAGCTATTTTATCGCTCATTAAGACTGTTGTCTAACTCAAGGTTTTTGTTTCCTCTTATTACCTTGGGTTGTTCATCCGGTTATGGATGGGCAGACCGAGTAACAGGTGGTAGGTATTGCTTCAGTGAGGACGACGATGCTGACTGATGTCGAGCAGGAGGCTCACATGCCAGTTTTATTACTATCTAGTATTGGTTTCTACTGTTTGCTTTTTCCTTAAGTGATGTAGTGAGGCAAATTGTATAAACACTGTTATTGATTTCCACGTGTATGGGAAATATTTTCTAGTTGTCAAGAAAGCTTAGTGTTTCTCTGCTTCACTATCACTACCTGTTGTATATGTTCTATTATATTTTATCATTGCACTCTGAGTTTATGACAGGTTTCGTTTATCTACCATACCTTAATGATCGTCCATAGCTGCCTGGCACACCTTTTAGCGCATTATTCCTCTTGTTAGTGCAGGGGTTATGGGCAGTCGTCATAGCCATCCTAATGCTTGACTAGTAATTGTAATTATATGCAAACTCAACTGGGTGTAGATGGTCTTCCCATGATCACCCAAAATCCAATACACAAGCTCTAAGGAGATCTTTTAAAACTCTGTTGACTCTCTCAGTTTGGCCATCAGTCAGGGATAATAAGCCGTACTTAAACATAACTCGATTCTCAAGGCTTCTTGCAAACTCTTCCAAAATCCACTCGTGAACAATAGATCTCGATCACTGACAATGCTCTTTGGAATACTACGGAATCGAGCTATCCATTTTATATATAGATCAGCTAACTTCGATGTTGTCCTAGTCGATCTGACAAGAATACACCTTGCGCTTTTGGTCAAGCGATCCACTATGACCCAAATGCCTTCATTTCATGCCCTGATTCTAGGTAATCCATCAATAAAATCCATCAATATCTGTTCCCTTTTCCACATAGGAACTTCCAATGGCTGAAGCAATCCATTGGGCTTCTTCTGTTCAGCTTTCATTAACTGACAGTTCATGCACTTGAAAATAAAATTTCAATATTCCTTTTAATTCCTTCCCAGTAGTAAGATCTCTTCATGTCCTGATACATCTTATTACCACCAGGATGAATCGTCAACTTCGAGTGATGCATTCTCTTAGAACCTCATCTCTCAATTTGTCGACATCAGGAACAACCAGTCGTCCTTTCTTTCGGAGCCAACCTTCTCGATCGACCTCGAACTCTTTGTCCTCTGGTTCCAACTTCTGGATAAACTGAACAAGCATTGCATCTCGCTTTGGGCTCTCGCCAATCCTTTTGACGAGAGTAGGTCTTATCGATAAGCTTTCCGACATTTCAAGTTCGAAATAACATCGTGGTCTGAAACCAAATCCTGCCAAGTACTCGTGGCTTTTCCATTCTGAAAACATCGCTATAATCCTGCATGTATTCAACTCAATGCATCTGCAACTGCGTTACCTTTACCAGGATTATAGGCTATACCAAAATCATACGATATCGGAAACTCTAACCACCGTTGCTGCCGAAGATTCAAATCCTTTTGGGAGAAAAGATACTTCAACAACTTCTAATCCGTGGACAACTCGAACCGAACCCCCAACAAGTAATGTCTTCACATCTTCAGAGCAAACACGATTGCTACCAATTCCAAATCATGAGTTGGATAATTCCTCTCGTGCGACTTTAGCTGTCGACTTACGTAGTCCAAACTCTATATTTCTACATTAGTACTGCTCCTAGTCCAGTACCACATGCATCGGTGTATACCACGATCCCTTAATTCGCCCACTTGGAATCGTCAAAATAGGAGCACTCGTTAGTCTCTCTTTTAGGACTCTGAAACCTTGTTCACACTTTTCATCCCATGTGATAACTTGGTTCTTCTTCGTCAATCCTGTTAATGGAGCAGCTATCTTGGAGAAATCCTTGATAAACCATTGGTAATAACCTGCCAATCCAAGGAAACTTCTCACGTCCGTCGCATTCTAGGTCTAACCCAGTCCTGGATTGCTGCAACTTTAGCGGGGTCAACCACTATTCCATTTCCAGAAACTACATGTCCTAAGAACCTCACTTCACTCTTCCAGAAGTGACATTTCGAAAACAACCTTCAATTGATGTTTTTACAAGTTTTCCAAAACAACTCTTAGGTGTGTCCTATGCTCTTGCTTATTCCGAGAGTAAACCTAAATATCACCCACGAACACAAGCACGACCTTGTTCAACTGATCTCTGAAAACTCTATTCATAAGATCCACAAAATATGCTGGCGAATTAGTCAAACCAAATGACATCAACAACCATTTGAAGAAAACGGATGGCGTCCTAAAAGCAGTCTTCAACACATTATATTTTGCCACCCTTAACTAGTGGAATCCCATTGCTAAATCAATCTGAGAAAACAATTTGGCTTCGTGAAGTTGATCGGACAAGTCATCGATCCTCGGTAACGGATACTTGTTCTTCTTGGTCACCTTGTTCAGCTCATGATAGTCCACACACAATCTCAAGGATCCATCGGCCTTGATTGCAAAAACAGCTGGTGCTTCCCATTCGGATACACTTCTTCGAATGGTTCCTTTCCCCCAAAAGGTCACAAACTTGCACCTCTAACTCTTGTTGTTCCTTAGGCATCATCCGTGGCATAATAATAGGTCTAGCACCCTCGAGCAAATCGAATCTAAACTCAATCTCGCGATGCGGCAGCAAGCCTTTGACTTCTACAAAGACATCCTCAAACTCATTAGCGATCAAGACAGATGACAAGTCCTCATGTTGAATCACAAGAGAATACAAAATTCTCACAAAGACACCATCTTTGGGATTACCTCGAATCAAAACCTTTTGCCCTTCCACATTTCCGACTCTTACCTCAAGGTTCTCACAATTTACTCTTGCCTCATACCTCTTGAGCCAATCCATGCCCGGAATGATCCCACACCCAGCGAAGTTCAAAACAAAGTAATTATACACAAAAAAGCAACCATGACTCGATAATACAAGACCATGACAGGGCATACAAAGGCTGGACGAACCCTCAACTGGATTAGTCACAACCAAAGGTCTACCACAAATCTCATGTCCCAAATCCAAGCGGCACACAAGCACATTACAAATGAATGAATGCGATGCTCCAATATCGAACAACACACGAACATAAACACCTTTAACTGAAAGAGCACCTTGAACGATGACACCCTTTCCTTTCTTCTCTGTATGGAGTTCTTGAAGAAGATGGTACGACTTCCCAAGCATAAGTCTTCACTACCTGCTTCCCTTTTGCTAGCTCCGGATAATCTTTTTTATCATTCCCAAATTTTCCACACTTGAAGCACTTCTTTTTAGCTTTTGGATTCTTACATTCATTAGCGAAATGGCCCTTCTTCTGGCAATTGTAGAAAGCCACCTGACTTTTAGATTTCTTCTTTCATCCTTCCCTTTCTGCTTTTGTTGCTTCCTCTTCTTATTGTTATGACCACCCTATTGTAGTTTCGAAGCTTCCTTGGTTGCAGCGACAACATTTTATTCTTTAGGAAACAAGTTTTCATGTCGAACAGCTTTCTCCACTATCTTCTTATGTGGATCGTCAAGATGATCCACCAATGGCTTCCCAATATAGGTCTCCAAACCCATAACAAACTTTTCGTTCTTCTGATGAGGAGTCTCAATGTATGAACGAGCATACTTGGATAAAGCCTCAAAATCAGAAACATACTCCAACACTGGTCGACTATTTTGCTTCAACTCCAGAATTTTTTTTTGTAAAAAAACATACTTTTGTGAAGTAGAGATGAACTTCGTCTTAAACTTGACTCGGAACTGATCCCATGTGATCTTATCTTCTGGAGTCCCCAAAGTAACAGAGTTCCACCAATCCATGGCTCTGCCTTGCAATTGTCTTGATGCAAGCTTCCTCTTTGTTGCATCATCTATATCCAAGTCTCCAAAAATCCGTACACAAGCATTTATCTACCTTTGAACCTCTTCAGTTGGCTCTGTCCTCTTGAATGGTTTTCCACCTAGAGATGTGAAGTCCTTGCACAGCTTCGCGAAATCAATAACTCTAGGTACCTACACCTGAACCCCTACATCTACCGCGGCTGTATCTAGAGCGGGTGCCCTCCTCGTTATCTCTGCCATCATTGCCTCGAACATAGTTGGATAGTCTGGTACACCGCTATTTCCCCTTCTAGAAACATTTTCCTCCCTAGCAGCATGTCTCGATGGTTGATGACTCATTCTGAATCTGCAATATAGAATGATTAGCCACTTACGTGAAAAACTACTATAGAGTTCAAGCGTTATTACTATATACACTATTAGTATACATCCATCAGAAATCTACAAATACCTCTCTCATACATAATTACATCTTAGAACTTTGGGTAAAATCGATAACCAGTACTCTGATACTAAATGTGACAACCCCCCATAACTCCTATACTTAACATGAGGAATAATGCACTGAAAGACGTGCCAGACAGCTATGGACGATCATCTAGTAAGATAACACATGCAGAACCTGTCGTATAACTCACAGTGCAAGGATAAAATATAATAGAACATATACAATAGGTAATAATAGTGAAGCGTATTTGAGTAGAAACTTGAACTTTCATAACAACTAGAAAGAGAATATCCATACACCCTTGGATTACAACATAAGTGTTTGTACAAATTTGCCTCACTACAACACTCAAAGAAAACACCAAGCATAACAACAGAACTATCCAATACTTGATAGTAGAAAAACTGATATGAAAGCCCCCTGCTTGACATCGCTCTGCATCCTCAGCTCACTAAGCTTCTGATACTCAGTCTTCCCATCCAAAACCGGATGAACAGCCTGAGATAATAAGAGGAAACATAAAACCTTGAGTCAGACAACAGTCTTAATGAGCGATAAAACACTATATAACATCATCGATAAAGTATATGAGAATAAGAAGATTAACCAACTAGTCTACGGAAGCACCAGAGAAGAACCCAAACCCGTCTTCCCCATAGCTGATAGTGACAGCCTTTACAAACAAGCATTAAGAAACAACAGTACATTAATGGAAAACAGTTATCAAGCGTAGAGCATCCTAATCGATCTCGACATCCACCAAGCACAAGCCCCGAAGGCCTAAACAAACATCAGACAAGCACCCAAGAGATATCTCCTTCGACATCGAATAATCTACACAAGACGATACAAGAAAAACAGACATCACTCATGACTTTGGATATCACCACCAATCCTGCTTTGAAACCATCGTTAATCGTATGACTGGCTAAACACCTTGCCATCAACTGTCAAAGGCTGATGGTAAACTCCAATTCTAACATAACTCCATACGCATACGATAAAAATTATCTAGGCCCGTTGAGCTGCCCAGGGTACTCGATCAGTCACTTCTAATCTTTTAGACATCTCTATTATACCCCTGCTTTGAGTCCTCTAGAATTTACGACAACGCTAATTCCTCGGCCTCCGATATCTCTACCCATCCAACTTGATGACTGTTCATAAGCTCAAGCCCCTTTTCAAGCAACCATTATCCAAGAACATACCACCTTGAGCTGTCTTCACATTCGTTGCATTACGACAGTCAACGAACATATCACAACACTTCGAACATTCCTAATTGAATTCACTTCGAAGTCACCTTCATCACTGAACCAAAATAACAACAAATTATGGTCCAACATACTCCAGTCGTTCCCCCATATAGGTCGCACAATAATCTAACCTCATCGGCCAACCCAACTCCACCAGACCTTCCTTCTTGTGAGCCAAACCCCATGACCTGACCCATCGGGTTGGTCCACAAATCCAACGACCTGACCTCCTTAGGTCGTTAATAACCCAATTCCCACTCATCTTCATAGCTTTGGACGACCTAACTTCCTTCAGGACCCAACGAACCGATGCCAAAGCTCCAGTGATCTAACTCTGCTAAAGTCAACACCATAACCAACCTACTTTAACGACCCACGTACCCATCAGGTCGTTCCACGAGCTATAACACTCTATAATTTTAACAATACTAAAGAGAGTAAATTAAATAATAATTGATTTAATACTCAGAATTAAGGGAAACGGACTGTGCCCTTGCGTTTGTCTCGGAATTCTGGTCAGGATAGACATTTGGTTTGCGTAAAACGGACACCGTATGAAGAAGTTATGAGGGGTTTGAAGTTTATATACGCACAGAAATATACATATATATATATATATAGGACCAAACTTATCCAAAAACAGTTCAAAAACCAAAAATTTGGAGAGCACCAAAATTCCCGCTTTGGGGGGTCGACCCCCTAAGGGGGTCGACACTAGGGTCGACCCCCCGAAGTGGTGTCGGCATCGGGGTCGATCCCCCAAGGGGTAGGTCAAAACCCCTAGGGCCGAGGTGGCAGTCGGTTTTCTGGGGCTGGCAGCAGTATATACGGTCTCATTTCTCTTGTTTTCTTCACTGGAAATTAATAGAGGCCATATGCTGTCAGTGCCTGGACTAATTCGAGCCCTTTTCTTCTTCTGCAATTAGAGATTTGAGATTCAAGTGTAGATCTGTTCTTCTTCTATTTTCTAATCCAAACATTGTGACACGTTGCTTTTAGAGTTAAATGATTAAAAGTAAAATGATATGACTATAATTTGGATCCATTTCTGTGACTTAATTATGCCAGATCGGTTGTAAATTATGAATCTATGACATTCTGAATTGGATATGACTTGAATCTCAATCCTTATTATATCGAACCTATTGTAACTTGTGACTATATGACATTTAGACATAGCTATGATGTAGATCTGGAACCTTTATTATGTTAGATCTAATTTTGAAATTTAGGTCTAGCTTATTATTTGAATCACCTTATGCTTATCATATTAGACTTGAACTGTTGGACATCTAAATGGTTATTTAGATTTTATATGACATCCTTAATATGATAGGACTAGTTTATTTATCACAAGTTCACTAGATCTATTCTCATATGTCTACCTTATCACTAAGCCATTTTATGCTTATGCCTGTTGTGTTAGAATAATCACTTTTTGTCATCTTCCTATCACCTTTCCCTTTTATTGTTTATGGCCAGGATATTTTGTAGCCTAGGCATGCTACTAATTATATGCGAATACGCTAGTTAGGGAACTAGGAGTACATTAGAATTGGCATAACTTGAATAATGTTTATATACATAAATTTGGACCTATAATTCATTGTGAACATAATTGGGGGAAAAGGGGCATAAAATCTATAACTTATAACGACATAGGTGAAAACTAGATAATAATGACATGCCTAGGATCAAAAGTAACAAGAAAACGTAAATGCACTAATGACACGAGGTTAGATTGCACTTGCGGTGGAAGTCTGCCTGGAACCGACCAGCATATCCAACGACCGCTAGTGTTGAATCTGATGTGAGTGGTCTAAGTTCACAAATACGAGACGTGCTAAGACACGAGGTTAAGCCCAATTTGTGGAATAAGTTTGCCCGGACCTGCCTGGCATGTCCAGCATCCACAAATGGCAGGCTTAATGTGAGAGGTCTAGCATACCTTAACCATAAATGAAAATATGGTAATGAATAGGAGTACTTAACCTGGTTGAATCCATAGGGATTGTTTGAATATGAACATGAATCTGGGTTAAGTAAACTTGTTTGGATAGTGGGCGGGTTAAGTGAATCTGAAGGAGTAGGTAATATGTATATATAGGACCACAAACTTAACTTGAGGGGGTTATGTAATTAAAGACACCAATAGGCATACATAACCTGAGGAAATCCTAGTGGGGATACAAGAAAAGGGGGAGAGCTTGTATCATGTTGTGTGGGGACTCATTTCAGTCAGTAACCTATATAACAGTATCAAATGTGTACTCCGTCCTAGGTCAGAGTGGGGCATGCTTACTAGGTTGATTGTAGGAGATCCAAACGAGGGGGACGGTGTCATGGCGACGCGTTCCAATGGGGTCACGTGTGTGCATGGCTCCGCCTGCCCAAGAAAATAAGACCTTGTGACATCAGTAGATATGGTTGTGCATTCAACATGAAGGGTTGCCACTTTACAGAAGTAATACCCCCTACCGTGGGACCGGCACAGAGTATCTATGGAATAAGGAGCCGACCGATTAGGGTAGTAGTTAGGGTACATCTAGATTATGGCAAGTTTAGGAGTCCATTATAGGGGCTGCCTGTGGATATGGGGTTAAAACCTCTCACCAAAAGTATTCCTAAGTCTACCAATTTATGTATGTTAAGGGATCATCCCGTATCTAGTTATACTAGTATTAGTGCAGAGTAATCATGGGAGAAGCGTATATACTCTATCTTGTTTACCTCATCATACTTATCCCCTATGATGTTATCTTCCTCATCCACTTTATATGTCTGTCGTGATAATTTTATTTATTTACTTGCTAAAAGTATCTGGACTCACCAGACTTTTTGTTTGACCCTTTTTATTTTCTCTTCTTTCTTCTGTTCCCCCGCCCCCTCCCCCCAACCCCAGGTTCTTAGGGAGAAAATTATTAGGCTTAGTCAGGACTCAGTTATCATCTTGCTTGGAGCAGCTTCTGAAGTATTTCTCAACTTCTATCTTTGCTACTATGGCTTTGTCTCTTTTGGAGAATTATCCTTTTTGTATTTTTTGTCCTCTAATGGTACAAGACAGAAATTCTATGTTATTGTAATTGGTTTTATGTAGTTTCAAACTTATGGTATTTTGTACGACGATGTTATGACTTATGTTTGAAATTAAAATTTAAATTCCGATGTTGCTTTTATATCTGTCTTGTTATATTTCTGTATCTGTTTACCTATAACGCTTCATGAAACTTAATGCATTCCTTTAGTGAGAGACATTAACGGACGTGGGGTCTCACACTTGGTATCAGAGCTAAAAGTTACCAGATTAGATAAAAGTTTTTGAAAATTATTTTCAAAAAAAAGTTTTGAAGGAAAGTATTTTCAAAAAGAAAAGTGTTTTGAAAACATGTTCCCCAAATACATATGTAATATCCTTCGATCTTTGTCCAAATCTCTTTCCTTTTCTTTTTCAGCATGTCTGGGGAGCCTAATATCCCAGAGGGCGTTACGATACCAAGCTGGTTCCATAGGTACCTGGAGGCTACGGCTCCTACCGAAGGCCAAGGAAACGTTTCTCCCCCAGCTGCACCCATCGTTCCTCCTCCTCCTTCCAGACCAGATAATTTTGCCAAGATCTACAAGGATTTTTTTGTGCCATGGGAGGGAAGCTGTTTCGTGGAACCGAGATATTCGTAGAGGCAAGGAATTGGCTCAAGGAGACCGAGGACTTGTTTGTAATCTTTGAAGTAGAGAACCGAAGGAAGATTCAGTTAGCTGCCTAGCTACTGAAAGATGAAGCTTCATTCTGGTGGGAAGTTACCCAAGCTGGACGTCCGGTGGAGACATGGAATGATTTTAGAATGAGATTTGAAATGAAGTTTCTTTCCCAAGCTGAGAAAAGCTTGCAAATGGAGAGGTTCTTGACACTCAAGCAGGGGAGCATGACAATTAAAGAATATGTTAACAAATTCAACCAACTAGCAAGATTTGGATTAGAGTTGGTAGACACTCCTCATAAGAAAGCATTGCAGTTTGTAAAAGTATTAAATGAACCCCTTCATGGCTTGGCTATTGTAACAACCCGTATTTTCAATAACCTGTTATAATGTAAATCGAGGCAGAATTTAATTTAAAAATCTGAATCAAGGGAAACGGGCTATGCCATTGCGTTCGTCTCAGAAAAATACGCGAAATAGAGTCCGAGTTTTCGAAAATCGGAGTCCGTATGACCCAGTTAAGGCCCATTGAAGTTTTCAGAAATTTCCATATTAAAAACAGATTTAAATTTTTAAATTAAAAACAAGAATTAGGGCTAACTGGCGTCAGGCGGGAAAACTCCCGCCAAGACCCCCATGTCGACAGGCATGTCGACAGGGGTCTAAGGGTGTCGACTGCCCTATCGACAGCCCTGTCGACACGGGGTGGCCGGGCAGTTTTGCCTGGCGCACCATTTTTGATTTGGGCTTGGTTGTGTGGCTTGGTTCTAGAGAATTCCGAAATCTGACAGACCTAAACTAACCTAGGGTTAATCCTAGGGCTAAAAACACTCTAATCTTCTATAAATAAGCCCCTAATCCTACCCTAAAACCCCATTATTCATTCTAGCAACCAAACTATGTCAAATTGAATTCTCAAATGGCCTCCACCTAAAAACCCTAGCCTCCAACCTCTTCATAAATCATTCCTATGAAGATTATGATGTTCATACAAGCATTTCTAAGTTGTATGAATGATCATTAGCTTGCATACATCATCAAGTTGCAAGTTTTAATTGCTAAGCTAGAGTTTTTGGGATTTTTGTTAATTGGAGCTTTGTTTTGGGTTTTTATATGCTTGCATAAAGGGCTTCTCAATCTTTATTTGTAGATTTGAGTCTTCATAATATTTGTAAGCCCTCTTACCTTCATTTTAGAAACTCTAAAGTTAATATGTGATGAAAGTTGGGATTTATGCATGTTTAATAAGTTATGCATGCTTATGCGAGTTCACTATGCTATATTATGCATGTTTAGTAAGTTATGCATGCTTATGCGAGTTCACTATGCTATATTATGCATGTTTAGTAAGTTATGCATGCTTATGCGAGTTCACTATGCTATATTATGCATGTTTAATAAGTTATGCATGCTTATGCGAGTTCACTATGCTATATTATGCATGTTTAGTAAGTTATGCATGCTTATGCGAGTTCACTATGCTATATTATGCATGTTTAATAAGTTATGCATGCTTATGCGAGTTCACTATGCTATGTTATGCATGTTTAATAAGTTATGCATGCTTATGCGAGTTCACTATGCTATGTTACACATGTTTGATAAGTTATGCATGTTTATGCAAGTTCACTATGCCATGATTTGCAAGTTTAACAAGTTATGCATGTTTATGCAAGTTCACTATGCTAAGTTATGCAAGTCCAACATGTTATGCATGTTTATTATGATATGTAAGATTCATCATGTATGTTGTGCCAAGTTCCCTCTTTCTATCCTTTATGCGTTATGACGAATATGTAAGCGATAGAATGACGTTGGGAGGTTTGGGGTAAAACTTAAAATACATGAAAATATGAGATTGGGAATTTACCTATTAAGTTAGGTCTACCCCTTGGGAATTTACCTATTAAGTTAGGTCTACCCCTTGGGAATTTACCTATTAAGTTAGGTCTACCCAAGTATTTGTTAAACTTGTAATTATGTTTTGAAAATAAAGTGGACATGACACTTAGAAAACATAAGTGTGGCCAACTCGAGGTTGGGTTGAGTTTGTAGCATAAACCTACCCGGAACCGACCGGCTTAACTAGTGGCTACAAGCAATAGGACCCAATGTGAGTAGTTGGTCATGTTGCACGTGAAACCCGAGGTTAGACTAAGTTGTAGCGTAAACCTACCCGGAACCGACCGGCTTAACTAGTTGCTACAAACAATAGGACCCAATGTGAGAAGTTGGTCATGTGTACCTTGGACCCGAGGTTAGACCAAGTTGTGGTGTAAAGCTACCCGGACCCGCCCGGCTTAACTAGTAACCGCAACAAAGTCTAATGTGAGAGGTTAAGGCACAATTAAATTAATTAATGCCTCATGATTAGGGTTAAGTTATGGCCCACTAATACTTAACCAATTTTGGGGATACGAGGGATTAAATGGGGTTAAGTGGTGAACTGTTGGTTACACTTAACTAATTTAATCCATGATTAGTGAGGGGTTAAACCACACTTAACCCTCTTAGAAAACCCTAGCAACGTGGTCTGTTCCAGCAGTAATCCCAGTTTGGTATCATTCACAACCCTAGAGACTAGGCTAGGGCGGGGGCACGATTACTGGACGGATGTAAGCGACCAAAGCGACGGCTGAGTGGTACAGCGGTGCGGGTCCAGGCGGGCTACGGACGTGCACGTAGTCCGGTGTTGGACAAACTCGAGGCACGGGTACCAGTAGGTTTAGACTGTGCATTATTGCTTAGGTGTCTGGGGTTGACACCCGAGGGCTTGATACACCCGAAGGTGGACCCCGCACAGTCTGACTACAACCATATGTGGGCCGGATGGACACCAACACTTGACGTGTTAGGTTTATAGGGAGCCGATCGACTAGACCGTTGGGCTGGACCTTGTATTAAGGTCACCTCATGCTATTGGGCCAAAGTTTGGGCTGAGGGATCAATACCTGTTATGTTAGTTTGCTAGTACACTGTGGTGCAAAGCTTAATCTTCTTTATGTGATGACACCTTTGTCTATTGCCAGTATGTTCATCTCAGTTTCCATCATGATGTTAACTTTATTAGTTTATAGACTGATCGTAGTAGGGCTTACCAGTCTTTTTGACTGACCTGTTTTCTTTCGCTTCTTTTCTTCCGTTTCCCCCCCCCCCCCCCAGGTTCTCAGGGAGGGAACAGTGGTGCTTAGCTTGGATCGCTTACTTGTTCGCTGGATAGCTCGTGTATGTCTGGACATTGAGCTCGCTATGGTTTATCATCTTTATTTTGGGGATAGCACTATGTATTTCAGTATTTCTGTTTATGATGTACTAGACATGTTTATTTTGGCAGTTGACTTTATGATGTACTAGACTTGTTCTGAGATGGTTTGAGATATTCCGTTGTTTTATTCTCACTTACTCTGTTTTACATATATATTTATGTTCTTGTTCTGCCTTGATATATATCATTATGCATGCTTACCCAGTTATAACGCCCCCCAGAAGCTAGTGCCCCCGAAAGAGTGACCCTAGCGGAGGTGGGGTGTTACAAATTTGGTATCAGAGCATATGGTTTACAAGAAAGAACAAAAAGTTTTTAAAAGACTTTTGAAAAACTATTTTCAAAACAAGTATAAAGTATTTTCCAAAGAAAAGTCCAGTATTTTAAAAGGCTATTCCCCAAAAAGCCATTAGCGCTATCCTTCGTTCCCTTGACCTAATCTTATCTCATCTTTCGTTTCAGTATGGCTGAGAATCTTGCCATCCCGGATGGAGTAAAAGTACCACTCTGGTATAGGAGACTTCTGGAAGCTAGGGCGGCAGCCGGCCCCGCAAACCCTACTCCCACTCCTCCTCCTATAGTTGAGAATCCTCCCCCTAATGTCCCCCCTCCGGTGGTTCCTGTTCCCCCTCCTCCAGTAGTTAATGTTCCTCCTCCTCCAGTTGCTGAGGCTCCTCTTCCTCCTCCTCCCCCTCAGCATCCTCAGGTTGAGTTCACGAAGGTTTGTAAAGACTTCAAGGCGATGGGAGGCAAGAATTTCCTAGGCACGGAATCTTTTGTTGAAGCTAGGAATTGGCTGAAAGACACTGAGGACTTGTTTGCTATCTTTAGGATTGATGACGAGAGGAAGATCTTATTGACAGTATGGCTTTTGAAGGACGAAGCAGCCTATTGGTGGGAAGTCACCAATGGGACGAGGCCCGGTGAGACTTGGGCCGATTTGAGGGCTAGATTTGTGGCCAAGTTTCTATCCTCTGCTGAGGCAAATTTACAGATGGAGAAGTTCATTGCATTAAAGCAAGGTGATATGACTGTCAAGGAGTATGTGAACAAGTTTAATCAGCTGGCCCGTTTTGGTTTGGATATGGTGAGCACTCCTGAAAAGAAGGCTCTTCGATTTGCCAGAGGGTTGAATGAGCCGCTGCAGGGTTTGGCGATGTCACATATTCCGCATGGGGCTACTTTTGAGAGTTTGGTCGATATGGCTCTACTTCAGGGAGAGGGAAAGAAAGAGGTCAAGTCGAGTGATACTCAAGCAAAGAAGACTGATTCTCAGGGTAAAGGCAATCAAGGTGGTCAAAGCAGTCAGGGGAATCAGAGCAAGAACAAGAAGGGGAACAACAACAAAGGCAAGGGAAAGTGCAATTACTGTGGCGCGCCTGGACACTTTGCTAAGGATTGTAGGAAGAAGAAAAGGAAGCTTAGTGGTGGATGTTTTTCCTGTGGTGAGACTGGACACTTCAGCAAGGAATGCCCGAAGAAGAAAGGACAGACTGGACCTTCAGGAGGGCAAGTTCATGCTCTCAATACCGCTCCAGTTCCCGATCGAGGTAGTGTTTCTGTTGAGAACCTTGTTTATGTTTCCGATCTTCCAGTTCGTACCTTGTTTGATTCTGGTGCATCACATAGCTTTATTTCATCTGATCTTGTTGATAGTTTGCACCTTAGTACTAGCTTAGTGGATGATCCCGTTTGTGTTTCGAATCCCATTGGGGGTTCTGCTCATCTATCTATGATATGTGAGGATCTAAGGATCTCTATACTCAGTGTAGAGTTCTTGTGTAGTGCGTATGTTCTTGGTTTCAGGGGATACGGATTGATATTGGGCATGGATTGGCTGTCCAGATATGGAGCCATTCTTGATTGTGAGCATAGGGTTGTGAGGCTTGTGACTCGCCTTGGCAACACCTTAGAGATTTCATGCAATCCGAAGGATCCCGTCATGTTGTGCTATCTTGAATCTCTCGACTCGTCAGAGGAAGCCCTTCAGCCTGTAAGGGTGGTCCGAGATTATCCAGATGTTTTTGAAGAAGTTAAGGGGTTGCCCCCTAAACGAGAGATTGATTTTCGCATTTATCTGGTGGATAATGCTAAGCCTGTTTCTTTGCCCGTTCGGCACATGGCTCCGCGTGAGAGACGGGAGCTCAGCAAGCAAGTAAAGGAGTTGCTTGAGAAGAACTTCATCAGACGAAGTATATCCGAATGGGGAGCGCCTGTGGTGTTTGCTACTAAGGCAGATGGTTCTCTTCGACTTTGCGTGGACTATAGAGAGTTGAATAAGCTGACTAAGAAGAACAGACACCCGTTACCGAGGATCGATGATCTCTTTGACCAGCTTGTTGGTGCTTCTGTTTTCTCTCAGCTTGATCTTGCTACTGGATTTCATCAGCTCAGAGTGGCTGAAGATAGTATAGACAAGACTGCATTCAGAACTCCAGATGGATTCTTTGAATGGCTTGTTATGCCGTTCGGTTTGACGAATGCACCCGCGTATTTCGTGGACTTAATGAGTAGGGTGTTTCGGGAGTTCTTGAACAAGTTTGTCGTGGTCTTTGTGGATGATATTTTGATCTTCTCCAAGGATGAAGAAGAGCACGCGAGGCATCTTGTAGAGGTGATGGATACGCTTAGAGCGCATCAGTTAAAGGCCAAGTTCTCCAAGTGTCACTTTTGGAGAAGGGAAGTTAGATTCCTTGGGCATATAGTGTCTAAGCAGGGCTTAGCGGTGGATCCCGCTAAGGTGGTTGCGGTTCAGGATTGGAAGACTCCAAGGAATGCAACCGAAGTCAGAAGTTTTCTAGGTCTTGCAGGTTTTTACCGGAAGTTCATCAAGGACTTCGCGAAGATATCCGCTCCTCTTACTAAGTTGACGAAGAAGCACTTAGTTTTTGCTTGGGATATGGACTGTGAGCTTGCTTTTCAAAGACTCAAGAGAGCCCTTACCTCAGCACCAGTTCTAGCTTTACCCGATGGTGGTAAGATGTTTACCGTGTACATTGATGCTTGTGGCACGGGACTGGGCGCCGTTCTGATGCAAGAAGGCAGAGTTATATGTTTTGGTGGTAGGCAACTTAAGGTGCATGAGAAGAAATATCCCACTCATGATCTAGAGCTGGCAGCGATTGTATATGCACTCAAGGCTTGGCGTCATTATCTTCTGGGAGAGAGATTTGAGCTATATACTGATCATAAGTCTTTGAAGTATCTCTTTTCGCAGAAGGATCTGAACTTGAGGCAGCAAAGGTGGATGGAATTCTTGGCGTCCTACGATTTTGATATAGCCTATACCCCTGGCAAGGGGAATGTTGTAGCGGATGCGTTGAGTAGAAAAAGGTTGACACTAAGTCCTCTATTTGTTGAGATGAAGAATTTAGAGTTCTTGGCAACCTTTGATTTCTCTTTGGCAGTTGAGTCGATGACCGGTTCTTTAGCATCTCTTGAGCTCAGGCCTACCCTTCTGGATCAAGTTGGGACTTCGCAGAAGGAAGACCCTCAGATAGTTGAGATTATGGATAAGCTGATTCGAGGGGAGACATCTAGTCACCTTGCTCGATATTCTATAGATGATAAGGGTTGGCTGAGGAGAGACGGAAGGCTTTGTGTTCCGATGGTAGAGGATTTAGTAAGAAAAGTTCTGGAGGAAGCGCATCGCTCTAAGTTGACTATACATCCAGGCGGGGATAAGATGTACCAAGATATGAGACGTATTTTCTTTTGGCCTGGGATGAAGAAGGATGTGGCGGAGTTTGTCTCTAGATGTATCATTTGCCAGCAAGTTAAGGCCGAGTCAAAGAAGCCCGGTGGGCTATTGCATCCTCTGGACGTTCCACTTTGGAAATGGGAGAGTATCTCCATGGACTTTATTGATGGGCTTCCAAGGTCAAGGAAAGGAAATACGAGCATTTGGGTTATTGTGGATAGACTTACGAAGAGTGCTCATTTTATTCCGGTGAAGAGCAAGAGGACAGCATCTTGGCTAGCGTCTGTATATCTTCGTGAAATTGTGAGACTTCATGGAGTCCCTTCTAGTATTGTCAGTGACCGCGACCCAATCTTTACAAGTCAGTTCTGGAATAGCTTGCAGGAGGCCTTGGGCACGAGGTTGAATCTGAGTACTGCTTATCACCCACAGACGGACGGTCAAACCGAAAGGGTGAATAGAGTACTCGAGGATCTGTTGAGGCTTTGTATTCTGGACTTTGGTGGTACTTGGGAAGACCATCTTCCTCTTGTTGAGTTTGCATATAATAACAGTTATCAGGCAAGCATAGGGATGGCACCATTTGAAGCTCTATATGGGAGGCCGTGCAAGTCGCCTACATGTTGGTGGGAGACTACAAATAAGCTCATACTTGGGCCTGATATGATCAGAGATACATCCGAGAAAATTGAGTTGATTCGGAGACGGATGAAAGCGGCCCAAGACCGACAGAAATCCTATGCTGATAAGCGAAGATCTGATTTGGAGTTTGATGTAGGGGATATGGTTTTCGTAAAGGTTTCTCCTTTGCGGAATGTGGTCCGATTTGGAGCCGTTGGGAAGTTAGCCCCGAGATTTGTTGGACCATTCCCCATTGTTGAGAGGATCGGGCAGATGGCTTATAGAGTGAAGTTGCCCGAGAAGCTTGCCGGAGTACACGATGTTTTTCATGTCTCGCATCTCCGGAAGTGTTTGCATAAATCAGCAGAGATTGTGGAGCCAAGTGTTTTGGAAGATGTGGAAGTGGAGAAAGAAGCTACCTTGAGGAGAGCTCCGATTCGCATCTTGGGGACGGAGACCAAGAAGCTAAGGAATCGAGAGGTCAAGTTGGTGAAGGTTCAATGGAGTGAAGCCGAAGAAGACGCAACTTGGGAAACCGAGGAGAAGATGCGTGGGCTTTATCCATTCCTTTTTGAGGGTACACTCTCAATCTCTTTCCTTTGTTAGCATATCTTTCTCTTTGCTATCCATGTTTATCTAGTTATCATGCTAATCTTGTCATGAGAACCTTAGGTAGAAACCCTTTGGATGAAACATGTGTTTGAAACATGTTATGCTTGATGGTTGCAAGTGGTTGCAAGTGTTTGCAAGTGGTTGCTCGTGGATGCATTATACACGATTAGGCACTAGATCGGCTCGCACACTCCTCATATTGCATATGCATGAGTGTTTATGCTTATTCATGGATGAAAATTGTGTGTTATCACATGGATGTTGCATATGGGTGTATGTTATGTGCACACATATAGATATTATACATTATGTTAGGAATTGCATACATGTGGATACATTTCACTAACATATTTTGCATTGATCTTTGCATTAGATAAGTACATATACACACACCTTTGCATATGTTCATACAACATTTAGAATCTTGTAAGGACAATGATTGCTCGTGGATGATGTTTTGAGTAGATGGATGATTGGATGGTAGGATACGTCCTTCCTAACTTGAAGATTTCGGGGACGAAATCCTTTAAGGAGGGGAGAATGTAACAACCCGTATTTTCAATAACCTGTTATAATGTAAATCGAGGCAGAATTTAATTTAAAAATCTGAATCAAGGGAAACGGGCTATGCCATTGCGTTCGTCTCGGAAAAATACGCGAAATAGAGTCCGAGTTTTCGAAAATCGGAGTCCGTATGACCCAGTTAAGGCCCATTGAAGTTTTCAGAAATTTCCATATTAAAAACAGATTTAAATTTTTAAATTAAAAACAAGAATTAGGGCTAACTGGCGTCAGGCGGGAAAACTCCCGCCAAGACCCCCATGTCGACAGGCATGTCGACAGGCATGTCGACAGGGGTCTAAGGGTGTCGACTGCCCTGTCGACAGCCCTGTCGACACGGGGTGGCCGGGCAGTTTTGCCTGGCGCACCATTTTTGATTTGGGCTTGGTTGTGTGGCTTGGTTCTAGAGAATTCCGAAATCTGACGGACCTAAACTAACCTAGGGTTAATCCTAGGGCTAAAAACACTCTAATCTTCTATAAATAAGCCCCTAATCCTACCCTAAAACCCCATTATTCATTCTAGCAACCAAACTATGTCAAATTGAATTCTCAAATGGCCTCCACCTAAAAACCCTAGCCTCCAACCTCTTCATAAATCATTCCTATGAAGATTATGATGTTCATACAAGCATTTCTAAGTTGTATGAATGATCATTAGCTTGCATACATCATCAAGTTGCAAGTTTTAATTGCTAAGCTAGAGTTTTTGGGATTTTTGTTAATTGGAGCTTTGTTTTGGGTTTTTATATGCTTGCATAAAGGGCTTCTCAATCTTTATTTGTAGATTTGAGTCTTCATAATATTTGTAAGCCCTCTTACCTTCATTTTAGAAACTCTAAAGTTAATATGTGATGAAAGTTGGGATTTATGCATGTTTAATAAGTTATGCATGCTTATGCGAGTTCACTATGCTATATTATGCATGTTTAGTAAGTTATGCATGCTTATGCGAGTTCACTATGCTATATTATGCATGTTTAGTAAGTTATGCATGCTTATGCGAGTTCACTATGCTATATTATGCATGTTTAGTAAGTTATGCATGCTTATGCGAGTTCACTATGCTATATTATGCATGTTTAGTAAGTTATGCATGCTTATGCGAGTTCACTATGCTATATTATGCATGTTTAATAAGTTATGCATGCTTATGCGAGTTCACTATGCTATGTTATGCATGTTTAATAAGTTATGCATGCTTATGCGAGTTCACTATGCTATGTTACACATGTTTGATAAGTTATGCATGTTTATGCAAGTTCACTATGCCATGATTTGCAAGTTTAACAAGTTATGCATGTTTATGCAAGTTCACTATGCTAAGTTATGCAAGTCCAACATGTTATGCATGTTTATTATGATATGTAAGATTCATCATGTATGTTGTGCCAAGTTCCCTCTTTCTATCCTTTATGCGTTATGACGAATATGTAAGCGATAGAATGACGTTGGGAGGTTTGGGGTAAAACTTAAAATACATGAAAATATGAGATTGGGAATTTACCTATTAAGTTAGGTCTACCCCTTGGGAATTTACCTATTAAGTTAGGTCTACCCAAGTATTTGTTAAACTTGTAATTATGTTTTGAAAATAAAGTGGACATGACACTTAGAAAACATAAGTGTGGCCAACTCGAGGTTGGGTTGAGTTTGTAGCATAAACCTACCCGGAACCGACCGGCTTAACTAGTGGCTACAAGCAATAGGACCCAATGTGAGTAGTTGGTCATGTTGCACGTGAAACCCGAGGTTAGACTAAGTTGTAGCGTAAACCTACCCGGAACCGACCGGCTTAACTAGTTGCTACAAACAATAGGACCCAATGTGAGAAGTTGGTCATGTGTACCTTGGACCCGAGGTTAGACCAAGTTATGGTGTAAAGCTACCCGGACCCGCCCGGCTTAACTAGTAACCGCAACAAAGTCTAATGTGAGAGGTTAAGGCACAATTAAATTAATTAATGCCTCATGATTAGGGTTAAGTTATGGCCCACTAATACTTAACCAATTTTGGGGATACGAGGGATTAAATGGGGTTAAGTGGTGAACTGTTGGTTACACTTAACTAATTTAATCCATGATTAGTGAGGGGTTAAACCACACTTAACCCTCTTAGAAAACCCTAGCAACGTGGTCTGTTCCAGCAGTAATCCCAGTTTGGTATCATTCACAACCCTAGAGACTAGGCTAGGGCGGGGGCACGATTACTGGACGGATGTAAGCGACCAAAGCGACGGCTGAGTGGTACAGCGGTGCGGGTCCAGGCGGGCTACGGACGTGCACGTAGTCCGGTGTTGGACAAACTCGAGGCACGTGTACCAGTAGGTTTAGACTGTGCATTATTGCTTAGGTGTCTGGGGTTGACACCCGAGGGCTTGATACACCCGAAGGTGGACCCAGCACAGTCTGACTACAACCATATGTGGGCCGGATGGACACCAACACTTGACGTGTTAGGTTTATAGGGAGCCGATCGACTAGACCGTTGGGCTGGACCTTGTATTAAGGTCACCTCATGCTATTGGGCCAAAGTTTGGGCTGAGGGATCAATACCTGTTATGTTAGTTTGCTAGTACACTGTGGTGCAAAGCTTAATCTTCTTTATGTGATGACATCTTTGTCTATTGCCAGTATGTTCATCTCAGTTTCCATCATGATGTTAACTTTATTAGTTTATAGACTGATCGTAGTAGGGCTTACCAGTCTTTTTGACTGACCTGTTTTCTTTCGCTTCTTTTCTTCCGTTCCCCCCCCAGGTTCTCAGGGAGGGAACAGTGGTGCTTAGCTTGGATCGCTTGCTTGTTCGCTGGATAGCTCATGTATGTCTGGACATTGAGCTCGCTATGGTTTATCATCTTTATTTTGGGGATAGCACTATGTATTTCAGTATTTCTGTTTATGATGTACTAGACATGTTTATTTTGGCAGTTGACTTTATGATGTACTAGACTTGTTTTGAGATGGTTTGAGATATTCCGCTGTTTTATTCTCACTTACTCTGTTTTACATATATATTTATGTTCTTGTTCTGCCTTGATATATATCATTATGCATGCTTACCCAGTTATAACGCCCCCCAGAAGCTAGTGCCCCCGAAAGAGTGACCCTAGCGGAGGTGGGGTGTTACAGCTATGTTCCATATTCCCATGGGAGCTACTTTTGAAAGACTTGTCGATATGGCCTTAATGTATGAGAAAGGAAAAGGGGAGAAGAAAGAAGTTAAGGCTGAGGGAACAACACAGAATCAGATAATATGGCCCAAGAAAGGACAACAACAGCAACAATAGAAGAAAGGCGGAAAGAATGATAAGGCTAAGGAAAAGAGGAAGTGCCATGCCTGTGGGCGTGAAGGTCATTTGCTTATGGATTGCAGGAAAAGGAAGAGTAGTTGCTTCAGTTGTGGAGAGCATGGACACTTTTATAAGGAGTGCCTGAAGAAACAGGGAGACTCTGAAGGGTAGGTACATGCTCTCGCAATTGGTGCTCCAGATCGAGGTAGGAAATTCGCCGTAGAAGGTTTGGTTTCTCTTTCCAGTCATCCTATTAGAACTCTTTTTGACTCTGACACTTCACATTCATTTATATATAGTTCTGTAGTTGAATATTTGCACTTAAATACTAGTATGGTAGTGCACCTCATTGTTGTCTCAAACCCTATTGGTGGTTCGGCTCATTTATCTATGATTTGTCGAGGTTTGAGGAAATCTTTGTTAGGCGTCGAATTTGAATGCGACGCATATGTGCTCGGGTTTATAGGCTATTGGTTGATTCTAGGAATGGATTGACCAACCATGTATGGTGCCATTCTAGATTGTGAGAAGAGGATCGTTAGGCTTCTAACCAATCAAGGGAGGACCCTCGAGATTTCTTGTGACCCTCAAGGTTCTGTTATGCTGAGATTCCTAGAGTCTCTTGACGCATCTATTAATGATCTACAATATGTTCCAGTAGTCCGAGATTATTCGGATGTCTATGATGATGTTCGGGGTTTACCCCCAAGGAGCGAGATCGATTTCCACATATATTTGGTGGACAATGCAAAGCTAGTTGCATTTCCTGTACGCCACATGGCTCCAAGAGAAAGGAGGGAGCTTAGCAAACAAATAAGGGAGTTGCTTGAAAAAGGATTTATTAGGCGAAGCATATCTGAATGGGGTGATCCAGTAGTGTTTGCAACTAAGGCGGACGATTCGCTTCGTTTGTGTGTAGACTACAGAGAGTTGAACAAACTCACTAAGAAGAACTGACACCCACTCCCACAGATAGATGATTCGTTTGATCAACTGGATGGCGTGTCAGTATATTCCCAGTTAGATTTGGCCACATGGTTTCATCAATTGAGAGTGGCCGAGGATAGTATATATAAGACTGCCTTTAGGACTCCAGATGGTTTCTTTGAATGGCCCCTTATGCCTTTTGGGCTGACGAACGCAACCACTATTTTGTTGATTTAATGAGTAGGGTGGTTAGGGAGTTCCTAAATAAATTCATTTTGGTCTTTGTTGACGATATCATGATCTTCTCAAAGAGTGAGGAAGAACATACCTTGCATATAAGAGAAGTTTTGAAAACTCTGCGAGCACATCAGCTGAAGGCGAAATTCTCGAAATGCCACTTTTGGAGGAAGGAGGTGAGATTCTTAGGGCACGTGGTTTCTAAGGAAGGGATAGCAGTAGATCCCGTAAAGGTAGTAGCAGTCCAAGACTAGCAGATCCCAAAGAATGCAACTGAGGTGAGAAGCTTTTTGGGTTTGGCAGGCTATTATAGGAAGTTCATTAAGGACTTCACAAAGATATCAGCTCCACTCACTAGGCTGATGAATAAGAATTTGACATTCGAATGGGATATATATAGTGACGTTGCTTTCCAACGATTAAAGAGGGCATTGACAACGGCCCCAGTCTTGACCTTGCCTGATGGGAATAAAGCGTTGACAGTTTACACTGATGCACGTGGTACGGGTCTCGGTGCAGTTTTGATGCAAGAGGGAAGGGTAATATGCTAGGGAGGCAGGCAATTAAGGGTTCATGAGAAGAATTACCCTACCCATGATCTAGAGCTAGCTACCACAGTATTTGCGCTTAATACTTGGCTCCGTTATTTGCTTGGAGAAAAGTTTGAATTGTACACTGATCATTAATCTCTCAAGTACTTGTTATCGTAGAAAGATCTTAATTTGAGGCAGCAAAGGTGGATGGAATTCGTAGCATCTTATGACTTTGAGATTGCTTATACCCCTGGCAAGGGTAATGTAGTGGCAGACGCACTAAGTAGGAAAAGGATGGTCCTAAGTCCTTTCTTTGTGGAAAGGAAGAGCTTGGAGTTTATATAAACCTTTGACTTTAGACCCCCCATCGAACTTTTGACTGGCTTGTTAGCAACACAGGAGATACAACCTACTCTTATGGACCAGATAGGAGCTTCACAGCAAGAGGATCCACATATTTTAGACATCGTGGATAAGCTCAGTAAAGGGGAGACTTCTAGTTACCTCAATAGATATTCCATTGACAATAAAGGGTGGTTGCGATGAGATGGAAGGCTTTGTGTTCCCCGAGTTGGGAGCTTGTTAAAGAAAGTCCTAGAGGAAGCCCATCATTCTAAGTTGACTATCCATCCAGGTGGTGATAAAATCTACAGGGATATGAAGACGGTTTTCTTTTGGGCTGGGATGAAGAAAGATGTGGCAGAGTTTGTTTCTCAATGATTGGTTTGCCAGCAAGTCAAAGCTGAGCAAAAGAAGCCCTGTGGTTTACTCCATCCTTTGGAGGTTCCACAATGGAAGTGGGAGAGCGTCTCTATGGATTTAATAGATGGCTTGCCTAGATCAAAGAAAGGCAACACCGATATTTGGGTAGTAGTGGATAGACTTACTAAAAGCGCCCATTTCATTCCCCTTAAGAGCAAGAGGACGGCAACATGGTTGCGGTAGTTCATGTTCATGAGATAGTCCGTCTTCATGGAATACCTTCTAGCATCGTAAGCGATCGTGACCCCATCTTTACTTGTGAATTTTGGAGGATCTTGCAAGAAGCATTAGGCACACAATTATGTCTAAACATCAGTTATCATCCTCAGACTGATGGACATACGGAGAGGGTGAACAAAGTACTAGAGGATCTTTTAAGGCTGTGTATCCTTGACTTCAGAGGGACTTGGGAGGAGCATCTTCCTTTAGTATAATTTGCCTACAACAATAGTTACCAAGCTAGTATTGGCATGGCACCCTTTGAAGCATTATACGGATGACCCTATAGATCACCAACTTGTTAGTGGGAATCTACATAGAGGCTATTGCTTGGACTAGATATGGTTAGAGAAACGCCCGAGAAGACAGATCTCATTAGGCGGCGAATGAAGACTGCACATGATAGGCAAAAGTCCTATGCAGATAAGAGAAGGACTGACATCGAGTTTGAAGTGGGAGACATGGTTTTCGTCAAAGTATCTCCTTTAAGGAATGTGGTTCGCTTTGGGTCTGTAGGGAAATTTGGCACCAAGATTTGTAGGGCCGTTCCCCATTATAGAAAGGATTGGCCAAACAGCCTATAGAGTGAAGCTACCCGAGAGATTATCTGGCGTTCATGTTGTTTTTCATGTTTCTCATTTGCGGAAGTGCTTACATGGTACCGTAGAAGTTGTAGAGCCAAGTGTATTAGAGGAAGTGGAAGTGGAACGGGAGGCGATGGTTAGATGAGTTCCGACGTGTATTCTTGGATCAGAAGTTAAGAAGCTACGCAATAAAGAAATCAAGTTGGTAAAGGTTCAGTGGGGAGATAGCCCGGAGGATGCAACTTGGGAGACTTAAGATAGGATTCGTTCTTCGTACCCTTTTCTTTTCGAGGATATGTTCTTAACTTCTTTACCAAAACTTTTATTTTTGCTTGTTCCTATCATTTAAGCATGTCATATAGATCAAATTCTTTGACCTTTAGGTAAGAGTCCCATGATTGTAAACATGTGTTTGAGACATGTTATGTTTGATGGTTGCAAGTGTTTGCTAGTGGTTGCTCGTGGATGCATATACACACATTAGGCACTAGATCGGCTCAATCACTTTCATATTGCATATGGATGTGTGTGCATTTTTCTTTCTTTTATGGATGAAAATGGATATTTCATCATATGTTTGTTGCACTTGGACGAATGATTATGCATGCATATATAACTTACATGTTATACTAGGATGATTGCATAATGTTGGACTCATGGCACAAACATACATTGCATTAAGGAGATCAACTGAATCAGTAGATTGGTTGATTTTTGCATTAGTATTAGGACATATACACACACCTTTGCATATATTCATATAAGCATTAGAAATCCTATAAGGACAATCGATGCCTATGATTGGTGGAAGAGTAGATGTATGCATATGGTAGGACACATTCTTCTTAACTTGGAGATTTCGGGGAAATCCTTTGAGTAGGGGAGAATGTAACACCCCGTAATTTTAGCAATACTAAAGAGGTTAAATTAAAGAATAATTGATTTTACTCAGAATTAAGGGTAACAGATTGCACCATTGCGTTCGTCTCGAAATTCTGGTCAAGATAGACATTTGGTTTGCGTAAAACGAACACCGTATGAAGAAGTTATGAGGGTTTGAAGTTTGTATACGCATAGAAAATTATATATATATATATATCAGACCAAACTTATCCAGAAACAGTTCAAAAATCAAAAATTCGGAGAGCGCCAAAATTCCCGTGCTAGGGGTCGACCCCCTAGGGGTGTTGACACCGGAATCGACCCCCCAAGGGATAGGACGACGCCCCCATGGCTGAGGTGGCAGTCGGTTTTCTAGGGATGGCAGCTATATATACAGGCTCATTTCTCTTGTTTTCTTCACTGAAAATCAATGGAGGCCAAATGCTGTCAGTGCCTGGACTAATTTGGACTCTTTTCTTCTTTTACAATTAGAGATTTGAGATTCAAGTGTAGATCTGTTCTTCTTCTATTCTCTAATCCAAACGCTGTGAGTTTCACGTTGCTTTTAGAATTAAATGATTAAAAGTAAAATGATATGACTATAGTTTGGATCCATTTCTGTGACTGAATTATGCTAGATCTATTGTAAATTGTGAATCTATGACATTCTGAATTGGATATGACTTGAATCTCAATCCTTATCATATCGAATCTATTGTAACTTGTTACTATATGATATTTGGAAATAGCTATGATGTAGATCTGAAACCTTTATTATGTTAGATCTAATTTTGACTTATAAATCTAGCTTATTATTTGAATCACCTTGTGCTTATCATATTGGACCTGAACTGTTGGACATCTAAATTGTTATTTATATTTTATATGACATCCTTAATATGATATGACTAGTTTAATTATCACAAGTTCACTAGATCTATTCCCATATGTCCATCTGATCACTATGCCAGTTTATGCGTATGACTGTTATGTTAGAATAATCACTTTTTGTCATCTTCCCATCACCTTTCCCTTTTATTGTTTATGACCAAGCTTTTTTCTAGCCTAGGCATGCTACCAATTATATACGAATGCGCTAGTTAGGGAACAGGGAGGGAGAACATTAGAATTGGCATAACTTGAATAATGTTTATATACATAAATTTGGACTTGTAATTCATTGTGAACGTAATTGGGGAAAAAGGGGCATGAAACCTATAACTTATAACGACATAGGTGAAAACTGGATAATAATGCCATGCCTAGGATCACAGTAATAAGAAACTGTAAATGCACTTATGACACGAGGTTAGATTGCACTGGCGATGGAAGTCTGCCCGGAACCGACCTGCATATCCGACGACCGCAAGTGTTGAATACAAGACGTGCTAAGACACGAGGTTAAGCCCAATTTGTGGAATAAGTCTGCCTAGACCCACCCGGCATGCCCAGCATCCACAAATGGCAGGCTTAACGTGAGAGGTCTAGCACACCTTAACCACAAATGAAAATATGGTAATGAATTGGTGTACTTAACCTAGTTGAATACATAAGGATTGTATGAATATGAACATGAATAGGGGTTAAGTAAACTTGTTTGGATAGTGGGCGGGTTAAGTGAATCTGAAGGGGTGGGTAATATGTACATATAGGCCCGTAAACTTAACCTGAGAGGGTTATGTAATTAAAGACACAAACATGCATACATAACCTGAGGAAATCCTAGTGGGGATACAAGACAAGGTGGAGAGCTTGTATCATTTTGTGTGGGGACCCATTTCAGTTAGTAACCCATATAACAGTATCAAACGGTTACTCCGTCCTAGGTTGGAGTGGGGGCTTACTGGGCTGATTGTAAGAGATCCAAGCGAGGGGGACGGTGTCATGACGGCGCATTCCAACAGGGTCATGTGCGTGCATGGCTCCGCCTTCCCGGGAAAATAAGATGCTCTTACATTAGTAGATATGGTTGTGCATTCAACACGAAGGGTTGCCACTTTAGAAAAGTGATACCGCCTACTGTGGGACCGGCACAGGTATCTACGGAATAGGGAGCCGATCGATTAAGGTAGTAGTTAAGGTACATCTAGATTTTGGTAAGTTTAGGAGTCCATTATAGGGGCTGCCTGTGGATTGTATATGGTTAAAACCTCTCACCAGAAATACTCCTAAGTCTACCAATTTATGCCTATTAAGGGATCATCCTATATCTGGTATACTAGTATTAGTATAGAGTAATCATGGGAGAAGCGTATATACTCTATCATGTTTACCTCATCATACTTATCCCTTATGATACTATCTTCCTCATCCACTTTATATGTCTGCCATAATACTTTTATTTATTTACTTGCTAAAAGTAATTGGACTCGCCAGACTTTTTGTCTGACTCTTTTTGTTTCCACTTCTTTCTTCCTTCCCCCTCCCCAGGTTCTCAAGGAGGGAATTCTCAGGCTTAGTTAGGACTCGGTTATCATCTTGCTTGGAGCAGATTCTGAAGTATTGCTCAGTTTCTATCTTCGCTACTATGGCTTTGCCTCTTTTTTGGGGAATTATTTTTTTTATATTTTCTGTATTCTGATGGTACAAGACAGAAATTCTATGTTATTGTAATGGGTTTTCTGTAGTTTCAGACTTATAGTATTTTGTACCATGATGTTATGACTTACGTTTGAAATAAAAATTTAAATTCCGCTGCTGCTTTTATATTTGTCTTGTAATATTTTTGTTTCTGTTTACCTATAGCGCTTCACAAAACTTAACGTATTTCCCATAGTGAGTGACATTAACGGATGTGCGGTGTCACATGACCTGCTTCGTCTTAGCTCCTAGGCTGACCCGAAGCCTTCTAACGACTCACGGCCTGGCACCAAAACTACCCATCTTTTGTCTTGGAGCACAAGTCACGACCCACTACCTATGCCATGTCACCAATGACCTGAAGCTCATCTTCCTGTCCCCATTTTAGGTCGAATGATCTATGCACCAGTATTTTTTCCTGGTCCATGCTCTAAAAAATTGTGTAGCCCATAAAACGACCTGACCTAAGGAAAAACGACCCGACTCCAGATCTGACCAAAAATAGCTCTAATTTTGACCAAATCTTCACCAAAAGACAACATCGATGCGACCAATTCATCCAATTCAACCCTAAACAATTTATGAAATCATTAACAACATCAAAATGATAATTATTCATCAATAATCATATAACATTCACCAAAAATCATGATAAATAAATGTATAAATTAAAATAAAGGATCTAGCTTGTATAAACATATGAATTAACATAAGAATTACCAGTTTTAAGTTGCTATATTAGATCCTATGGTGATTCAAATGAAAATCTATTTACCATGATGTAGATCTAGGTGAAAACAACTTAAAATGATGAAATTAGGATCAAACAACCTATATACTTGATTGTATCCGTGTGATAGATGCTTATCACTCACCAAACCTTTGATCTAGCTCAAAGACAATGAATAACGAATCCGAACAATGAAGAACAACCTTCAGGCCTCTTGATTTAATGAGATCTAGCTTCAAACGATGTAGATCTAGCTTCAAACGATGTAGACCTTCGATTCTCTTATGTATATCTAGAATTTTAATGGTGGAAAGGTGTATTTGATTGAGCAAAGAGGATCGTGAACTCAACCAAATGAGAGAATGAAGAAATCAAACTATTCTCCATGCCTCTAACCCACTATTTATAGCCTCCCACTAGCCCACTAATGGGCCACTCCAAATCAACCCATTATGGCTTACAAAACCTGAACAGATATTGTGAAACATAGAAACAATGATTTCTCCCAAAATGCTGAACCAAATCTTTAATGTGACCACCCTATGGAATTGGCAACACCATTTTCTTTCCAATGAAACCGACCTCAGATCCTGATTTGATCCCAGTCAAAAGTTATGTCATATACAAAAGTGAAAGGGGCAAAATGATCACAAATAAAATTGGTAAAAATTATGGACATGTCTCATATCCCCATAAACAACATCTCAAAAAAATATGAGAATGATCCAACCCTCAGGAAATTAAATAAAAATATTTTACGATCCTCCGATACGTAAAAGGCGGGGTGTTATGGAAGTTTACATGACCAAAATTGAACAACTCCAACAAAAAATCTATTGCACAATCAATTAATAATCAAACAATCATAAGCACACCAATCGCCCTCATATGATCATATAAGATTCACCAAAAATGATAAAACAATGAAAAAAAATCAATGAATAGATCTAAACTTACATAAATACATGAATCAACTTATGAATTTACCATTAAAATCTTACTAGATTAGATCCTATGGTGATCTGAATTGAAAAAATACTTGCATCGGTTAAATCTAGGTAAAAGTAACTTGAAATAGTGAAAATAAGATCAAACAACCCATATACTCGATTAAATCCATGTGAGAATTGCTTATCACTCACCAAATCTTCAAAATAGCTTGAAATCAATGATTCTCTAATACGAACAGCGAAGAACGATCTTTAAATAACCCAATTTGATGCGATCTACTCTCTCTTGATGTTGACCATCAATCTTTTAGTGTAGATCTAAGAATCTAACGGAGTGGAGATGTACTGAAGAAGGACGGAGGATCGCGAGCTCAACCAAATGAGAGAAATGAAGAAACTGAATCGTTCTCCTTGCCTCTACCCTCTATTTATAGGCAACAACCCTAGCCTTAGTGAGCCTCACTGTTCAGCCTACTAATGACTAATTAGTTGTCCAGAAATTGTGCAGCACTAAAACAATGATTCCTCCCAAACCACTGAGCCAAATCTTTATTTTGGCCACTCTGCAGAATTGGAAACATCATTTCCGTTCCAATGAAATCAATCTTAGTACCTGATTCGATACTAGTCAAAAGTTATGCCCTGTACAAAACTCACAGGAGAAAAATCGTCATAAATAAACTTTGTAAAAATTATGGACATGTATCACATCCCCATAAACAACTTATTAAAACACGAGAATGAAACGACCCTCAGGGAATTAAATAAAAATATTTTACGATCCTCCAATACGTAAAATGCGGGTCGTTACATTTCTGTTTCTCCTCGACTCCTCTACCATGCTTTGCAAAGAAATGCATTGCTAGGCAACGAAGGCAAAGCTTCATTGTATCTGCGATTCACGTACTATGATCCTTAGGGTCATATCCCCTTTACATGAAACCAACAATCCCTTCTTGTTCTTATCTTGTGCTGCACAAAGTGCCTTCCCGCTAACATGAAACTGAAATCTTCCTTATAAGCCTCCTATACTACGTGAAGCAATGGGCTTAAACACCATTATTTACAATTTAAATTCTCTAGTGTTTCCCATTTTTTCCACCCATCGGACCTGTAAAACACCAGAGCCTAAACTCATCCAAGCATAAAGAGTATAAATCTAGTACTTGTAAATAATGAGCATAATCAAAGTATAATAAAACTAACTTACAGCGGAAAAAAGATAGGATGATAAGTATAGACTTAGACAACTATCTTAAAAGCGAATCGCCACATCAATACCAAGCATGAGAAAAACAACACAAAAAAACTTTAGTACTTGCAAAGACCTGTCTCCCCCTAGATAAACCTGGGACATTTCAACAAAAATTGTCTTTTATAGCAGCATATAGCTGTTATTAATCAGTTTTGTAGTGGTTCAATAAACGTTGTATATCGACATGCTATAAAAAACTGCTGAATATTAACAAAAAAAACCGCTATAAAAGAGCATAGTTTTATAGCACAAACTTGTCTCTATGTTATTTCATCATCACCGCTATTAAACATCTAAATCTCAATGAAAGTGGGAATCTTTATAACACAGTATAACCGCTATAACATATTTATTCGATAGAGGCTATATGACGTTATCAAATCAACATATTTATTTCAGACATTTTTATCCATAATTGGATAATTGCTTTTAACAACCAACCTTAAATTCATTTCCTTTATTAACTCTATATTTCATAATACATGGTAGTAAATGTGTCCCATCCTACCACGTTATGTCCTCCTTACATGTCATATTGTTGTTAAAAGTTCCATCCAGTTCACAGCATATAGAATTCAAACCATTCCATTTACCGTACCACAACAAATCTTTGAGAAAGATGCAAAATAGAAATTGTAACATATAGGCAATGTCGCTAATGTATTAGATTAGAAGAAAGGGAGTAACATAGCTTCAAACCAACAGAATTTAACATTCACATGTTACAATTTATTTGGTTATGCTATTTATGTCACATAGTATATGATTACTAACGCACATGTACAGAGATACACACTAGTAAGAGTTCTCAACAGCTTGAGAATTATAAGCCCTGCTCCGGAGTTGGGATTCTGGTGCTAGTTGCTGAAGGAATATCTTTGTAGAATCATTTGGTTTTAACCACTACAAGACTAATAATTCAATCCTAGTCTTACGAGAACTACACACAATGATTAGCTACCATACTCAAAGTAGTGCTTCTCAAAGATAATTCTAACGTAATATAATAAGATAAAACTTTTACGCATAAGATTAAATTTTAAACCACTACTCAAACAAATATCAAACTATGAGGCGGGCTGTCCAACTAATCAATATCCTATAAAGGAGATGGGTTATTTTATATAGCCACTTATGGCCTCGCTCGTAATATAACATACTGGCAGTGTAACAACCCTGCATTTTGACAAAAAAATAGTTATTTAATTAGATTTCAAACATAGGAATTTATGCAAACGATGGAATTTGACCATGAAACTTTAACCATTGCATTTGTCTTGGAATTCTGGTCAATTTTCATGTTTGGAATTTCATGAACGAAGTCCGTATGGAAAAGTTATGGACAAAATACGAAAAACGGACGGAAATAAATAAATTATAACATATATATTACCTTCTTTAGTTGCCTTCACCGGGTACTTGGAAAACCAGGAGGTCGACACTTGCAATCGACCTACTGTGTGCCAGGACGCCAAGTGACGAATAGGGTTAATATGTTAATTTATTACATATTATTATATATATATGAAAATATGTTAATTAAATTAAATCTGATGGTTCATGGCTATTTTAACTCCTATAATTTAAGGGGAAAGGCATCATTCTTTTCCACACGAATTTGTAGGCAGTAGCGAAGCCTGCCATTTCCCTTTCTCTTCAAACAAATCTAAATGAAAAATAGGTTCACATACAATCAATCAAACATAATTCCATATGGATTTGAAAGGGATAATCAGATTCCAGTGGAAAAGAGTATGAATTGACGTCTAAGCTCTTCTTCGTTAGTTTCTCCCCTCTTTTCCTATTTCTTCCAATTCTACAAATCTGAAAGCATCCTTTTTTCAGAATAGCTTTAGATCTGTAATAATTTGGGAACTGTAGGCCTAAAAGATTATTCAGATTTGGATGCTTTCAGGTAAACGGGAAATTTATATAAAAATTTACAAAAACTTATTATCTCATTTGTGTTATTTCTTAAATATATGCCTAACGTTTATCAGATATGGTTATAATATTGTAAACTCTGAAAGGATACCTATTAGATCGTTTATGAATGTTGTCAAAACCTGAAAGTATAGATTTGTGGTTATGAATAATATTATAATTTGTAGGCTTACTTAGTTGTTTACATTATTGTCTGCAATTGTGTTATTGCAAAACACTGTAGATCGAGAAATCGGTCCTCTAAAACACTGTTAAGATGTAGTTTTATTCGATCTGTAGTTTTAGTGTTAAATGGAAAATTATGTGATTTTGATTAAAATGATATACACCTGTTTGTGCTTAATTTTGTTAGGGTTTAACTTAGTTAATGTAAATTGTGCCTTTGTGTTCTTATTAAATAAATAAACATTATTTGAAACCAATAAGAAATATGTCAAATATTAAAAAAGGGAAAAGTAGTTTACACTGAATATTCCAATAGATACATAATATATATTTTTTGTGGTTTGAAATATGTTCATCCCAATATTCAGGCATGGTTTATAATAATTATAGTTGATAGTCTTCTTGTAAGATTTAGAACCCTATTTCAAAATTAAAGGAAAAAAGGAATGTTTGGTTATTAGTTGAACCAAGACATTAAACTCAATAAAAAAAAATATAACTACGTTAACTGCTTGAAAATATAACTGCATATATATATATATATATACATACACTCACACGCATTGTCCTTCCAAATCTATGTAAAAAACAAAATATATATTATAATGAATGTTTGAATGATTTTCGTTTTATGGAATTATACATGTAAACGTAATCCATATTATATGAATATATTAGTGGTGACCATTGTAGCAATTAGTGTAATTGATTGCTATAAATAAGGCCATAAATAAATATCTATTGTAACCGTCATTGATATGGGGGAAAACTAATTTAATTAGGAATTAATACCAATGGTTACAATTTCTAAATTGGCCAGGATAAATTTTGTAAACCCAAATTAGAAAATTAAATTATAACCATACTAGGATACGAGGGTAAGCTTAACTTGTAGTAGAAGTCTGTCTGGAACTGCCCGGCAATTCCAGCATCCACAGGTGGCCGGCTTTATGCGAGGGGTCTGGTGCATAAATATATACGTATATTTATACAACATACGATAAATTAATAAATCAGTAGTGTATGTGAAACGATAAGGAATTTCGCTCGATCCGAATCGATCGCTAAATCGACCAAGACCGTTCGAAACCCCTGATTGTTTTGAGAACACGACAAATCAGAACACAGATAGAAGAACATTTCATTGCTTATTACAACAATTCCATCAGAATATAAGAATATCACAGAGTATGAATAGATATTACACAGAAAATATCAGAGATTTAAATTACATTCAAATACATCGCAGTGGAAAAACAATACAAAGCACAACTGAAAACAGATACACGGATACAGAGCTTTCCGAATACCGCTTCAACTGTAAATCAGGATCCTGTGAATATAAATCTGCAAAACAAAAACTACTAGCTGCCCGTGTCGAAAATAAGGGCACCCAGAGTTTAAGTTAAAACAATAAACTCCAAGTCAGTCATGTGACTGGTGTGAGAACTAAAACAGTTATTAATCTTTATTTTAAAGTTAGGTAAATCAAGGGACCACGCCGTATAACACGGAACGGGTTTCCTCCCAAGAATACCAGTGCATAAACAACAGCGCAATGCTAAATAAAGAACAATGAAGCTATTATAAGACCCAGGTCCCATCACACAATGCAACACAAGCCGAAGGATAGGGTTTTACCTTATAATAGCCAAAGAATGCTTGATACGCTAAATTTCATCTTTTATTATTACTATAAGTGTATAGTGTCAAAACAATTTCAATCATAAGTATCAATCATAGATGGCATAAGTGCCCCATACCACTATATCGCCATACTAGGCTCTACAATCAAAACCTCAAAGTCACGTATTGGAAGTTGGATTTCCATCTGTGAACCAAGGCAAGGGATCGTCCTTACCGAATTCGAGATGTTTCTATCCCATGTCTCAGGATCAGAACGCATTGACCCTTGGATCGTCAGGGCCGGTCCACCGATATGGATTAAAATGCCTGAACACTGCGTTTCCCCGCCCTATGGGGTGTAGATGAGCCAACAAATGACTCCATCGGTCCCGGATCGACCGATATATCCGAGGCGCCTCGCATTCCAACAACCACATAAGTCAAACTCGTCAGTGCGTGTAAAACCACTGGCGCCACTTCTAGCTAGAAGGAAACGCATGCCCTCCCTGAAGTCCTCTCTCGTTTTTGGTTCACAACCGGGGTGTGAGGCTCGCGAATTAACGCTACACAAAGCTGTGCCACAAATGCTGTGCTTTGATCATCAACCACAAGACTCTGCTTTTCAACAGAAGCCTTGATCATTTGCATCTTAGCATGCCACACAAGCAGAGAACTCCGTGCAACCGATATCCATCAATCACATAGAATAATATCCAAAGTCAGACACACAGCCCATTTATAAGCCCGTTTTGGGTCTGAACGAAACCGGAGGCACCTTGTACCTCACATATCCATCCATCGATCTCCAAGTACGTCTGGATGACCACTAACTAATTCCCTCTGCTTGGGTGTACGGACCAATCAAGATCATCAGTAATTATCCAAACAACGTGAAGACCTCCGGTCTTCGACCACCGTCTTCATCCTCGACACATCGTCGAATCAGTTATTCAGAATGGGATAAACCCTGTCTTTCTGAATAACTCACGCATATAATAAAAAGTGTTACACAAACACAACATACGCCTCATTCCAATTCAGTATATTCTTTTATTCAAATATTCTTACACTTTGGGAAAAGTTCCCATTAATTTTATCAAAGATAAATTCTTTAAATTTATTCTTTAATCTTCCTTTGAACATCAATTCAAACCAAATTATGGTTTATCCAAACTAGTCGGGATTAACAAACCTTATCGAGGTAATCATTTGTTTTAATTTCCCAATCCCAACCTATTCATCCCATGAAGTAAAACTGGTAATACTTCATATCTAACACCACGGAGTTATCGGTAGATTCAATTACCATTTCACATTCAAATCTAATTAAAGATTTAACTATCGCCTGGAGCAAAACTGGTGATACTCCATTCTCGATCATTTCAATCAAATTAAAGATTCATTAAAACTCCACTTGGTTTTAATCTTCCCAAAAATCAATATTAATGATTGTTTAACTTGGTAAATCACATCCTGTATTTAACTGGGTTTAAGAACAGTGTTAATGAAGACACCATTCATGACAAACCCAAATCCCATTTGATATTAAAAACAAGGCTCTGAATATAAAATATATCGGCTTATATTCAATATCAAATTCTACGACCAAAAAATATCGTATTGGAAATAACGATATAAATATATCTTTCAAATTTCCATAACAATATCTGTATAATCATGAAATCCAACATCGAAATATTCCAAAGACAATTTCAATTCAAATCCATTTCCACTTTATATATTGGAAATTCGGGTTATTTTCAAAACCATTTCAAATCCACTTTATTTATTTCAAAAATAAATGGGATTATAATTCTAGATCAAAATTAGTTCATTTCGACAAAAAATCTATTTTTATCCTTTTAAATTTGGAATTTTTCATCTTAATTCTTCACAAATCATTTCTTATGATTTTACACAAATTATTACTATTTTTAATAATTTTATCAAGGCTCGTACAGTCGATTTCCATCAACGGCCATCAAACTGCGCTTACAGCGACCTTTTCCAAATTTGATTTGGATATAATTCCAAATCCAACCGTTAGATTTCAAATCTCTAATATTTGTTAGAAAGCTCTTTTCGATACGAACCTAAGGTTCTGGTTTTAGGAGAATCCGACGGTCGGGTCTCCCGTAATATCCATTCGAAGTCAATGGTTGAAATTCGCGAACTGCCGCAGCGCGGCGCGTTCTATTCTGGCCATTATATATATAATATATTATATATATTTCATCGATTTCCTTTCAAAACATATTTTATAAATCTTTTTAAATTCGTTTTCGAAATGATTTCAACTTCATATTCATTTTTTAATCAAAATTAAATATTCTATATCAATAATCTATAAATGATAATATTTTCAAAACGTTATATTTTGAAATCACTTCCTTTTATATATTCATTATAAAAATGAATAAAATCGATATAAATATCGTTCACGTCAAAATGGCGTCAATCTAATCAACACGGCTTTATATATTTCAATAACTTCGTTATTCTATTCAATAAATGAATATTTTCTTCAACACATGAATTTTCCTTTATTCAACACATGAATTTTATTCTATTCAACACATGAATATATATTCTATTCAATATATGAATGGTTTCAACACATGAATATTCTCAACACATGAGTATTGTCAACACATGACTATTTTGTTTATTCAACACATGAATATAATTTATTTTCTAAATTGGAATGAGACCCACTCAATTACCATATAATATTACTTATATGGATTCCATACAACACATGTATATAATAGCAATGATAAATAATCAACCATCATCCAGAGTGCATTCTACACTGTATAAGCATCAAATATAAATATTCAACGCTTATAACAGCCTGTCAATCAATCAATCGACATACAGCTAATTATTGGGATTAGTGTATTTCCAATTTCATCCCAACACCCGTGTGGGGTTTCAAACAATCAAACACAGATTTTATTTGTGCAGTTGGGTGATGTGTAAAATTTATCGTCCCAATCAATATCAGTCAAATCGGTGTACATAAACAAATCGTTCGATTTGTAAATGAATATTTATTTTATTTCAACACATGAATATATATTTTATTTCAACACATGAATTTTATTCTAATCAACACATGAATATATATTTTATTTCAACACATGAATTTTATTCTATTCAACACATGAATTTTATTCTATTCAACACATGAATTTCATCCTATTCAACACATGAATTTTATTCTATCCAACACATGAATTTTATTCTATTCAACACATGAATTTTATCCTATTCAACACTTGAATTTTTACTTTCCATTCCACATCACAATCAATTTTCACACAAACAAATCAATCCAAACGAAATCAAACAAACAAGTCGTCCATGGTCTGTGGATGATGGGGAAAAGTTCATATATGCAATTATAAAATAAATAACTGAACACAGAAAATTGTAGTGAGGAGTTCTCACCTTTGGGATCCACTCCAGCAATCATTGTTGTCGCTCAGATTCATTGTTCAGATTCCAACGCAATCTGTTTTACAAAATATATATTAAAAATCATATTTTTAATAATGCCTCTTATTTAAAAATCAGTTTTTTATACTGCTACATATATAGGAAAAATCGTTTTTTTTTCCTTTGCTACATGTATAAAAATTAGATTTTTATCTCTCTACATAAGTAAAAATTATATTTTTACATTATTAAAAACCGCATCTTTATATTTTTAAAAATCAAATCCTTTTGCATTTCAAAATCATATCTTCTTGTATTTAAAAATCCTAACTTTCTACTTGTAAAAATCCTAACCTTCTTCTTGTAAAAATCATAACTTTCTCCTTTTACAAATCCTATCTTTAAACGAATAAAAATCTTATCTTTTCTCAAGTAAAAATCATACCTTTGAAAATACAAAAATCATTTCTTTACAAGTCTAAAAATCGCTTCTTTTAAAATGCCACTTATATATATAAAACTGATTACACCAAATAAGTAAACTAAATAAAATAAAAACTTACAGTCACGTTTAAATTGAGAAAGGGGGGAACGCAGGGGCTTGCTGGTCGGAGGCGGGCTCGTCGAAAGTCTGATGGCCATGGAGGTTGGCGACTAAGGCGTCAGGGTGGACGGTGGTGGAGTTCTAGGGTATGGGGTGTTTTGATTTTCGTGGAAGAGGGGAGAGGGGGAAGAAAGAGGTGCGGAGGAGAAGGAGGGGGCGAGGGCTGGTGATCGACGTCGAGAGGGGGGCTGAGCGCGGTGGATTAACATCGAGTAGGGGTCCGCTTTTGGGTTCACGTTCGAAGGACGGAGGGGAAGATGAGGAAGAAAGAGGTGCGGAGGAGAAGGAGGGGGCGGCGAGCGCAGGGAGGTTGGCCGGAGGGGCGGGGATCGGCGAGCGTCACGGCGGGCGGAGGGGATCAGAGTCTTCCCTATTTTTTTATTTTAATTTCAATTTCAGAAATGAACGTTGACTTCAAGGAGAGAAGGAAGGGTAGGTATAAATATATATTTATATTATTTTATTATTTTCCCAAAAATCAACTTTTTAATCCGACCTCCAAACGATGCCCAACGACTGTCGTCCATAGCTATTTATCCCCATTCCGAACACAATGGGATATGTTTCGTAACCCAATTCGACTGTTACGACTAGTTTCCATTAAATTTAAAATATAAATCCGTATGTTTTTAAATTCAAACGCACATTTTTATTTACTGGGGCCACATACGGACCCCCAAAATTCCAAAAAAATTATTTCTTGCTTCGTATTGACGATACGTTCCTAACAAAACTAATTTCGTCAAATTCCGAGAGTGTCTGAAAAATGACCATTTTCCAGTCGATTAAAATCAACTGAAACTGGTCAAACGCGTTTTCTTTTGCCACACTTACATATTGATTTAGAAAATTACGAATTTTGAAACCTAGCAATAATTTAACATCACGGATCCAACAAAATTGGTTTCGTCGAAAACCGTGGTCATTTGCAAAATGGCTATTTTTCAGGGCCAGAATTCCACAACGACTATTCTGAATTTTCAACTGGGCATAACTTTTTATTCCCGCTATGAAATTTCAATTTTTCGGATTCATTGGAATGATATTCTCAAATAGATTCTAATATTTTTGATTTCACTAAAATCCGGTTTATTTCGAATCCTGTACATTCATTTGAAATTTGAAATCGAAATTTCGAACTACCGCGCCATTTTCAATTCCTTTTATAATTAAAATAAAATATTTATATTCTAACGACGATTCAAATAAATATATGTTCTAACTCTATTAAAAATAAATTTCTCATCGTTATTATTTAAAATAATTCATTTTAAATATTCAAAATTCATTAAAATTGCCAAAATAAAAATTTTAAATTGGCTCAGATTTCCGGGTTATTACAATCTCCCCCACTTAAAACTTTTCATCCCCGAAAAGGAACGAAGCTGAAAGTTGTTTAACTAATCAACTCAACTATCTTTATTTTCATTATGGCTTAAGCTCTTCAACTTTTCAGTTTCCAAGAACTTTTCAAATTTTTCAAAAATTTGGCTAACACCCTAAATTTTCGAAAAATTTCGCCATAACCTCTCCTGCATCTGGAGCTTCGGGATATTTCAAATAGCCTCCCATGGCCCTCACCAATCCAAAAAGAAAAAGAAACAGCCAAGCGGCTGGCCAATCGGCTCATAAAATAAAAAAACCCAATAAATTTGTAAACATGTACCTATTTGTCGGGCAAACAATTTTATTCTTCTGCTCTAGCCTCCTTGCTACGACCTGTTCAATGTAAGTACATGTATATGCATGCAAATGCGACTAATTTTCAATACAATTCACTATTTGATACAATTTAGCTAAAGGTTCAACATTTAATTAAGCAAACAATAATCAAGCAACACAACCAGCAATCAATTAGTTGATTATCTTTTCAATCACATAACTTTAATATATAGTCAAAAAATCACATTTTTGGTGCCAAATCACAACAATAGGCCCTATCTAATTTTGGTTCTCACACAAGTCAATTGAAATCATATAGAAATCCACTTTCGGCACTCGAATATAAATTCTGATGATACTCGAGTAATCATCAGAATCACCTCCGGGCGACTAGAGTTTGATTCCATATCTATCTAGTATATTAAAACTTCAAATACACGCGGATCAGACGTATACGCAAAATCTTTATATACTTGATTGTCCAAATCAATACAAATAAATATTCAAATACGAATAATTGAATTTAATTTTTTGAAACAAAAATTGTTTTCATTTTAAAAATATACTATTCACACTCGTTTTAGGATACTACTGATCCCATCTCTAACGAGACATTCTTATTGGATATTACTAATCCAATCTCTGATGAATTCTTTCGTATGGTTCTAATGTGTCTTGTTCTCCGAGCTGTGTAAACCAAAGCTCTGATACCAGCTGAAATGATAAGGAATTTCGCTCGATCTGAATCAATCGCTAAACCGACCAAGACCGTTCGAAACCCCTGATTGTTTTGAGAACACGACAAATCAGAACACAGACAGAAGAACATTTCATTGCTTATTACAACAATTTCAACAGAATACAAGAACATTACAGAGTATGAATAGATATTACATAGAAAATATCAGAGATTTAAATACATCACAGTGGAAAAACAATACAAAGCACAACTAAAAACAAATACATGGATACAAAGCTTTCCGAATACCGCTTCAACTGTAAATCAGGATCCTGTGAATATAAATCTGCGAAACCAAAACTACTAGCTGCCCGTGTCGAAAATAAGGGCACCCAGAGTTTAGGTTAAAACAATAAACTCCAGGCCAGTCATGTGACTGGTGTGAGAACTAAAACAGTTATTAATCTTTATTTTAAAGTAAGGCAAATCAAGGGAACACGCCGTAAAACATGGAACGGGTTTCCTCCCAAGAATACCAGTGCATAAAACAATAGCGCAATGCTAAATAAAGAACAATGAAGCTATTATAAGACCCAGGGCCCATCACACAATGAAACACAAGCCGGGGGATAGGGTTTTACCTTATAATAGCCAAAGAATTATTGATACACTAAATTTCATCTTTTATTATTACTATAAGTGTATAGTGTCAAAAAAAATTCAATCATAAGTATCGATCATAGACGGCATAAGTGCCCCATACCACTATGTCGCCATACTAGGCTCTACAATCAAAACCGCAAAGTCATGTATTGGAAGTTGGATTTCTATCTGTGAACCAAGGCAAGGGATCGTCCTTACCGAATTCGAGACAATCTAGCCCATGTCTCAAGAACAGAACGCATCGACCCTTGGATCGTCAGTGCCGGTCCACCGATGTAGATTAAAATGCCTGAACACTGCGTTTCCCCGCCCTATAGGGCGTAAATGAGCCAACAAATGACTCCATCGGTCCCGGATCGATCGATATATCTGAGGCGCCTCGCATTCCAACAACCACATAAGTCAAACTCGTCAGGGCGTGTAAAACCATTAACGCGACTTCTAGCTAGAAGGAAACGCATGCCCTTCCTGAAGTCCTCTCCCGTTTCTGGTTCACAACTAGGGTGTGAGGCTCGCGAATTAACGCTACACAAAGCTGTGCCACACAGGCTGTGCTTTGATCATCAACCACAAGACTCTGCTTTTCAACAGAAGCCTTGATCTTTTGCATCTTAGCATGCCACACAGGCAGACCACTCCATGCAACCGATATCCATCAATCACACAGAATGATATCCAATGTCAAACACACAGTCAATTTACAAGTCCGTTCTGGGTCTGAACGAAACCGGAGGCACCTTGTACCTCGCATATCCATCGATCTCCAAATACGTCTAGATGACCACTAACTGATTCCCTCCTCTTGGTATACAGCCCAATCAAGATCATTGGTAATTATCCAAACGACGTGAAGACCTCCGGTCTTCGACCAACGTCTTCATTCTCGACACATCGTCGAATCAGTTATTCAGAATGGGATAAACCGGTCTTTCTGAATAACTCGCGTATATAATAAACAAGTGTTACACAAACACAACATACGCCTCATTCCAATTTAGAATATTCTTTTATTCAAATATTCTTACACTTTGGGAAAAGTTCCCATTAATTTTATCAAAGATAAATTCTTTAAATTTATTCTTTAATCTTCCTTTGAACATCAATTCAAACCAAATTATGGTTTATCCAAACTAGTCGGGATTAACGAACCTTACCGAGGTAATCATTTGTTTTAATTTCCCAATCCCTACCTATTCATCCCATGAAGTAAAACTGGTAATACTTCATATCTAACACCACGGTGTTATCGGTAAATTCAATCTAATTAAAGATTTAACTATCGCCTGGAGCAAAACTGGTGATACCCCATTCTCGATCATTTCAATCTAATTAAAGATTCATTAAAACTCCACTTGGTTTTAATCTTCCCAAAAATCAATATTAATTATTGTTTAACTTGGGAAATCACATCAATTCTTTAACTGGGTTTAAGAACAGTGTTAATGAAGACACCATTTACGACAAACCCAAATCGCATTTGATATTAAAAACAAGGCTCTGAATAGAAAATATATCGGCTTATATTCAATATCAAATTCTACGACCAACAAATATCGTATCGGAAATAACGATATAAATATATCTTTCAAATTTCCATAACAATATCTGTATAGTCACGAAATCCAACATCGAAATATTCCAAAGACAATTTCAATTCAAATCAATTTCCACTTTATATATTGGAAATTCGGGTTATTTTCAAAACCATTTCAAATCCACTTTATTTATTTCAAAAATAAATGGGATTATAATTCTAGTTCAAAATTAGTTCATTTCGATAAAAAATCTATTTTTATCCCTTCAAATTTGGAATTTTTCATCTTAATTCTTCACAAATCATTTCTTATGATTTTACACAAATTATTACTATTTTTAATAATTTTATCAAGGCTCGTACAGTCGATTTCCATCAACGGCCATCGAACTGCGCTTACGGCGACCTTTTCCAAATTTTATTTGGACATAATTCCAAATACAACCGTTAGATTTCAAATCTCTAATATTCGTTAGAAAGCTCTTTTTGATACGAACCCAACGGTTCCGGTTTGAGGAGAATCCGACGGTCGAATCTCCCGTAATATCCATTCGAAGTCAATTGTCGAAATTCGCGAACTACCGCAGCGCGGCGCGTTCTATTCTGGCCATTATATATATAATATATATTATATATATTTCGTCAATTTCCTTTCAAAACGTATTTTATAAATCATTTTAAATTCGTTTTCGAAATGATTTCAACTTCATATTCAATTTCTAATCAAAATTGAATATTCCATATCATTAATCTATAAATGATAATATTTTCAAAACGTTATATTTTGAAATCACTTCCTTTTCTATATTCATTATAAAAATGAATAAAGTCGATATAAATATCGTTCACGTCAAAATGGCGTCAGTCTAATCAACACGGCTTTATATATTTCAATAACTTCGTTATTCTATTCAATAAATGGATATTTTCTTCGACACATGAATTTTCCTTTATTCAACACATGAATTTTATTCTATTCAACACATGAATATATATTTTATTCAACATATGAATGGTTTCAACACATGAATATTCTCAACACATGAGTATTGTCAACACATGACTATTTTGTTTATTCAACACATGAATATAATTTATTTTCTAAATTGGAATGAGACCCACTCAATTACCATATAATATTACTTATATGGATTCCATGCAACACATGTATATAATAGCAACGATAAATAATCAACCATCATCCAGAGTGCATTCTACACCGTATAAGCATCAAATATAAATATTAAACGATTATAACAGCCTGTCAATCAATCAATCGACATACAGGTAATTAATGGGATTAGTGTATGTCCAATTTCATCACAACACCCGTGTGGGGTTTCAAACATTCAAATACAGATTTTATTTGTGCAGTTGGGCGATGTGTAAAATTTATCGTCCCAATCAATATCAGTCAAATCGGTGTACATAAACAAATCGTTCGATTTGTAAATGAATATTTATTTTATTTCAACACATGCATATATATTTTATTTCAACACATGAATTTTATTCTATTCAACACATGAATATATATTTTATTTCAACACATGAATTTTATTCTATTCAACATATGAATTTTATTCTATTCAACGCATGAATTTTATCCTATTCAACACATTAATTTTATTCTATTCAACACATGAATTTTATTCTATTCAACACATGAATTTTATCCTATTCCACACTTGAATTTTTACTTTCCATTCCACCTCACAATCAATTTTCACACAAATAAATCAATCCAAATGAAATCAAACAAACAAGTCATCCATGGTCTGTGGACGACGGGGAAACAGTTCATATATGCAGTTATAAAATAAATAACTAAACACAGAAAATTGTAGTGAGGAATTCTCACCTTTGGGATCCACTCCACTAATCATTGTTGTCGCTCAGATTCGTTGTTCGGATTCCAACGCAATCTGTTTTACAAAATTTATATTAAAAATCATATTTTTAATAATGCCTCTTATATAAAAATCAGATTTTTATACCATTATATATATAATAAAGATCGTATTTTTTCCTTTGCTACATGTATAAAAATTAGATTTTATCTCTCTACATAAGTAAAAATTATATTTTTACATTATTAAAAATTGCATCTTTGTATTTTTAAAAATCAAATCTTTTTGCATTTCAAAATCATATCTTCTTGTATTTAAAAATCCTAACTTTCTACTTGTAAAAATCCTAACCTTCTTCTTGTAAAAATCCTAACTTTCTCCTTTTACAAATCCTCTCTTTAAACGAATAAAAATCTTAACTTTTCTCAAGTAAAAATCATACCTTTGCAAATATAAAAATCGTTTCTTTGCAAGTCTAAAAACTGCTTCTTTTAAAATGCCACTTATATATATATATATAAATATAAAACTGATTACACCAAATAAGTAAACTAAATAAAATAAAATAAAAACTTACAGTCACGTTTAAATTGAGAAAGGGGAGGAACGCAGGTGCTTGCTGGTCGGAGGCAGGCTCATCGGAAGTCCGTTGGCCATGGAGGTCGGCGGCTAAGGCGTCAGGGCGGACGGTGGTGGAGTTCTAGGGTTTGGGGTGTTTTGATTTTCGTGGAAGAGGGGAGAGGAGGAAGAAATAGGTGCGGAGGAGAAGGAAAGGGCTAGGGCTGGTGATCGACGTCGAGAGGGGGGCTGAGCGCGGCGGATTAACATCGAGGGGGGGTCCGTTGTTTGGGTTCTCGTTCGAAGGACGGAGGGGAAGACGAGGAAGAAAGAGGTGCAGAGGAGGAGGGGGCGGCGAGCGCAGGGAGGTTGGCCGGAGGGGTGGTGATCGGCGAGCGTCGCGGCAGGCGGAGGGGATCGGAGTCTTCCACATATTTTTTATATTTTAATTTCGATTTCAGAAATGAACGTTGACTTCAAGGAGAGAAGGAAGGGTATGTATAAATATATATTTATATTATTTTATTATTTTCCCCAAAAATCAACTTTTTAATCCGACCTCCAAACGATGCCCAACGACTGTCGTCCCTAGCTATTTACCCCCATTCCGAACACAATGGGATATGTTTCGTAACCCATTTCGACTAGTTTCCGTTAAATTTAAAATATAAATCCGTATATTTTTAAATACAAACGCACATTTTAATTTACCGGAGCCACATACGAACCCCAAAAATTCTAGAAAAATTATTTCTAGCTTCGTATTGACGATACGGTCCTAACAAAACTAATTTCGTCAAATTCCGAGACCGTTTGAAAAATGGCCATTTTCTAGTCGATTAAAATCAACTGAAACTGGTCAAACGCATTTTCTTTTGCCACGCTCACATATTGATTCAGAAAATTACGAATTTTGAAACCTAGCATTAACTTGACATCACGGATCCAACAAAATTGGTTTCGTTGAAAACCGTGGTCGTTTGCAAAATGGCTATTTTTAAGGGCTAGAATTCCACAACGACTATTCTGAATTTTCAACTGGGCATAACTTTTTATTCCCGCTATGAAATTTCAATTTTTCGGATTCGTTGGAAAGATATTCTCAAATAGATTCTAATATTTTTGATTTCACTAAAATCCGGTTTATTTCGAATCCTGTACATTCATTTGAAATTTGAAATCGAAATTTCGAACTACCGCGCCATTTTCAATTCCTTTTATAATTAAAATAAAATATTTATATTCTAACGATGATTCAAATAAATATATACGTTCTAGCTCTATTCAAAATAAATTTTTCGTCATTATTATTTAAAATAATTCATTTTAAATATTCAAAATTCATTAAAATTTCCAAAATAAAATTTTTAAATTACCCCGGATTTCCGGGTTATTACAGTATGTTAGGGGTACAACAAATAGATATGTAGGGTCTGATAGTTAAGGAAAATTAATGTCTGATCGTTAGGTTCATAAGTGACATTAATTATAATCAACGGCATCGAATAACAATTAAGAGATAAATTGTTACCCTAGGAAAATATGATCGTTATGGTCATAAATGGCAATAGCCTTATTAAATAAAAATAATGAAATAAAAAAGGGATTAATGAATATTGGTTATCGTTTTAAATACTAAGTCCAATAAAGAAAATATTTAAAAAATATCCTAGTCTAAAAGGGATATAACTTTCTTAATTTTATATTAATTAATCTAGAACTTATGACTAAAAGTTAGAGTTGGACTTAGTAGGTTAATGAAGCGAGGTCAGTTACCTTATTTGATAGAAGTCTGCACTTTCCAACAGTCGAATATATGTCCAACTCATATGAGATATCATTAACCATAGGAACCCGTGATGATTATTAGTTTGTATACATATGGTATTTCCGTAAGAGAAACTAAACGGGAATAACTCAATAATGTAGCCTGCTTTGGGATTAAGGCCTTACATGGTTAGATACACCTATAAAAAGGTATTAAGCAATCATGTATCCCACCTCCCATAAGTGTTAGCATTAAAGGCTAATTGGGTACGATCTTGATAATCTTTGCGAATAGTCCGCTTCCTTAGTTCTTAAGTGACATGGGTCGAGGAGTCCACTTGGGAATATGCCCTCTAGTTAGGGATTTTAAACGGCGTACGAATCCTACCTAATCCTGGAGTTAAAAAGGTAAGGTATGGTCATTCCATAGAGCTACTTATCCTACGGGGAGTATTAAGCGTCTAGGAGGTTATCTAATAAGGCCATCTAGATAATAACGACCCTCTACCTGGTGGACTTAAGTGGTTGCTTACTATCTCTCATCTTATGTGGGGCATGGTTTTACATGCGTGAATTAAAGAAGCCTTAACAGTAGGACCTATAGCTAGTCTACTTTATTTATAATAGCGTCGAGTAAATCATCGAGAGGTAAATGACCAATAGGTCCGCCTAGGGTCTTAAGTGGTCGAGAGAATCCACCTTATTTATCATTCGATAGTGAGGTGTTAATTGGCTAAGTATATACACATGAGTAAATAAACTCCGCAGTTAGGAGTTCACTTCTCAGTTTAATAATAAGTTAAATGATGGTATAAAGGCTTCACAAATGTATGCGTAAACATTCTATCTCGGAACCAATATTATTGGGAATACTACATTGGGTATGGTAGTCAGAGTCATGCGTAAATGTTTACAAGGTTAGGTTAGAATTACTAGCCTTGGTAGGCATATATCTTTGGTTGAACCAAACGGGATACAAATGTGTATTGTAAACTGTGTTGTACTCTTCTTGTTCAAAAGAACTTGTTGCACTGACCCTCTCCTCATTACAACCTCCCGGATTTTCTAGAGAACGTCGGGTTCTCATAGGTGCCTAAGTTTGGCTTTCGGTTCTCGTTCTCTCTCATGCGTGGTATTAACACGATGACTCACTTTAAAAAAGTAGTTACTTAAGTTAATACTATATTATCCTATTTGTTTCCAATCTGAGTTATTTTATCATACTCGGATTAAGCTCATGCTCATTTGCAGGTACCAGATTTACATGCTCTGTGCTTGGATGTGTTTGATTTTCGATTTCTATTGAAATTTGGGTTCATAAAAGTGTGAGGTATTATATTTGGTATTAGAGCATAGGTTAGACGATTAGAGGAATTAGTTAAATTAGGACCCGTGAGAGAACATAATTCGATTTTCTTTTCTATTTTCTTCGTCTTTCTTACTCAACTTCAATTTATTTTGATGATGAAATAGTCGTGGGCCTATTTATCAAGAATGGGTCTTAAGCGACTAAGGGTCGAAATAGGTTGATTTCGGATTTCTAGCCAATGCTGTCTTACCCCACAGTAAGTTGGCGATTTCGTTGTAAAGAGCATGAGGACGACATATGGTGGATTCCGTTTTTGAGTTTAGAAACTGGACAAAAATCTAGCTACAACTAAGATAGTCGCAACTTCTGGTTTTTAGTTTTGTTTGGTAGTTCCAGTCAAAGATCTTTTCTTGGTCTTGAAAAGGGAAATCCATGTTAATATGTCGTATACATTCGGAAATATAATTACGAGGTGTATCCATTCGATACTTTGCTAAAATTCCGGATATCCTTTTATTGAAAATATTAATTTGAGTTCTTGGCCTTGTATTCGAGGGAATTTTATTTTTAAGACTGTTTAGAAAAATAAAATGAATTTAGAAAATTTGGAATTATGGTTTAGAAAAATAGTTTTATAAAAATATAGTTTTAAAATTTTAATCTATTCGTGTTTCAGAATTGTTGGGCATTATGTGATTTTAATAAATATAATCTAATTGATAAAATAAAAGGAATTGGAGATGACAAGGAATATGCCACTAAACTTGAAAATAATTAATACCCATTCCTCATGATTTTTAGTATCCCTCTTTTTGTATATATTAGATGATTTATTGAAATTATTACAATTAATCCTCGCGATTTTAAGTTTTTGGCATTTTTGAATGCGAAAAGGTTTTTCAGTTTGTAATACAAATTGGAATATAAATAATAATAATAATAATAGTGACAATAAATTGAGTTTGTAAATAGGAAACCGTTAGTTTATAGAAAATTCGATTTTTGAAAAGTTTTAAATTTTCTTTCAAAAAGGCTAAGGAAAATCCTACATTTGGATTTTAGGGTATTCAATTTTGAATTGTTTAATTTTATATCAGCTAGGTAAGGGGAAAATCCATTTTAATTTAATTGCATATTTCTAGCTGAATTGTTTTGGGAATCCATTCCTTTTGTGGTCACCGCATCGATGTTCAGACTACTCTAAATCATTGGAGCTGGTTCGAAGTTTTGACTGCGGTATTTAATTCCACTGTGATGAAGATAATTGTTCTTCGTGTTGCGTTAGATCTTAAAAGGTGACACATGACGATTAATATTTTAATCCGAGCTAATTAGGTCAAGGTTCAACCTTTGCCTGAAGCCCATTTGACATTTGACAGTTTAGCGTTATACCTAGAGTGGTCAACTTGTTGACGAGTTTTGGTACAACTTGGACCTAGGACTCAACTGTAAAAGTTGCGTCCGAATCATACCCTTAACTTCTTTCTTTCGTCCTTTCTTCCTCATCTAGTCGAACTATATTATTATCCTTCTTTTCTTTCTTTGTTGTCGCCTCATCTCCACTCTTTTTCCGCTCTTATTTGCACATTAGATCTTGCCCCGCTAGTACTCCAAGATCTAAGTCCAATTTCTTCTCTCCAACCATTTCTTAGTCTATAATACTTGCGCTATCCGATCTTACTCGTACCATTTAAGTATCACTCTTAGCGAGAGATGATTTGGTTGGATTGGAATGAGCAAAAAAAGGTCATACTGCTTTAGGGCTAAGAAAATTTGTTGTGGCAGTTGGACTTGCACTAGTTCTTTTTTTTTTGAGATCTTTGTATAGGATTGTTGTTTGTGCTACATATGCCTTTGTTATATCTTGTTGGAATAGAATTTTTGTGTAGGCGATCATTGTTTTGGAGATGGAGATTACGCTATCCTTGGGGGGGTTTTATGAGGAGAATCTCAATGACGTTTTAGAGGCATCCATGTCTTATGTGGACTTTAATGGTATTTGCTGATCGGCTTTGGATATTTTCCAGCAAATTTCTTTTTCTTAATGTCCGTTTTTGAGTTATGGGATCTATGTCGAAATTACCTATGTCGATGTGTGACTCATCTAACACATTGTTCCAATAATGGGAAATCAGAATTAGATCTATCGCATAATGCAGAAATTAATATTTTGCTTGATCGATGGCATAAACTCATTTAGTGTCCCATCATATTTGGTTTAGCTTGTTGTTCTTGTGTGTTGTCTCTTGGAGTTACTTTCTGTAATTTCACCTATCCATTTTGTCTTTAGGCAATATTTGGTGGATTTCCATGAGAAACATTTTTGTGGTAGGTTTCTTTTCTCATCGTAAATTCTCTCTTAGTAGAGATGGTGATGTGGAACCCTCCATCAACACCAGCAATATATGTAACATGATATTGAGCATTTTGCTACCATGATATGATTAATAAAAGGTCATAAAAAAGGTTTGGGCTCCAATAGCGAAGCAAGACATCTCGTTGTTTATAAGCATTGTTTTAGGAGTTTTGTTCTTGTTGTTTTGTTGTCGTCTTTGTTGTTTTCCTTTTCCAGCATTAGGTTATTGGCTTTGTGGTAATTCGTGTTTGTATCTGTTAATGTTTGTTGCCTTTGAAACCGCACGACTTTTAATGAGATTTCAATGTTTAGAAATATTTGTGTCATTTGCGTGTATTTGTTTGAAAGAAATCTCATTTTCTTATCTAACTAACAGTTATCCTAGAGCTGGAAAGAATATAATTCTGTGTTGAATCAATTTTAGCAAAGGACCGGTTTTGCGCTATTTCATCACGGGTATAATTAATCTTTTTTTTCATTGTTCAGCTAAACTTTATTGCGTTCTGTCATGTGTGATTTCAGTTTTCACGTTTTTGCGCGACTGACTTCCTTTTTTGCCAACATGTGACTTGAATTGTTTAAGTTTTCGCAAAATACATTTTCGAAACTTTTGGAAAACGTTGTTTGAAAAAATAAATTTTTATATATTTTAAATTTTTACTGATTTACTTTCTTTTAATTTGGTTTACGTGAAAACAAAGGGTTTGGTTATAGCAGTTTGCGCATGTTTAAAACGTCTGTATTACATTAAAATAGACGGTTTGAATGGCGCTAAGTGCACGTTATCGAAATTTTGATTTTTATGCGAATTCCATAAGGAAAGTGAAACGGTATTGAAAAGAAATTTTCAAGATTTTGTATAAAAAGTTTTAAAGAGGAAATTTATTTTTGTGATTTTTTTTATTTTTGGTCACATGAAAGGCGTAAGAAAGATTTTTGGATGGATTGTGTGCGTGTTTTAGTGGTGCAATAGGACTAACAATGCAATAAAAGTGTTAACGATTACAAGAAAAAGGCTATTTTAGCTTCGGGAACATTGTTTCCATATCTTGTCAATGACGCACGTGAGTTGTTAATTAACCCGTTTTACGTTTTGAAGCTTGTTTTAAACCTCATTAATAGTCTACAAATGGGAATTTTTGGAGTATTTTGGCTAACTGAAGTGAAATTTCTACTGTAGGACGGGAAATGGAATATTTATAAGCGAAGAGAATGTTAAAATTCTTCGCTTTGATTTCCTTTTTTCGGTTAAGGAGAAAAAAAATAAGAAGTGATTAGACGCGCTGACATTTTGGATGGTAGGGTCTTGATGCAAAATTGGTTGCCTCACACTTTTATTCCTAATCGTGTAAGGGTCATGGATGAAAAAGGATTTTCGAAATTTGCATTCATATAGAACTGCCAATATATTTAGGATGTTTTGCATCATGTTTTCGAAAATGTTTTAAAATTTTAAGGCATACATGTAGAAGGATCCGATTTAGAATCATTGTACATACATGTTTTGTGGTCAGAATGCATTACGTACACTGTGCACATGCGTTGCAAAGTGGATGTACACAAATTGGTTGTAGGATATGATAAGTAGCTGTTGGAATTTCGGGATGAAATTCCTTTTAAAAGGTAAGAATGTAATAACCTGAAATTTGGACAATAAATTAGTTATTTAATTATATTTCAAAAATAGGAATTTCTTTAAACGATGGAATTTGACCATGAAACTTTAACCATTTCGTTCTTCTCGAAATTCTGGTAAACTTTCATGTTTGGAGTTTCGCGAATGGAGTCCGTGTGGAAAAGTTACAGACAAAGTACGAAAAACAAAAGAAAATAAATAAGCTATAATATGTACATATTACCTTATTTAACTGCCTTTGCTGGGAAACTGGCAACCCAGGCAGTCGACCGGCAGTCGACCTACTGGGTGTCAACACGCTTTGTGATGGCTAGAGTTAATTGGTTAGTTTATTATATATTATTATATATATGAACGGATGTTAATTATATTAAATCTAATCGTTCATGGCCATTTCAACTCCTATAAATTAAGGGGTACGGTCTCATTCTTTTCCACATAGATCTGTAGGTAGCAGTGAAGCTATGTCATTTCCCTTTCTCTTTAAACAAATTCTGAATCAAAAATAGGTTCTTATACAATCAATCAAACATAAATCCATATGGATTTGAAAGGGGTCATTAGATTCAAGTGGAAAGGGTGTGAATTGATGTTTAAGCTCTTCTTCATCAGATTCTCCTATCTTTTCCTATTTTCTTGCAAATCAACAATTCTGAAAGTATCCACTTTTAAGAATTACTGTAGATCTATAAGAATTTGAGAGCTATAGGCCTAAAAGGTTATTCAGATTTAAGTTTTGGATGCTTTCAGGTGAGTGAGATATTTATATACAAAGTTACAATAACTTATTATCTCTTTTGTATTAGATCTTAAATATATGCCTAACATATACAAATTTGGTTATAGTATTGTAAAATCCGAAAGGACACCTATCAGATCTGTTTATGAATGTTGTCAAAACATGGAAGTATAGATTTGTGGTCATGAATAATATTATAATTTGAAAGCTTACTTAATTTTTTATATTATATTTTGCAATTGTGTTTGAAAATATATTGTGGTTATTACAAAACACTGTAGATCTGGAAATCAGTCCCCTAAAACAAGGTTAAGATGTAATTATATTCCAGATCTGAAGTTTCAGTATTAAATGGAAAATTATGTGATTTTTATTAAAAAGATACACACCTGTTTGTGCTCAATATTTTTGGGCTTAACTTGGTTATTTTAAATTATGTCTTTTTGTTCTTTTTAAACAAAAAGACATTATTTGAAACCAATAAGAAGTATGTCAAATATTTAAAAAGGGAAAATTTGTGTAAATTCACGTATACATACATACATACATACATACAAACATACATACATACATACATATATATATATATTGAAAATGGGTATAGCTTTTATTAAGGCTATTTCAACCCAAAAGAAGCCAAAATAGGCAAGCATGATTACAACCGATATAATATGTTTAATTGCGGTTATAACATACAATTACTTTACAAACCGACAGCTCACCACATATCTCGTCACTGAACCCTCACTTTCCCCAAATGCCTCTCAATGAAGAAATAATGGCGGCTCTTGGCTTTGATTATCAATACTCCATCCCGCGTCGCCACTGAATCCGCTTCACCAGTTCTAGGTCGCGGTGCTCCCCCATGTTCAGTAAGATTCCTACACCTCATTCTCTTGATTATGTTTACATTGATTTCAATTAGCTTGATGATCTCCTCTACTGACTTCTTCTTGTGTTGAAATTGCCTGCAGTTTTGTTCCTTCCATATTCTCCACAACGTAGCTATGACAGAAATGCAGCGTACTACTCCTATCGGGTCTTTTCTGCTCTAGCCATCACTTGGGTAAGCAAATATTTCTTCAATTTTATGTTCTCAGTTTGTGTTTTGAGCAAAGAAATCTGGGCAGACATGTTTGATGATACTACCCGAAAAATCACACTGGAAGAACAATGATCATGAGTTTCAGCAAACATTTCACATAATCTACACCCATTTTCATTGATAATACTCCAATTGCACAGTCTATCTTTCGTTGTAATCTTCTTTTCAATGCTTTGAAAGAAGTGAAAGCCATTTTGGGAGGAATAGCTTTGTCCCAAATAATCTTGCACCAGTCAACAATGTTTTGTATTTGGCGTGTTAGATTCCATGCTGAAATAATGCTAAACTCATTAGAACCATCCCACTTCCATTTGTCATGTTGTCTACCAAAATAAAGAGGAAAAAAAATTCAATTTTCCTTTTTAGTTCAGTTGAGCAAGGAATTCTATCACATCTCCATTAATCATTCTCGACAATACCATTAACATAAGAGGTGGGACAAACAAACACAGAATATGTATCCCAACCAAGATGGTCGATTAAAGATTTGTGATCAATCCATAGATCTCTCCAGAGATCAGTTTCCAAACAATTAGCAATCTCTCTTTCAATATTTTTTGCAAGTGTATCTCTAATTCTCAGAATCACCTTCCAAGTCGTAGATGCATTTAAATCTATAGCCACGGTACAAAAAATTCCTTTTATGTATCTTTTTCTTATCCATCTAGCCCATAAACCATTGTCAGAAATGATTTTCCATGCTTGCTTCAGTGTAAATGCATCTCTCGTATCTCTTAAGTTTCTCAAACCAACCCCACCTTTAGCTTTAGGCCTACATAAATCACTATGTTTAATTTAATGTTTGCCACCCTTCCAAATGAAATCAACATACACACTTTTAATTTTCCCAATAGAAGCATTAGGTAACTGAAAAGTCTATATCCAAAAGTTAACTTTCACTTGAATGAGAGTACGCACCAGCTCAATTCTACCAGCAGCCGATATAAGTCGAGAACTCCACCCATGTAGTTGATCACGAGTACTAGTGATAAAAGAAGCACATTCTCTATCAGTAATTTTATTTGATGATAGTGAAACACCAATATATTTAACTAGTAAACTGTAACACCCCGTATTTCCTGTGAATGTTAAAGTAATGAATTAAAGAATACTTAATTTTAAAAGTGGAAATATGCATATATATTATATACATAGATATATTTAAGAGAAAAATTAAATAATGACAATACATATTTCATGTAAAAAGTTAATTAAGTGCAATACATGAAATGGGAAGAATAGCATGTAAACAACTAAAAAGAAAATTTTGAAGAGCTTTAGAAATTTGGTCACGAAATTAGCATCATTGCATTTATGGCAATTTTCTAGTCAATTTAGACCTATGGTTTGCAGAAAACCGATTTAAAATAAAGAAGATATCTTTAAATTAAATATTGCAGCAAAACATAAAAAAAAAGGAATGAGAAAATAATAATGTTTAGCATTATCCTAAGGTTTGTAAGAAAAAGACTTAGTAGCTCATTTGGTTAGAACATATGACTTGCATACAAGAGGTACAAAGTTCGATCCCCGCCAGCGCCATATTTTTGTTTTAGGGGAATGGCTAAAAAGTGGCTTAGTGTGAACGCATTTTAAAAAGTGTTTTAGTGTGAAAATGGTTAATTGGGAAGATAGATAAAAAGAATATATATATATATATAGAATATATATATATATACACACACATATATATATGACGTGTACGCATCATGTGGCGCATGTGGCGCATTTTTGTTGGTCAAGGATTATTTTTTTGAACATGGCCTTCTCTGATTGGCCAATGATTGATTTCTGAGGTATTAGGGCATATGTGTCATGCTACGGTTGGCTGGATGACACATCTCTTTGGTTAGATGGCTCTGATTTCTCCTACACTAATCTAAAGGCTAGAATTAAACCTAGACTTCTATATAATCACCCCAAACCTCAACCCTAGAACTCATTCTATGAAGTCGTCATGTTGTTCTTCTACAAACTGGCCTAGCCTCCATTCATCTACCCCAAACTAGAGAATTAAATTCAAACTAGGAATCAATTAAAAGAACTAGAGAATCAAACGTCCACATCAAAGGATAGCTTTTCAAATTCAGAAATCAGATCCCAGAAATCAAGATCCGTCCTTTTTTCTGTAAGTACAGTTATTGTTTAGATGTGAACACCTAATAAGAAATCATGACTGTAATAACTGGATCTAGCACTATGCCTAATTCTATTCGTGCCTATCCTTTTGTCAATTCTGAATTGCTTATGCCTATTGGACTGTAGTGACTGACATAGTAAAGCCTATCATGCCTATTGGACTATTGTGACTGACATAGTAAAACTTATCATGCCTATTGGACTGTTGTGACTAACATAGTAAAATCTCTTATACCTACGAGACTATTGCGGACTGATACCATTGAACCTGTCATGTTGTATTAAACTTGTGGTTCTTTTATGTATGTAAGTTACATGCTATCCAAGCTAGTACCCATGTTTGAGATCTATATAAGTTCATGTTTATACAATCAAACTTATGCTAGTTCGCATGTTAATTTGATCTAATTTAAATGCAAGATCACACCTATATGCTTAATTAAGTCTATGTTGTTCTATCCCAAATTTATACTACGCATGTTGATCTATATTGTTTATGCCTGTTGGAATGTTACATGTCCCTTTCTTTTCCCTTTTGTTTATAAGTTAGGCTAATTTGCGAGCCTAACGTTCTATGTGAATTATGCGAACGAATAACGGGGGAGACGTTGGGAAAAAAATATTAAACTACATGCTATTGGCATACATTGGCTCATAATCATGTAAATGATTAGTAGCATGAAATGGTAAAATTTGTATATCTAGAATTACGGACATAATTTGAAGGGTAAATGGGACATGACTTGAATTGACAACACTTGTGTATAATTTACATTTGAACATAAATTGTAAATATGTAAAGTGGCTAAAAGATGAACATGTCTAACCCGAGGTTAGATTGAGTTGCGGTGTAAAACTTCCCGGAACCGCTCGGCACATCCAGTAACCACAACAACACAGATCTAATGTGAGAGGTTAGCGCATTTAGTCCAAAACCCGAGGTTAGAATGAGTTCGCAGTACAAGTCTGCCCGGAACTGCCCGGCACATCCAGCAACCGCAAACAATAGTTCTAATGTGAGAGGATGGGGCATTAATAAATTAATTAATGCCAATAAACAGACATGCTAAGAATGGTAAGGTTAAGTAACATATGAATAGGCGACACTTAACCAATACAACATGTTAATTAGACAAGAAGGTGGGGTTAAGTAAATTTAGAACACTTAACCGTTATAACATGTTAATTAGACAAGAAGGTGGGGTTGAGTAAATTTAGAACGCTTAACCGTTACAACATGTTAATTAGACAAGAAGGTGGGGTTAAGTAAATTTAGAACACTTAACCGTTATAACATGTAAATTAGACAAGAAGGTGGGGTTAAGTAAATTTAGAACACTTGACCGTTACAACTTGTTAATTAGACAAGAAGGTGGGGTTAAGTAAATTTAGAACACTTAACCGTTATAACATGTTAATTAGACAAGAAGGTGGGGTTAAGTAAATTTAGAACACTTAACCATTATAACATGATGAACAAGTGGGGTTAAGTTAAGGGGAACACTTAACCAATATAACATGATGAATGAACAGGGTTAAGTTAATAGGAAACATTTAACCAATACAACATGATGTGTGGGGAGGTTAAGTTAACATGAATGGACAACACTTAACCAATATTATATGAAAAAAGCGGATAGGGTTAAGGCAAGCTTAACCAATAATACAGATTGACTTGATAAATAGGAGGGTTAAGTAAACTTTGGTTAGGTGGGTAATATTAGTATATATAGGCCCACAAACTTAACCGTTAAATAAACATGTTTGAATCAGTGGGAGGGTTAAGTACATCTCGTGTAGGTGGGTAAATCTGTATATATAGGCCCACAAACTTAACTAATAGGAAACCCTAGTAAGGGGACCCATTTTAGCAGTAACCCACATAGATGTATCACGGTACCCTGAACTAGGCAGGGTGGGGGCACGATTACTGGGCTGATTATAAGCGGTCAAAATAGCGGCAGAGGGTGCAGCAGTGTAGTTCTAACGGAGTATGGGCGTGCATATGCTTCGGAGTTGAAAAACAGGTAATGGACATCAGTAGTATATACTGTGCATCTTGAGTCGTGTCGTGTTGCTATCATAGAGATTGATACACCTTATGGTGGGACCAGCACAGGGTATCTACACGCAAGAGAGGGCCGATTGACACAGACACAAGGAAAATTAATATAGGTAGGGAGCCGATCGATAGGGTGGTAAGGGAACATCTAACATCTTTATGGCAATTAGGCTGATTGAGGTAAGATCCTCATACTAGATGTACACCTGAAGGCTACCACTATTGCGGGGTTGGGATCACCTTATTATATAACACAGGATACTATTTGTGACACTAGTTGGGGATACAGATCCTTTTTCACAGGATACTAATTGAGACACTAGTAGGGGATACAGTCCCTTTTTCACAGGATACTAATTAGGACACTAGTAGGGGATACATATCATTCTATAAAAGACACTAGTTAGGATACTGGTTAGTTGGTGCAGAGAAAATAGGAAATCATAGAAAGAACCAAAGCGCATTATTCTTATCTTGCCTTATCATATCTTATGCTAATCTTATATTATCTTTATATCGCTGTTATCATGGTATTGTCTTAGATTCAGTTTATTCATGTCATGTTACTATTATCTGTTTACATACTGAAAATTACTGGACTTACCAGACTTATGTATGACCTAGTTTTGTTTCGTCTCTCTTCTTCCGTTCCCCCCTCCGGGTAGATAGGGAGGGAATAACTCTGCTTAGTTTGGACCGTTTCACTTTTCAAGCTTGAAGATTCTTTGATGTGTTTCTTTGGAATCTCTTTTCCCCTGCTATGGCTGGCTCATGCTTTATTTGGGAAATATCATTGTCATTTTATGCTTCTTTATTTTGTTAAACTAAACAGATACTTTATTGTACTGGGTATTGGTGTTTTGGTGTTGGAAAACAATCTTTGTACAAGCTGTTGTTTTAATAATGAAATAAAGTTTTATTTTTTTTCCACTGCTTTATTTGTCTGTCTTGTAATTTATCTACATCTTTTACCTATAACGCTTCACTAAAGTTAATGCATTCCCTTTGTGAGTGACTTTAATGGAGGTGGGGTGTTACACTTGGTATCAGAGCTGAAGGTTACGGATCAGATAAAAGATTTGAAAAATTATTTTCAAGACGGTTTTAAAAGAAGCATTTTCTAAAGAAAAGTTTTGTTTTAAAGGCATATTCCCCTAAGCCATTTGCACTATCTTTCGATCCTCTGTTTGAATCCTTGTTTTCCCTCTTTACTGAGTCTCCGGGACTCCCGGCTTTCTTGGAGGTAACCTCATCGCGGTATGGTTTCGTAGGCTTGATTAGACTTCGACACCTGTCAAAGGGCGAAGAATTGCCCAACTTCCATATATAGCCGCAGTAGTTTCATCCGCGGCTAATTTTCTTTCAAGCTTTGTAGGGTTTTTCCATGCGATGGAGGCAGCTTTCAAGAGACTTGTCAACAAGTTATACAAAGTTGAGAATGAGAGAGTTTGGATAAGGAGCACAACCCAAGGATGAGAAACTCATGGATATGGACTTGGTTCACAAAGGATGAAAGAATAGAAAAATCTATGACAAGAGGAAGTGTCGTTATTATGGTATAACGGGTTATATAATTAAGGACAAGGGCAAGAACAAAGGACAGGATTTTCAGGAGGGCAAGTGCATGCTCTCACCGCCAGCGTACCTAAGAGAGAGGTAGTAGAGTTTCTGTTGAAAAAGTTTAGTTCTTTTTTTTATCACCCTGTTAGTACTCTTTTTTATTTTAGCACTTCACATTCGTTTATATCTGCTTCCATAGTTGAGTCTCTGCACCATAGTACTCGTATAGTAGAAGATCCCATTATTGTCTCAAATCCAATTTGTGGTTCAGCTCACTTGTCTTTGGTTTGTGCAGATTTGAGAATAACTATATTAAGTATTGAGTCTAAGTGTAATGCTTATGTTTTTGGTTTCATGGGCTATGGGTTGATTCTAGGCATGGATTGGTTAGCTAGTAATTGTGAAAGGAGGGTAGTTAGACTTTCGACTTGCCTCAGGAATACCCTCGAGATTTCGTGTGATCCTAAGGGATCAGTTTGTATTAGCTACCTAGAATCACTTGATGCATCTATCGATGATTTGCGATCCGTTGGAGTAGTCCATGAGTACACAGATGTTTTTGATTAGGTTAGGGGTTTGTCCCCTAAAACGCGAGATAGACTTCCGCATATATCTAGTTGACAATGCAAAGCCAGTTGCATTACCTGTACGACACATGAATCCAAGGGAAAGGAAGGGCTCAATAAACAAGTAAAAGAGTTACTTGAAAAAGGGTTCATAAGGCGAAGTATTTCTGAATGGGGTGCTCCAGTCGTTCTCGCTACAAAGGTGGATGGTTCACTTTGCTTGTGCATAGATGATATTTTGGTTTTCTCTAAGAATGAGGAAGAACATGCTTTGCATCTAAGGGAAGTCTAGGATACCCTCCAAGCGCATCAACTTAAGGCAAAGCTCTCTAAAAATGTCATTTTTGGAGAGAAGAGGTAAGGTTTCTATGACATGTGGCGCCTAAAGAAGGGATAGCAGTAGATCCCGTTGCGGTGCAAGACTGGAAGGTCCCAAGGAATGCAACAAAGTAAGAAGCTTTCTTGGACTAGCGGGCTAATATAGGAAGTTAATTAAGGACTTTATGAAGGTATGGGCCCCACTTACTAGATTGACGAAGAAGAATCTAAACATCTTAGTATGTACACTTGGTAACATGGTTAGCATATGTTTATTTTCAAGAGATAGTACTGAGAATGATAGCATGACACAGCAGAAGTTGTAGTGCCGAGTATACTAGAAGGAGAAGAGGTGGAACGAGAGGCGACAATGAAATGAGTCCTAACTTATATTTGGGAAACAGAAATTAAGAAGCTACACAATCGTGAAATTAAGATAGTCAGAGCACAATGGAAGGAAGCTCAAGAAGATGAGACTTCGAAGACTGAAGACTAGATACGCACATCATACGCTTTTTGAGGGTATATCCTTGATCTCTCTTTTCTGTAAAGTGTATTTGCTAGTCTTTATCTTTTAAGTATATCCTCTCGGTCCAATCCTCGATCCTTAGGTATAAACCAATGGATGTAAACATGTATTTGAAACATGTTATGATGGATGGTTGCAAGTGGTTGCTAGTGGTTGCAAGTGGATGCATATACACACATTAGGCACTAGATCGGCTCAGTCACATTCATATTGCATATGCATGAGTGAATTTTTATATATATGAATTGAAACTTGATATGTTATCATATGGACGTTGCATTTGTATGAATGATTGAGCACTTATGTAGAAGTTATAAAATACGATTAGAAATAATTGCATACACGATGGACTCATGACACTGACATAATTCACATTAAGGAGGTCAACTGAATCAGTAGACCGCCTGATTTTGCATTAGATAAGGAGATACACACACTATGCATATGTTCATGAAAGCATTAGAAATCTTTTTAAGGACAATGGATGCCTGTGATTGAATGGTTGAGTAGATGGATGTTGGATGTTAGGATACATTCTCCTTGACTTGGAGATTTCGGGGACGAAATCCTTTAAAGGAGGGGAGAATGTAACACCTCGTATTTCCTGTGAATGTGAAAGTAACGAATTAAAGAATACTTAATTTTAAAAGTGGAAATATGCATATATATTATATACATAGATATATTTAAGAGAAAAAATAAATAATGACAATAAATATTTCATGTAATAAGTTAATTAAGTGCAATACATGAAATGGGAAGAAACACATGCAAACAACTAAAAAGAAAATTTTGAAGAGCTTCAGGAATTTGGTCACGAAATTAGCGTCATTGCGTTTGTGGCGATTTTCTAGTCAATTTAGACCTATGGTTTTGCAGAAAACCGATTTAAAATAAAGAAGATATCTTTTAATTAAATATTGCAGCTAAACATGAAAAAGAGGAATGAGAAAAGAATAATGTTTAGCATTGTCCTAAAGTTTGTAAGCAAAAGATTTAGTAGCTCATTTGGTTAGAACATGTGACTTGTATGCAAGAGGTACAAACTTCGATCTTCGCCAGCGCCATATTTTTGTTTTAGGGGAATGGCTAAAAAGTGGCTTAGTGTGAACGCAGTTCTAAAAGTGGTTTAGTGTGAAAATGGTTAATTGGGAAGATAGATAAAAAGAAGAAAAATACATATAAATATATAGAATATATATATATATATATACATATATATATGTGACGTGTACGCATCATGTGGCGCTTGTGTCGCATTTTTGTTGGTCAACGATTGTTTTTTTGAACGTGGCCTTCTCTGATTGGCCAATGATTGATTTCTAAGGTATTAGGGCATATGCGTCATGCTACGGTTGGATGGACGACATATCTCTTTGGTTTGATGGCTCTGATTTCTCCTAGACTAATCTAAATGCTAGAATTAAACCTAGACTTCTATATAATCACCCCAAACCTCAACCCTAGAACTCATTCTATGAAGTCGTCATGCTGTTCGTCTACAAACTGGCCTAGCCTTCATTCATCTACCCCAAACTAGAGAATCAAATTCAAACTAGGAATCAATTAAAAGAACTAGAGAATCAAACGTCTACATCAAAGGATAGCTTTTCAAATTCAGAAATCAGATCCCAGAAATCAAGATCCGTCCTTTTTTCTGCAAGTATAGTCATTGTTTAGATGTGAACACCTAATAAGAAATCATGACTGCAATAATTGGATCTAGAACTATGTCTAATTCTATTCATGCATATCCTTTTGTCAATTCTGAATTGCTTATGCCTATTGGACTGTTGTGACTGACATAGTAAAGCCTATCATGCCTACTGGACTGTTGTGACTGACATAGTAAAACCTATCATGCCTATTGGACTGTTGTGACTGACATACTAAAACTCTTATGCCTATGAGACTATTGGGGACTGATATCATTGAACCTGTCATGTTGTATTAAATTTGTGGTTCTTTTATGTATGTAAGTTACATGCTAAGTTATGTTCATACATGTTATATGTTAGATCCAAGCTAGTACCCATGTTTGAGATCTATATAAGTTCATGTTTATACAATCAAACTTATGCTAGTTCGCATGTTAATTTGATCTAATTTAAATGCAAGATCACACCTATATGCTTAATTAAGTCTATGTTGTTCTATCCCAAATTTATACTACGCATGTTGATCTATATTGTTTATGCCTGTTGGAATGTTACATGTCCCTTTTGTTGGATCTAGAATAACCCTAGAGGGGGGGTGAATAGGGTTTTTCACAGTTTTAAACAGAATTGATTAACTGACAGGATATTAAAATAATAAACAGATCACAGAACATAGCAGAAACAGAAATACAGAAAATAAATCACACACAGATATACCCAGCTTCGGCAAAACCCTGCCTACTGCTACATTTCTAAGGTTTCTACTAGGTGATAGAACAGCTCCCGCATACAAGACCATGTACACTCGCAAACCCTGCTCCTATTCTAACCCTACGCTCAAATCCCTAGACTGACCGATGTCCACTCAATCAGATTTTCCCTTGATTACAACCCCGTAATCAATAACTCAGATTTTACAGATTCTGAAACTGACAGTCAACACCGTGACTGATTCCCCCTAGAGATTACAGACTCTAGAACTGCTGGACGGTTTACAGAACAATTTAAAACAATACAAAATAAAATAAAGCTAAACCCTAGATTAAAATAAATTTAAATTCCCCTTTAAACATTTGAACTAGACTAGGCTTAGTCAAGAGGAAATTGGCCGGCCCACTCTCTTTTCATTTAGCCATTCTTCTCTTGTTCTCTGGAAAAACAGAAAATGGCGGCGGCTCTCCAAATTGAACTAGGGTTTATGAAATCCACCCAAATCCGAGTCGATTTGCTTGATGAAAGGTTTAATCTCTGTAGCTCGAATAGCTTTGTGGCTTCCTCGAATGATTTGGTGAAATTCTCGATCGAAAACTTTGTGAGTATTCTCTGATTTGAATATTCCTCTTCGAATTCTCGGTTTGTGTTTTTGATTTGAAACGTTGGGTTTGTTTTCGATTTTTTATATACCCTTGCCTGTGATGAATCTGCGTGTTATATAGGGTAAAATAAAAACCCTGCAACTCTGATTTCGTGAAATGACTTGGCTGATTTCATGCGTGTGAATTTCCCTTTTTGAAAAATCTCGGCTTGAATGAGAATTGTCTCTTGTGTGTGTATTTGAATTTCTCGGCTTTAATTTGTGATTGAGTAATTCTGGAAAACATATCCTTGAATTTCCTTGCGTGATTCTCTGCCTTGATTGAATCCTAAAGGAATTGCCTTGCCAAGAAAACTATTGCCTTTTTCGATTTAAAACCTGTCTTGAATTGATGCTCTGTAAATTGCTTGCCTTACTTTGTTACCATAGATTGAATTCAATACTGATTTTGGCTCTGACTTTGAATGGAAAAAAAATGACTCTAGAATTCTTTAATAAATTCTGGATATTAATACATGATTCCATGTCATATATTGCAGAAATGTTGCCTTTGTGAGTTTGTGATGTTTCCTCTTGTGACATGGCTTGACTAAGAATGATAGATCAAAAAGATTCTCTGTGGTTTCTGGAATTTATTTGCCAATTCTTGTAGATGACTCCTGGTTGATTATCTTGCCATAAAAATGTTTGCTGATTTTGGCCCATGATTAATTCTGCATATGATTTGTGAAATTCTGGAAAAAAATAAAAAACTTGCCCAAAATTTTCTGTCTTAAAACTGGAAACAGAAAATAAATTTCTTGCCCAAAATTAATGGCATGGTATTTCTGGAAAATATTTAACTTTGTATCCGACTTTGTCACCACTATGTATTTATCTTGATGCTTGCTGAAAATTCCTATACATTTGTACAAGCTCCTGTTTGTGTTTGTGTATGCTTTGAATCTTCATGTATTCATGCAGAAATCATGTATATGTGTATATGTTTGATTGCCTTCATATTCACTTGCGCCTGTGATTTCATATTGAAATGATCATGTTTTGAACTTGGCTTGAGCTTGCTTATTCATGCTGTGTGTGTAGACTTGTTTTGTGTTTCCATACTTGATGCCTCTTGCCATGTTGCACCTGATTCACCATTTTTGCTTGACACTTGAATGTGTTTTATGCTCTTCTTGTATCCTTGAACGTGGACACACACTTGCTCACTTCCATTTACCTGTGCTTGAACTCAGAACTGGGATTTGCACTTGAATATGTCTCGACACTTTGTGCTGAACCATATTTGAGCTGAACTATGAACCCATGCTGCTTACATGTCATCACCTTCATTATTCATGCTGGCTTGAGTTTCTAGTTTTTTGTTGCTGCACTTTGACTCGACCACTTTATCTTGAGTTGACTTTGTGTATTGCACTGAGTTGTGTTGGCCCCTGTACTTGCTCACCATGCTTTTTCCTGAAACCTGAGCATGAACACTTCATTTTGAACTTGCTGTTTCATGTAGATGAACATGACTTTGTCACTTGAGTATTGACACATCTTAACTCATGCTGTAAGGTTCACACTTGATATTGCCACTACACTTGATCTTGTAGTTGTCCCCTTGCATCTTTGTTGTTGCACCACCGTTAGTTGCCTGCTTTGACATGTTTGCTGAATCACTTGTATTTTGAGCTGTTCATATGAGAACTGCCTTTGATATGTGCTTGCATCACTTGCGTACATTGACTCAACCATGCTGAACCCTTCATTTTGACTTTATCACATTGGTTTGAGCTCAACCATTTTGTATTCATGTATACATATGTGTATATATGCACGTATGTGTGTGTATACATATATGTATATATGCTTTGCTTTTGAGATGCTCGCTTATGTATGGCTTGTCTGTGTGTTGCACTGAGTCGAGCAGGTCCATGTGGCTACTCCTCAGTTGCACACTGAATTGGCGTGGCAGTGCACACGTGTATATATATATATACGTGTGTATATGCAGCCATTCAGAAAATTTTCTGTCCCTGTACATATACAAACTGTCTGCCTAGACGCAGATGAATCAGATCAGGTCATGAAAAAGGATGAGAAACACACCAGAAAACTGAGGCAAATAGAATTTTAAAAAATAAAATTTATATTTGTATGTGTTCAGTTTTATTTCTATTGCAGTATACTCTGTGTCTGTGTTTCATGTGACAGGTAAGCAGGTGATGACTGGACTGACAGTGAAGTGCTGTGAAGACTGAAGACTAAGAGATAGTGTTAGTGAATGTAGATGTATTAGTGATTGTATATAAATATGAGATGTATAGACAGTGTTATAGTGAGGAGCTATGTAACAACAGAATTGTACTGATGTTTGTAAACAAATTTGTTTGAAATAAAATATTATTTTATTGTTATCAAACAAACTTGTCTATCATATTCATTTTATTTACACAAGTACAATCTCATGTTGAAATATCTGTGAATGTGTACTGTTTGAATGTTGAAGTATAATATTCAATTCAAATATTATATTCCTATCTGTGTTGTATATATATAACAGTACAATAACAAACACATTTATAATAATATATATTTGTTTGTTATCATCAAACAAAAATCATATAATTGTGTATACAACTGCGTCATATACAACAATCTCCCCCTTTTGATGATGACAAACAAATAAAAGATTTTGATTACAATAAATGTGTTTGACAGTGAATTCTGAACCTCCCCCTATTTATTAGCTCCCCCTACAACAGTGCATGAGTGAAGAAACATGAAAATTTAATGAATTTTCAAAATTAAAATAATTATAAAACATTCACTCATAAATCAAAATCTTATCCATTCTCCCCCTTTTGTTATCATCAAAAGGATATAGAATTTAAAATACAGATGAAAAATGACTAAAATATAATTTCATCTTAAAAGGAAGAGCGGTCATCATAAATCACAATCAGTCAAACAAAAATCATAATAAACTGAGAACTAGTGGCATATTTCACATTGCAGAAAATGATTGATTTACGATGAAATTTATATAAAAGAGAGAGTTTTAAACAAATATTTTCCAATTATTTTCCAAATTTTTTTATAAAATTCAAGCACAAAAAGCAGTGATGGATTTGGACCATAGTTAATAATTCAATTTAAGTGACAAAATCGAATAGTCTCAAATCCCAGTAGCTATCAATCAACAAATCATAAGACGTCATAATATCTCAACACATTTCACAGATAGAAGATGGATTGATAGGTTGGTATTTTGTAAACACCAAGGAGAATTTCATATAAATCTTTATTTTATCCAAATTATTATTTTATTTTAATTTAATTTAAGAGCACACTGACCACACATAACCAGATCTTGGATTTTTAAATGAGATCAGTTGCAGCTTAAATATAAGTAATCTCGTAACCATGCATAACCAGAGCTTGGATTTTTAAATGAGGTTAGAGAAATACTTATTATATTATTATCTTTTTCTGTTTCAAAAAGAAAAACTCCTCGATATATAAAATCAATATGGATGATAGAAAAGTGGTAGGGACAGAAATGGACTGTGAAATAAATTTCTAAATTAATTATATTATGAAATATGACCAACTGTACCGGGATTATTGAAAATTTTCAATTGACACTAATTCTGAAAAAAAATAACATAACCACAATTCCATCACAAATATTTTCACTGTTTATTCAAGATGATTTTTAGAAAAATATTAAACTCTCCATATTTATAAAAAAAATTATCATGGATGGCAGAATGATGATAGATAATGAGGATGGTCGTGAAATAATTGCCAGTTCAAAGATATTATAATAAATATTCAACCATCATGAAAATCCAGATAAAATCTCCTCTTGTTGTGAAATATATTGCAGTCATAATTCATCACAATTTCAAATTCGGATATATTTTGATGAATTATAAATAAAGAACAATTTGGATATTGATTTCAATTTCTGAATGAATAAAAAATAAATAATCTTAAAATTGAAAATTAATTACAAGAGGAATATAAAGAGCTATACAGGACAAGAGTGATTAAAATATATACAAAAAAATCAGCACATCTGATACCAATTGTAGTCTCCCTCTCGAGGATTTTAATTACACCCTGATGGACCATCATGGACATCTCAGACCAAAGAAATTTAAACACAAACCCAGCCAGACAAATTTAGCACATTTATTTGTATAAGGCAAAAGAAAGGTATGGATCTATACAAGGTGAAAATTTGAATCTCAGTACAGATGGGTGAAACAAATATAAGCACTTCTGATACCACTTGTTCTCGCTTTCTCGAGGATTTTACCAAGACAATGGAGACAAACTATGATATCACAGACAACAGAAATTTAAAGCCCAAGCAGACAAATCAACAAATAAGCAATTATCTAAGAACAGTATCAGAGCAGTGCAGAACACAATATCACATCAGACTCGTCTGGGGATGGTCACATAAGAACTTTCATGATCCAAGATTAGAACTACCGTTTATTTGAAATCATTTGAGGAATATGAAAAATCTCTAGATTCAATGAATCGATCACACCAAATTATTATTTTCATATTCAGAATATGTGTGTGATTCAATAAATCAATAATTTCAAATGATTTTAAACAAACAAATACTTAAATCATATAACCATGAAATAACAGAGAAATTCAAGACCGAATTTTCAAAGAATTTTCACAAGAATTTTCTGACAAGTCCTCAAGGAATTTCAGATCATCTACATCAATTTTGTGAGATATTCATGATCCAAAGAATAAAAATAATTTATTTGAAATCATTTGAATCAATGTCAAATTTTGAGATATAATGAATCAGTCACACAAGGTTAATAATTTCAGATTTAAGTGGTGTGTGAGATTCAAAATATCAGGAATTTCAGATGATTTCAAACTAAACTAATTTCAACCATAATAATCATGAATAAAGATGAAATTCTAGATGTATCACTGATTTACCCAAATATTTTTCAAGTCGGAAATAATCAAGCCAATCTAAAAATTAATGAGATTATCACAACTGAAAAGTAATAGTGCTGTAATGAGTATAATACTTTAAGCGTTTCCAAAATGAATTGGAATGAACTCAAAAACGTATAAGTGTGTGAAATTTCATTAATTATTCAGATCTTCAAAAAATTTAGAATTCTAGTTAACAGTGTTCAAGATATGATATGAATGCATCAACACTGTTATGAATTCAAAAAATCAGAAAGTAAAACAATTGCAAATATATACAAGTTCAAATTCAGGATATGGAAATAATTAACACATGATGATTTTATACAAGTAAGGCAAATTTCCAGAAAATCATTAATTCTGCAACTGGAAGTTTAAGAAGCACAGAATAAACAAGAAGATATGGAAGTGACAAATCAAATAAAGACAAATAGAAGAAAATAAAATAGAAAGGAGCAGAAGAAGCAGGAATAAACAATAAAAATATATTTACAAGGTTGAGGTCAGAAATCATACCTGATTTACAAAAAACGTTGTGGATCTCTAACTCATCAGACTTTGCTAAGGAACAGTAGATGATTCAATGATGTGAAGCAGTTTGAATCAGTTTCTCTTTTCAGCACAGTTGTTCCTCAGCCTCCTTTGGTAGCTAACTGTTTAGAGGATTGAGTGGTCTAACAAAGGCAGTAAAACCACTCACAGTTGTATTTGTTCGTTTTGGTACCCAAACCTGTTTGTATAACAATCCGTTAGAATTAACTTTCGTACCCTTAGGAACCCAAATCGATTTGAATTTAACAAAACCCGTTTTATTTTCATTTGAGATCCAAGAAGGTTTAGATGGTTTGTTATAAAACAAATCCTCATCTCGATTGTGATTTACAAATCCTTTGAAGTTTTCAGATTTAAAATTTTCAAAACAAACATTTCTAAAGTGAATTGAGGGATTTTTAAAATCACAAGAATTTTGATTTCTAAAAACATCATTTTTCCCGAATCCAAGTCCAGATTTATTTCCACGATAAACTTGGTTTTGTAACAGCATATTCAACGATTTTTCCCCATTAGAAAATTTATCCAATGTTGATTCTAATCGTTGAATTTTGGATTTCAGATCGCTATTTTCTTTTAATAAATTTGAGCAGTTATTTATAGCGATCATCTGTTCAGCATTGGTCTGTTTCAAAATCAAATTCTCATTTTCTAACGATCTAATTTTGGCTTGGGATTCGGAAATTTCAAGTTCAAATTGTTTTTGCTTTTCCGACTCAAACTTCTTGGATTTTTCAATCTCATTTTCAAGTTCTTTCAAAATCAAACCACTTTTCACCAAATTTTCATTTTCAGCAATTTCAATTTTGGAATATATATCAGTCTTAAAAATTTCAAAATCCTCTTGTAAAAAGTTATTCAAACTTGATAACTCAATCTTGTTCTCTTTTAGGATCAGAATTTCCTTTTCAAACTTTTGGATATTTTTATTGAGATGAACAAGATTGGTTTTCAATTTCAAACAATTTTTGCAATCTGAATTTGAAGAATTTTTAAAATGTTCAAGTTGTGATTCCAAATAATCAATTTTGCTGAACAACTCAGAATTCCTAGATTTCAAAGACTTATTTTTCAGTTGGAGTTTATCAACAGATTTTGTTAAATCAAGACACATGTAAACCAGATCTTCATATGAGAAATTTTCTGTTTCAGCACTTGTTGATTCTCCATCATCTGTTCCATCTGAAGTTTCGTCTGCATGGCTTGTTAAGCACAGATCTGAAGCTGAGTTGTCGTTCTGGGGTTTAGAGCAGTCGTCAGACTTTCCATACAACATACTGAGAGTTTTCCAAATATCCTGCGCAGTTAAACAATGAGAGATAAATATTAATTGATCATTACCAAGAAAAGAATAAATAATATGCATAACACGACCATTAAAAGCTTTATTCCTCTTATCTAATATATCTCCCGAATTTTCAATAATATTCCAATATTCTAAATTAATAGATTTTAAATAGGATTCCATTTCTGATTTCCAAATTAAAAAATCTGTACCATCGAAAATATTTGGAATGTGACTGGACTGACTCTCAACGATCTGACAACAAGGATTACCCATTACTCTAGAGTTAAACAAAAATACCTGGCTCTGATACCACTGTTGGATCTAGAATAACCCTAGAGGGGGGGTGAATAGGGTTTTTCACAGTTTTAAACAGAATTGATTAACTGACAGGATATTAAAATAATAAACAGATCACAGAATATAGCAGAAACAGAAATACAGAAAATAAATCACACACAGATATACCCAGCTTCGGCAAAACCCTGCCTACTGCTGCATTTCTAAGGTTTCTACTAGGTGATAGAACAGCTCCCGCATACAAGACCATGTACACTCGCAAACCCTGCTCCTATTCTAACCCTACGCTCAAATCCCTAGACTGACCGATGTCCACTCAATCAGATTTTCCCTTGATTACAACCCCGTAATCAATAACTCAGATTTTACAGATTCTGAAACTGACAGTCAACACCGTGACTGATTCCCCCTAGAGATTACAGACTCTAGAACTGCTGGACGGTTTACAGAACAATTTAAAACAATACAAAATAAAATAAAGCTAAACCCTAGATTAAAATAAATTTAAATTCCCCTTTAAACATTTGAACTAGACTAGGCTTAGTCAAGAGGAAATTGGCCGGCCCACTCTCTTTTCATTTAGCCATTCTTCTCTTGTTCTCTGGAAAAACAGAAAATGGCGGCGGCTCTCCAAATTGAACTAGGGTTTATGAAATCCACCCAAATCCGAGTCGATTTGCTTGATGAAAGGTTTAATCTATGTAGCTCGAATAGCTTTGTGGCTTCCTCGAATGATTTGGTGAAATTCTCGATCGAAAACTTTGTGAGTATTCTCTGATTTGAATATTCCTCTTCGAATTCTCGGTTTGTGTTTTTGATTTGAAACGTTGGGTTTGTTTTCGATTTTTTATATACCCTTGCCTGTGATGAATCTGCGTGTTATATAGGGTAAAATAAAAACCCTGCAACTCTGATTTCGTGAAATGACTTGGCTGATTTCATGCGTGTGAATTTCCCTTTTTGAAAAATCTCGGCTTGAATGAGAATTGTCTCTTGTGTGTGTATTTGAATTTCTCGGCTTTAATTTGTGATTGAGTAATTCTGGAAAACATATCCTTGAATTTCCTTGCGTGATTCTCTGCCTTGATTGAATCCTAAAGGAATTGCCTTGCCAAGAAAACTATTGCCTTTTTCGATTTAAAACCTGTCTTGAATTGATGCTCTGTAAATTGCTTGCCTTACTTTGTTACCATAGATTGAATTCAATACTGATTTTGGCTCTGACTTTGAATGGAAAAAAATGACTCTAGAATTCTTTAATAAATTCTGGATATTAATACATGATTCCATGTCATATATTCCAGAAATGTTGCCTTTGTGAGTTTGTGATGTTTCCTCTTGTGACATGGCTTGACTAAGAATGATAGATCAAAAAGATTCTCTGTGGTTTCTGGAATTTATTTGCCAATTCTTGTAGATGACTCCTGGTTGATTATCTTGCCATAAAAATGTTTGCTGATTTTGGCCCATGATTAATTCTGCATATGATTTGTGAAATTCTGGAAAAAAATAAAAAACTTGCCCAAAATTTTCTGTCTTAAAACTGGAAACAGAAAATAAATTTCTTGCCCAAAATTAATGGCATGGTATTTCTGGAAAATATTTAACTTTGTATCCGACTTTGTCACCACTATGTATTTATCTTGATGCTTGCTGAAAATTCCTATACATTTGTACAAGCTCCTGTTTGTGTTTGTGTATGCTTTGAATCTTCATGTATTCATGCAGAAATCATGTATATGTGTATATGTTTGATTGCCTTCATATTCACTTGCGCCTGTGATTTCATATTGAAATGATCATGTTTTGAACTTGGCTTGAGCTTGCTTATTCATGCTGTGTGTGTAGACTTGTTTTGTGTTTCCATACTTGATGCCTCTTGCCATGTTGCACCTGATTCACCATTTTTGCTTGACACTTGAATGTGTTTTATGCTCTTCTTGTATCCTTGAACGTGGACACACACTTGCTCACTTCCATTTACCTGTGCTTGAACTCAGAACTGGGATTTGCACTTGAATATGTCTCGACACTTTGTGCTGAACCATATTTGAGCTGAACTATGAACCCATGCTGCTTACATGTCATCACCTTCATTATTCATGCTGGCTTGAGTTTCTAGTTTTTTGTTGCTGCACTTTGACTCGACCACTTTATCTTGAGTTGACTTTGTGTATTGCACTGAGTTGTGTTGGCCCCTGTACTTGCTCACCATGCTTTTTCCTGAAACCTGAGCATGAACACTTCATTTTGAACTTGCTGTTTCATGTAGATGAACATGACTTTGTCACTTGAGTATTGACACATCTTAACTCATGCTGTAAGGTTCACACTTGATATTGCCACTACACTTGATCTTGTAGTTGTCCCCTTGCATCTTTGTTGTTGCACCACCGTTAGTTGCCTGCTTTGACATGTTTGCTGAATCACTTGTATTTTGAGCTGTTCATATGAGAACTGCCTTTGATATGTGCTTGCATCACTTGCGTACATTGACTCAACCATGCTGAACCCTTCATTTTGACTTTATCACATTGGTTTGAGCTCAACCATTTTGTATTCATGTATACATATGTGTATATATGCACGTATGTGTGTGTATACATATATGTATATATGCTTTGCTTTTGAGATGCTCGCTTATGTATGGCTTGTCTGTGTGTTGCACTGAGTCGAGCAGGTCCATGTGGCTACTCCTCAGTTGCACACTGAATTGGCGTGGCAGTGCACACGTGTATATATATATATACGTGTGTATATGCAGCCATTCAGAAAATTTTCTGTCCCTGTACATATACAAACTGTCTGCCTAGACGCAGATGAATCAGATCAGGTCATGAAAAAGGATGAGAAACACACCAGAAAACTGAGGCAAATAGAATTTTAAAAAATAAAATTTATATTTGTATGTGTTCAGTTGCTCTTTTCCCTTTTGTTTATAAGTTAGGCTAATTTGCGAGCCTAACGTTCTATGTGAATTATGCGAACGAATAACGGGGGAGACGTTGGGGAAAAAATATTAAACTACATGCTATTGGCATACATTGGCTCATAATCATGTAAATGAGTAGTAGCATGAAATGGTAGAATTTGTATACCTAGAATTATGGACATAATTTAAAGGGTAAATGGGGCATGACTTGAATTGACAACACTTGTGGATAATTTACATATGAACATAAATTATAAATATGTAAAGTGGCTAAAAGATGAACATGCCTAACCAGAGGTTAGATTGAGTTGCGGTGTAAAACTGCCCGGAACCGCCCGATACATCCAATAACCGCAACAACATAGATCTAATGTAAGAGGTTAGCGCATTTAGCTCAAAACCGGAGGTTAGAATGAGTTTGCGGTACAAGTCTGCCCGGAACCGCCCGGCACATCCAGCAACCGCAAACAACAGTTTTAATGTGAGAGGTTGGGGCATTAGTAAATTAATTAATGCCAATAAATGGACATGCTAAGAATGGTAAGGTTAAGTAACATATGAATAGGCGACACTTAACCAATACAACATGTTAATTAGACAAGAAGGTGGGGTTAAGTAAATTTAGAACACTTAACCGTTATAACATGTTAATTAGACAAGAAGGTGGGGTTAAGTAAATTTAGAACACTTAACCGTTACAACATGTTAATTAGACAAGAAGGTAGGGTTAAGTAAATTTAGAATACTTAACCGTTATAACATGTTAATTAGACAAGAAGGTGGGTTCAAGTAAATTTAGAACACTTAACCATTATAACATGTTAATTAGACAAGAAGGTGGGGTTAAGTAAATTTAGAACACTTAACTGTTATAACATGATGAATGAGTCGGGTTAAGTTAAGGGGAAACACTTAATCAATATAACATGATGAATGAACAGGGTTAAGTTAATAGGAATCACTTAACCAATACAACATGATGTGTGGGGAGGTTAAGTTAACATAAATGGATAGCACTTAACCAATATTACATGAACAAAGTGGATAGGGTTAAGGAAAGCTTAACCAATAATACAAATTGACTTGATAAGTAGGAGGGTTAAGTAAACTTTGGGTAGGTAGGTAATATTAGTATATATATGCCCACAAACTTAACCGTTAAATAAACATGTTTGAATCAGTGGGAGGGTTAAGTACATCTCACGTAGGTGGGTAATATTTGTATATATAGGCCTGTAAACTTAACCAGTAGGAAACCCTAGTAACAGGGGCCCATTTCAGCAGTAACCCACATAGATGTATCTCGGCACCCTGAACTAGGAAGGGTGGGGCACGATTACTGGGCTGATTATAAGCGGTCAAAATAGCGGCAAGGGGTGCAGCAGTGTAGCTCCAACGGAGTATGGGCGTGCACGTGCTCTGGAGTGGAAAAGCAGGCACTGGGCATCAGTAGGCATCTTGAATCGTGTCGAGTTACTATCATAGGGATTGATACACCTTATGGTGGGACCAACACATGGTATCTACACGCAAGAGAGGGCCGATTGACACAGACACAAGGAAAATTAATACAAGTAAGGAGCAGATCGATAGGGTAGTAAGGGTACATCTAACATGTTCATGGCAATTAGGATGATTGAGGTAAGATCCTCATATTAGATGTACACCTGAAGTCTACCACAATTGCAGGGTTGGGATCACCTTATTATATAACATAGGATACTAGTTGGGACACTAGTAGGGGAAACAGATCCTTTTTCACAGGATACTAGTTGGGACACTAGTAGGGGATACAGATCCTTTTTCACAGGATACTAATTGGGACATTAGTAGAGGATACAGATCATTCTATATAAGACACTAGTTAGGACACTGATTAGTTGGTGCAGAGAAAATAGGAAATCATAGAAAGAACCAAAGCGCATTCTGCTTATCTTGCCTTATCATATCTTATGCTAATCTTATGTTATCTTTTTATCCCTGTTATCACGGTATTGTCTTAGATTCAGTTTATTCATGTCATGTTACTATTACCTGTTTACATACTGAAAATCACCGGACTTACCAGACTTATGTCTGACCTATTTTTGTTTCGCCTCTCTTCTTCCGTTCCCCCCGGTAGACAGGGAGGGAATAGCTCAGCTTAGTTTGGACCGTTTCACTTTCCAAGCTTGAAGATTCTTTGATGTATTGCTTTGTGGAACTTTGGTTGATTTTGTCGTATGCTTTGTGGAGGTCAACTTTTAAACAAAATTTATCAGCTCCCTTCTTACTAAAATTTATAATCAATTCACGTGCTAGCGGAGAGTTCTCTGAAATGCTTCGCCCTTTAATGAATGGATTTTGACACTCAGCGATCATGTCTGGTAACACCTTTTTCATTCTGTTGCATAAGATCTTGCTAAGAATTTTGTATAGGACATTGCAACATACAATCAGTCTGTAATCTTCAATCGACACAGGTTTATCATTTTTTGGTATAAGACAAAGAAAAGTGTGATTAATTTCTTTCAAAATTTTCCTAAAGTGAAATGATTCATTCAAAGCTAACACCAGTTTATATTTCCAGTGGCTCTTGAAGAAGCAGGAACCAATCCCATCGGGGCCGAGGGAGGAACCGACGTGGATGGAGGTGACGGCATCATTGACTTGAATAATTACAGTTTATATATATACTTGTGCGTAGTTTACATTGATTACTCCAAAATGTACGTAATATATATTTCTCATGGTTTGAAATATGTTAATCCCAATATTCAGGCACAGTTTACAATAATTACAATTGACGGTCTTCTTGTAAGATTTAGAACCCTATTTCAAAATTTAAAGGTAAAAATAAATGTTTGGTTATTAGTCAAACCAAAACATTAAACTCAACAATAATAATAAAAGAAAACTAACTACGTTGACCGCGCGAATATATATATACACACACACATTGTCTGTCAAAATTTACGTAAACAACGAAATATATATTATAACGAATGTTTGAATGATTTTCCTTTTATGGAATTATACTTTTAAATGTAATCATATTAAATGACTATATTTGTGGTGACCTTTGTAGCAACTAGTGTAATTGATTGCTATAAATAGGGCCGTAAATAAATAAATTACTATTGTAACCGTCATTTATTTGGGGAAAACAAATTTAGTTAGGTAATTAATCCTATTGGTTACAATTTCTAAATTGGCTAGGATAAATGTTGTAAACCCCAATTAGGAAATTAAATTATAACCGTACTAAGACATGAGGGTAAGCTCAACTTGTGGTAGAAGTCTGTCTGGAACCTCCCGGCAAATCCAACATGCACAGGTGGTTGGCTTAGTGTGAGGGGTCTGGTGTATAAACACACATACACACACATATACACACACATATATATACACATAAAATAAACAATAAATTAATAGTGTTTGTTGGGGGTACAACAAATAAATATTTCGGGACTGATAATTAAGGATAATTAACGTCTAACCGTTAGGTTCATAAGTGATATAAATTATAATCAATGGTAGTGACTTTGAGTTAATACTGGATTACCCTATTTTGTTTCCGTTGTGAGTTGTTTTATCGTACTCTGACTATGTTCATGCTCATTTGCAGGTACCAGATTTACATGCTCCATTCTTGGATGTGTTCGAGTTTAGATTTTAGTCGAAATTTGGGCTCATTAAAGTGTGGGCTGTAACAGGCGGATCCATACGATCACTTAAGGCCCAAGGCGGATCCACTAATTACCTAATACTTATTAAGTGGTTCACTATACACTAGCTGCTATGTCCTAATTTAAGGCTTCCGTCATTCACACATACCCCAGCCCCGCATAAGGCAAGAGATAGTAAGAAGTCACTTATGACCTACATGATAGGTAGATGACTAACTGTCATTTATGATCTTCCGTGATGGACCCATGTGTTACTATCCAGCTAAACTTGTTAGATAATCCCCTAGTAACTTAATACTTGCTACAGGATAAGCTATCTTGTGGACATTTAATACCTTATCCCAAGGCGCACTATAACCCAATTACTTACTACCTAGAGGAAGCGGACCATCGCGGAGATTATCAATCTCGCTCTGAATTAGATATTTGATACTTCTTATGTGTAGGGCGGCAAGCTATCTTATCAATTAATACCCATTAAGGGCATAACCAATGACTCAACCTTATGGAAGAGTGAATCAAGTCACTTAATACCTGAAAATTCAGATCCCACCACTTAATACCTCTAATTCTGATGTAGGCTACACTACCAAATTATTCCTTTTTGGCTTCTTCTTTTGGAAGGGAGGTGAGCCCTTCAACCACTTAATACCTCAACACTTGAAGTAAACCTTTTTGGAATAATTCTCGTTAGGAAATTAACTACTGTCATGGGTTCCTATGGTTAATGATATCTTACATCAGTTGCATATATATCCGACTGTTGGAAAGTGCAAATTTCTATCAAATAAGGCAACTGACCTCGCGTCATTAACCTACTAAGACCAATCCTTATTTCTAATTAAAGAAATTCTGGAATGAAACTAGAATAAATAAAGGTAATTCTCTAAAGTTTCCTACCCTAGGACATTTAAATTATTTATTTCCTAATTGGACTTAAGATTTACTATGACGATTAATACCCATTAAACCCCCTTTAATCCCATTTACTATTATAACGGTTGTATGCCATTAATCGCCATATTGGTCATATTTACTAAGGAATCAATAACCTAATAAAATCCATTTATACCAGTCTCATTTAATTACACTAATTATTGTAACTCCCAAATATTACAATATTTATTTAATTTCATTAGTTCTTGTATAAATATATAAAGGTTTATTACTATTATTAGTTTTCCTAATTAGAGTCACAACACATATTCCTAATCACATTTAAATTGTAACCAATTTGCCGTTTATTTAATATTCAATTCATTTCCCCAAAACATTCAATTCCCTTATTCGTAACCTTTTAATTACAGCAATCAACTTCACATTTATTGTTATAACGGTCACAAATATTCATTTTCATTTATTATGGGAAACATTACCATATATTCCCATTGAAATGGAAATCGTTTAAATTCAAACACTCAATAAACATTTATTTAGTAATAATATAATAGCGTTATTTATGTAGGTTTGGACGGATAAGACTATAATAATTATATATTTATATTTTAAGCGCGATGTTAACATAGTTACTAATTATATTTTATCATTATTATTCTATGTTCCATTCTAAAGTAACGACCAAAACAACCGTTTTTGTGTTTAACCCTGCTTGAGATTCAAAATTTCATAAGAAGGTTATTTACTGTAATTATTTAAAATTTCCCAAATTATTTAAAGGAGGAATGTTGGCATAACTCAAATCACTGGGAAATAGGTAGTATTTATATTAGGAATGTTTGATGTAAACTACGTATAAAATACATGAATTTACACATCCCTTCCTATTTGATTTGTTTATGTTATTTGTAGATTTCAGATACTGCCTTTTTATTTAAAAAAAGAAAAGGGCTAATTTACAATAATAAAAAACCCAAAACAATACCAAACACAAACATATTTATAATTCTAAAACCCTAACTGCACAAATCATATATTTACACCAAAATCCTATGAATGTAGAATAACAATGGTATACATCTGACAATATTTTAGGACTGATTTCTAGATTCGGGGTTTTTACAATAACAACAAACAATTCCAGATAAATTGTAGGCAATATAACAATATTAAACTAGAAGGCCTATAAATTCATATCCAACATCACATATTATTTCAGATTTGGCATGTGACGACCACCCATAACTCCTGCACTTAACAAAAGGAATAATGTGCTGAAAAATGTGCTAAGCAACTATGGAAAATCATCAGGGTATAATAACACAAGCGGAACCAGTCATATGACTCACAACGCAGAGATAAAGTATAATAGAACATATACAGCAAGCATATAATAGTGAAGCATATTTGAGCAGAAACGTAAACTTTCATATCAACCAGAAAGATCCATACATCATTGGAGTACATCATAAGAGTCCGTACAAAATGCCTCACTACAATCACTCAGAGAACACTCAACAAGCATAACACCGGAAATACCAACTAGTATGTATATTAGAAAGTAATACGTAAGCCTCCAACTCGTCTTTGATCTACAACATTGTCCTCACTAAGATCTGCTACTTTCTACTCAGTCTGCACATCCACAATATGATGAACAGCCCAAGGTAATAAGAGGAAACATAAAACCTTGAGTCAGACAACCGTCTTAATGAGTGATAAAACAACTATCTAACAACATTAATAAAGTATATGAGAATAGGGGGATTAATCATTTAATCTACCAACATCAACAAAGAAGAATCCAAACCCATCTTCACCAAATTTGATAGTGTTAGCCTTTACAACAACCAAAGAGAAAACGTAGTAGACATAGCAACCAGTAATCTAGCATAAACCATCCTTATCGAGATTAACATCCCCCAAGTACAAGCCCCGAAGGCCTAAACCAACATCAGACAAGCACCCAAGATATTTCTCCTTTGATGTCGAACAATCTACATAAGATGATACAAGCAAAGCAACAAACATCCATGACTCTGGATATGACTATGGCCAATCCTACCTTGAAACCATCATTAACCGTATGACTAGTTACGACATGCCATTTGTCAAGAGCTAATGGTAACCCCGGTTCTAGCAAAACTCCATATGCCTTTCCACGATATGCATGTTTGCCTTACTCAATAAAGACAACTAGGCCTTTCCACAATACCCAGGGTACTCGACCGACTAACATCTAGTCTTTTGGGTGTCCCTATTATACCCTTTCTTTGAGTCCGCTAGAACCTCCGATTAATAATAATTCATCAGCCTTCGATATCTCTAGTCATCCGACCTGATGACTATCCATAAGCTCAAGTGACTTCTAGAGCAACCATTATCCATGAACTCACAACCTTGAGTCGTCTTCACATTTGTTGCATTTCGATGATCAACGAACACTTCACAACACTCTGAACATTCCTCGTTGAAATCATGTCAAAGCCATGATCATCGTCGATGCAAAACAAACTTCGTTTGGTCATATATTTGATGGATCGGTATCAGCCCATCACTGGATCGGTATCAGTCCATCACTGGATCGGTATTAGTCCATCCAACTAGATCGGTATCAGTCCATCCCACTGGATCAATATCAGTCTATCCAACTGGATCAATATCAGTCCATCCCTCTGGATCAATATCAGTCCATCCCACTGGATAGGTATCAGTCCATCTAACTGGATCAATATCAGTCTATCAAACTGGATCAATACCAGTTTATCCCACTTGATCAATATCAGTCCATCCCCTGGATTGGTATCAGCCCATCCTACCGGATCAATATCAGTCCATTCAACTAGATCAATATCAATCTATCAAAATGGATCAATACCAGTCCATCCTACTGGATCAATATCAGTCCATCCCAGTGGATCAATGTCAGTCCATCCTACTAGATAGGTATCAGTCCATCCTACTGGATCAATATCAATCCATCCCACTGGATCAATACCAGTCTATCAAACTGGATTAATACCAGTCCATCCCATAGGATCGGTATCAGTCCATCCCACTGGATCAATATCAGTCTATCCCACTGGATCAATATCAGTCCATCCCACTAGATCTGTATAAGTCCATCCTATTGGATTAATATCAGTCCATCTCAATGGATCAATATTAGTCTATCAAATTGGATCAATACCAGTCCATCCCACTGCATCGGTATCAGTCCATCCCACTGGATCAATATCAGTCCATCCCGCTAGATCGGTATCAGTCCATCCCCCTGGATTGGTATCAGTCCATCCTACTAGATCGGTATCAGTCCATCCCACTGGATCGGTATCAATCCATCCCACTAGGTCGGTATCAGTCAATCCCACTGGATTGGTATCAGTCCACTCCCCCGGATTTATATCAGTCCATCCCACTATATCGGTACCAGTTTATCCCACTGGATCAATACCAGTCCATCCCACTAGATCAATTCCAGTCTATCCCACTGGATCAATATCAGTCCATCCCACTGGATCAGTATCAGTCCATCCCACTGGATCAATTCAATCTGTCGCTAACTCGATCAACATACATTCGATTTCAAACAACCATCCGATAGCACAATCAAGCGATCATCAAGCAAACACTAACACATCAAACAATCATCAACAATTATATGAAATCCACCAAATTATGATAAAACAATAAACAAATCAATAAGTATATCTAAACTTGCATAAACACATGAATTTGCATTTGAATTTACCATTACAATATGTCTAATTTAGATCCTATGGTGATTCGAATTGAAAATATTCTTACCACGATTAGATCTTGGTGAAAACAACTTGAAATGACGAAAATAAGATCAAACAACCCATATACTTGATTGGATCCGTGCGAGAGAAGCTTATCACTCACCAAATCCACAAATTAGCTCTAAAACGATGATCTAAAAATATGGACTGCGAAGAATGATGAAGAACGACCTTCAAATCAATCACTTTGATCTGATTTACCTTTCTTCGATGTTGATCTTCAATCTTCTAATCTAGATCTATAATTTTAATGGACTAGAGATATATTTGATTGAGCAAGGAGGATCACGAGCTCAACAAAATAGGAGAAACGAAGAAACTAAACTATTTTACATGCCTCTACCCCTGTTTATAGCCATCTAACCATCCCACTAATGGGCCACAACAAATCAGCCCACTAATGACTAGCTAGTCTGTCTAGAAATTATGTGACATTAAAACAGTGATTTCTCCCAGATTGCTGAACCAGATCTTTAATGTGACCAATCTACGGAATTATTGTAAGAATGACACGACTTTTATGAGTCATACCAACAAAGAGTTCTGGATGGATCGTCTTCATTCTCTCTTCCTTTTCCCATGTACAATCGTCATCATCCTCACTCCATCGCACCTTGACTAGCTTAACCGTCTTCCTTCTAAGTTGTTTCATGGCATTCCCTACAACGCGAAGCGGCTTACGAGGTTTCGTAACTACGGACTCGATTCCTAGGTCATTGTAGTGACTTGGGGATATCACCACATTTGAATCATGCACGCACTTCCTTAGAAAAGACTCATGGAAAACGCTGTGCACACTCGACATGTTCTCGGGTAAATCCAATCTATATGCGAGCCTTCCAATCCGCTCGACTATCGAAAACAGACCAATGAATTCTGGGGATAACTTTCCATTATTTCTAAACCGAACAGTATCCTTTAAAGGAGAAATTTTCACGAAAACCATATCACCAACGTCAAACTCTAAGTCCTTTTGATGCTTATCTGTATTGCTTTTCTGCGATCCTAGGCTGCCTTCATTCGTTGTCGAACGATCTCGATACAATCTAATGTTTCTCTTATCATCTTTGGCCCAAGTATCAACTTATCTCCAGATTCTAACCAATATGCCGAAGAATTACGGTCTACCATACAGTGCCTCGTATGGTGCCATCCCGATGCTCGACTGGTAACTGTTATTATATGCAAACCCAACTAGATATAGATGGTCTTTCCGTGATCCCTAAAATCCAATACACAAGCTCTAAGGAGATCTTCCAAAACTCGGTTAACTCTCTAGGTTTGACCATCAGTTTGGGGATGATAAGTCGTACTCAAACACAACTCGGTTTCCAATGCTTCTTGCAAACTTTTCCAAAATCCACTCGTGAATAATGGATCTCGATCACTAACTATGCTCTTCAAGATAGCATGGAATCGAATTATCCACTTTATATAAATCTCAGCCAAATTTGAAGTTGTCGTAGTCGATCTGACAGGAATAAACCTTGCGCTTTTGGTCAAACGATCCACGAGAACCCAAATCTCTTCATTGCCTGCCCTGGCTCTAGGTAGTCTATCGATGAAATCCATCGATATCTGCTCCCACTTCCACATAGGAACTTCCAATGGCTGAAGCAATCCACTTGGATTCTTCTGTTCAGCTTTCACCAACTAACAGTTCATGCATTTGGAAATAAATTTTCCAACATCCCTCTTCATCCCTTCCCTGTAGTAAGCTCACTTCATGTCCTGATACATCTTGTTACCATCATGATGAATCGTCAACTTTGAGTGATGACATTCCCTTAGAACCTCATCTCTTAATACATCAATATCAGGAACAACTAGTCATCCTTTCTTTCGAATCCAACCCTCTCGATCGACCTTGGATTCCTTATCCACTGGTTCCAACTTTTGGATAATCTCGACAAGCTTTACGTCACGCTTTTGGCTCTCGCCAATCATTTCGATGAGAGTAGGTTTTATCGATAAGCTTGCCAACAATTCAGGTTCTAACTCACAACGAGGCCTGAAATCAAATCCTGCTAAATACTTGAGGTGCTTCCATTTCGAAAACATCACTCCCAAACTTGCCTGTCTTTGATTCAACACATTCGTCATTGCGTTACCTTTACCACGAGTATAGGCTATTCAAAAATCATATGATGCCATAAACTCTAACCCACTCTCTTGTCGAAGATTCAAATCCTTTTGGGAGAAAAGATGCTTCAATGACTTGTGATCCGTAAACAACTCAAATCGAACTCCCAACAAGTAATATCTCTACATCTTTAGAGCAAACATGATCACTGCCAAGTCCAAATCAAGAGTTGGGTAATTACTTTCATGCGGCTTTAGCTGTCAACTCGTGTAGGCCAACACTCTATCCTTCTGCATCAGTACTTCTCCAAATCTAGTACCACATGCATTGGTGTATACCAACGCTTCTTCATTCCTACATGGAATCGTCAAAACAGGAGCACTTGTCAGTCTCTCTTTCAGGATTCCAAAAGCTTGCTCACACTTCGCATTCTATGTGAACACTTGATTCTTCTTCGTCAATCCTGTTAATGGTGCAGCTATCTTAGATAAATCCTAGATAAACCGATGATAATATCCCGTCAACCCAAGGAAACTCCTAATGTCCATCGCATTCTATGGTCTATCAAAATTCTGGATTGCTGCCACCTTAATGGGGTCAACCGCTATTCCATACCAGAAACAACATGGCCTAAGAATCTTATTTCACTCTTCCAAAAGTGACACTTCGAAAACTTATCCCTCAGCCGATGCTTTCGTAAGATATCCTGAACAATTCGAAAGTGCGTCTTATGCTCTTCTTTATTCCGGGAGTATACCAAGATGTCATCTATGAACACAAGCACAAACCATATTTAACAAACCCACGAAATACGCTGGTGTATTGGTCAATCCAAATGGCATCACCAGCCACTCAAAGAAACCGGATCGCATCCTAAAAGCAGTCTTCGGCACACTATCCTTCGCCACCCTTAACTGGTGGAATCACATTGCCAAATCCATCAGAAAAATCACCTTGGATTCTCGACGATGGTCAAACAAATCGTATATCATCAACAATGAATACTTGTTTTTCTTGCTCACTTTGTTCAGCTCATGATAATCCACATACAATCTCAAAGATCCATCAGCCGTTGTTGCAACCATAACTAGTGCACCCCATTCGGACGTACTCCTCCAAATGAATCCTTTTCCCAAAAGGTAACGAACTTGCACCTCTAACTCTTGTTGTTCGCTAGGAGCCATCTGCCTAAGGGCCAAAAACGATAGGTCTAGCATCTTCAACCAAATAGATTTTGAACTCAATCTCGCGATGCGACGATAACCCTTTGACCTCTTCAAGGACATCATCGAACTCACTAGCGATCGGCACAGATGTCTAGTCTTCCCCTGGAATCACAAGAAAATATAAAAGGCTTACGAAATCACCATCTTCGGCCTTACATCGAATGACAACCACCCGTCCTACTATATTCCCAACTATCACCTCAGGCTTCTCGCATTCCACTTTTGCTGCATACTTCTTGGGCCAATCCATACCCAAAATGATCCTAAACCTAGCGAAGTTCAAAAGAAAGCAATCACCCATAAAAGATAAACCATGACTCGATAACACTAGACCACGACAAATCATACACAAAGTGGATGAACACCCTACTGAATTAGTCACAACCAAAGGTCTATCACAAATCTCGGGTTCCAAACCCAAGCGCCACACAAGCTCATGACGAACTTCTCGTTCTTCTGATAAGGAGTCTCGACATACGAACGAGCATACTTGGACAAAGCTTCCAAATCAGAAACATATCCAACACTGGTCGACCATTCTGCTTTTGAACAGAATTGACTTCCGAACAATAGAAATAAACTTCGTCTCAAATTTGACTTGGAACTGCGCCTATGAAATCTCATCTTCTGGAGTCTCTAGAGTGACAGAGTTCCACCAATCCGTAGCTATGCCCTATAGCTGTCTGGATGAAAACTTACTCTTTGTTGCATCGTCAATGCCCAAGTATCCAAGTTTCAAGCCATCCTTGAATCTCTACAATTGGCTTCATCCACATAAATGGTTTCTCACCAAGAGCAGTGAAGTCCTTACATAGCTTTGCAAAGTCAACCATCCTTGGTACCTACACCTGAATAACAACATCCACCTCGACTACTCCTGGAGCGTGTACCCTTCTTATGTTCGCTACCATCATAGCCTAGAACATAGCTGGGTAATCTGGTATACTGGCATCACCCCTTCCAGGAACAATCTCCTCTCTAGCAGTGTGTCTCGATGATTGATGACTCATTCTAAATTTGAAAAATAGAATGATTAGTCCACTTCTGGGAAAAACTATAATGGAGTTCAAGCGCTATTATACTATACACTAATATATAGTATATATCCATCAAAAAACTATAAATACGTCTCTCATACGTCATTACGTCCTTTAATTTTGGCTACAATCAATTAACCAGAGCTCTAATGCTAAATGTGATGACCACCCATAAGTCCTTTACTTAACAAGAGGAATAATGCGCTGAAAGATGTACCAGGCAACTGCGGATGATCATCAGGGTATAATAACACAAGCGAAACCTATGGTACAACTCACAACGCAGAGATAAAGTGTGATAGAACATATATAGCAAGAATATAATAGTGAAGCAAATTTGAGAAGAAACTTAAACTTTCATATCAACAAGAAAGATCCATACATCACTGGAGTACATCATAAGAGTCTGCAAAAAATGCCTCACTATATTCACTCATAGAATAGTCAACAAACATAACAGCGGAAACAACAACTATTATGTATAGTAGAAAGTAATACGTAAGCCTCCAGCTCGTCGTCGATCTGCAGTATTGTCCTCACTAAGATCTGCTACATGCTCCTCAGTCTACCCATCCACTATAGAATGAACAACCCAAGGTAAGAATAGGAAACATAAAGCCTTGAGTCAGACAACAGTCATAATGAGCGATAAAACAACTATCTTGAATCATAATAAAGTATATGAGAATAGACAAATTAATCAACTAATCCACCAACATCAACAGAGAAGAACCCAAACCCATGTTCTCCACATCTGATAGTGATAGCCTTTACAACAATCAAAAAGAAAACATAGTAGACATAACAACCAGTTATCTAGTGTAGACCGTCTTAATCTAGTATCCCCCAAGTACAAGCTCCGAAGGCCTATACCAACATTAGACAAGCACCCAAGAGATGTCTCCTTCGATGTTGAACAATCTACACAAGACGATACAAGCAAAGCAACAAACATCCATGCCTCTGTCTATCACCGCCAATCTTGCCTTGAAACCATCATTAATCGTATGACTGGCTATGACATTCCATTTATCAAAGGCTAATGGTAACCCCAGTTCTAGCAAAACTCCATACGTCTTTCCCCGATACACATGTTTGCCTTACTCAACGAAAACAACTAGACCTTTCCACGATACCCCAAGGTACTCGATCAACTAACATCTAGTCTTTTGGGTGTCCCCATTATAATCCTTCTTTGAGTCCGCTAAAACCTCTTATTAATGATAATTCCTCAGTTTTCGATATCTCTAGTCATCTGATATGATGACTATCCATAAGCTGTGACTTCTCGAGCAACCATTATCCACGAACTCACAACCCTGAGTCATCTTCACATTCTTTGCATTTCGATGACCAACAATCACTTCACAACACTTCGAACATTCCTACTTGAGATCACGTCGAAGCCATGAACATCGTCGATCCAAAATAAACTTCGTTTGGTCATACATTTGATAGATCGGTATCAGCCCATCACTGTATTGGTATCAGCCCATCACTAGATCGATATCAGCCCATCATTAGATCGGTATCAGTCCACTCAATTGGATCGGTTTCAGTCCATCCCATTGGATCAATATTAGTCCATCCAACTGAATCAATATCGATACATCCCACTGGATCGGTATCAGTCCATCCCCACCGGATCAATATCAGTCCATCCCACTAGATTAATATCAGTCCATTCCACTGGATTGGCATCAGTCCATCTGACTGGATCAATATCAGTCCATCCCTTGGATCGGTATCAGTCCATCCCACTGGATCAATATCATTCCATCCCACTGAATCGGTATCGATCCATCCCACTAGATCAATATCAGTCCATCCAACTAGATCGGTACCAATCCATCCCACTGTATCAATATCAGTCCATCCCCCTGGACCAATATCATTCCATCCCACTAGATCGGTATCAGTCCATCCTGCTGGATCAATATCAATCCAACCCACTGGATCAATATCAGTCTATCAAACTGGATCAATACCAGTCCATCCCACTGGATCGGTATCAGTCCATCCCACTGGATCGATATTAGTCCATCCCAATGGATCAATACTAGTCCATCCCAATGGATCATTATCAGTCCATCCCAATAGATGAGTATCAGTCCATCCCATTAGATCAATATCAGTCCATCCTACTAGATCAGTATAAGTCCATCACCAACTCGATCAACATACATTCAATTTCAAACAACCATTCGATAACACTATCTAGCGATCATCAAGCAAACACTAACACATCAACAACCATATGAAATCCACCAAATTATGATAAAACAATGAACAAATCAATAAGTAGATCTAAACTTGCATAAACACATGATTTAGTAATGAGTTTACCATTACAATCTTTCTAGTTTAGATCCTATGGTGATCCAAATTGAAAATATACTTACCTCTATTAGATCTAGGTGAAAACAACTTGAATGATGAAAATAAGATTAAACAACTCATATACTTGATTGAATCCGTGCGAGAGATGCTTATCACTCACAAAATCCATAAATTAGCTCTAAAACAATGATCTACAAATCCGAACAGCGAATAATGTTGAATAACGACCTTCGAATCAATCACTTTATTGTGATTTACTTTTCATCGATGTCGATCCTTAATCCTCTAATCTAGATCTATGATTTTTATGGAGTACAGATATATTTGATCGAGCAAGGAGAATCACAAGCTCAACAAAATAAGAGAAAGGAAGAAATTAAACTATTCTCCATGCCTCCACCCTTTATTTATAGCCATCTAACCAACCCACTAATGGGCCACATCAAATCAGCCCACTAATGACTAGTTAGCATGTCCAGAAATTGTGTCGCACTACAACAAAAATTTCTCCTAAATCGTTGAACCAAATCTTTAATTTTACCACTGTATGGAATTGGCAACACCATTTCCTTTCCCATAAAATCGATCTCAGAGCCTGATTCGATCCCAGTCGAAAGTTATACCTTGTACAAAACTGAGAGGGGGGAAATGTTCACAAATAAAATTTGAAAAAATTAGGACATATCTCACGTACCCATAACCAACATATCAAAATGTGAGAATGATCTGATCCTCAGGGAATTAAATAAAAATATTTTACAATCCTCTGATACGTAAAATGCAGGTCATTACATAGCATAAACAAAACAGATTGATATTTTCGGCATACATCTAGATTTAACACAAAAGAATTACATAAGGTATTATAAATAATGAATATATTTTCCAGACACTTGAAAAATATCCAAAACCAAATCTAAACACGGCTTTTAAGCCTGTAATTTTCAAATCTTACCGATATACAATTTGTATAAAAGAAGATATATATACTGATTAAGATTTGTAGATCTGAAAGAAAAATTGAAAGAGAAGAAGGAAAATTTATAATAAAAATTACATATTCAAAGAACCAGCACTTTTAAACAAATATAGATTCAATCTCTCTGATCTTTGTTAAGTTGATTTGTATATGATTATTGTTTAGAATTTTAAATGAGATTAAAGAACTGGGAATGAAAGAGCTTCGTTGTTGCCTCCAGAAAGTATGAGCAAAAGAGTGGGGCTCCATCCCTTTATTTAAAGGCATATAAATGACCTTCAACTGTTATATTTAATTCTAAAAAAATCATTTGTTAGTATAACTTTTTATGATATAAAACATTAGCCACCACTTGCTCAAATCGACTAGGAGGTCGATCAAGCGGTCGACACCACGGTCGACCTGGTGATGGTAAGGGTATGGGGAGTTATGGTAAGATTTATTACCATTAATATATAACTGTTAATTAATTATTTTCTGTCTGTTTTTGTATTTTTCCTGTAACTTTTCATACGGAACAATTCACGAAGTTCCAAATAGGAAATTTGACTAGAATTCTGTTACGAATGCAACAGTGCAAGTTTCGTGGTCCAATTCCCTCGTTTGCAAAAAATCCATTTTCAAAATCTAATTAAATAAATAATTTAATTATTGCCAAAATTTCGGGTGTTACAATTAGGGGTGTTCAATATTCGGTTAAATTGAATTAATTGACCAAACTGGTTCATTCGATCGGTTCGGTGTGGTTTTAAAACTATGTTGGTTTAAATTTGACTTGTAAAAATATACTTTCTGGTTATTGGTTTAACGGAATTAACCAAAGTTTTAATTTATTATCTAATTTTACGGTGTTGTGGCACTTTAAATTATTAGTTTAGTGATAAAATACAAATGCATGTATTGCAAATAGGTCAAATTTCATTATAAATATAAATTTACAATACAAAATTTCTCTAAACATGAATTTATGTTATACTTAAAGTGTAATAACATACCCTTAAAGTTCGACTAAATCCGTTAACGACTGAATGAACCAAAATTAATTTGGCTTGGTTTGGTTCGGTTTGAAAAAAACTTCGGTTCCAATTTGGTTTGAGTTTATTTTTCCTCAAAACCAATCAAACAGACTGAACGCTCCCTTCTTAAAAAATATTCACCCGAAATTTTACCAATGATTAAGTCATGGTGCTAGCACCTAATTATTCTAAACTACACAACCAATTAGTGTACATCCAATTTTGCAACCAAACGTACGCATGTGTAAGTGTACATAATGAACTGCAACCATAGAATATGTATGCATAATGGTTCAAAATCAAATCCTCTTATATGTATGCACTTCACTTTTGGAAACACCTTTGAAAACATGATGCAATCACCCTTAAATATACTGGAAATTCTATACGAATGCAGATGTTTAAAAGAAAACCATCCCCCCCCCCACACACGCGACTATGAATAGAAGTGTGAAGCAACCAATTTTGTATCCAAACCCTAACATTGAATTCGTCAACTTATCTAAATCGCTTCCTATTAATTTCTCCTATGCGGAAAAAAGAAATTAAAGTGGAGAATTCAACGTTCTTACCACTTACTAATTTTTCAATTGCCGTCCTATAATGGAAATTTTATCTCAGTTGCTCCAAAATACTCCAAAATTTTCTTTCTGTAGACTACAAAGAAGGCTTAGAGAAAACTCTAAAAACTAAAATGAGTTAAATAATACCTCGCATGCATCATCGTTAATATATGGAAATAATGTTTCCACAACTAAAACAACTTTTTTCTTGTTATCGTTAATGTTTTTAACATATCGTCGTTCCTAGCACCACCAAAACGCAAAACCAACCATAAAAAATCTTGCTTATGCTTTTCATGTGACCATAAAATCGAAATTACCCACGAAATAAATTTATGCTTCTTTAAAATTCATGTAAATTTTGAAATTTTTTAATCCTTTTTGGTACTGCTTTACTTTTCATCTAAGATTTGTACAAAAACTACGATTTGGTAATATGGGGACATAATACCTAAATTCACGTTTTTGCATAAATCAGATTTACAACAATAAGGAAATAAAGTAAATCACAACAAAACCCAAACATAAGATTTATTTATTTTCAAATAACATTTGCAAAAAGTTTAAAAATTATTTCGTAGAAACTTAAATGACTTAGTCACATTTTAGCGTAGAAGGAAGTCGGTTACGTAGAAAATGTGAAAACCGAAACCACACACAAAACTCAAAATAAATTTTAGCTTAAAAGGAGCAAACAACAAACAATAGTAGTACCCATGACGAAACATTACATAAACATGTCCTGTGCTTAAATTTATCTACCACATAAATCTATTTATTTTTGGCAGAGCCAACCAATTATTAAAGTGACCGCAAACACTTATTATTATAACAAATAATAATTACATTATTACAAGAGATCGACAGAGTACCAACCCACTACAAGTATAGTTTTTAAGGTGGTCCATCCACCACCATCCTACTAGGTTACATCACAAGAGCTAGACCTTCTAACTAGACTACAAGTTACAATCTCCACGTGGGGAGTAAATCATATAAAATGTTAAGGTAATAGCAATAACAAGCTAACAAAGTAGCAGAGTACTAGGGTACATTGACCAAGTGCACGTGTTGTACTAGACAACAACATTGATTGGATTACACAACCAGCCATACCCATTTCTTAAGCCACTCAAACAACATGCCATCCAAGAACATGGAACGAAGCAGCAGCATGAAGCATCCCAACAGGGCTTGGGAAATGACATGAAAAAAAAATTGACATATGTCGCACACCATTGGAGGCACCAGGGCAAGGAGCCAAAGCAATCATATAATCCATGTAAAGCAAGGAGAAGGAAGGCAATAGTGTTCAACATCCAAATACAGCAAAGACGAGAGGCAGAGCTTCACCAAGAATGTTGTAAGTAAAAATGCTTAATCAAAACAAAATCCAACATGCCTATTTGCAACAACCCAACCTAAACAGAAGCCAAAAAACAATTGACATATCAACACTTCCATGCCTCACCATATTAGTAGCCAGGACCAAATGCCAACCTCCAAACTTCCAAGAAAAACAATCCAAAATCTCACATTGCATACAAGACTTCTACCTAAACTACACAACATTGATAACTAATTGAAACCAGTAAGACGAAATCCAAGTGCACATTGAAGATCAGACTCCACAAAAAGAACCAACACAATCAAACCACTAAACTACTGAAACCTAATAGTCACTACACAGGCCCACTGAGCTAGAAACAGAGCACACAATTACTCAGTAAATAAAAGTAAACCAGCTCGACTTACCAGCCTAAGAGGTTGATCCGTCATGAATCAACTCAAGGAGAAAGAAATTTATGTGCAACTATGACACTCGTCGATGGAACCAATACTTCTAATCCAAAACAAGTCAAAATCACCTCCAGTTGAAAAACAAAACCCACTGACGAAATCATCACAGTAGACCTAACAAACGCCAGAATTGACACCCTTCCACCTAGAGAGAACCAGACAAATGTTGGAAAAAAATTCACCATGCAATGTATTGCGCAGAATCGCTTAGACTCCTAACGTTGCACTTACTGGAAGAAGCACGACATGGAAGTCGCGAATCAAAATTGCAGTGACTATGGCAAAGGGTAAGTGATTGCCTTTAAGGCCCACCACGCTTCGGAAAAGAAGCGAAGACAGGTGGGAGTAGGGAGTAGAAGGAAGAAGATGTGGAGAGGACTGAAGAAAAAGGGGAAATTGGAGAAAGGGTTTAGATCTGACCAACTAAAATAGGTTTCACTAGGGAACTCCCATGCAAGCGAAAACAAGGTGGAAGAGAAAGAGTGAAGGAGAGCTAGTGGATTGTTTTGAGAGGAGAAGAAAATGAAGGTGATTTAGGAGGAAAAGTCGAAGAAGAGAGGAGGTACCTTGTCGCCATTAACAGGCACCCTACCAAAACGAAACCCCTTGGTACTATGATAGAAATCTATTCCTTCCAGCTTTAAAATAACAGTTAGTTAGATAAAAAAATGAGATTTTATTTCCAATTCAAATATAGATATGCGTAAATGATATACACAATCTTTCCAAAAGATAGAAGTCAAATAGCATCATCATGCGATTTAGCAAGGACAACAAATACTAACATTTACAAGCATGAACTACCACAAATATAAGAAACAAATGCTAGAAAGAGAAAAAAAATAAAGGCAACAACATTGAAACACCAAAACATTGCCAATAAACAACGATACATCTTACCTTGCGGTTGGAGCTCATACCATTTCCATGACATTTTACTAGTCATAGCATAGTAGTAAAATGCTCAATCCTGTGTTGAAAACAATACTGGTGTTTTTGTAGGTTTCCACATCACCACTCTCTCAAGAGAGAATTCGTGATAACAAAAAAATCTACCACAAAACTGCTTTCACGGAGATTCATCTAACATTATCTAAAGATAAAAAACTATACATATGGAAATACATAAACTAACTCCCTAAACAGCACATCAGAACAGTAAGTTGAATCAAAGATGATATGGTACTAGATGATGGTTACACCACCGATCAAAAATAGTGATTTCTGCATCACGAAGCAAATCTAGTCATAACTCTCCGTCGTAATGCGTTAAATGAGTCACACCTGCATGGGCAGTTTGGACATAGATTACCAACTCAAAAACCGACATTTAGGAAAAATATACCTACAGCAAAATCTCCAAAGACGATAAAATCAAAGATCATTCAATCCCGCCTAAAACACAATTGCCTCTAAAATCTCATTGAGATTCTTCTCCAAAAGACCATCTTCAACTCTAAAACAACAATTTCCTTTTTAAAAAATATAGAAAAGATAAATGCAGCAAGGACCATAATCTCATTCAGAAATCTCGAAGGAAAGGACTGGTGCAAGTCCAACTGCTATGACTAATTCATTAAGCCCTAAAGCAAAGAAACACTTATTCCTATCCAATCAAATGGTCTCCCTAGGGGTGAGATCTAAATGATACAAGGAAGATCTGATAGTGCAAGTAGGTATTATGGGCTAAGAATTTGTCGAAGATAAAAAATTGGGATTGGATCTTGGAGTAATGGTGTAGTGAGATATAATGCGCAAATCAACACAAAAAAGGAGGAGACGAGGTGGATACAAAGAAAGAAAAGTGGAACAAAGATATGGTTCGGTTAGATGAGGAAGGAAGGACGAAACAAAGAAGTTGAGTCCTGGGTTCAAGTTGTACCGATACTCATCAATTGTTGACCATTCTAGGTATAACACTAGATGATCAACTGTTAAACAAGCTTAGGGAAAAGGTTGAACCTTGAACCTATTAGAGTCGGATTAAAATATTAATCATCATGCGTCATCTCTTAAGATTTAATATGATCCAAAAAATACTTGTCCTCGTCACGATGGTATCACAGACCGTAGTAAAACTCTGGCCCGTCTAAAAGATTCAAAGTAGTCTTAAAAAAAGATTGCGACCACACGATCCTCTCGAGAATACCCAAAATAAATACAGATTGAAATCCATAATAAATTAAAACAGATTTATCCCCTTACCTAGTTGACAAATAAATTGAACGATTTTATGAGATAAAATACCCCAAGCTGAATAGGATTTTTTCTTATCTAATCGAGAGAAAGTTTTTAAACCTTTTCAAAATTCAACTTTATTTATAAACAAAGGTTCTGGTACTATAAGTCTATTTCATTGTTTTAGTTAATTTAACCGCAGCCTATGCTACCGATTGGAACAATCCTTCCATGTTCTGAATTGTCAAGATTTTAAATCTCTAAAAGTTTTTTGTGGTAATTTCCATAAATTACCCCAAACGTCCAAAAAAGAAGAATATTAAAAATCACAAAGAATAGGTAATTAATTTGATTTTAAGAATGTTCCTCGATATTTCCAAATTCCTTCTTTTTTATGAAGAAGGATCATTTATTAGAAATTACACAAAACCCAATTAATTTGAAACATGGATAGATTTAAAATTTACCGACTTGCACAATTCTTGTATTTTATAAACTAATCTTCTTGAAAAATAATCTAAAATCTTTAAAACCTTTTTTTTTCAAAATAGTCTTAAAATAAATTTCTCTGGAATATAAGACCAAAAACTTAAAGGAATAGGTTCTAACAAAAGAATATATGGATTTCAAAATGAAGTATCAGATGGAATTTTTAATTTTGCTTCCGGACTAATATGACTTATTAACATGAATTTCCCGTTTAATTCCAAAACCAAGAAAAGGTCATCGACTAGAACTTCACCAAAACTTCCAAACGAAACCAAAAACTAGAAATGAGACTATCTCAGTTGTAGCTAGCTTTTCGTCTAGTTATCATGCCCAAATCCACAGGACTCACCATATGTCATCCTCGTGATCTTCAAGAAAAATTGCCAAATGCATTATGAGGAAAGTCGGGGTGGACCGGAAACTCAAACTCAAAATAATTCTAACTCCTAGTCATTCTAAACCCATATTTAATAAATTGGTTCAGTACTATCTCATCACTGAAATTATTTAGAGTCAAATGCTAAAGACCAAAGAAAATAGAAAAGAAATTCATATATGTTCTCTAACTAAATCCTTATTTATTGATTCTTCTGATCATTTAAACCTAAGCTTTGATAACAAATGTAACACCCCACAATTTTCTGAGCCCGAATTTCGGTAAAAATCAAAACTCAAACCCATCCAAGCATAGAGAGTATAAATCATGTACTTGCAAATAACGAGTATGAGCAATCAAAGTACAGTACAACTAACTCACAGCGAAAAAAAGATAGGATAACAAGTATCGAATTATGTAACTACCTTAAAAGAAAATCACCACACCAATTTCGAGCATGAGAGAACAAGAGAAGAGAACCAAACTTGAGTAGTTGCAAAGACTATTCTTCCCCTAGATAATCCTGAGAGTTGTTACGAAGGGGGTCAGAACAACAAGTTTTGGTGAGTAAAAAATGACTAACACTATCTACAATTTACAAATGCATCCCGTTTGGTTTTACCTAAACCATTTGTCGAAGAGGACTAGTAACTCTAGCCTAGTCTTGCGAGAATTAAACACGATGATTAACTACCATACTCAAAGTAGTACTTCTCGAAGAGAATGCTAACAAATATACCGAGATAGAACTTTTACGAGTAAGTTTAATGCCTTTAAACCACCACTCAAATAAATATTAAACTAAGAGGTGGTCTCTCCAACTAATTAATATCCTATAAAGGAGATGGTTATTTTATAGAGACACTTATGGCCTCGCTTGTAATATAACATAAGGGAAGGTCCCTACCACAACACCAAAATTGGCAATTTGAAACGGTAATAAAAAGTTGCTAAAATTATTAGAAACACTTTTTAGGTGTTGCTGATTAGTATGTTGCAGTTTTTTAAAACACCTATATTATGTTTCAGATTGACAAACTGAAAAACTTAGCAGGTGTTTCAGATTGATTGATTGAAACACTTATTAAGTGTTTCAAATTAATAAACCGCAACACTAAGCGAGTATTTCAAGTACGTAATCAGCAACACTTAATGAGTGTTTCAAATTGAGAGTTTGCAACACTTAGTAAGTGTTTCAAGATTTAAACCTCCAACACTTAATTAGCGTTTCAAGATAATAACCCGTAACACTTACTAAATGTTTCAAAATGACAACTAACAACATTTGTTAGGCATTTCAAATTGACCATCAGAAACAATCATTATATGTTTGCAATTGATATCTTCAGTAACATAAATAGATTAAAAGCTAAAAAATATAAGAAAACTTACCATAAACAAATTACTATAGAATAATGACAAATCATATCTTTGAAGAAACTAAAGGTACAAATATAACATAACAAATTCAAGTTATAACAAGTATAAGATTGACAATATAATAAATTAACAGATAAAGATAACCAAACTTTCTCGTAAACACTTTCTACGCAAACTGATTTATCATATTGTCTTTTTGAAATCCATACCTACAAAAAGAAAAAAAAATCATGCACTGCTAGAATACTAGGCAATTTAAGAATAACATAGATAACACAGAACATAGTTACATAAAATAGTCAATAAATAATTCAAATGACCCATAAGTATAAATATCTAACTATTCGTGTAACCTTACAATGTAAACGAGTAATGAATAACTGATTGATAGCATTTCCAGTGACGATGTATCATTATATGCATGGACATTAGACCATCATTAAATAAATTTTGTACTTGGCATTGCTATGGCATCTAATATAGTAATATCAAGTTAATAACAAAAGTAGAAGTTTTGCTTCTCTTAGAATGATTGTAAGTTCAAGTAAACATTTTCCTAAATTTTTTTAATGGTGCTTAGATGTCACATATAGTATCTTGGCTCGCTTATTTGGAGGCTTAAGTGATATCATCCATAAAACATGTTATAATATATGATATCAAGTACAAACATTCACACATTTAAACATTTAATACAATGTATATTTTACCGTTTCTATGATACTTACAAGCATATATTATAATTTCATGTTTTATGTATTTAATTTATATGCTTGTGTATTTTATCATTCAAACATTCAGTTCAATGCATTGGAATTCTCAATGACTCTGTTCTGAAAAATTAAATAGTTAAATAGTTTGAGTATAACATAAAACGCACCTATCTATATGGATAAAAATCACTGCAGGTACTACAAAATAAAGATACCTTCAATTCTGCTTGATCAAATGAAACAAGTGCATAAAGGCGACCATATGTAGCAACATCTTATGAAGCAATTACTTCTGAATAGTTATTGCCCAGCTCAATACCTGTTTCAATAAACTGTAGAAGACGAACAATAGAATAATTAATATTATCTGAGAGAAATAACTAGACACCTAGATTGTGAATACTCCATAAGATACAATGAGAAAAAATTTCTTAGTAGTAAAATAATGTAAAAGCTGCAACTTTTTTTAGGGAATGTGCAGTTCAGTTAAACATATTTAAACTGGGTCCATGTTTGAGTGCATTTGTGTTGCAACTGGCAAGTAGCAAATGTTGTTAACCACAAAATGGGGTTAAGGCCAACTGTCTCCAATTGCGTTTATAACTTTGCTTCTGAATTTAGCACCTGGCAAATAGCCAATGTTTTAACTACTAAATCCACCTTAATGATAAAGCAAAGTAAACTAAAAATCACTAAAAGTTGACATTTATTACAAATAACATACATGTTGGATCAGATAAGTAATATGTTTATCAACTAGAATGGCTTCATATTATCATAAACAACTTGTTGAAAACCAGTAACGAACCAAAAACAAAAAGACTGCTACAAAGCAACACCTAAATGACTACTAAAAGGAGCAAGAAAAAAAATATTTTTACTATAATACAGATTAGAGTTGTGATGGAAATATTTGAGAACATTTTTTATCAAATAAGCGTATAATATAAATTTTAAATAAGAGAATTATCAAAGTTCGCAGAAGCACACAAGATTAAGAATAGGAATGCAGAATATACCTTGTGAGTTGCAAGCTTATAATTCTTTCCTTCAAAGTAATTTAATCCAGAAGCACAATTCAATTTTGCAACTATGATGGCTTATCTTCAAGCATAAGTAATTTTTCTTTATGGAAATGTGCACAATTCACTTTCCAATGGCTGCCTCAAATATCTTCTAAAGGATTCCTTCATGCAATGAACATAATTTGCACTCTGCACAGTAGCCAGAGATGACATTCACTCACTTTGCACAGCCAAAGGCAAACTGAAGTGTACTGAAACTTATAATAAATTGAGATATCTGCTAATGATAACTGAAACTGCCTAGTTTATACCACACACTCCTTTTTTAAAAATCTTCGTTTTACCATCATCTTCCTCTTCTGTTTAGAAGAAATGTGTGATCCATGATTTAGATTGTAAAGATTGTCTTATATATAATAAAGATGTGTGACTGGGATAACTAGCTAAGCAACATCTAGATAGGAGACAATTAACTGGCATTTTATTTTGCATAGGAAAGACAGAACGTAACCGAATAGCACAGCTGAAAGAATGTGTCAAGTATAACATAAATTTTGTCCGCAGTGCACATTCTCGTTACATGCCCTTGTCTAGAAAGGAATACAAGAAATCAATCAAATGATTTACATTCCATGTCATCTTATTATTAGTTTCTTGCGTCCCTTAAAGTGCATGCAGAAAATGTGCACCCCTTGTTTGGTTGTAGTTCGATTTTACTTGTACTTATATTTTTTGTTAATACTAACCCATAATAGCAATAGAGAAACAGTTCACGCTGTTTATTAACTTCAAATATACCTTCATCAAGGAGATTCTGGGCCACTTTATAATTCTTTGATAAGATGCAGAGTAGAAGAAATTCTAAATGCAGAGCTGTTAAATGCTCAGATGTAGACAACAGTTTACGAATATCGGTTCTAAATGGAGCTACTTCTCGGATAAGGGGATGAAGCTGGATGATTTGATCTTTGTATCTCTTACAAAAACAGAATTATACTTTACAACTGTTAGCCTGCTTTGTGATTAGACTATCCAAAGCCCAAGAACTCTATCAAGAAGGCCACTCAGGGCTTGAGTATGAACTGGCAGAGATCAACATCTGCTTGGACGAAGTAACAAAGGATGGGACAGCTCGTATTTCTACGCATATAAGCTTTGGGTTGGATTCCACCATTTTGGATCAAGCTAAAGCGAATATTTCTGACCGACCAAACCGGATCGGGAAAACCGGATCGGGTCATCCGGATCGGGTCAACTGGATCGGGTCATCCGGATCGGGTCAACTGGATCGGGTCATCCGGATCGGGCCATCTGGATCGGGTCACTCATCCTAACCGAATTCTGGGCAGTTAAAGACCATTTCCCCATGTTCTCCACTACTTTAGAGATTTACTCTAAAGATGCCACGTGGCCACTCAACCCTAACCGAATTTCTACCTATAAATACACATACAACGCAACATTTTTGGGGGGTCTCGGACTTATTCTTCCATGGCCACCATGGCCAGTGTTCTCCTACAGAAAACCATCTTCTTCTTCAATGAAAATCAATGAATTCGAAGGGAATAATTCATTGTATTCGAGTGATTGTGTGAATGTATTCATTGTAGCTGTAATCTACGAATGAAATGAGAATCTATGAAGTGGATGTAGGCTTGTTAACGCCGAACCACTATAAATTTTGTGTGTTGATTTCTTTTCTGTGCTTTTAAATCATTATTCTCGGTTATTCAATATGAAATTTATCATATTGGGTGTTAGTGCCATTTTTTGGTCTAACATTTTGGTGCTTTCACTGAGAAATGATGATTCTCAACTTTCTGGATTATTTATCTACTGTTTGGATCACCAAGTCCGAAGAGATAATCCATATCTTCATCGCTTTCGAAGCTTTCAACGACGTCAACAAGTTTGTATATTACGGTTCCAAGAAAAGTTAGGTACCAGCGAGTTTCATGAAGACAACAGAGAGCATCGGCGTAACAGAAAGCTCACAGCAGCAGCTTGAGCTCCGGGTCGGATGTGGTCAACCGACCCGATCCGAAAACCCTAGATATCTTTTTATCCAAGGCGTGGACGTCTTTCAACCCAATCACAACCCCAGTTCAGTGACCTACGGATCGAACAAGTGCAGATCGAACAAGCGCGAGCTGAACAAGGACCTCCGATCCGAACTGGAAGGGGAGATCCGAACCGAACATCTGCTAACGAAAAGAGCTCAACCCTGAGCCGAACCGAAGAGGGAGATCCGAACCGACCCAATGAAGCTTCTTCAAACAGAGACTGTTATCTCGATCCGACCCGGCATGGGTTCTGCGACCTAGAACGAATGCTGAAATTTCGATCCGATCCGAAGTAGGCCCCCGACCCGAACCGAATGGCATCATCTAGCATGAATTGACCTGCGTATATAATTCGATCCGATGATAACTCCGAACCGCTTATTGAAATCAAATTTCGATCCGACGCGATGTAGCTGTTTTTGGGAAAAAATACATTTTTTGGATCATTTCAGAAAAGGCTCCATCTTCCAAAATTGAAAAAATCGTGCGGTGCCCACATTTTCGACCTAACCGGCTAGGTCGATCGCCGCCGGGACTGTGGGGCCTCGGACCACCACCGGCGCAGCGCCCGGACCCGCTGACGGCCTCGCCTTCGGCTCGGCGTACATTTTAGCTAACATCAGTTATCAAAGCTTGTCAATGAATATTAGACCGATAGTTTGAGAATATCACAGCAAGATTACAACGACTGGGATTTTTCCCATAGCCATGACACCTACTTACATCAGCAAGGCAATTGGTGTATAGATTTCACTGATGCAACTGATCTTGCTCCCTAACGAGTAGTGACCGTCTTACTTATGTGACTTAAACTTATTCAATCGGCGGAGCATCGAATGATGGTTATATGGAACAATCTGAGCACTACTCTGAAGATGACTCATATGACTTAGTGACCACGATTGTCAATAATGGGATACCAGAAAGCGGCTAAGGATTCCAACATCTCAAAGCTATACTTCAATTGTATGATGTGATGAATGAAATATGTCCTGCGATTCACCTCCCAAACAACTCGGCTAACCTTTGCAATGGTTGTTTGATGTCAATCGCATCAAGGAAGATTGATTTCCATCGATTAAGGGTTGGGTCAACATACTTTGGTGCCCAGAGTTAGGTACTAGTTGAACCACCACACACCATAATTGGTCCTATGGATCCTCCTGGATTATAGCAACTTGACTGCTCACCAGCCACCATACGACCTTAGTCAATTGACGAAAGCTCGAGATTAAATCAAATGTGAATCAACCGTTAGCTCTCCACTTCATTTGTCAGTTGTAATAGAAAACTTGAACATTACTTAAAGACTTGTAAGCCATGCTATCGTAGTCACGTTTGTCTGACCAAGGTCTAGACTGACCAGCTCTAGCGGCGTTCAGAACTTACATTGCACCCTTATGTCTACTGCTAAATTTCCTAATGAAAGTTGGAATAGGAATGGTCCATGGTGGCCAAGTTAGTAGAAGAGCCTGCTATTTAGCTAAATGGGAGATGTTATGCAATGGAGATAGCGTGTTACCCAAAAGTAATTCCCCTCCTCCAAAGGAGATGTCAGCATAGAAAATAAGGGAAGCATCGAAAAAGGAGTCACCAGATTATCTGCCCGAAGACATGGGCCCTAGAGAGGATGAAGATTCGATATGCAGAAGGGTGACAACCGATGAAGCAACTACAGATATTCTGGTTGAAGGCGACGACCTAACCAAAGTCTTGAAAAATTATACACACACAGTGCTAAAAATGATCGATGGTCCAGCTATAAAGTCATGTTAATAACTCCTGAAGGACGGTCAATTTACTATGCCTTGCCACTGGATATCCCTATTACTAACAACGATTCCGAGTATGAGACCTTGATCGCCGAAATGGAACTAGCTAAAGAAGTGGAAAGTAGTTGTATGGACATCTTAGGGGACTCCCAGATTGTTGTTAGCTATGTTCACAGAGAATTCCAAATAAAAGAACCGTGACTCGCAGCTTGCCTAGAAAGGGTTGAAGAGATATTGTATGGCCTAAAGCACTACAACATATCTCATATTCTGCGTGCCAGAAATCAAGACTCAGACAAGCCAGCCAAGTTAGTGAGCATTGACAATCCAGAATGGATGGATATGGTCCCAATCGAGACACTACAAACTCCGAGTATTGATCAGACGAAAGTTGATACGGTGTTGGAGACCGAACCCAAGAAAGGTCCATGGATGACCACCATAAAGAACTTATGACAGCACGGAACGTTCCCAGTAAGGAGAAGAGAAGGGCGTACCATCGTTCGTTATGCCTCAAGATATGACATGCAAGACGACATCGCTTATTTCCTTTGAAAGGTTGTCCCGAGATAGATATCAACGAGTCTCATTACTTAATTCACTTTCGTGAATGATTCGACAAAACCACTAATCAGCCCCACACTAGATGGGAAATGAAAGCAAATGAAACTTCTAACGAATGACATCTTGGAGTTAGAAAATAAAGATTCACAGTTCCACCACATTGATCGATTATCTGCCAAGTAACTCATGCTCCAAATGTCGGGGGCAATAGGAGACTCAAGCGTGGATTGCTCATGATTACACCATCTAATTCAATGCTAATACATCATAAGCCTGCATGACCAATTGCCTTAGTCTTTCTGGAAGAGTGGTGAGTTGAGGGTTTGGAACACTTAAACCTGGATGCTGATTGATTGTTTGTGTATAAGCTTTTATCTTCGGCATAGGATCGAAAGCATATCTACAGACGGATGAGGCATATTTATCCTTATGGCTCCTGAACCAACTTCCTGAAATGGAAGGGGAAAAAGTCCTTTAAGCATGGACCCATTTTCAGCCATGTCCTACTTCATAACATGGAGGGTGCAAAATTCCTCTAACCATAGATCTATTGTTCTCCTGCCAACCACCGTCCTAGAACCAATAGGATGATGTGCTACTATTAGCGGTACAGACGTGACTCCCTGACACTCAATCCTAGCCTTTGGCATGGGGGCAAGAAGGCGATTCAAAGGATATGCAACCTCGTCATTCGCTTACAGTGTTTACCTAGCTGCCTTTGTTGCTCCAAGACCCCAATCAAGCCATCCCCTGGCAGAGATTAGGCAAGGCAAAATGGAACTACAAAGAACCTACAGTGCCATTTTCGCTTCGAATGATATTCATTCCTTTAAGAGGATTACTCTTTAACCATGACTCTTATATTTTCATGCTTTATAAGTTATTGATGTAATTGACTCAGATGAATTAATATGTGGATGGTGTAGGTACCTCGGTTTTGACATCGATCAGACTTCTAGCACCCGCATATGGAGTCATGGACTAAACCCATAATGGTATCGACTGAACTGCTCGTATATAAAGCCACGCCCTCCGCCTGAAAGAGGTTGTATAGCTCAAGGTGAATCTGAGATGACCATTCACTCCTAGGCTCATACGTGGCAGAGCAGAAGATAATTATGCATTGACTTTTGCATTTCAAAGTTGGAATCCAATTTCAGATGGATGCAGTTCGACCGTCTACATGGCTCGAACCTATATTAGATGCCACCAAATTACATGAATCCAAATAAAGGAGGCAGCACTGCCCCTTGATATGCTTACTTTTCAATCATGCAATTTACTCTTACATGCTTCCCGTGTTATTGACATAACTAACTCATGCAATATGAATGATGCAGGTACCCAAAGTTTGGTGCCAATCACTCCTCACATGGATTGATCGGAGGAACGCAAAACCTTGGCAAACATTTTCTGACTGTTTTCCCAACTCTAATCCTCAGAGCTTGGATATATGTATGAACCTAAGACGGGTGTGAGGGGCACCCCAGGATTAAAGACCAATCGATCCGTGACACTAACTCTCATGATTTGAGAGAGCGTTTAAAGGACGATACTGCAATGTCCGACCAAACTCCATCCCACGATTCGACGGGACAAGAGAGACTTGATTATTGCAAATGGCCACCTTTACCCATGAATCAGGGATTATGAGGTAGCGCCCCGGCAAGTGTGGTCCGACCGCTTGCCCGAAAAAACTCCATCCGCCAGAGTGAAGCATGGAGTAAGGACTAAAACTGAGTTTGAGAACGACACTCGACATGGTGGACTCCCACTCTTGGAAATAGAGTGTAGAAGGAGCACTGGGGTGAATGATGTGACTGTTCGCCTAATTAACTCTAACTCTCATGATTCGAGAGAGAGTATAAAGGACGGGAAGACGACGTCCTCAAGGCGTGAAGGTGCACCATGATTAAAAGACCGCCTTGTTTCCACTTTACCTTTGGCATTCGACGGGAGAGTAAAAGGGCGCCAGGGACTGGCGCTGCAAATGAACTCCTACCCCGCTGAAGGATCGGGAAGCAGACTGAAAGCTGAGTTCGAACTCTATCCTGGGCATACGACAGGAGAGTATAAAGGCTTGTGCAAGATAACAGGACAAGAATACGAGGGCCGCACCCACGACAACCACAACAGGCCAGTGGATAACAAACAAAGGGCCATGTCCAGAAGGCTGACACTGATGCCCAATACTAAACTTCTCATGCATCTCAAGGTGACGACCGAAAGAAGGCCTTGAGAGTGAATTATTCAATGACGTGTCACACGACTTAAGGCAACGACCGAAAGAAGGCCCTAAGAGTGATATATCAAATCAACATACACACCGACGCGTGACTGACCATAACCCAAGTGCAACGACGAGTTCCACCTCGTAAGTACACTGAATGGAAAGCACGATGACTCGAGCACTTGGATAACTCAATCACTTAAGATTTGAAAGTGATGCCTCTTTTCCATGCATCCATCTCTACATTTGAAAGAGATGTGATACAGCTACCGATCTTTCGCCATTACCCCTGGACTGGAGACATACTATTGAAAATATTTACAAATGGCATAATTTATATGTCTGTGTCTAACTTATATCTCGATCTTGACAGGATGCTTAAGGACCCTGGATAAGAGGGATGCCATTACTTTGATTTCTAGCTTGCAAGGAATCGGATTGCTTGACATTCAAACTCAAAGGCTAAGGAGAAGGAAGATAGAAATTTCTTCCATGCTGAGGACATTGGTGCGGAAGGCGCTAGGAATGAAGGAAGTCAGCAGATTTCTTCTTGCGATGATCCCTCAGCATGTCGAGCTAGATATGAAATGGAGGGTATCCTTGCTGATTCAAGGACTCAAATGGTTCAGCAAGATGAATTTCTCCGGAAATGACAGAAAATGATAGATAACTTCTTTACTTGGATAGATGGAAGGCCGAGTATCTTTCTCCGGAAGCGACAGAAAATGATAGATAACTTCTTTACTTGGATAGATGGAAGGCTGAGTATCTACGACTTACTCGTTGGAACGAGCACCGTGGAAATGTAAGCGACAACGAACTTGGCTCAAGCACTCCCTGCTCCGTGGTCCAGATCATATAGGACCCTAGGAAAAGTTGGCATAGTCGTCTTTAATGAAACAAGATGCAACCAACCTCCTCCCAGGCATTGGTAGCATGCAACTTCTGACCATAACATTTTGGATGAAAACGATGGATATGCAAGAGTCACTGAGAACTTAAACGGAGCCCGACCAACCTTTGCTCCAGTTCAGATGAATGTTTAAAATCCATCTCAACCTCAACATGAGGCTCCACATGTAGGGGGAAAACGAGCGCATTTGAGGCAACTATAATCTGACTTTATCGCTACCCGACTCCGAACCTCAGAGATTGGATGGGAGACCGAAGACTAACATGAGATGGACACGAACAAATCATTTTGTATCAAACTCTAACTCACAACTTGATGAGGGAGTATGAATTCAGAGAATACGTGGATTCGATGATTACCGTTTAGAAAAATCCCCATGGATGGGGAGTGCAGGATACAAGCTTCGAGCAACATAATTTGACTATTCGCCAACTTTAGGCACATTTTCTATTATCGGATTTCCGCAAGATCCCAGACTATAACCAAAAGAATGGCTCCTCAAGGACAACCTGCATACATCCGAGTAGCGGATCACCATCTATAATTAAAAGAAAGAAGCCTGACTGACGGCTATTAAATATGCGCAACCAAGAAGCCAGAGACTGGCTTCCACCCACTTCAAGACATCATATCTGGGGCACCAGCGCTAAATTGGACAATTGGAGACAACTTCTCAAAGACGAGGGCCAGATTGCCAACATTAATTGATGCTTTAACAGAGCTCTGACGAGATTCTGCATGCATTCCTTGAAAGATTCAACGCCGCAGTGGCATCGGTAAATCGACCTGGACCATATGTGGTGTTGATCGCAGCAGTATCCGGCATTCTGGATATCTCAAACTTCAAAATCTCTCTACAACGGAACTACTCAGTACTCAATAGGACACAACAGTATGATAAAGCCTCCTCAAGGGTGGAGGACGTTCCAAAAAGATTTAGCTCGACTTATTCAAAGCACATCTCATTTGCAATAAGATGTACTTTGGGGGGCAAAATGTTAGCCTGCTTTGTGATCAGACTATCCAAAGCCCAAGAACTCTATCAAGAAGGCCGCTCAGGGCTTGAGTATGAACTGGCAGAGATCAGCATCTGCTTGGACGAAGTAACAAAGGATGGGATAACTCGTATTTCTACGCATATAAGCTTTGGGTTGGATTCCACCATTTTGGATCAAGCTAAAGCGAATATTTCTGACCGACCAAACCGGATCGGGAAAACCGGATCAGGTCATCCGGATCGGGTCAACCGGATAGGGTCATCCGGATCGGGTCAACTGGATCGGGTCATCCGGATCGGGCCATCTGGATCGGGTCACTCATCCTAACCGAATTTTGGGCAGTTAAAGACCATTTCCCCATGTTCTCCACTACTTTCGGGATTTACTCTAAAGCTGCCACGTGGCCACTCAACCCTAACCGAATTTCTACCTATAAATACACATACAACGCATCATTTTTGGGGGGTCTCAGACTTATTCTTCCATGGCCACCATGGCCAGTGTTCTCCTACAGAAAACCATCTTCTTCTTCAATGAAAATCAATGAATTCGAAGGGAATAATTCATTGTATTCGAGTGATTGTGTGAATGTATTCATTGTAGCTGTAATCTACAAATGAAATGAGAATCTATGAAGTGGATGTAGGCTTGTTAACGCCGAACCACTATAAATTTTGAGTGTTGATTTCTTTTCTGTGCTTTTAGATCATTATTCTCGGTTATTCAATACGAAATTTATCATATTGGGTGTTAGTGCCATTTTCTGGTCTAACAACAACCTATACAAAGAACTGTAGTTTACACTTGACTACTGTAAAATACCATTACGCTAAATGAATATTATTCTTCCTTAACTGTTTTCTACCAACCGCACCACTTTGGCAGAGCCACTAATTCCTCCATACACACACTCCGTAATGACGATAACAATATAAAAGACAAAAGTAAGAAAGAACAGTACATTTCTCAGGTGCCAATTGAATTTGTTCTTCCAAGCATAAATTGATAAAGTCAACAACATTCAGGAGAAACCCACTAGCATGTTCTGTTGACATTAGTCCACTTGAGCATGCATCCCTGTTAGATCATAGATTAATACAAAAGCTATTCAGCCTCCCAAAGAAACAATGGATTAAAAATTAAAGACATCTTATTGTTAGTCCATTGAAGTTCATGCTAAGAGGGATAGAGATAAAATGAAAGTGAAACTAAGCACCGAACAACCATAAACATGATCTAGCATCAGAACATCACATTATCATCGACGATGCATCAAAGCCATCAAACTCAAAATGGCTAAAGTCACCAAGCAACAAAATGTTTAAAATCTGATGCATCCAACTGACAAGAGATGGACCAAACCATAGTAACTCCTTTATTCACCACAAAACATAAGTGATTATATAGTTGATCAAGTTATTTTGAGAAAATTAGAGTATCATTGACATTTTGAAATCTACGAAGTAAATCATTTTAAACTACCTATATATGCTATCAAAATACTTAAGTAAACTGCATCAAGATCGAACAAAGTGCAGATTACTTAAAAACTGATAAAAAATTACAGCTAACCTTCCAAATAGCAAGAAATCAGAAACTAGCCAAACCAGCATTGACATAAATTTGTGGTCATCTACATTTAAAGTACAACATGCTACTCTAATGGTATTGGCTTTGGCATTGAATCAGCGATTGTCTGCTATAGATTCATAAAGATCAAGTAACCATTAAAACCATCACTATTGAAAGGACTTGGGATATCTGAGAGGTGTAATTAAACAAATATTAACGAGTTTATGTGGCACATACAACATATCTGCATATGAAAATAGTGTTATCAGTTGATTTTTTTAAGTGCATTATGTAGGAGTCAATTACGTTCCTACAATAGAACTGTGGTTGGTCCTATGCTCATTTGTTTAGAGTTTACTTGGATAAATAGTAATCAGATTTAATTTTGTAATTAAATTAGATGTAGTATATATCCCTAAGGAAAGAAACCACTCAAAACAAAATATAGCTCTCAAGCAACAAAAAAGAAAAACACCAAGGAGCATATTGAATGCTCTAAATGCTGACAATGGTGAAATCTCCAAACACCTGAATGAAGTCATCTATTTAGAGGCATGAACAGTTTTCCTGATTAAAGATGATACATGTGCAAAAATTTCCCAAATCAGGATTGCATCTTAATGAAAATTAGAAAAGAACGGACATATAAAGGAAAAGTTTGCAGTCCACAGCTAGGCAAATGAGTTTTAAATGTTGTTGTATCACAAAGCTCACGTTTTTTTTTCTTTTTAACTTTTTTATTCAGGCAAGGATTCCATTTTACGGAAGTGTTATAGAAAATAACAGTAATTACCTGCTTTTGAAGTCCACTGCTTGAGTAAGAACATCTTTAAGCTCCTTTTATCAATTACTTATATCTAAAATAATACAACATTTAGTAAAAAAAAACTAATCATAACACCAAAAACGTAAAAAATAAAGAAAAATAAATAATCAAAGAGAAGACTCAAATTTCCTCATTTAGGATTGATGGAAGGATGGCGTCTACTTTAGGCATAACCTTTTATAAGGTCTTCTGATTTGTTATTAAGGGGAGGATAAGAAACTATTAATAATCGTTCACATGGACATGATTTGGGTTCTGATTTATAAATCCAAGCCAGGAGATAATCACATTAAGATCAAATTAAATATTAATCATCTCTCTATACATTTGAGACAACATCAAGAACATATTTACAAAAACTGACACAATTAAAATATGTTTCTGATATAGTTAAGTCAAATGGTAAAAACGGACAAACAGTTCATAATAATTGTTAATATTTGAGTCGAGTTTCATCCATAAACCAAAAGAAATCATTCTGTTCCTTTGGTGCAAAAGCAAGAACACCAAATTATGCTTAAGGAGAATAAGAACACAAACTCAGAAAGAAACCCCCAGGTCTTAGTGGCTTGGACAGTGTAACGACCCGCATTCTACGTATCGAAAGATCGTAGAATATTTATTTATTTTTCATGCGAGCTCGTATAGTCATGTAACTTTAGAGAACGACTATTGGGGTCATTTCCCATGTTCACGATTTTTGTCGATTTTTAAATGAACATTTTGCCCCTAGAGAATCTTGTTTTGCCTATAACTTTTGATTGGTAAGGAATTTTGACCTGAAACCACTTCCATTAGATACGAATGATGGTTAACCTTTTCTTAGAGTGGTCAAACTTGTCAAACGGACTTACTGTTTGGGAGATATGGCTGAATTAAGATTTAGAAGGTGAAAAAAAGCTTAATTGTGCCTAATCGGGTGATTAGCAGCTAGGCCCATCGGGGGTTTCTGGATTAGAGCTATATGAGGGCTGATTAGAGTTAGAGAAACCTTTTCCTTGTCATTTTCCAACCGCCACTTACCTCTCTTCAACCCTAAAAATGGCCTCCAACTCCTAAAACACCTTCTAATCACCGTTTAATCAAGTTTTAGCCTAATCTACATCAAACCAAGGCAAAATAGCATCAAGTTTGGGATATAACTGTTAGAACACACAGAGATTCAACCTATATCAGACATACTTTCAGATCTATAAGTAATTTGTGGCTAAGGTGAGTGATTTGCATTGTTTTCACTAATTACGGCTAATTAGAGGTGGTTAGTGATAATCAGCGAAATTATGGCTCAGAAAAATCTGGAAAAATTTGTAAAATCCTAAAATATTATTTTAGGGCTCTGATAAAAATTTGGGTTAATTTGGACATGTTTTTCTAATCGTATGGTTAAATCATGATTAAGGGGATTAAGGGAAAAACATGGGTTTTGGGTAAGTTTGATCCATATAAACTTGTTAAATTGTTGTTTTGGTGTTTATGATTGATTATATATGTTGCTATGACTATTTGGAATGTTTTATAATTGCTTAGCAAAGTTAGATTGGTCGAAAGCACCGTCGTATGGCGTAAATCGCTTGCTGGAAGAGTTGCAGGAAATCGGTCAACTTCCGTTCGTGGAGCACCTATGCGACCCGACCCACTCGTGGTACACACCTCCACCACGAGCCGCAAACCACTTCCTCAGGAGCCACCATGGTCACGATCGGATAGAGGAGGACCACGATCCTGGCGAGATTCACGAGCCAACTGAAGACTCACGAGCCTGGTGCATTGTCACGAGCCAGTGCACGAAAGGAAGACCACGACCCGGAGTTAGAGCCACAAGCCTATGATATAGGGCGATCCACAAGTCGCGAACCGATGCTAGGAGGAGCGTCACTAGCTGATTTGACCCATGAGCCAGGTCCACATGATGATTACGAGCCGACCTCACGAGCCAAGGAGGATGACCATGAGCCGATGAAGAAGATCTCGAACTGAAGAGTCACGAACGGAGATGATGACCAGAACCCGAGACGCAAAGTTAGTCCAAATGGGAAGTTTGTACTCAGGATCTAGATAGGAATCAATGAGTCAACTTCATGGTTGGGCTTTGCTGCGGGACATGTCCTAAGGAGTTGTCGACGTCCATAGCTTTGATTCACCACCGAGAGACGAAGGTTAGTCTATGGATCAGTGCAGTGGGGTAGCAATTACTCCATGGGGTAGAGTGATCGTAGCACGGCTATGAACCAGCGTAATGGAGTCGTCATAACTTCATGGGGCAGAGTGGACATAGCAAGGACTAGCTGCTATGGATTAGTGCAGTGGAGTCGCCATGACTCCATGGGGCAGAGTGATCATAGCAAGAATTTGGGTGATCAAAGCGGCGGATATCGTATGCTTTACGCACTGAGTGAGAGATGTGAGGATGGTTGCTATGCTTGATTGTTTGATATCACTATGACATGCACACCCCTCCCCCGTATCTTTACACCATATGTTAGTGTCACCTTAGAGTATGGTACATCTTGTTGTGCTAACTTTTTGGTTGCAGGTTCAGGTATGGTTTAGTATACCTATTATTGTTCTGTTTTGCTGCTTATCGCTCATACCAGATTTTTGTATGACCCAGAGTTTTATGTCTCTTCTTATTACTCTGGGTGCTCCAAAACGAGCAGACTAGAGATAGGTTAGTTGGTTACGCACGAGTAGCTGATCCGAAGACGAGCATGAGGCTCCCACGTATGATATATATATATATATATGTATTCTCCCTATGTCGCTAATGGTCACTACTTTGGGCATTAGTAGTGTACTTTTCCTTTACTTTACTTTAGAGACAGTTTGAAAAGTTGTAATAATGAAGATGTGGAACATAAGCTGTATTTGGATTTCCGCTGCTACGATGGTTTAGTTTTCAGCTTATGCACTATCTTGCCTGTTTTATGTCATAGTTATGTTATTATTATATTTTATCCCATGCGCTGTGAGACATTCTATAGGTTCCTTGTTAGTTCTCCGTTGAGTTTCCTTTCTTTGACGACCGTCCCGTGCTGGTTGGACAACAGTACAACACATTTCATTGGAAATGTCAGCTGGTGTGGGGCGGGCCGTCACACTTGGTATCAGAGCTCTAGGTTACATAGTTAACCTAGGGAAAGACACCAGGGAGAGATAGTATACATATATGAGAGCGCGTATTTGTTATATTTCAGTTTTCAAAAGCTATATATATACATATATATATACATACTTTAGTATATCTAAGGATGGAGTCGCACTGCATTGGCACCACTGAAGAGATGGTTAATCATTTTCTCCTTACAGATTGAATGATGAGCCAACATACGAGGGGTACTGGTAGAGGAACTAATAATTGGAATGCTCTTGATATGAGGACGATGTTCACTGACTTCATGAGAGAGATGCTTAGGGATGTTCAGAGGGCAGCTCCTAATGCTGCAAATGGTGGTGGTGCAGCGGTGCAGGCGCCTAGGGCCAATTTCGCCAAGCTATGCAAGGATTACACCAGCCTTGGTGGGATGCCGTTCCACGGAACGGAATCGGCTACAGAAGTTCAGGATTGGCTTGATAGTTGTGAGTGCATCTTCGAGGACTTATGGATCGATGATGCGATGAAGAGGAAGCTAGCATCCCGTCAGCTGCATGGACGGGCTATGAATTGGTGGAATGCTACTAAGGCAGCTACCCCTAAGGATCAAGTTACTTGGGACCAGTTCAAGGCCCGATTCAATGATAAATTTATTCCAGCTGTCGAGAAGTCAGAGTTGTTTAGGAAGTTCATGGAACTTAAGCCGAACGGTAGGGCGGTCTCGGAGTATATTGCTGAATTCGATACTCTATCGAAATATGGATTATCCCATATTGACACTGCTTAGAAGAAGAACGAGAAGTTCATAACTGGCTTAGATGGGTACTTGGGGGAAAGGCTTATAAATCATATTGATCAGACTTTTGAATCGATTGTTGGGAAAGCATTGAGGTCAGAGAGCCTTTATCCTAAACCCAAGACTTAAGTCATTGTTGCATCTGCAGAGGTGCCAAAGCCGTAAGCAAGCGGTGGAGGCAAGAATAATTCTTAGAACAAAAGGAAACAAAATCAGGCCAAGGATGGTCAGAAGAAGAGTAAGAAAGATGTTGAGTGCTTTAGTTGTGGCAAGAAGGGTCATTATGCTAAAGAATGTCGAGCAAAGCCAGCGGACAGGATGTGCTTCAACTGCAGCCAAGTGGGACATCACAAGGATAAATGTCCGCAACCCCCTAAAGAGAAGCAGCTTGTGAAAGCATATGCTATTAATGTTGTTCCTTGTTCGTCGAATGCCCTAACTGCGGCGGAGAAAGAAAAATATGTCATCATTCAAGGTATGCTTTCTGTTTATGATGTTCCTGTTCGAGTATTGTTTGATACTGGGGCTTCCTGTTCCTTCATATCTAGTGACCTGGTAGATAGGTTGGGATTGGAACCCGAGATAGTCGTTAGATCTTTAGCAGCGACGAACCCGATTGGTGGTTCGACTAGCCTTAGTATGATTTGTCGTAATGTGGTCTTATCGAGTCATAGATGCATGTTTGCTTGTGATTGCTTTGTTTTGGGCTTTACTGGATTTGGCATTATTTTGGGAGTCGATTAGCTCCAAAGGTACGGGGTGGTGGTAGACTGTGAGGGCTTTTTGGTGATAGTTAGAGCGGATGATGGGAGGAGGGTAGTGTTTGGTGGTCTACCTAGTGATGGGGTAATGGCTAGTTTTCTAAATTCCCTCGACATCCCGCATGATGAGTTGTCAGATGTGCCTGTGGTTGGCCAGTATCCGGACGTCTTCGAGGAAGTGACCGGACTTCCACCACACCGAGAGATTGAGTTTTGTATTGATTTAGTGAAAGATGCCAAACCTATAGTGATGTCACTTCGTCGTATGGCGCCAAGGGAGCAGCGAGAGCTCGAGGTGCAAGTAAGCGATCTTTTGAAGAAGGGATTTATCTGAAGAAGTATCTCCAAGTGGGGAGCACCAGTTGTGTTTGCTACCAAGGCAGGTGGTTCCCTTCGATTATGTGTGGACTACCGCGAGTTGAATAAGGTGACGAGGAAGAATAATTATCCTCTACCGCGGATAGATGATTTGTTTGATCAGTTGAGTGGTGCGAGAGTGTTCTCCCAATTAGACCTCACGACAGGATTTCATTAGCTCTGAGTAACAGCTGAGAGTATTCCTAAAACGACATTTTGGACGCCATCTGGATTCTATGAGTGGTTGGTTATGCCATTTGGGGTGACCAATGCACCATCATATTTTGTGGGTCTTATGAATAGGATATTCAGGGATCAATTGAATAAGTTTGTTCTTGTGTTCATGGATGATATCTTGGTTTATTCGAGGACAAAGGAAAAACACAAGGAACATTTGAGGATAGTGATGGAGGTGTTGAGAAAACACCAATTGAAAGCAAAGTTTTCTAAGTGTCACTTCTAGAGCAGGGAAGTGAGATTCTTGGTCCATGTTGTTTCACAGAATGGTATTGTCGTGGATCCTATGAAGGTGACTACGGTACAGGATTGGTCTATACCCAAGAATGCAACAGACGTAAGAAGTTTCTTAGGATTGGCTGGATATTATCGTAAGTTTATCCAAGACCTCTCTAAGATAGCGGCACCATTAACTCAGTTGACAAGAAGAATCAAGCTTTCGATTGGGACGAAAAGTATGAAAATGCATTCAAGAGTCTAAAGGAAAGGTGGACGTGTGCACCAGTGTTAGTCATTCCTAAAGGGAATGAAGAGATGATAGTATATATGGATGCATGTGGTACCAGACAAGGTGCTATATTGATGCAAGGAGGTAGGGTTGTAGCTTACGCTAGTTGGCAACTGAAAACGCAAGAGAAAAGATATTGTACCCATGATTTGGAATTGGGAGCAATAGTATTCATATTGAAGATGTGGAGACACTATCTCTTGGGAGAAAGATTCGAGTTGTTTACTGATCATAAATCGTTAAAGTATCTTTTCTCTCAAAAGGATTTAAATCTTCATCAACAGAGATGGTTATAATTCTTGGCTTCCTATGATTTCGATATAGCATATACACCAGGAAAGGGTAATGTGGTAGCTGATGCATTGAGAAGGGGCTATGTTTCTTGAGTGGAAGCAACTGGAGTATATCGCAGGGTATGATTTCAGACCAAAGTGCGAATCCAAAGATGTTACAAGTTTGACGATCAGACCCACTTTGATTGAGCGGATTGGTTCCAGTCAGAGGGACGATCCTAACCTGTTGGAAATCATCTCCAAGTTAGAGATGGGTATCGACGAGCAGATGAACAAGTATGGGCTTGATCGAGATGGATGGCTTCGAAAGAATGGGAGACTAGTTGTGCCCAATGTCAATGGATTAAGAGATGAAGTACTTAGAGGATGTCATCGCTCAAAAATAACTATACATCCTGGTGGTAATAAAATGTATTGAGACATGAAGCAGACCTACTACTGGGAAGGGATGAAAAGAGACGTTGGGCAGTTTATATCCCAATGCATGAACTACCAGCTAGTTAAAGCTGAGCAAAAGAAACCTAGTGGGTTGTTGCAGCCATTAGAAATTCCAGAATGGAAATAGGAACAAGTCTCAATGGATTTCATTGATGGGTTATCAAGGACTAGATCGGGCCATGATAGTATTTGGGTAATTGTGGACCGATTGACAAAGAGTGCAAGGTTTATATCTGTCAAGTCGAATAGAACAGCAGCTAAGTTAGCAGAACTGTAAATGAAATGGGTAGTGATATGTCATGGAATACCCAAAGGCATTGTGAGTGACCGAGATCCGTTGTTTACTAATGGATTTTGGAAGAGCTTACAAGAGGCATTAGGATCAGAATTACATCTCAGTACCGCATATCATCCTCAAACCGACAGTCAGACAGAGAGGGTGAATCGAGTATTAGCAGATCTCTTGAGAGCTTGCATATTAGATTTTGGTGGATCATGGGATGACCATTTGCATCTAGTGGAGTTTGCATATAAAAACAGTTATCAGTCCAGTATTGGTATGGCTCCATATGAAGCTTTATATGGAAGACCATGCAACTCACCATCATGTTGGATAGAGACCGGTGAGAAATTTGTGCTTGGGCCAGATGTGATAAAAGAAACCTAGGATAAGATCAAGGTTATTCAATAACGGATGAAGGCTGCCCAAGATAGGCAGAAGAGTTATGCTGATAAGAGGAGAAGAGATATGAAATTTTCCATTGGCAACTTGGTGTTTGTCAAGATTTCTCCATTAAAGAGCGTGATTCGATTTGGTAGGATAGGCAAGTTAACACCAAGATTTGTTGGTCCAATCCCAGTTCTTGAGCAAGTTGGGAACTTGGCATATAAAGTTGAGTTGTCGGACAAGATGGCAGGAGTTCATAACGTATTTCATGTTTCCCAGTTAAGGAAATTCGCACACAACCCTGATGTGGCTATTTCACCTGATCAGTTGGATGATATCGAAGTAGAACCCGAGGCGGTTGGGAACCGCAAGCCGATTTGTATTGTCGAGCACGATACGAAGAAGCTTCGAAGGAAAGCGGTGAATCTAGTCAAGGTTCAGTGGGGGCAGGGATGAGAATAACTGTATTTGGGAGACAGAGGAGAGCATTAAGGAGACGTATCCAGAACTCTTTGCCTGGTAAGGTTTTCATTTCGATTTAGTCTTTCTGCATGCTAGGATAGGTTTGTTTTATGTGTTTGATTGTTTGTGAATGACTGGTAGGAATGTAGAACACCTTTGTATGTTTTTGGTTAAGGAATTTCGGGGGCAAAATTTCTTTGGGGGGGGGGAGTGTAACGACACGCATTCTGCTTTCGAAGGATCGTAGAATATTTATTTATCTTTCATGTGAGGTTGTATAGTCGTGTAACTTTGGGGAACGACTATTGGGGTCATTTCCCATGTTCACGATTTTTGCCGATTTTTAAATGACCATTTTTCCCCTAGCGAATCTTGTTTCGCCCATAACTTTTGATTGGTAAGGAATTTTGACCTGAAATCACTTCCATTAGATCCGGATGATGGTTTACCTTTCCGTAGAGCAATCACAGTTGTCAAACAGACTTACCTTTTGGGAGATATGGCTGAATTAAGATTTAGAAGGTGAAAAACAGCTTAATTTGGCCTAATAAGGGCTGATTAGGGTTAGAGAAACCTTTTCCTTGTCATTTTCCAGCCTCCACTTACCTCCCTTCAACCCTAACAATGGCCTCTAACTCCTAAAACACCTTTTAATAACCATTTAATCAAGTTTTAGCCTAATCTACATCAAACTAAGGCAAATTAGCATCAAGTTTGGGATAGAGCTGCTGGAACATATAGAGATTCGACCTATATCAGACATACTTTTAGATCTATAAGTAATTTGCGGCTAAGGTGAGTGATTTGCATTGTTTTTCACTAATTATGGCTAATTAGGGGTGATTAGTGATAATTAGCGAAACTATGGCTCAGAAAAATCCGGAAAATTTTGTAAAATTCTAAAATATTATTTTAGGGCTCTGATAAAAATTTGAGTTAATTTGGACATATTTTGCTAATCGTATGGTTAAATCAGAATTAAGGGGATTAAGGGAAAAACATGGGTTTTGGGTATGTTTGATCCATATAAACTTGTTAAATTGTTGTTTTGGTGTTTATGGTTGATTATACATGTTGCTATGACTGTTTGGAATGTTTTGTAATTGCTTAGCAAAGTTAGATTAGTCAAAAACGCCGTCATATGGCGTAAATTGCTTGTTGGAAGAGATGTAGGAAATCGATCAAATTCCGTTCGTAAAGCTCCTATGCGACTTGACCCACTCGTGGTACACACCCCCACCACGAGCCGCGGACCACTTCCTCACGAGCCACCATGGTCACGATCGGATAGAGGAGGACCATGATCCTGGCAAGATGTCACGAGCCAACTGAAGACTCATAAGCCTGGAGCATTGTCACGAGCCAAAGCAGGAAAGGAGGACCACGACCCGGAGTTGGATCCACGAGCCGACGCCATAGGGCGATCCACGAGTCGCGAACCGATGCTAGGAGGAGCGTCACGAGCTGATTTGACCCACGAACCGGGTCCACATGAGGATCACGAGCCGATCTCACGAGCCAAGGAGGATGACCATGAGCTGATGAAGAAGATCTCGAACTGAAGAGTCACGAACGGAGACGATGACCAAAATCCGAGATGCAAAGTTAGTCCAAATGGGATGTTTGTACTCAGGATCCAGATGGGAACCAACGAGTCAACTTCATGGTTGGGCTTTGCTGCGGGACGTGTGCTAAGGAGACGTCCATAGCTTTGATTCACCACCGAGAGACGAATGTTAGGCTACGGATCAGTGCAGTGGGGTAGTTATTACTCCATGGGGCAGAGTGATCGTAGCATGGCTATGAGCTAATGCAGTGGAGTCGTCATGACTTCATGAGGCAGAGTGGACATAGCAAGGACTAGTGGCTATGGATCAGTGCAGTGGAGTCGCCATGACTCCATGTGGCAGAGTGATCATAGCAAGGATTTGGGTGATCAAAGTGGTGGATATCGTATGCTTTACGCACTGAGTGAGAGATGCGAGGATGGTTGCTATGCTTGATTGTTTGATATCACTATGACATGCACACCCTCCCCCATATCTTTACACCATATGTTAGTGTTTCCTTAGAGTATTATACATCTTGTTGTGCTAACTCTTTGGTTGCAGGTCCAGGTTCAGATATGGTTTAGTATACCTGTTATTGTTCTGTTTTGCTGCTTACCACTCATACCAGACTTTTGTCTGACCCAGAGTTTTATGTCTCTTCTTATTACTCCGGGTGCTCCTAAACGAGCAGACTAGAGACAGGTTAGCTGGTTATGCACGAGTAGCTGATCCGGAGACGAACAGGAGGCTCCCACGTATGATATATGTATGTATGTATGTATTCTCCCTGTGTCGCTGATGGTCACTACATTGGGCATTAGTAGTGTACTTTTCCTTTACTTTACTTTAGAGACAGTTTGAAAAGTTGTAATAATGATGATATGGAACATAAGTTGTATTTGGATTTCCGCTGCTACAATGGTTTAGTTTTTAGCTTATGCACTGTCTCACCTGTTTTATGTCATAGTTATGTTATTATTATATTTTATCCCATGGGCTGTGAGACATTCTACAGGTACCTTGTTAGTTCACCGTTAAGTTTCCTTTATTTTCCTTTCTTTGACAACCGTCCGGTGCTGGTTGGACATCGGTACAACGCATTTCATTGGAAATGTCGGCTGGTGTGGGGCGGGCCGTCACAGGCTAGGACTAGTCTTTGGCCTGAGGCTATGTTCAGTTCCAAAATTACTAGCATGCAACCCTTAACTAGTGTTCCAGGGTCCCTTTTTCTATTTTTCACTGACTAATATGTCAGTCTTATCTACTTGCTTCTGCTATAAAGTCATTTCATCATTCCGAGACTACTCTCCTCTCTAGCTTGTAAAATCTGTTCTGTAAGGGGGTGTTGATTGCTTCATTTGAAGGATCCAAAACAACCTTCAGAGTTGTTTTAAAACATGAACATTATTTTTAATCTGGTAATAAAACATTTTTATTGGTGGACAAATACAGATCGTAACGTGAGATTAAATAAGTCTATGTGAGATCAAAAGTGAGGATAACTAAACTATCGAATTCCCCATCCATACCGAAAGCGGTCTAACAAACTATGATCACATCATCGAATGACTGAAGATGCCTAGTCCTTAATTGGTGTTGCATTCTAGGTCAAACAATCTTTCTGCACCATTCATTTTAGATGCATTGTTCTCATTTTCCATGGCTGCCAACAACCTCAGCCTCAAAGTTAATTTCGGTAAAGCTGAACTATGTGAGATGATTCATTTTAAAATGTCAAGAGTAGGGAATTCAAGCTGTTAAGGTGTTCTAATTAACTTTTCATGGAAGTTAAGTTAATAAAAACCAATTAAATAATAAATGAGTAATACAGTAACTACTTTAGCATTGCAACAAATTGATGCAGGACCAGGTATTTCATCCAAATACATATGCCTTCTATCTTAATTGTTTATGACTCTTTATTTATGTAAATTAATCGAGTGAGTCACTTGATTCATTAAAATATATGAATACTGATTAAATTCATGATTATTGTATATTGTGTGATATGAAAAATGAATATTTACTTCTTTTTTTCCTTCTTTCACCAGAATTGTTCTAAATCAATAAAGTAGCCTCTGAGTATAGCGTTTTTTCACCGTTATCACAAAATACATATTTGCAAAGGGTAGCATGTATTAATTAATTATCACAATACATATTTGTCTATTCAATAGTTAACAACTAAAGCATTAAGGTAACAAGTAAAGGTTCAATATTCAAAGACATATTAAAGCTTTCAACAAAGCGTAGCTTTAAAGGGAGCAACGATCATACATAATAACTTTGATTATCAATTGAACTCAAAGTAACAATTTCCAATTTGGAATCAAATTTTGAGTAATAATCATTTAAATACAGAGGATAACCCGAACCAAAGCAGCCAAAGCAAGACAAAGAAAACAAATGGAATAGTGAGTTAAACATTCATCTTATCGAGATAATATACTAGCCTTTGACAAATCCGATAAGTAGCCGAAGGAAGGAAGCTCGGAAGCTTGATGATCAATGTTAATTAGTCCAGATCCGTAGATGGAAGCTCGTTGACATTAATGAGTACAGATCCGTCAATGGAAGTTCGACAATCGAAATTAGTCAGTACAGATCCGCTAGATGGAAGCTAAACAATCATCGATCCGCTAGATGGAAGCTCGGCTAGACGACAGATCCATAGGAGGTACCGTATTAATGTTGAGAAGATCGACGATCGAAGATTTAAAAATAATCGTAGAAGGGAACGAGCTTACAGAAAAGAAGAAACACAGCCGATGATTTAGGGTTTTTGGAACACTAATTTAGTTTTCTAAATCATAGTGCTGCGAGAATGCTTTTTTCACGTGAAATAAAATGTTTAAAATTATAAAAAATGTTGAAACACTTGGACGCCAATAGAAACCCTAGACAACTGTTTCATACCTCGAAACAAAAAAAAAGAGTTTCAAATAAAAAATACCATATGTTTCAAATTTGCTTATTTGGTGTAGTGTACGATCACTTAGGTCCTAAGGCAGATTCATTGATCACTCAATTCCTATTAGGAGGTTTACTATACACTATCTACTAAGTACTTTTAATTTAAGGCTTTCGTCATTCATGAATACCCCTATCCCGCATAAGGCAAGATATAGTAAACCTCTTTGGCATTTATGACTTACAGGATAGGTAGACGACTAATTGTCACGTATGACCTTTCCTCATTGGATCTTTGTGTTACTATCTAGTTGACCTTATTAGATAATCACCTAGTTACTTAATACTTCCCACAGGATAAGCAGTCCCATGGACATTTAAAACCTTATCCCAATACGGACTCTAACCCAATCGCTTACTACCTAGAGGAAGCGGGTCATCGTGGAGATTACCGATCTTGCACCTAATTAGCCATTTAATACTTCTTATGTATAGGGAGGCGAGCCGTTAGATCATTTAATACCTATTAAGGGTGTACGTTATGACTCAACTCTTATGAGGAAGGGTGAATCCAGTCACTTAATACCCAAAAAGGCAGATCCTACTGCTTAATACCTCTAATCACGAAGTAGGCTATGCTATCGAATTATTCCTTTTTAGCTTATTCTTTTGGAAGGGAGGCGGGCCCTTCAACTACTTAATACCTCAACACTTGAAGTAAACCTTTTGGAATAATTCTCGTTATGCAATTAACTATTATCATTGGTTCCTATGGTTAATGATATCTCACATCAGTTGTACATATATCCGACTGCTGGAAAGTGTGGAATTCGATTGAATAAGGCAACTGACCTCGCATCATTAACCTACTTGGTCCAATCCTTATTTTTAATTAAAGAAATTCTGGAATTAAACTGTAATATATAAAACCATTCTATAAAGCTTCATATCCTAGGATATCTAATTATTTATTTCCATATTGAACTTAGTATTTACTACAGCAATTAATACCCATTAAATTCCCTTTAATTTCATTTACTATTACAATGGTTATATGCCATTAATGGCCTTAACGGTAATATTTCCTAAAGCATCAATAACTTATTAAATGCCATTTATATCAATCTCATTTAATTATACTAATTCTAATTGTTGTAACTCCCAAATATTACTATATTTATTTAATTTCATTAGTTCTTAAATGAATATATATGTTTATTACTATTATAGTTTTCCTAACTGGAGTCACAACATCTGTTCCTAATCACATTTAGATTGTAGCCAATTTGGCATTTATTTCCTATTCACTTTATTTCCCCAAACATTCATAGTTACTATCCTTTTAATTATTGAAATCAATTCCACATTTACTGCTATAACGATCACAAATATTCATTTCTGTTTATTATGGGAAAACATTACCATATATATTCCCATTAAAATGGAAATCATTCAAATTCAAACACACAACAATCACTTATTTAGTAATAATATAATAGCATTATTTACGTAGGTTTGGACAGATAAATAATTACATATTTTTATTGTAAGCGCTATGTTAACGAAGTTATAGTTTATCATTTTTATTATTATTTTATATTTCAGTCTAAACCAACGACTAGAACAATCCTTTGTGTGTTTAATCTTTTTTGAGATTCAAGATCTCATAAAAAGATTATTTACTATAATTATTGTAAATTTTGCCCTAATTATTTAAATGACGAATGTTTGCATATTTCAAATCACAAGGAAATAGATAATATTTTTATTTGAATGGATGATGTAACTACATTCAAAATACATGAATTTACACATCCCTTCCTATCTATATTATTTATGTTTCATGTAGATTTCAAATAATGCCTTTTTATTTAATAAGAGAAAAAATGGTTGATTTACAACAATCAAATAAAAACCCAGGCAATACCAAACACAAACAGGTTTATAATTCTATAATCATAATTGGACAAATCTTATATTGTCACACAAATCCTATGGATCTGTAGTAACAACACTACACATCTGACAATATTTTAGGACTGATTTGTAAATTTAAGGTGTTTACAATAACCACAAATAATCCTAAATAAATTGTAGGCAATATAAGAATATTAATCTAGGAGGCCTATGGATCCATATCCAACTTCACATATTATTTCAGATTTGACATAAGAAAACAAATCTTATCTTTTAGGCATACAACCCAGATTTAACACAAATGAATGACATAAGATATTTTAAATAATGCATATATATTTCCCACTCACCTGAAAGCTATCAAAATCCAAATCTGAACACAACTTTTAGGCCTATAATTTCCAAATCTAACAGATTTACAGTTCGTATGTAAAGGGGATATGTATACCGATTAAGAATTGTAGATCTGAAAGAAAAATTGGAAAAGAAGAAGGAAAATTTATAACAAATATTACCTATTCGGAGAACCAACCCTTTTGCACAAATCCCGATTCAATCTCTCTAATCTTTGTTAAGTTGATTCATATATGTTTATATTTTAGAAATTTAGAAGAGATTGGAGAATTGGGAATGATAGAGCTTCGCGCTGCCTTTAGAAAATATAAGCAACAGAGTGGGGCTCTACGCCTCTATTAATAGGCATAGAAATGACCTTGAACCATTAGATTTAATTCCAGAAAAATTCGTCCGTTAATATAACTTTATATTATATAAAGCCCTAGCCGCCACCTGCTCAAACTGACTAGAAGGTCGACACCATAGTCGACCTCCTAGGCCAACCTGGCAACGCTGGGAGTAGGGGGTTATGGTAAGATTTATTACCATTAATATACAATTGCTAATTAATTAGTTTTCATTCGTTTTCGTATTTCATTTATAACTTTTTCATACGAACTCCATTCATGAAGTTCCAAACATGAAAGTTGACCCGAATTCCGTTATAAACACAACAGTGCAAGTTTCATTGTCAAATTCCATCGTTTACAAAAATTCCCTTTTTTGAATCTAATTAAATAACTAATTTAACTATTGCCGAAATTCCGGGGTGTTATAGGGCCCTCTCAACATTTCACACATATGCAATGTCTTAATCAATATCCCATTATAAATAGCATAAGCATTCCGAGGGATTCACTCAAAGTACAATTTACCTTCAGTGGGTACGACACCTATGCCCCCCAATCTCCTTCACACCCTCACAGGTGTCAAAGTCTATTTTCAATTCATTCCTGAAAGGGTAACGATTCTGCAGTCAATGCCTATCGTCTCACAAATGGCGGTAGACAATTGAGGCAAAGCCTCTATTTTTGTAAGAAAACATTTTAATAAAAGATCTCCTTGTCGTCATTTCCGACGCCGACAACCAAAGAGGCGAAGCCTCAAAAAATTTGGTTTTATAAAAGTTCCTTACCGACCCCATGCATGTTAAAGGGGGTATTTTATAGAAAACAAGTTTATAAAGGTGTGTCATCGCAAGAAATGGCTTTAAGGGTTTTGGAAGCATAGGCTTCAATTTAGAAAGCATAGATTAGAAAATGACCTATCATCCAGATTTGGGTAGATGGTAAACCTCTAAGTATTTTGGAATAAGTAGAAAAAGTCGCATTGACACTAAAGGTGCTGGCATAGTCATAGACATAAGCCTTAGGTTCCGAAAGAATTTTATAAAATATTTTGTATAATTTCTTTTTATGAAAATAGCCGTTTCGACATCCTCTGTTAGAAGGATAGATGACAAAAGCCCATCTTACTTCTCAGCTAGGTTAACTCCCATTATGCTAACCTGACTCTAACGCAATGAGTCAACACAACAATCTGTCGTTATCCTGGGTGCCGTCAGGCTCAGTAGGCAACAATTCAAACAAGCAACCATCAATCAATTCAGTATCAACGCTTATGTTAATAAACTCACCCTTCCATATTAGCTGAAGTGTGTCGAGACGATAGTCTCTCATTCTTTCATTTAAGGTTTATAATACAAAACTCCTTTTCAGCTTCCAAAAGGTAGCGAGGTGATAACCTCTTTCTCTTTATATAATAAAGTTATGACACAACTTTCAAGTCAAATGGCAATAGCCTTTCAATTCAAGCATACTTCCCATTAAGGGATCCTTCCATCCAAAAGATCAAAGAAACGCAAGCCGCAACCTCATAACATAAATTTACAAAAAAATAAATAAATAAATAAATAACAAGCCCATTTTGTTTCCACCGAAAGCCTTTATTCTTTACAAAGTTATAGTTTAGAAATCCTTTCTTATAAAAATAGTTGTTTTATAGAATAGCACCCCTTCGACCTATTCGAAGGTGTGAGGCAAAAGCCTTTGTGGAGCGACTATTTTTCAAAACCAAAATATTTACAAGTATCAAGACCAATCCGAATTCGAAAAGTAAGAGGTAGAAGTCTGAATGTTTTATATATCATACTCATGATATTTCAAGCATTCAACACTACTGAAGGGTTACTCCAACCTCGATTCTAGTTCAGAAAATAGTACTGATAGTATTTTTAGGCAAAACTGATTTATTTCTTTATAAAACATATCTTTTTACCAACTCCATTATATTTTTTAAAATTCCATTAGTTTATAAAAAGTATTCTGACCAAAGTAAGTATATTTTCCAGTAATTTATATTATACAAAAATACAAAATACATGGATACATTAACACAAATGTTAATACCATAATTAACGTAATATCCTTCTAAAGCAAACACTCTTAGAGAATTCATAGCAAATTCATTCAAGCATGGAAAATTTCTAAATTCGAAACTCATCTCCATAATCATTAAACACACATCATATCAAAGTTTTACGTTATTTGGAGATATCAAACTATAGGTTTACCTTATATTCTTATTGAGCACAAAGCGCATTTCCTCATCCATCACATTGTTCCTATTTAATCACTTTTCATTAAATTCTTGAATAATGTCATACGAAAATTGGAGATGTTACTACTGTTTTTGATATATTCCATCATTCTTGTTGTATTTTGTTATGTTTGCTTTATCCTACTATTCCTGCGCCTTCATCACAACCGCTCTACGTTGCGCAACCCCGTCAACTTGAAAACTCAATCCAAAGCCTTAAATCCTAAATTCAATTTCAAATTTTATATCCAACTCAAATATTGGAATCTATGCGAAACTAATGTGAGTCTCGGTGTATTACTTGAATCAATCAGTTTGTATTTTTTTCTCATGATTGCGGTCTTAGTTGATGTTGCTTTCATCTATTGCTAGTGTCGTTGTTATGTCAAACGCTAAATTAAGTTGCTAATGGTATCATCTAATTATTCGAAAATTCTAATTTAAGTTGCTAAATGCCAATTTTAAATTTGATGTTATGTTCCGCTATTGCTAAATGTTGATGCTAATGCAGTAATTATATTAATACAATTATATATTTTTATGCGTGAGATACTGTAATAATGTATCACAATATATTGATAATACTTGGTTTTTATAAATTGAGATAGGAATCGAAAACAAAATTTCTTGTATCAAAATAGGGAGAGAAAATAATGTATATATCAAGAAGGATAGTCATTATTTGGTCCGGTTTCAAATTTATTTCGAGCTTAAAACATAAAATCTCAAACTTCAAATTCAAGTCAAATTGGAGAAACAAATTTGAAGAATAGGAATACTGGTTTTAATATCTATATCCATGAGGAGCTATTAGAGTCATTAAATGAAAATTTTGAAGTTAAAATTGATGAACTTAAAGTCATGAAGGAGCATGATGGAAATGCTAATGAAAATTTTAATGATGAAGAAGTAATACAAAATTTTGCTTTAAAAAAGCGCAAGAAGTTGTTCTTGCTAATATGCATTAATATATGTTATGTTCACATTTTGATTTTCTAGCAAGTAATCAAAATGACTTAGTTGATCATCATTCTGCAATGGAAGTTAAATTTTATAAAGATTTTACAGTTTTTCTTATGTTTTTTTAGCTAAAAGGCAACAAAAGCAAACATAGACACTTGTTCGATTCGGGCATTGAATGCCCTTGAACCGACCTTAATCATACCATGAGTCAAAGCAGCGTAAGAAAATACATGTTACTCGCTACCTTACCTATACGGGAAATCAAACTAAACTCCAAGTCTGGTAAGCTAAAAAGGAGGGAAGGAGAAGAATAAAAAATAACTTCAACATACGGTAGCGCAATAAAACTCTGATAATTCCAATATAACATATAAAATACAAAGAGAAGCAAAAAAGTTACAAACCATGCCTTCACAACATAATTTCACCATAACAATTTAACATTGCTAAAGATTGGAATATTGAAAAGTAACGAAACGATAGAAAAAAAATGTCTGTAAAGTAAATTCAGAAAGCTTAATGTAACAAAATACTAATTAGTATCAACAACATGAAGGAGAATTTTGAAGGCTTAGATGATCCTTCCTTTCTTTGTAAAGCTTCCCCAATGTATCCAGGTACGTTTGGGTGCTTTCATTTTTGGCACTGTGGCAGAGCATCAGATTTTTGCACTTCCCTGTAAGTAGTGAAAAAAAAGGTTATATATAGATAGATTAAAATAATTCAAACACTTAGCTTTATATGTTTTGCTTACTTAAGCTATACTCAAACAATACGAATATGTTTGTGAAGGTACATGCGAATAATACGAGTATCAATGTGAAGAAGAGAAAAACGATGGCCAACAGTTTCAGTATCAGCAACGCGCAAAGCATAATTTGCGAAGTATCCGCAGAGGTATCTCCGGACAATGCAAGTTCCAAAAACACAGCCATCTACAAGAAAAATGATGAAATTGTGAATAATTCAGACAATGCAAGTTCCAAAAACACAGCCATCTACAAGAAAAATGATGAAATAGTGAATAATTCCAAGGAAGGATAGAGGAACTCTGCACTTCAACACGATCCATAGTACAATTTTATTTTGCTATAAAGTTCATGACACCTATTATTATATATACATGTAGAAAAGGGTGTGTTCCCAATCATCTTCGTCTTCGCTCCAATTTTCGACCGGCAATGAAAATTTGAAACAGAGCTATTGAGGGTTGGATATTGGGTTCTTCGATCTGCCTCGTTCCCTCGGCATGACTGTATTAGACCGTTGAAGGTTGATGCATCAGACCGGACGCCTTCAATGTCGTTTGGTTGGTCGACCTTCAACAATCTAATTTTCCCCAAACAACTAACCTGCACTGCACCCTCCCCATAAGATACTTCTTCCACACCAATTTGTTATAGCATATTCGCAACGCTCTAACTAGTAAATATTTTCCCCATCAAAGTGAAACCTGTGCTACCTCTAATTCGTATAGCGGACTTAACTGTAATTGTTATAGCATATATATCGGCAACGCTCCATATATGATATATCATATCTTCATATGGTGGATTTTCATCAAAAGGTAGCTAGAGAAGATAAAGCAGTATGTGCATAACAGTAAGCATGCATGGATTTTCATATGGTGTATAACTTTAACATACAGTAAGCTTTAACGACAAAATTTAACATATTGTATATCCTAATTATTGTACATATTAAAAGATGATATAGTAAGAAAAGAAAAGAAAAAATGTGAGCAAAATACCATGTCCCAAAGATTAAACGAGACGAAAAATTAAAAATTAAAAATACTCATGTAAATGGACTTTTGACAAAATTTTAAACCGACCTTGGAAAAATAATTTAGACACAGAGCTGTCCAACTATTTCTTACATGTATTGTTATACTTTAAAGAGAGAACAATCAATATTCGATACATTAACAAGAATCTTCCAGTTCTTTCACCTTACCATGTTAAAGAGAACTCCAATTCCCTAATCCTTGAAAATCCCTGACTTCATCATAAATCTCACTTAAGATCAATAAATCAACATTCAGCAAAGCAATCACGTCTCTCAAGTTTAAACTACTATAACTTACAAGTTACGGAAAAAAATAAATTCAAGGCAATGTCACCTTTAGACTCAACTCCTCAAGCAGTCTGAATTCACTAAGAGAACAATGAAAATACGAAGAAATTTATGAGTTGAGGAACTAAAATGAAATGATGAGACAGGGGTGCAAAAATATAGGCACGGAGAATAGCAAAAGGAGCTTGTACATGCTGCTAGTTAATTGCAAGTTCTCATCAAAATATCTTCAGTTCGTTTCAAATTCAGCGAACCTTTAGGGGTACTAATGTCCGATCAAAAATATTACACAACTAAAATAAAGAACAAAATCTGTTATAAAATAAGCATATGATTTTTGTTGTGTAATCGTATATTGCATATGCACCTGTGCTTTTATGATGCACTTTTTTGAAATACTAAATATAATGTGAAGCGTGTAAATAATGTTTATATATACAAGAATAACAGCACAACAAAGGTGCATGAAGAGGTCAGTCAAGAATCTTTATATGATAAAATTAGAGTTTTTAGTGGATGAAACCAGTGTGCATACCACGGGTTAGCCTTAGTAACACATTAATCCCAAATCAAAATACAGTTTTAATCAAAACTACCTTTAAAGAGGTTTGTTTACGGTCACTTGATCAAAATCAATTTTTTCGAAAACAAAAAAAGAATGGAACATGTCTACAACTTGCCTTCTTAAATCTCTTCAATTTAGTTTAATTAATTTTCAATGGTCTAATCACTTAATTCTCTTCACTTTTGTCTTCTTAGATCTCTCTAATTTTAGCCTAATCACTTAATTCTCCACTTTTGTTTTCTTAGATTTCTCTAATTTTAAAAATTTCCTACCACATTATTTTGATGTTCAACTAAGATTAACTAGTATGACCACACTGCGGTGGGAAAACCGACTGTTATGTTGTGTGACATCAAAGAAAAAAATCTATTGACTATTTTCTTAAATAAGAAATTAATGAAAAATTCACTGTGTTATTTAAAAATATTGAAAATGAGTGCAAACATATGTAAATTCTATTAATTAATATATTCTAAATCATTACTGCATTTATAAAATGAAATAACAAGTTAAATAAATGATATCTTAAAACACATCACTATATCTATGAATACTCAATTAAAGAAGATGAATAATGCAATTATAAATAACAACAACAACAACAACAACAACAACAACAACAAAGCCATATATCCCAAACAAGTTGGGGTTGGCTAGATATGGCACCCAAAATTAAAATGAAATAAAATTAATAATGATGATAATACATACATATATATATATATAAAGGGTTTAAAATAACCAATCAAATAAAAAGTCGTCCGATAAAGTTTTTTTTAAATAATAATAATAATAATAAGTAAAAATGTTCAATAAAAGTGAAATAAAATCTAAAATAGTAAATAAAAAGTAAAAAGGTTAAGTAAACGTGAAATAAAGTATATATATATATATATAACCTATGGTTCTGGTACATGGATTGCCAATTTCCATGCACTCCTATCAACTACCAGCTCTTCCAATAAACTCCAGTTACTTAAATCTCTCTTTATTATCTCCTCCCATGTCATTTCAGGTCGACCTCTACCTCTCTTTGGGCCTTCGGCGCGACCTAGAATTCCAGCGCGTACAGGTGCATCGTATGGTCTACGTTGGATATGTCCAAACCATCTCAAGCGGTATTGGACTAACTTCTCTTCAATAGGTGCAACTCCAAGTTTTTCCCGAATATCCTCATTTCTAATCCGATCTCGTCTGGTATGCCCACAGCTCCAACGCAGCATTCGCATCTCTGCTATACTTATCTTCTGGACGTGTTGCCTCTTAGTAGGCCAACATTCTGCACCATATAACATTGCAGGTCTAATTGCTGTCCTATAGAACTTTCTTGTAAGCTTCTGAGGAATCTTCCAATCACAGATAATGCCAGATGCTAGTCGTCATTTCACCCATCCTGCTTGAATTCTAAAACTAACATCATTATCAATCTCACCATCAAACTGCAACATAGATCCTAAGTATCGAAACGATTCCTTCTTGGGTACTACTCTACCGGCCAGGGTAACATCTCCGTCATCTGACCTGACACTGCTAAACTCACACTTCATATACCCTGTTTTAGTTCCACTAAGCCTGAAACCCTTTGATTTCAGGTCTCCCTCCACAACTCCAGTTGTCGATTAACCCCTATTCTACTTTCATCAATCAACACAACATCATCAGCAAAGAGCATACACCAGGGAATCTCCCTTTGTATATCTTTTGTGATTTCATCCATCACTAATGCGAAAATATAGGGGCTCAAAGCCGAATCTTGATGTAACCCTATGTTAATTGGAAAGTCTCTGGTCTCACCATCGCATGCCCTAACACTAGTCACAACTCCCTCGTAGATATCCTTAATAAGGGTAATATACTTTGATGACACTCTCTTCCTTTCTAGCGCCCACCACATAACCCTCCTCAGTACTCTGTCATAAGCTTTCTCCAGGTCAATAAAAACCATGTGGAGATCTTTCTTTTGCTCCCTGTATCTCTCCATTGTTATTTATTATAAATGTAATAAATAAATCACATTTAATGAACTACATTACTTAAATAAATACCTAAAAGTACCATTGTTATTTTCAAAAACTAAAATTGCTAGGATGATTAAACTAGCATTGCTGAAATAAATAAATAACTAAACTGAAGAATCTGTCATCGTTGATATTTCTTTCAAAGAAAAATTTGATTTGACCAAATAATTAACACTCGACTGAGACATAGCTGTGATCTTTTTCTTTTTCTCATTCATGTAATTAATTTGGACAACACCAACCCAGAAAAGTCGAGGTATCCATAGCATACATCATTGCCTTCTTCATTTTCAATCTTGCAAGATCGTCAATACTGCAATTTATGATTTTCTCTGCTGCATCAATAAAAGCGGTAATCCATACTTTGGCACTACATTATAAAAAAAAATTATTTCGTATATTAACAATTGGTAGAAATAGTTAATTACATATATATTTTTACCTCAAAACACATGTACTTTCATTTTGTTGGCATGCTTCGCACCAACAGCTAGGTTCTGTAGCTTTCATTACCTTTTTGTTGCAACTTTTACAAGCTTGATACCATAATTTTTGACTTTTGATGTATGTTATGTACGTGAATACACTAAGAATACAGATTGCATATTGAAAAATAACAATTAAACTATATGAAACTATTAATGTAAATATAATTTGAAAAAATGAGGGCTAACCTTATCCTCACCCAATGTCGAATTGCTTGTAATATGTGTAAGGGGTGATCAACCCTTTCAACGGAAAAACATAAATAGGATCTTACAATGATGTGATAGAACAAACATGTTCAAATGATTATCAATCACAAATCACATAAAAAATTGAAAACAAGAGAGAACACACAATATTTATAGTAGTTCCACTATCGCGAGATAGTGTACGACTGAAGAGATTTAATTGGTATAGAAGAGATTACAGAGTTTTACAATAGAGCAAAGAAATGAAGAAATAACATGAGATGGTGGGATGAGATTAACATTCTCTATGGCTCTCTTTATATAGAGAAGAATTACTTGGGGATGAAGTAATCGATTTATGTAAATAAATCGATTCATGGGAGAATCATTCGCATTAATTTACTAGCTATATAATTGATTGATAACATTCCATTTTTCTCCGTCAATCAATTCTATCCCAATATGAATTCTTTCCGTTTCTTCTTTCATAAAATATGGCAACAAATATATGGCGAATATCTCCAAAATCTCTATCTTTAATATTTCTTGCCATTTTATTCATGCATGAAAAGGATAACCAATATATACCAAGAATATCTCCAAAAGCTATTTAATTTTGGAAATATTATACCATCAAAATTCTAATAATCTTCACCTTGATACAATATCTCTTAGCTTACAACCAAAATACTCCAATATGAGTGTTTCTCAATGAGTTCCTGCAAAAGCCACCCCTTATTGCACTTTGTTAATGAACCCCGCAAGGCCATTGCTAACCAACAAAGTATTGGAAACACTCAAAAATAAGGTAGACATCATGTAACCAAACTCCCTCACAACGAAGAAGTATAATATAACTTATATCTCTTTATATAAGAAGAATATCACATCCTCTCATGACTTCAACTAAGTCACTCTCTTCCGCATAGTGCCATCATGTGGCACCTAACACTTCATCAAGTGAATCAAGTTCGAGCAATACGCGAACTTAGTAACAGGCAATGCCTTTGTAAACATATTTGTTGCGTTGTTATCTACGTGAACCTTCTGAAGACGAACTAACTTCTCCTCATTTATAGAGATAAAGAAAGACTCTCTTACCTCTATATGTTTTGTTCTAGAGCTGAAAGCCGGATTTTCAGCTAAATGAATTGCACTTCGATTGTCACAATTCGCCAAACAATTATCTTGTACCAAACCCAAATCATACAACAACCTTTTCAAATAGTGCATCCTTAGCTGCCACAACTGCAGCTATTAACTTTGCCTCCATAGCAGACGAAGCAACTATAGTTTGCAACCTCGCTCTCTAACTAATAGTTGTTCCTCCAAGTGTGAACACGTAGCCTGAAGTTGACTTCCATCTATCCCTAACTCGAGCATAGTCTAAATCAAGAAATCTGACCAAGTTAAAATCTTTATTTCTTCCATCAAAAACAAGTACATAATCTGGCGTTACTCTAAGATATCTAAAAATATATTTCGATGTCTCCCAATGCGATTTCCCCGTATTATCCATATATCTACTAAATAATCCAACAGTCTGAGCAATGTCAGGCCTAGTGCATACCATAGCATATCAAGCTACCTACTGCACTCACGTAAGGCACCTTTTTCATGCAGGCCTTGTCCTTTTCTAAAATCAAAGAGCCATTGTTAGAAATCTGTATATGCAAAGGTATGGGTACTGATAGCCTTTTCTCCATTCATGCTAAACCGGGCAAACACCTTTTGAATATATTCTTTTTGAGTAAGTCTCAAAATTCCAATCTTTCTATCTCTTTGGATTTTCATCCCCAAATTTTCTTTTCTTTTCCAAAGTTTTTCATTTCGAATTCCACTTTTAATTTTAACTTCAACTCAACAATTTCAGCTTTATCCTTAGAAGAGATCAACATATCATCTACATACAAAAGAAAGTATACCCAACTACTATTCTTAAATGCTTGAAATAAACACATGCAACTTTAGTACTACAGTCAAAACCATGTGAAAACATAAAAGAATCAAACCTTTTGTAACACTGCCTAGGTGACTGTTTATACCATAAAGAGATTTCTTCAACCTGCACACCCAATCTGACTTTTCATCTACAATAATCCTTCTGGCTACTTCATGTAAATTGTTCTAGCAAATCAGCAAGAAAGAAAGAGGTCTTCACATCAAGTTGTTCTAACTTCAAATCGTAAGCAACAACTAATACAAGTAGGATTCGAATTGACATTTCTCTAACAACTGGAGCAAATATTTCATCATACTATAATCCCTTTCTTTGTGAAAACCTTTTGGCTACTAATCTTGCCTTGTATCTACCATAATCTTTCACCTTGAACACCCACTTGCAACCTATGTCTTGGATTCCTTGAGGTAGTGGTACCAAATCCCAAGTCTCGTTCTTCTGCAAAGACTGCATCTCCTCATCCATAGCGCAATTCCACTTCGAGTCATCGCTCGACTTCATAGCATCTTCAAGGCTCAAAGGTTCATTATGAATTACATGTAAAGCATACTCAAACTGATCATCAAGACTCAAATTTGCATACTTCCAATCTCCATATCTAATTGGAGCCCTCTTTGATCTCTGATTAGCCCGAATGGCTATATCTTCGGACTCTCCTTCAGCTCCATCTTTAGCTCCAACTTGAGCTCCACCTTAAGATGAATCCTCTATAACTTCATGACCATTACCATCACTACTAGAGGAAATCTTTGGACTACCATGTGATGTATCATCAATTACTCTATCACTATTATCAATAGTAAAAACTCTATTTTGGGTTTGAAAACTGAGAATCTCGGTCTTTTCATATTGAATCTAAACCAATCTGATAAACATTCCAAAGTTTAAACATTGCTCACTCATCAAAAGTCACATGTTTAGAATGTATAATTTTCTTCGTATTTGGATTCCAAACCCTATATCCTTTTATTCCATCTATACAACCAAGAAAAACACATTTAAAGGCCCTAGGCTCCAGCTTATCATGTCCTGTATTATGAACATAAATTGGACAACCAAATATACGAAAATAACTTAATAAAGTGTAATTTCCCTTCTATTACTCCTCTGGAATCTTCCAATCAATGGCTGAGCACGGAATCCGATTAATAATATGTGCTGCAATCGAGATAGCTTTAGCCCAAAACCCTTAGACATACCCATTGTCAATATCAAGCAACGGGCCTTCTCAAGTAGGATCCTATTCATCCTCTCAGCAATCCCATTGGATTGTGGATCACCAGGTATAGTAAAATGTCTTCTAATACCGCGTTGTCTGCAGTAATCGAGGAACTCTTTGGAGACATATTCACCACCATTGTCGGATCTAAGAATCTTCAATTTCTTTCCTGTTTAGTTCTCAGCATGAGCTAATCAAACCTTTAATTTCTCAAATACTTCCGGCTTAGCTTTCATTACATACACCCCAAACTTGCGTGAGTAGTCATCAATGAATGAAACAAAATAATAAGCTCCACCAATGGAAGTTATAGGGTATGGCCTCCAAACATATGAATGCACGTAATCAAGTACCCTATAAGATATAAGCATATCATCACCAAAAGAAACTCTGGTTTTCTTTTCCAATACACAGTCCTTGCAAAAGTTCAACTTTGTTGAAGATTTCACCCTTGATCTTTTTCTTCTTACAAAGAAACTCTAAGTTTTTCTCCGAAGTATGACCTAATCTCATATGCCAAAGCTTGGTAGCATCCAAGCTTTTAAAACTATCAACTCCAACACATAATTCTCCATGAACAGTGGTACCCATTAACAAATACAGATTTCGTACAATAACACCCTTCATCAGTACAAGTGCCTCTCTAGAAACTCTCAAACTGTCCTTGACAATGGTTATCTTGCATCCCAATGATGCCGATTGGCCTAATGATATTAATGACTTCCGAAGACTTGGAACATAGCGAACAACTAAAAGTGTGCGAACAATCCCATCATACATGTGAATGCGAACTGAACCAACACCTATAGACTTACATGTAGCATTGTTCCTTATAAGGATGGAACTTCCTATTTGGCATCGAATGAAGAAAAATAATCCTTATTAGGAGTCATGTGAAATCTGATATAACTGTTGTTAATAAATCACTACCGTCTTTCTCCATTGCAATAGATGAAGAACCATCAATCTTCTTTTCCAAATCTGGACAGATTCTTCTCTAATGGCATGGTTTCTTACAATTATGACACCTTACATCTTTAGATTTACTTTGCCAATGAGGCTTCCTTGAATTGGAATGCCCCATGTAATTCTTAACTTTCTTCTCTACTCTACCTATCTCAACAAATAAACCTAAACTACTACTAATTCCTCCACTACTATCACCAAAACTAAGCTCTTTCATATGATGTCCCAACTCTTCATTGAGAAAATCTGTCTTCACATCATCTAATTTCAATGTATATATAACATAGATAAGGCTGTTAGTGAAACCAGTGTATCGTTTTGGAAGCGAACACAACAGAACCATTGCTTTCTGTTCTTCATCAACTTTCAACTCACCAGACTTCATCTTCATCAATAGGTCAACAAACACACTCATTTGTGTCTTAATTGAAGAGACTTCCTTCATCTTATAAGTAAAGAAGGTCTTCAATAGGATCAAGCGGTTAGTTAGGGGTTTCTTCATGTAGAGGTCTTCCAACTTCTTCCAATTGTCTTTGGCTATTGTTTCCTGACTGATTTCAGAAAATACATTCTTTCCCATAGCAAATTGAAAAGCAGTAAAAGCTCATTCTTCCATCTCTTCTAATTCTACTGATGAAATATCAGTAGCCCCTTGCCCGAATCATTATGCCACATCCAGACCTTGCTTCCTTGCTGTACCCAAATCCCGAGGATGCCTCTACATCCAGGGTTGGCCTTGAGTCATAGGAGGCCCTAAGAAAAATAATTTTTTTTAACCCCCCACCCCACATTTAAAAAAATGATGAATAGAGAAAATAAGAAGGCAAGAATATTTCATTCACACAAAATGATAGTTGCGATTGCATAGGAATATCACAAAAGACGTTTACAAAAGAAGTTTACATCATAATTAATCTTCTTACACTCTAAGTTGTAAAATTACTAAGTAAATCACCTATATCAAGCAATTCTAGAATCTGTTTTTTTAACGCATATTGTCGTCAATCCATTCAATCTTTCTTGCGAATTCGTCATCCGAAGAAAAGATCTAATTAGTTTAAATTTTGAAAAGCTTATCTCTGCCGAAGCAATGGTCACGGGAATAGTCAATAATATTCTATAAGCAACCATGCATTAACATAAAGACAACACATCCTCTTAATATAGTTTAATACTTCAATATAAAAATGTAACAACTCGCATTCTACGCATCGGAGGATCGTAGAATATTTATTTCTTTTTCGTACGAGGTCGTATAGTCGTGTAACTTTGGGGAACAACTATTGGGGTCATTTCCCATGACCACGATTTTTGCCGATTTTTAAATGACCGTTTTGCCCCTAGCTGATCTTATTTCGGTCATAACTTTTGATTGGTAAGAATTTTTGATGTGAAACCACTTCCATTAGATCCGGATGATGATTTACCTTTTCGTAGAGTGGTCACATTAGCCAAACCGACTCACCGTTTGGGAGATATGTCTGAAACAAGGATTAGAAGGTGAAAACCAACTTAATCGGGCCTAACTAGGTGATTAGCAGCAAGGCCCATAATCGATTTCGGGATTAGAGTTATGGGGAGGCTGAAATAAGTTAGGAAATGATTTATTTTCATTTTCTCAGCCGCCTAAAACATTTCTCTAACCCTAGCCATGGCCTCCACCTTCTAATTTCATCCCAAATCGCTCTCTAATCAAGGATTAAGCTAGTCTACGTCAATTCAACATCAAATCAGAGTTGGAGCTGCTGTGTTGCATAGAGATTTGACCCAAATCAGAGATAGTTTCAGATCTAAGTTTTATTGGCTAAGGTGAGTGATTTGCATTGTTTTTCACTAATTACGGCTAATTAGGGGTGATTAGTGTTTATTAGCGAAATTATAACTGAGAAAAATGTGGAAAAGTTTGTAAAATTCTAAAATGTTATTTTAGGCCTCTGTTATAAATTGGATTAATTTGGTTAAGTTTTGTTAATCCTATCATTAGATTTGCTTAAACATGCTTAAGGGGAAAATATGGGTTTTGGGTATGTTTGATCCGTTTTGACATATCAAATTGTTGTTTTGGTGTTTATGGTCAATTCTATACATTGCTTTGACTGTATGATATGCTTGGTGATTGTTTAGAAAAGTTAGAGTGGTCGAAAACGCCGTCGTATGGCGTAAAACAATCGCTGGAAAAGTTGCAGGAAATAGTGCAGGAAAAAGGGGATCGGATCAGATCGCCCTATGGGGTCGTGGAGCACCATCACAAACCGAACCGAACTGCTCGCACAGGAAGACCCCGACCCAGATGTTCTCCACGAAGAGGAATCATGAACTTAACTGACTAGGACCTTGGAGCTCACGATCTGAACTGCTGAAGATGGGATACCACAACCCAAACTGGTGGAGGAGCTCGACCCGACCCGGAGTGTATGCCACGAACTGATCTGGATGGGGTAAGCCGACCCAACCCGGATGACCTTGCATGAGCCGAACTAGTGTCCCACAAAACAGACTAGGTGTTGCCACGAGCCTGAGCCAGGGTGTACCACGAGCCGAACCGAAGAGATACCCGAACCGAACCCAGGTGATGATCGCGAACCAAATGGAGATCGAAGCCGGAGAAGACCAAAACCCGAGATGAAAAGGTATTCCAAATAGGAAGTAGAACTCAGGATCCAGTTGGGAACCAACGAGTTAACTTCATGAGTTCAGCTTTGTTGCGGGACGTGTGCTAAGGGGCTATCGACGTCCATAACTTTGATTCACCACCAAGACGGATGTTAGGCTACGGATCAGTGCAGTGGGGTAGTTATTACTCTATAGGGCAGAGTGATGTAGCATGGCTATGAGTCATTGCAGTGGAGTCATCATGACTTCATGAGGCAGAGTGGACATAGCAAGGACTAGTGGCTATGGATCAGTGCAGTGGAGTCGCCATGGCTCAATGGAGCAGAGTGATCATAGCAAGGATTTGGGTGATCAAAGCAGTGGATATCGTATGCTTTACGCACCGAGTGAGAGATGCGAGGATGGTTGCTATGCTTGATTGTTTGACATCACTATGACATGCACAGCCCCACCCCCATATCTTTACACCATGTGTTTGTGTCACCTTAGAGTATTGTACATCTTATTGTGCTAACTCTTTGGTTGCAGGTCCAGGTTCAGGTATGGTCCAGTATACCTGTTATTATTCAGTTTTGCTGCTTGTAACAACCCGTATTTTCAATAACCTGTAATAACATAAATCGAGGCAGAATTTAATTCTAAAATGGGAATCAAGGGAAACGGGCTATGCCATTGCGTTCGTCTCGGAAAAATACGCGAAATAGAGTCCGAGTTTTCGAAAATCGGAGTCCGTATGACCAATATATGGCCTCGCGAAGTTTCACGAAAATTCCCAAATTAAAGTATACTTAATTAAGTGAAATGGGTTGTGTAGATATATATATATATATATATATATATTGATATATATATATATAATTGAAAATTTAATAAATAAATATGCAAAAATGCTCAAAACAGCGAATTGGGAGAGGGGAATAACCGAACCGGCCGATTTTTGAAGTCGACCCAAGCCCGCTGGGTCGACTAGGGGTTAATCCAGGGTGTTTGGCTGTCAACCCGTGGGCCGATTCGCTCAAGTGCAGATTTTGCATTTGAATGGTTCTCATGGTCCATCTTTAATCTAAAGGCCCTAGATGGTTCCTACACTTGACTTCTTCCCCAAGACATGCTTTGATGGCTTGGATTGAATCTAGGGTTAATCCTATGGCCTAAAACACTTGCCTAATCTATAAATAAGACCCTAACCTACCCTAATTCATTCATAATTAAACCTAGTGACTAAACTATGGCAAAATGCTAGCTCTCATGGCCTCCACTAATTTTATGAAGAGGGTTGCATACTAATCACTCTCTAATCAACTTCTAATCCCTTCTTAGCATCTTAATCTTCTTCATTTGGTGTTCAAAGTTGCTAGTTGTGAGTTTCTATCACTTTGATGATCTTTTGGTAAACTAATTAGATGAGATGTGATGAGATTTATGGTTTTGTATGTGGGTTAATGAGCTTTGAATCATATGATATGATGTTAGCATTAATCTTATGTTTATGCATGTTGAGTATGTAAGCTTATGCAAGTTTAATATGATGTATGTTATGTTTGCATGATGCTAAATATGCAAGTTGTGGGCTATGTAATCATATGCATGTTATGCAAGTTCATGGTAATATGCTATGCAAGTTACATGTTTGTTAATATGCAAGTTACATGTTTGTTAATATGCAAGTTACATGTATGTAAATATGCAAGTTACATGTTTGTTAATATGCAAGTTACATGTTTGTTAATATGCAAGTTACATGTTTGTTAATATGCAAGTTACATGTATGTAAATATGCAAGTTACATGTTTGTTAATATGCAAGTTACATGTTTGTTAATATGCAAGTTACATGTATGTAAATATGCAAGTTACATGTTTCTTTATATGCAAGTTACATGTTTGTTAATATGCAAGTTACATGTATGTAAATATGCAAGTTACATGTTTATTAATATGCAAGTTCATGATGACACATTATGCAAGTCTATAAGCTAATATGCAAGTTTGTTATGCAAAATGAATATGTAAGTTATGTGACATATTATATGCAAGTTATGTGACATGTTATGCAAGTTCATATGCAAGTTATGTGTTTGTTAATATGCAAGATGGCACCTTTGAAACATGTTCATTCATATGCAAGTTGACACCTTTTATATGTGTTATATCATGAACGAAATTACGTGGGAACGATGGGGTAATTAAATGCATAAGTTAATAAGATTGTGTGAAATTAATATAATTATGCATAACACAAAATAAATAAACATAGTATGGGAATTTGCCTATTTGGTTAGGTGTACCCATACTATGTGTTGGGAATTTACCTATTGAGTTAGGTCTACCCCATGGGAATTTACCTATTAAGTTAGGTCTACCCATGTTAAGAAAACTTGATTAATTAGGGATAATTAATATAAAATTATGAGGGTGATTAATTAGGTGTAATTAATTGACTAAGACACGAGGTTGGACTCAGTTGTAGCGTAAAACTGCCCGGACCCAACCGGCTTAACCAGTTGCTACAAATGTTAGCCCAATGTGAGAGGTCTTAGGCACAAACTAAATACGTAATTAATGTAAAGACACGAGGTTAGACTCTGTTATGACATAAGGCTGCCCGGACCCAACCGGCTTAACCAGCGGTCATAAAAGACAGTCTAATGTGAGAGGTCTTTACAAAGGTTACGTTCTTAATTAATTAATTAAGAAACACTTAACCACATTAGCATGTAGAGGGACATGAGGGGTTAAGTGGGTGCCTCGGGTGGCATGAGAAAATCTAGTGGTTGCCTTGGGTGGCAATAGAAAATACGATTAGAATACTTAACCAAAATGGAACATGTAATTAAAACATGATTAAAGGGTTAAGTGGGATATACTAGAAAAAGGGACAAGCTTAGGTGGGTAGCTTGTGGAGGCCCATTTCAACCAGTAACCCATACGTATCTTTGTGGGCTCGACCCATGTCGAGGACGGGACACGCATACTGGGCTTGACTGTAAGAGGCAAACGGGTTAGCGGTGGCAACGCAAGTCCAACGGGCTTCATATGCGTGAGTGGGCCCGGGCTGGTAGGTAAGCCGTTGTTGCATCGAGTAGATATAAGCCGTGCACCTTTAGTTTCATCAGGTTGCCACATTGGGGAATGATACATCCCACGGTGGGGCCAGCACGGGTACCTACGTTAGGGAGCCGATCGAATGGGAAGTAGTGTGTACACCTAGTGGATTGTAGGGCCCCGTGGCGCCTACTTGGTCACCTAGGGGTACGCAGGTACTAATTAGTAAATTTTATAAGTCCTTGGGTGGGATCAACCTTTAAGTTAGGAACGACTGGTGTGGTGCAGTTTAGTAATTTACCTTAGGGAGGGTAGATGCGTCTTTATCCTTTATCTTCGTTTAGTTAACTGCTTAGGGTAGCCATTCATCCCTATATGTTACCGTATATCAGTTTATGTCTTCTCTGGTTACTTTAACGATTGTATTGTTAAAGTTATAGGACTCGCTCAGACTTATGTCTGACCCCGTTGTTTTTATCTTTTTCCCAACCCTCAGGTCCTACGGTGGATCCTAGCAGTAGTGGAGCTTGATCGGATTGCTGTTCCAGTCTTTAGGAGCTTGGATAGATGTAAAGCTCCAGTTATCCAGTTATCTTTTCTTTTGTTTGGCTATTGTATGAGAGTGGGATTATGTACTTCTTTATTTTGATGGATATTGTACTTGACCTTTATTGTGGTTTTATGATGTAACCAGACATGTTTTACTTCCGCTGTTATGAGATGATGTTTTAAAATTTCAAGTACTATTTATATCTGTCTTGTTGTAATTTTTCTGTTCTATATTCACTAAAATACTCCACCGATGCTATGGCATTCCCTTAGTGAGTGATCATAGCGGGAGTGGGGTGTTACACGTGGTATCAGAGCTTAAGGTTACCAGAACAGATAAAATTTTTGAGAAAAACTACTTTCTAAGAGTATTTTCGAAGAAAGTATTTTTAAAAGCATGTCTTCTAAGAGAAAAAGTTTTTGAAAAAGAAAAGCATAATCCCCAATAGCCATATTTTTATCTTTCGGAATCCCCTTTTTGAATCTTTCCTCTTTCGTTTCAGCATGGCTGAAGATCTTAACATCCCGGAGGGTTTAGTTATACCACTATGGTATAGGAGGTTGCAAGAGGCTAGGGCCGCGGCTGCGGGTCCGGCCAATGCTACTACACCAGAGACAACCGCTCCTCCTCCTCAGCCTAGAGTGGATAATTTTGCTAAGGTTTGCAAGGAGTTCAAGGCTATAGGAGGAAAACCTTTTCTTGGTTCAGAGACTTTCGTAGAGGCTAGAGATTGGCTTAAGGAAGTGGAAGAGTTGCTAGATATCTTTGAAGTGGAAGAGGGAAAGAAAGTCAAGTTGGCGGCTTGGTTAATGAAGGGAGAGGCCTCATTCTGGTGGGAGGTCACTAATGGAGAACGCCCTGTTGACTCTTGGGCAGATTTTAAGCAAAGGTTTGGGGCTAAGTTTCTCTCAAGGGCGGAAGAGAATCTGTTTATGGAGAAGTTCTTGAATTTGAAGCAAGGGAATCTCACGGTGAAAGAATATGTCAACAAATTCAATCAATTAGCAAGGTTTGGCATAGAGTTGGTGAATACACCGGAGAAGAAGGCTTTGAGGTTCGTTAGAGGCTTGAACGAACCATTGCAAGGAATAGCTATGACTCACATTCCTATGGGGGCCACTTTTGAGAAGCTTGTCTACATGGCACTTATGCATGAGGATGATAAGAATTCTAAGGCACCAGAGAAAAAGGGGGATCAGAAGAAACCGCAACAGCAACAACAAGGCAAGGGCGGAAAAGGCAATGGTGACAAAAAGAAGACGAAGAAGAAGTGCTTCAATTGTGGAACACCAGGACACCTTAGTAAGGATTGTCGCAAAAAGAAGAAGACCGGTTGCTTTCATTGTGGTGAAGCAGGGCATCTTGTGAAAAACTGCCCAAAGAAGGGGCAGAAGACGGGGTCTACCTCAGGAGGCCAGGTGCAAGCTCTTATAGCACCACCTCAGTCAGGGGGGCAAGTTCAGGTTCTCTCAGTTCCACCGATTCAGCAGAGAGGTAGAACTATTTCCGTTGAAAGTCTGGTTTTTCTGTTTGATCATCCAGTTCGTACTTTGTTTGACTCTGGCGCATCGCATTCTTTTATCTCATCATCGTTAGTTGAGTCACTGCACTTAGACACCAGTCTAGTTGATGATCCCTTGGTTGTCTCAAACCCAATTGGGGGCTCCATATATCTGTCTATGATATGTTTGGGTTTGAAGATTTCTATACTTAGCGTTGAGTTTAGATGTGATGCTTTTGTATTGGGCTTCACGGGCTATGGGTTGATCTTGGGCATGGACTGGTTATCCAGTAATGGTGCCGTTCTTGATTGCGAAAGGAGAGTTGTCAGGCTCATGACCCGCTTGGGTAACACTCTCGAGATCTCTTGCAATCCCATGGAATCTGTTTTGCTAAGTTATCTTGAATCGCTCGATGCTTCGGTCGAGAGTTTGTGTTCTGTCAGAGTAGTCCGGGAATATCCGGATGTGTTTGAAGAAGTAAAGGGTTTGCCTCCGAAGCGGGAGATAGATTTCCGAATTTATTTGGTGGATAATGCCAAACCAGTGTCTTTGCCAGTACGCCACATGGCTCCTCGTGAGAGAAGAGAACTTCATAAGCAAGTAGGGGAGTTGCTTGAGAAGGGGTTCATAAGGCGAAGTATATCGGAGTGGGGAGCTCCAGTAGTGTTTGCCACGAAGGCGGATGGGTCCCTCAGACTTTGTGTGGATTATAGAGAACTTAATAAGCTCACGAAGAAGAATAGACACCCATTACCGAGGATAGATGATCTCTTTGATCAGTTGGTTGGCGCGTCAGTATTTTCGCAGATGGACTTAGCTACAGGGTTTCATCAGTTAAGAGTGGCGGAGGACAGTATAGAGAAGACTGCTTTCCGGACTCCGGATGGTTTTTATGAGTGGCTAGTGATGCCATTTGGGTTGACAAACGCCCCCGCATACTTTGTTGATCTCATGAGTAGAGTGTTCAGAGAGTATCTGAATAAGTTTGTAGTAGTTTTTGTGGATGACATCTTGGTCTTTTCCAAGAATGAAGAAGAGCATGCCTTACATCTCAAGGAAGTGTTGGAGACTCTTCGAGCGCATAGTCTTAAAGCTAAATTCTCTAAATGCCATTTTTGGAGAAGAGAAGTGCGATTCTTAGGGCATGTGGTCTCTAAGGAAGGGATAGCTGTGGATCCCGCAAAGATAGTATCTATCCAGGATTGGAAAGTTCCTAGAAATGCTACCGAGGTAAGAAGTTTCTTGGGGTTGGCAGGATATTATAGGAAGTTCATCAAAGACTTCGCGAAGATATCAGCCCCATTAACCCGCTTGACGAAAAAGAATCTGGTTTTCTCGTGGGATGTAGATTGTGATGATGCTTTCCGACGGTTAAAGAGAGCTTTGACCACCGCTCCAGTTTTAGTGCTCCCGGATGGGAGTAAGCCGTTTGTTGTTTATACCGATGCTTGTGGAACAGGATTAGGCGCAGTCTTGATGCAGGAGGGAAGGGTAATAGCCTATGGAGGGAGAAAATTGAGAGTGCATGAGAAGAATTACCCTACCCATGATCTAGAGTTGGCCGCGATTGTTTTCGCACTTAAGTCTTGGCGCCATTATCTTCTTGGTGAGAGATTCGAGTTGTTCACCGACCATAAATCATTGAAGTACTTATTCTCTCAGAAGGATTTAAACTTAAGACAGCAAAGGTGGATGGAGTTCTTAGCATCCTATGATTTCGAGATAGCGTATACCCCTGGTAAGGGTAACGTGGTGGCAGACGCCTTAAGTAGAAAAAGGCTATCTTTGAGTCCATTGTTCGTGGAACGACGAAGCTTGGAGTTTCTTTCTTTGTTTGACTTCAGACCTTCTGTTGATTTTGTACCTGGTTTGTTGGCATCCTTGGAGGTTAGACCTACTCTTTTGAGACGGATTGGCGAGGCTCAGCGAGACGACCCACAGTTGGTTGTGTTGGTAGAGAAGCTTATAAGAGGGGAGTCGTCCAGCCATTTGGGTAGATACACCATAGATGATAAGGGATGGTTGCATAGAGACGGTAGACTTTGTGTACCGCAAGATGAGGGTTTGAAGAAGGCTATTTTGGATGATGCACATCGTTCAAGAATGACTATTCATCCCGGTGGAGACAAAATGTACCAAGACATGAAGAGAGTTTTCTTCTGGGCCGGTATGAAGAAAGATGTGGCCGAGTATGTGGCTAGATGCTTAGTGTGCCAACAAGTTAAAGTGGAGCAAAGGAAACCCGGTGGGTTGCTACACCCATTGGAAGTTCCACAGTGGAAGTGGGATAGTGTCTCGATGGATTTCATCGACGGGTTACCGAGATCGAGGAAGGGCAATACGGGAATTTGGGTTGTGGTAGACAGACTTACCAAGAGTGCCCATTTTATACCCGTAAAGAGTAAGAGGACCGCTCCATGGCTTGCTTCAGTCTATGTTAGAGAGATTGTTAGATTGCATGGCGTACCATCCAGCATTGTGAGTGATCGAGATCCTATTTTCACTAGTGAGTTTTGGAGAAGTTTGCAAGAGGCGGTAGGGACTCAGTTGTGTTTGAGCACCGCATATCATCCTCAGACGGACGGTCAGACTGAGAGGGTGAACCGTATCTTAGAAGATCTTTTGAGGCTTTGTATCTTGGATTTTGGAGGTACATGGGAAGAACATCTTCCTTTGGTGGAGTTCGCATATAATAACAGCTTTCAGTCCAGTATTGGTATGGCTCCTTTCGAAGCTCTTTATGGAAGGCCTTGTCGATCTCCTACATGTTGGTGGGAATCTACGGATAAGATCTTGCTTGGGCCGGATATGGTTAGAGAGACTTCAGAGAAGATTGATTTAATTCGAAAAAGGATGAAAGCAGCGCAAGATAGACAGAAATCTTATGCGGATCGGAGAAGGACGGATCTTGAGTTTGAGGTTGGGGACATGGTTTTTGTCAAAGTATCTCCATTGAGAAATGTTGTTCGCTTTGGGTCCGTAGGGAAGTTAGCACCGAGATTTGTTGGGCCGTTTCCTATTAAGGAAAGGATTGGACGGATGGCATATAGGGTGGAGTTGCCCGACAGACTTAGTGGTGTTCATGATGTATTCCATGTATCACATTTGAGGAAGTGCTTACATGAGACCGCAGAGGTGGTAGAGCCGAGTTTGCTTAGAGATGTAGAGGTAGAGCGTGACGCGACGATTCGACGAGCTCCTACTCGCATCCTTGGGTCAGAAACTAGGAAGTTGAGGAACAGAGAAGTCCAGCTAGTTAAAGTGCAATGGGGAGATGACGAAAGCAATGCTACTTGGGAGACGGAAGCGAAGATGCGTTCTTTGTATCCATTTCTTTTTGAGAGTATGTCTTTTAACTTCTCCTTTATTGCTTGTCTAGTACTTATCTTATCTTTAGTATATCCTCTCGCTAATACCTATGACCTTTAGATAGGGTAAAACCTATGGTTGAAACATGTGTTTGAAACATGTTATGGTTGATGGATGCATATGGATGCAATTGTTTGCTAGTGGTTGCTCGTGGATGCATATACACACACATTAGGCACTAGATCGGCTCAGTCACTTCATGTTGCATATTGCATAAATGGATGTGGTAGTTAGATTGATGGATGTATCATGGCTGTGTTATCATATGGATGATGCATTTTTGTGTATGGTTGTGCACGCATGTAGAAATTTGTATGTGTCAATAGGGTTTCGCATACATATTGGATGCATGGCACTATCATGGTTTGCATTAAGGAGGTTTACTGTATCAGTAACCGCCTGATTTTCGCATTAGGTAAGTACATATACACACACTTTTGCATATATCCATCCAGCATTTAGAATCTTGTAAGGACAATGATTGCTCGTGGATGATGCTTTGAGTAGATGGATGATTGGATGGTAGGATACGTTCTTCCTAACTTGAAGATTTCGGGGACGAAATCCTTTAAGGAGGGGAGAATGTAACAACCCGTATTTTCAATAACCTGTAATAACATAAATCGAGGCAGAATTTAATTCTAAAATGGGAATCAAGGGAAACGGGCTATGCCATTGCGTTCGTCTCGGAAAAATACGCGAAATAGAGTCCGAGTTTTCGAAAATCGGAGTCCGTATGACCAATATATGGCCTCGCGAAGTTTCACGAAAATTCCCAAATTAAAGTATACTTAATTAAGTGAAATGGGTTGTGTAGATATATATATATATATATATATATATTGATATATATATATATATAATTGAAAATTTAATAAATAAATATGCAAAAATGCTCAAAACAGCGAATTGGGAGAGGGGAATAACCGAACCGGCCGATTTTTGAAGTCGACCCAAGCCCGCTGGGTCGACTAGGGGTTAATCCAGGGTGTTTGGCTGTCAACCCGTGGGCCGATTCGCTCAAGTGCAGATTTTGCATTTGAATGGTTCTCATGGTCCATCTTTAATCTAAAGGCCCTAGATGGTTCCTACACTTGACTTCTTCCCCAAGACATGCTTTGATGGCTTGGATTGAATCTAGGGTTAATCCTATGGCCTAAAACACTTGCCTAATCTATAAATAAGACCCTAACCTACCCTAATTCATTCATAATTAAACCTAGTGACTAAACTATGGCAAAATGCTAGCTCTCATGGCCTCCACTAATTTTATGAAGAGGGTTGCATACTAATCACTCTCTAATCAACTTCTAATCCCTTCTTAGCATCTTAATCTTCTTCATTTGGTGTTCAAAGTTGCTAGTTGTGAGTTTCTATCACTTTGATGATCTTTTGGTAAACTAATTAGATGAGATGTGATGAGATTTATGGTTTTGTATGTGGGTTAATGAGCTTTGAATCATATGATATGATGTTAGCATTAATCTTATGTTTATGCATGTTGAGTATGTAAGCTTATGCAAGTTTAATATGATGTATGTTATGTTTGCATGATGCTAAATATGCAAGTTGTGGGCTATGTAATCATATGCATGTTATGCAAGTTCATGGTAATATGCTATGCAAGTTACATGTTTGTTAATATGCAAGTTACATGTTTGTTAATATGCAAGTTACATGTATGTAAATATGCAAGTTACATGTTTGTTAATATGCAAGTTACATGTTTGTTAATATGCAAGTTACATGTTTGTTAATATGCAAGTTACATGTATGTAAATATGCAAGTTACATGTTTGTTAATATGCAAGTTACATGTTTGTTAATATGCAAGTTACATGTATGTAAATATGCAAGTTACATGTTTCTTTATATGCAAGTTACATGTTTGTTAATATGCAAGTTACATGTATGTAAATATGCAAGTTACATGTTTATTAATATGCAAGTTCATGATGACACATTATGCAAGTCTATAAGCTAATATGCAAGTTTGTTATGCAAAATGAATATGTAAGTTATGTGACATATTATATGCAAGTTATGTGACATGTTATGCAAGTTCATATGCAAGTTATGTGTTTGTTAATATGCAAGATGGCACCTTTGAAACATGTTCATTCATATGCAAGTTGACACCTTTTATATGTGTTATATCATGAACGAAATTACGTGGGAACGATGGGGTAATTAAATGCATAAGTTAATAAGATTGTGTGAAATTAATATAATTATGCATAACACAAAATAAATAAACATAGTATGGGAATTTGCCTATTTGGTTAGGTGTACCCATACTATGTGTTGGGAATTTACCTATTGAGTTAGGTCTACCCCATGGGAATTTACCTATTAAGTTAGGTCTACCCATGTTAAGAAAACTTGATTAATTAGGGATAATTAATATAAAATTATGAGGGTGATTAATTAGGTGTAATTAATTGACTAAGACACGAGGTTGGACTCAGTTGTAGCGTAAAACTGCCCGGACCCAACCGGCTTAACCAGTTGCTACAAATGTTAGCCCAATGTGAGAGGTCTTAGGCACAAACTAAATACGTAATTAATGTAAAGACACGAGGTTAGACTCTGTTATGACATAAGGCTGCCCGGACCCAACCGGCTTAACCAGCGGTCATAAAAGACAGTCTAATGTGAGAGGTCTTTACAAAGGTTACGTTCTTAATTAATTAATTAAGAAACACTTAACCACATTAGCATGTAGAGGGACATGAGGGGTTAAGTGGGTGCCTCGGGTGGCATGAGAAAATCTAGTGGTTGCCTTGGGTGGCAATAGAAAATACGATTAGAATACTTAACCAAAATGGAACATGTAATTAAAACATGATTAAAGGGTTAAGTGGGATATACTAGAAAAAGGGACAAGCTTAGGTGGGTAGCTTGTGGAGGCCCATTTCAACCAGTAACCCATACGTATCTTTGTGGGCTCGACCCATGTCGAGGACGGGACACGCATACTGGGCTTGACTGTAAGAGGCAAACGGGTTAGCGGTGGCAACGCAAGTCCAACGGGCTTCATATGCGTGAGTGGGCCCGGGCTGGTAGGTAAGCCGTTGTTGCATCGAGTAGATATAAGCCGTGCACCTTTAGTTTCATCAGGTTGCCACATTGGGGAATGATACATCCCACGGTGGGGCCAGCACGGGTATCTACGTTAGGGAGCCGATCGAATGGGAAGTAGTGTGTACACCTAGTGGATTGTAGGGCCCCGTGGCGCCTACTTGGTCACCTAGGGGTACGCAGGTACTAATTAGTAAATTTTATAAGTCCTTGGGTGGGATCAACCTTTAAGTTAGGAACGACTGGTGTGGTGCAGTTTAGTAATTTACCTTAGGGAGGGTAGATGCGTCTTTATCCTTTATCTTCGTTTAGTTAACTGCTTAGGGTAGCCATTCATCCCTATATGTTACCGTATATCAGTTTATGTCTTCTCTGGTTACTTTAACGATTGTATTGTTAAAGTTATAGGACTCGCTCAGACTTATGTCTGACCCCGTTGTTTTTATCTTTTTCCCAACCCTCAGGTCCTACGGTGGATCCTAGCAGTAGTGGAGCTTGATCGGATTGCTGTTCCAGTCTTTAGGAGCTTGGATAGATGTAAAGCTCCAGTTATCCAGTTATCTTTTCTTTTGTTTGGCTATTGTATGAGAGTGGGATTATGTACTTCTTTATTTTGATGGATATTGTACTTGACCTTTATTGTGGTTTTATGATGTAACCAGACATGTTTTACTTCCGCTGTTATGAGATGATGTTTTAAAATTTCAAGTACTATTTATATCTGTCTTGTTGTAATTTTTCTGTTCTATATTCACTAAAATACTCCACCGATGCTATGGCATTCCCTTAGTGAGTGATCATAGCGGGAGTGGGGTGTTACACTGCTTATCGCTCATACCAGGCTTTTGTCTGACCCAAAGTTTTATGTCTCTTCTTATTAATCTGGGTGCTCTTAAACAGGCAGACTAGAGACAGGTCAGGTGATTATGCACGAGTAGCAGTACCGGAGACGAGCAAGAGGCTTCTACTCATGATATATATATAATCTCCCTGTATCGCTGCTGGTCACTACTTTAGGCATTAGTAGTGAACCATTCTTATTTTGCTTTGGAGATAGTTTTTAAAAGTTGTAATAATGATGATGTGGAACATAAGCTGTATTTTGGATTTTTCGATGCTATGATGGTTTAGTTTTCAGCTTATGCATTGTCTCGCCTGTTTTATGTCAAGTATGTTATTATTATATTTTATCCCATGCCCTGTGAGATACACTATACAGGTTCCTTGCTAGTTCAAATTCCTTTCTTTTCCTTTCTTTGACGACCGTCCCGTGCTGGTTGGACATTCGTACAATGCACTTTCTTTGGAAATGTCGACTGGTGCGGGGCGGGCCGTCACACTTGGTATAAGAGCTATAGGTTGCGTAGTTAACCTATGGAAAGACACCAGGGAGAGATAGTACGCATATGAGAGAGCGTATTTGTGATATTTTGGTTTTCAAAATATATATACATATATATGTACTATTAGTATATTTAAAGATGGATTCGCACTGCACTGGCACCACTGAAGAGACGGTTAATCGTTTTCTCCTTACAGATTGAACGATGAGCCGACATACCAAAGTTACTGGTAGAAGAGCTAATAATGGGAATGCTCCTGATATGAGGACGATGTTCACTGACTTCAGGGAGAGATGCTTGGAGATGTGCAAGGAGCAGCTCCTAATGCTGCTAATGGTGGTGGTGCAGCGGTGCAGGCACCTAGGGACGATTTTGCCAAGCTTTGTAAGGATTACACTAGTCTTGGTGGAAAGCCGTTCCATGGAACGGAGTCGGCTACAGAAGTTCAGGATTGGCTCGATAGTTGTGAGCGTATCTTTGAGGAATTGGGAATCGAAGACGCGATGAAGAGGAAGCTAGCATCCCATCGGCTGCAAGGACGGGCTACGAATTGGTGGAATGCTATTAAGGCAGCTACCCCTGAGGATCAAGTTAGTCGGGATCAATTTAAGGCCCGATTCAGTGATAAGTTTACCCAGCTGCTCAAAAATCAGAATTGTTTAGGAAATTTCTGGAGCTTAAGCAGAATGGTAAGGCAGTCACGTAGTACATTGCTAAGTTCGATACTTTATCGAAGTATGGATTATCCTTTATTGACACTCCCAAGAAGAAAAAAGAGAATTTCATAACTGGTTTATATTAGTACTTGGGAGAAAGGCTTATAATATTGATGAGACTTTTGAATCGATTGTTGGGAAAGCATTGAGGTTAAAGAGCCTTTATCCTAAGCCCAAGACTGAAGTCGTTGTTGCATTTGCAGAGGGGCCAAAGCCGCAAGCAAGCGGTGGAGGCAAGAATAATTCTCAGAATAAGATGAAGCAGAACTAAGATAAGGATGGTCAGAAGAAGAGTAAGAAAGATGTGGAGTGCTTTAGCTGTGGCAAGAAGGACCATTATGCTAAAGAATGTCGAGCAAAGAAAGCAGTCAGGAAGTGTTTTAACTGCGGCCAAGTGGGATATCACAAAGACAAATGTCAACAACCCCCTAAAGAAAAGCAGATTGTGAAAGCATATGCTATCAATGCTGTTCCTTCTTCGTCAAATGCCCTAACTGCGGCGGAGAAAGGAAAGAATGTCGTCATTCAAGGTATGCTTTCTGTTTATGATGTTCCTTTTCGAGTATTGTTTGATACCGGAGCTTCCCGTTCCTTCATATCTAGTGACCTGGTAGAAAGGTTGGAATTGGAACCCGAGATAGTCGATAAACCTTTATCAGTGACGAACCAGATTGGTGGTTCGACTAGCCTTAGTATGATTTTTCGTAATGTGGTCTTATCGATTCATGGATGTATGTTTGCTTGTGATTGCTTTGTTTTAGGCTTTACTGGGTTTTGCATTATTTTGGGAGTCGATTGGCTCCAAAAGTACGGAGTGGTGGTAGACTGGGAGGACTTTTTGGTGACAGTTAGAGCGGATTATGCGCGGAGGGTAGTGTTTGGTGGTCTACCTAGTGATGGGGTAATGGCTAGTTTTCTAAATTCCCTCGACATCCTGCATGATGAGGTGTCAGATGTGCCCATGGTTGGCTAGTATCCGGACGTCTTTCGGGAAGTGACCGGGCTTCCACCACACCGAGAGATTGAGTTTCATATTGATTTAGTGAAAGATGCCAGACCTATAGTGATGTCACTTCATCGTATGGCACCAAGGGAGCAGCGAGAGCTCGGGGTGCAAGTAAGCGATCTTTTAAAGAAGGGATTTATCAGAAGAAGTGTTTCTGAGTTGGGAGCACCAGTTGTGTTTGCTACCAAGGCAGATGGTTCCCTTCGATTGTGTGTGGACTACCGCGAGTTGAATAAGGCGACGAGGAAGAATAAGTAACCTCTAGCGCGGATAGATGATTTGTTTGATCAGTTGAGTGGAGGGAGAGTGTTCTCCCAGTTACATCTCGCGACAGGTTTTCATCAGCTTAGGGTGGAAGCTAAGAGTATTGCTAAAATGGCCTTTCGAATGCCATTTGGATTCTATGAGTGGTTGGTCATGCCATTTGGGTTGACCAATGCACTAGCATATTTTGTGAATCTTATGAATAGAGTATTCCGAGATCAACTGAATAAGTTTGTTCCTGTGTTCGTAGATGATATCTTGGTTTATTCAAGGACAGAGGAAAAACACAAGAAACATTTGAGGATAGTGATGGGGGTGTTGAGAAAACACCAGTTAAAAGCTAAGTTTTCTAAGTGTCACTTTTGGAGAAGGGAAGTGAGATTCTTGGGCCATGTTGTTTCAGAGAATGGTATTGCCGTGGACCCTGCGAACGTGGATATGGTACAAGATTGGTCTACGCCCAAGAATGCAACAGACGTAAGAAGTTTCTTGGGGTTAGCTGGATATTATCGTAAGTTTATCCAAGACTTCTCCAAGATAGCAGCATCGTTGACTCAGTTGACCAAGAAGAATCATGCTTTCGTCTGGGACGAAAAGTGCGAGAATGCATTCAAGAGCCTAAAGGAAAAGTTGACGTGTGCACCAATGTTAGTCATTCATAAGGGGAATGAAGAGATGACAGTATATATAGATGCATGTGGTACCGGGCTATGTGCTGTATTGATGCAAGGAGATAAGGTTGTAGCTTATGCTAGTCGATAGATGAAACAGCATGAGAAAAGATATCCTACCCATGATTTGGAATTGGCAGCGATCGTATTCGCGTTGAAGATGTGGAGACATTATCTCTTGGGAGAAAGATTCGAGTTGTTCACTGATCATAAATCGTTAAACTATCTCTTCTCTCAGAAAGATTTAAATCTCCGACAGCAAAGATGTTAGAATTCTTGGCTTCCTATGATTTCGATACCACACATACACCTGGAAAGGGCAGTGCAGTAGATGATGCATTGAGTAGAATACATGCCAGTTTAGGGTCTATGCTTCTTGAGTGGAAGCAACTGGAGTATATCGCAGGGTACGATTTCAGACCAAAGTGCGAATTGGATCCAGAGATGTTAGCAAGTTTGACGATCAGAACCACTTTGATTGAGCAAATTGGTTCCCGTCAGAGGGACGATCCTAACCTATTGGAAATCATCTCCAAGTTAGAGATGGGAATCGACGAGGAGATGAACAAGTATATGCTTAATCGAGATGGATGGCTTAGAAAGAATGGTAGACTGGTTGTACCCAATGTCAATGGATTGAGAGATGAAGTGCTTAGAGAATGCCATCACTCAAAATTGACTATACATCCCAGTGGTAACAAAATGTATCGAGACATGAAGCAGACCTACTACTGGGAAGGAATGAAGAGAGACGTTGGGAAGTTTATATCCAAATGCATGAACTGCCAGTTAGTTAAAGCTGAGCAAAAGAAACCTAGTGGTTTGTTGCAACCATTAGAAATCCCCGAATGGAAATGGGAACAAGTCTCAATGGGTTTCATTGATGGGTTACCAAGGACTAGATCGGGCCATGATAGCATTTGGGTGATTGTGGACCGATTGACCAAGAGTGCAAGGTTTATATCTGTCAAGTCAAATAGAATAGCAGCTAAGTTAGCAGAACTGTATATGAAATGGGTAGTGAGATTTCATGGAATACCCAAAGGCATTGTGAGGGACCGAGATCCATTGTTTACTAGTGGATTTTGGAAGAGCTTACAAGAGGC